>OZ014481.1:13840722-14545194 GCA_963965965.1 Trididemnum nubilum
AGTAGTGGAAGCATTCTGTCGAGCAACATCATCTTTCCACAAGTAGAAATAAGAGTTTCATCTACTATGAGCTGATTGGTTCCGAGCTCGAAGGGATGCTGAATCAGATAAGGATGATTGCAACACTTTCGAAGCTGCATCATTATGTTGCTCAGTGTTATGTTGATCACACTGTCGACTTCTTCAGTTTCGCTGGTCTGCACTTTGGAGGCGTAAGCTTAAGTAATGCAGGTTAATTTCAATCAAAATTCGTTCAAACAAATGACGATAGAACTGCGCATAATCATTAGTCGCAGAACGGCTGGGTGTTGAGAAATTGGGTAGTAGATGAAAACCTTGATTCTTCGTTAATTTAAAGCGCAAATTGTATCTGAGAAACTTCGCTAATTTAACCTCGGCGCTTAATCAACCAAATGCATTAATCTAACGATGCCAAACTTGAAGCGCACAACAATCCCGTGCTTAACTGACTTTCCGTAACGACGTTGCACTGAGATGAAGAGCAATGAAGGCAGGAGGAGCGTATATTCCAAACTAACAAACACTCGGCTAACGTGGGCTAACCAGGATTTTGCTAAGGAGCGGGCTTGAAACCTAAACCTAAAACTTGTCTGCATCTCATAAACTGGGGTTGGGGGGCGGAACCACAAGCCGCCGCTGAGCAACATTTGCAATTTTTCGACAAAAATAGTTATGTTAACGCCATTTAGATGACATTTCGCACGTTTGTAGAGCCATCTAAAAGAACTGATTGCGAAAATTTGCATGGAAGCCCTTAGACAAAATTAAGTTACTTAGACTTTTCCCCTTCCAATTTGGTCATGGTTAAAACACGTTCGAACCATAAATACCTGAGTTAAAAGGGCACTCAAATAGAAAGCTTTTTTGCTCGCTTTTCTCTCAAAAAAAAATTTGGCTGATCTGAAGACTAACTTCACCAAATTTTAGCTTTCTACAACCTTCCATACCAAAGATATAGCAGATTAGATTTCCCCTTAGAAAGGCTTTTTTCTCATAGGAAATTTTGCCAGCGTTGCCATTTGGGAGCAAAATTTCAAAAAGTTACTGCATGATCCGGATTCTCAATATATGTTTTGCGGTAGAGTTCTTGTCAAAACAAAGTAAAGGTTCCGAACTGTAAAATTAGCTGCTTTTCAATAAATGTAAGCCAGCTTTCAAAAAATTAATCTTCTGTCACAATACTCAGAATACTGACAAAAGGCCGACACCAAAGTAAGAGAAAAATTGTTAATTTTGAACCGCAATATCTTGAAAACGGCAAGACGCAGGAACTTCAATCGTGGTGAAAATGTATTTTGGGCTAATCCCATCTTTTTGGTCAACAGTAAGAAACTTGACTTGAATGCCTTAACGTTTCTGACTTGGCTAAGGAAGCTTCAGTTTCCTTAGCCCCCGTAACGCCACTGCTTTTTCATGCCTTGATTTCATTGTACCAGGCTTAACAGAATTTTTTCAGAAGAGTCAAAGTTTTTACCAGTATAATAGCCAAAGAGTCGGAGCCAAAAAATTTTTCAAAACTCGGAGAGTACCGGTGATTTTGATCTGGCTTTTTTGCCCTGAACGCCAAATAAGCATTGAAGTCTGAAAGAAACGTAACAACCAACTTTTACCCTTGCTTCTAGTCCATCTTCCTTCGCCTTGGTCGTTTTGATGCGGATCCCAATACAATTGGTTCGGATTGGCAACACCTGGAGTTACGTTGTAGTACTAAAAATTGAAAACAAAACACATATTGTACAAAACTTGAAACTTTCATAGTTGACTGTTTTATTCGCAAGAAAGATCAGCCACACCCTACGTATAACTTCACAATTTCTAAAGCTGGTGTGCACCGGTACTTTTGAATTTGAGCTGCTGAACCGATGCTTTTTAAGCTCGTCAATAAATAAATAAGTTGCAAAATTTTCATCAAATCGAGGGTTCATAACCAGAAAGTCTTATGTCCAAAAATGGCAAAAATTAGTTCTACTTTTTAATAGTTTGGAACAACCGCAAAGTTTGAACTGACAACAGTCTTATGTACCTATTTCATGAAGAAACGCACTTTTTGTAAAACCAGAAAGACTTATGTCCATTCTTTTTTTCTTCGCTAGAAAAGCTTATGTCCAAGAATTTTATTTCAAAAAGACAATGTCCTAAAAAACTCGACTGACTAAAGAAAAAATTGGTCATACCATATAGGTCGTACAATGTTGATAGCCAAGTAAGTTTCATGGATTAAAAAGAATTAATTGCTTGGAATTGATAGGCAGTCAGTCAGCTTCTCAGCTGTTTTGAAATTGCTATGTCTTATCGTCATACTAGGCAAATTAATCAAAAAATGATTTGCTTCAAAACCACCACTTTACTAGCCGAAAATGAATTATTTTGTAACAGTTATAACCGCTAATAAATTTATAAATTTTAACAACTTATGACACGGATCAGTTACAGTCTATTTTTGGCGCCAAATTGGTGAATGTGGTCACTATTAACTACTGCTGAAAGCTGGCAGAATCCAAAACTGCAGTATACAGAGTAACTAATCGTGGAAAAAACATAAGTGAGATCGTTTGTCGTGCTTATAAGTTGGAAAAACGTAATAATGTTTAAGAAGCTAAATCAGTTTAATCAGTTTCGGTTGTAATTTATTTCGGCAGTGCTTTTTACAGCTTAGTGAAGCTGTGTTTATTGCAGCTTAAACAAGCAGTTGGTAGATCTACAAAAACATTAGCAGTTAACAGTTTTAAAGATCGGTTGATTGTTCTTGATGCTTTTTCAGAAGAGTGCAATATGTCTGAGGCATATGATTTGTTTGAAGATTCGGATAATTCACTTTTAGACCCAGATTATTTTGCAAAGATGTGGTTGATAGTTCAACATCGTCAAGTGATTTCGATTCTACCTCTACTAGTGGACAAGCTCACCACAAACGACGTTTACTTCGAACACTAGCATATCTCGCCACTGCTGCAACAGATAATGATAATGCTGTGTTAGAAGTTAAAGATGCTGAAACTTCGAGTGTACAAGCTTCGAATGGAACTCGGAAAAGAAAATCAAACCCCAAGGCATGGAAAAAAAATAAGCGGAAACTGGCAAGAAACAGGGGCGAACAGCATATCGATTCTACAGGAAAAGAAAAAGCAAAAAGAAATCCGCAAAGCTGTGAATGCCAAAATTGCGGATTTAAACGCTCTAAACGTTTCACAGAGGAAATGAGAAGTGCTATTTGCAAACATTATTGGGAATTAGGAGACTATAAACGGCAAAAGGATTTTTTACTGACTAGAATTAATATTCTGGATGATAAACGTGAGAGACCCCGAGGGTAAAGAAAACGATTGCGAAAGAATGCTGCTGTATATACATTCATTGTCAATGACATAGAAAAAAGAGTTTGCAAAAAATTTTTTCTAAAGACTTTGAATGTTAGCGAAGGGGCGACATGACAGAACGTGCTAGCGAGCTCGTAAAGGCCATTCTCGCTCGCTAGAAAGTGCTAACAAGCAAAAAAACTTTGTAGATAACTGCCATTTCTGAGCCGTCTCGCCCAACTCACGCTAAAACGGCTAGCTCGAATTTCTTTGCGAGACGTTTGTAACTTGTGTTAGTACGTAATAAATACCTCATTGTGACGTCAGATGCATTTCAAGTTCAAAATAATGCGTTCAAGCGAGCAGTATGTACTGCATTTTTATGGAAAAAGATACTTTAAGCTATGCGTGATTATTCTACGCAAGCAAATTCTTCAACTGATAACAATTAGTGAATGAACGACATAATTTATTTACATTTTTGGATCAATGTAAAATAAGAACAACTTTTTCCATACTATAATTTTTTAAATGAAGTAAAGCACCCTTGAGGTTGTTGGTGGTAAACTCATATGTTAACATGTAACTATAGGTCTTAAGGTTTCAAAATTTTTAAAAAGCGAGCAAGTCGAAGTACACTTCCGTTTTAGAACCGGTAAATCTTGAGTTTAGACTGACTGTTTTTAACTTTTTGCCAACATTCAGTCTCATTTGTTCTTGATTTTTTAAAAATTTTGAGAGCATTAATGTCAATTTCAGCGAGCATGTTTGAAACACTATTTAATTCCTATAGCTCTGTCTGCTTAAGACTTAAGTGAAGGCTTTTTTCTTGCTTTTGCAGCATCGTAAAATTGCAAAAGCAAAAAAGCAAGCTTTTTTCAAGTTGAACAACTACCAAAAAAATTTCTCAATTGCTTGCGCAGAGCAGCAGAGCTTTATAACCTTGAATAGTTGCAATTTTGCTTGCAAACACAAGAAAATTACTGAAATTTTATCGTTTTGAATCAGCACGAATTTTATTTTCTTTGATTAGTTTGAATTTTTTTTGTTTGTTTTTGGTTTGTTTTGCTGCCGAAGCTGGCAGTGTTTTTAATTTGATCTTCAATTTTGAGCAAAAATGAGCCTCGTGGTTTAGAAAATCGTTCTTATAAAAGAAGTGTGTTACTATTTTTGTCAACTTGCACTACTTAGCATTTCTTTATCAATCGAAACAGCAAATGGTTCTCAATGCAATTCGCTTTTTTTTAGCAGTCTAATTGCAAACATGGTGGCGATCTGAATTGATTTTCAGCAAAAATTTGCATGAGTTAGAAGTTTTCATTATTTCGCCACTAAATTTCTCAATCAAAAAGATTTCTCGCACGCTTAAAGAATGCTTCAAGATCCTCTTTAAGTTGGCGAGGAAAATGTGACGTTTTTTTACTCGAACTGCTTTACGCAATCGCTCGAAGAAATTTAGCGAGAAAGAATGACGTAACGGATTTCGCAAGGCTTTACATACACGTGCAAAGATGACCTCTTACGTTTAGCGAGTATTTCGTTCGTTAGCGCCTTTAAAAAAAAACTCGTTATTAAAGCGAACGAGAAAATTTCTGTCATGTGCCCCCTGTTGTTAAAACTGCTCTTAAAGATCGTAGTGTAAGGGGAACTTTTGCTGGATAAGATAAAAGAGGCAGACACACACCAAAAAACAAGACAAGTCGGGAACAAATTGAGCTTGTGAAGCAACACATTGAAAGTTTTCCAACCATTGAATCTCACTACACTCGCAAAGACACTAAACGTCTATACCTAAACCAAAACTTGTCAATTCGAAAAAAGTATCCTTTATACGCTGAAAAGTGCCAAACAACTGACCCTCAAATTAAACCAGTAAATGAAAATGTTTACAGAAATGTGTTCTGCAATGAATACAATTTGTCTTTTTTTGCACCAAAGAAAGATCAGTGTGCCACTTGTGTTCGAATCCAAAATACCACAGCAGCTGAAAAAGACGAAAAGAAGTTGGAATATGAAAAGCATAGGAAAGAAAAAATGAAGCTCAAAGTGTTAAATCAGCAGACAAAGAAAAAACAACCAACGAAGAGGAATTTATTTCAGCCACTTTTGACCTTCAGAGCATGTTACAACTACCAACTACCGACGTGTCACTTTTGTATTACTCCAGAAAACTTTGTGTTTATAAGTTGTGTAATTATGAAGCTTCCCCTCCTAAAAATGAATTCTGTTACTGTTGGTCGGAAGGGAAAGGAAACAGGAGACGCAACGACATTGGCACTTGCATATTGAGGTGGTTGGAGCAACTGCCAATTGCAATTAAGGAGGTGTCTCGGTTTTCTGACACTTGTGGTGGACAGAATAGAAATCAAAATGTAGCTGCATTGCTATTGCACTCAGTACAAACGCTTACAGTTGAAGTTATTTACCAAAACTTGCTAGAAAGTGGTCACACGATGATGGAATGTGACAGTGTGCAGGCTGCTATCTAGAAAGAAAAGAAGTACCGCGATGTTAATACAATGAACAACTGGGCAACTATTTTTCGGAGTACTACAAAGAAAATTCCCTAAAGTATCACTGCTCTGCACCATGAAAATATTAAATTTCAACCTTCAACAAGTTGCCCAAATGGTTATCAGCAACCGACAAAACAATGAGGATGGCAAAATCGTTAATTGGCTGATAGTAAAAAATCTCCGCTACTCGAAAAGAAAACCTGGGGTTAATTTCTACACGAACAACTTTAGTGACGTTTGGAATGAAATACATATGTTTGTACGAAAAAGAACCAATGCACCTGAATATTTGCCGCCGGCATAAATTCAGAAAAAAAAAGCATCAACATTCCAAAAAAAGTTTGATTATTCTAATTTTTGCCATTCTAAAATTCACTAGTCTAAATTCTAAGATTCTATTCTAAATTGCAATTTAATCTGATTCCATCCAATTCCAATTCGTGGCCTCTAAATTGCAGTCAGTCAGTCAGTCAGTAGTTTATTCTTTCAGTATGCACAAAAAGAGGCACACAATGACATCTGTAAAAGCTGAACAATGCAAAACCACAGTCTATGCATACTGTGGATGAAGCGAAGGAGCAGTGCTCATCAAGTCAGCTTCACCCACACTCCCACTTCAGACTTCAATTCTTAAGCAAATGGTGATAAGAAAAGCGCAAGCAAAAACAAGCCAAAAAAAAAAACAACAACAACAACAAGGCACCGTGTAATAAACATAGTAGTCAACTGCTGCAAAAAAAAAAAAAAAAAACACCATATACAAGTTCAAAAAAGACAATGAAAACATT
The DNA here is from genome assembly GCA_963965965.1 of Trididemnum nubilum. NCBI lineage: Eukaryota > Metazoa > Chordata > Ascidiacea > Aplousobranchia > Didemnidae > Trididemnum > Trididemnum nubilum. Next base: position 13,847,344 of record OZ014481.1, read on the forward strand.
GTTATATGCAGTAAGTCATAACTATGTAATAGTGAGCCTACTGATAATTCAACAGTAATCATACTCTCTTTTTATGGCAGTAAACTTAAAATATAAATTCAAGTCGTACAGAGTATTAAATTTAATTCAGGGAGCACACCCTCAAACTTTAAAAGGAACAGACTTAATTTACTGATAACCTTTCATCCCAAATTTCTCACTAACAAAAAAAAAATAATAATTAAACAAAAAAAATCTCCTCATGCGCTACCAGAGCATTCGACCCACTACGTAATAACTTATACAGTCCCTGACATTCGACCACTCAATCTCAACAATGCATTAAAGGTCAAGAAGCCAAAACCGAGAACAACATCCCACCAAAAATTTAAAATCCCTTAACAAAACTCTTCAAAAGCAAACACAAGAAATATCTTTCACCAAATTATAGTTGAAAATTTACATTTCATATTATGATTGCACTATCCTGTTTTTGATTTAATGAATAAGAGGTAACCTTAATAAATTAAGTTTTTCTCTGGATGAACATGGGGGCTGCAGAATCAGATACCTAAAGATCAATTCATTGCCTCCCTCTTGTCAAGAATTATTGTAGTAAATGTCTCAATAGAATTGTCATCTTGTTGTTATTGACAGTGTAAATAAATTAATGATTGAATAAATTTTTTAAAAAGAAAAAAAGTAATTAAGGTAGCACACCCACACATATCCTTTTTTGAACCTAAAGTAAATGGCAATAAGAAATGCAAGCAAGAATTACAAGGCACCATGTAATAAAATAAAAGTAGCAGCCAATTGTTGCAAAAAAGTAGCTCTATAAACAAGTTTGCTAAGCAATATATACAAGTTCAAAACGACAATGCAATACACTTTCATGTACAAAGTCATAGCTGTGAAATAGCCAGCCTTCTGATAATTCAGCAGTTTCAACTTTCCTTTTATAGCAACAAACTCAAATTTAATCTAGATAGCACGAAGCAATTGGTTTAATTTTTTTATTTACTTATACTGCTCACACAATAACTTCTTGTATTCTTTTTTGAAGCGAAAAAACGAAAATGATTTTAATTTTGAAGGTATATTATTCCAAAGTTGGACCCCTTTAAATTTAAGTGAATTTTTTCCAGAATTAGTTCTCACAAAGTCTAGAAAATAATTTTTGTTAGATTTACTTCTAGTGTTGTAATTGTGAGCTAGATCAAGGGATAAAAAGTAGTTTTCAAAAATCTGAGGCAATGCTTTTATATCATTGAGATACATAAACTTTCCTACTTCATAGTTATAAATATCATCAATTTTCAAAAATTTATATTTGTAAAACAAAATGTTGTTCATTATTTTGTCTTTCCAGGAAGTTTTGTTGATAATTCTTAATACTTTGTTCTGAAGGATTTGAATGGGTCTTTTCCTAGTTTGAGATGCACAACCCCAGGCAAGAATACCATACAGTATTTGTGAATAAAAGAAGACATAATACAAATTAATCAGATTTTTCTGGTTAAGGTAATGGCGCATTTTTGCAATAATACCAACTGCTTGAGACAATTTTTTCACTAAAAATTGAATATGAGGCTCCCAATTCATGTTTTCATCTAATATTATTCCTAGATATTTGGCTGACTGGCATTTTTCTAGTTCAATGCCTTTTATTGTAACAGCAAATTTGCACAGTTGAGAAGTTTTAGTCTTGGGCTTTATAAGTAGATACTTTGTTTTTGAATAGTTCAAGGATAACTTGTTGGCATTTAACCATGCTTCTATGTTAAGTAGTTCATAATTTACATCTTTGTTAAGGGTTTTTAAATCATCATTAGTTAGGAACAGCGCTGTATCATCAGCAAACAGTCGCGTTTGAAATTTTGAAGCATTTGGTAGATCATTAATATATACTGAAAACAATAATGGTCCTAAGGTAGAACCTTGTGGAACTCCACATACTATGCTTTGCTGGTCTGAATAGGTGTTATTAACATGAACGACTTGTTTTCTGTTTGTTAGATAGATAGTCATTAATTAATTTTAAAGAGTTTCCTCTCACTCCATATTTTTCAAGTTTGCTTAGCAAGATTTTATGGTTCACGGTATCAAATGCTTTCGATAAATCTAACAAGATAAGACAAGTAAATTTTTTGTTGTCACAAGAGTTTGGTAATTTGTTTATAACATCACAAATTACATGACTAGTTGAATGTTTAACTCTAAAACCAAATTGCTCATTTGTTAAAATATTGTGGTTACTAAAATAGTTGTTCAGTCTATTGTAAATAATTTTTTCAAATTTTTTGGAGAAGGGTGATAAAACTGAGATGGGACGATAGTTTGAGGCTGTGTATCTGCACCCGTTCTTAAAAATTGGGGTTACTTTAGCAATTTTTAATTTTGAGGGAAATACACCATCTTGCATACATTTATTATACATGTTAGCTAAAACAGATGAAGTATTTTCAGCTGACATTTTGATAAATTTGATGGGAATATTTTCGATTCCTACTGATTTTTTTCCATTTAAATGCATCATTTCTCGAAAGACTTTACCTTCTGTGCAAGGCTCACGGAAAAAGGAATTTGGTGAAGATGAAATAGTGTTTGGTGCTTCAGTTTCAGGTATTTTGGATGCCATTTTTGGGCCAATGTTTATGAAATACGAGTTTAAATTATTACTAATTTCTACATTACTGGTTAGACTTTCATTTTTTTCATTTATTAGTTTAGTTATTGATGCCTTGTGTTTGTTGTTTCTTTCTAAAATTTGGTTTATTAATCGCCATTGTTTTGAAAGATCATTTTTATTTAACTGTATCATGTGAGCATAGTAGTTTTGTTTAGCTATTCTTTTGATGGAGGTTAATTTGTTGGAGTATTTTTTGTAGTTTTCTATCAAAACTGGATCATTTTTTTTATAACATTTTTTAAATAATGCATTTTTTGTTTGAATAGATTTTAGTATTCCGTTACTGAGCCAAGGCTTTGATTTAGTTTAATTTCTTTTCTTGTTTGAGGTCGAAGAGGTGCATGCTGATTTACTATTTTAGAAAATCCTTCTAAGAATTGAGTCATGGCCTTATTTGAACAGTAGTCTTTGTTACCTAAAATCAGCGCATTAGTTTTGAGTGATAAGTTGCTTATGTCATCTAGAAAGTTATCTCTATTAAACTTTTTCAGGTCTCTTATCATTTTTTTGTCAGGAGCACAATATAAAGGCCTTTTGGCTAAAATACAAAATGTTGGTAAATGATCTGAGATTTCATAAGTCAGAATTCCCCTGTTGGTTATGCTGTTAGTTGTGTTAGTATACATGTGATCAAGCAGCGTTGCACTAGATTCCGTTATGCGGGTAGGTTTATTTATGACATTGTTGCATCCTTCAGAATATAATGCATTAAGGTAATTACCTATAATTTTTTTACTCTCATGTTTTAAAATATCGATATTGAAATCACCGCAAAGAAAATAGTCATACTTTTCAAGATCCATTTTATTCACTGTTTGCAATAACAGATCCTGAAATTCATTAAAAGTATTAGTTGGATGCCTGCATATCACACCAACAATAATTTTTTTGTTAGCAGCTAAATTTAATTCAATGAAAACAGTTTCACTATCAGCTGATTGAAATTCTAAATCATGTCTTCTTGAATATTTTAAGTTATTTAATATGTATATTGCTACTCCTCCAGCATTAGTAGTGGAGTTAGAGAAAACAAACTTATAGTTTTGAATTGAAGCATGATTAATGTTGTTTTTATTGAGCTTAGTCTCAGATATAGTTATTACGTCAGGAAAATTATCTAATTCATGAATAAGTTCTTCTAATATGTGTTTATTTTTGACAATAGATCTAACATTGAAATGTATTATGGACAGGCCATTTTGATTTTTTGAAACTGCAACATCTTGACGTCTTATGGTTACTAAAATTATTGTTGGTGTGATATACAGAGGTTTGTCATTAAGGTTTGCCAGTTAGGCCAAGATGTTTGTTCAGCTGGGAATACCTTTGAAAAGATAGCTGAGGGCTGCCGATGAGAGCTAAAAGCTCGAAGCAGCGCTGTCCAGCTCTATGCTTAATTGATTTTTTGAGTTAGTTAAACACTTTTTGTACCATTCAACACCCCGATACTTGCAATTAGGTTTTATTAGATCATCTAGGTTTGGTTCATGATTAAGAGTGCTGGTAATTTGCTTAAAAATATTCTGATCAAACATTTCTTTAAATTCAACATCACAAACTTGTTGAAAAGGTAAAATATCAATTAGACATTTTGAGCAGATGTAGGATGTGTTTGAGTTAAGGTAAAGTGAAATTTGCATTGTTGTAAGCTTTGTACATCTAGTATGTTGCCACTTTAAACAACTGCTGCACTTTACAGCAGGCCGACTGCCACATGTTTTGTTACAAATGTTGCACTCTGAACTATTTGCTTTCATAAATGGAAATTGATCAACTAAGCACAGTAAGTATGCTGTATTAGCACTTATTCTTATTGTAATAACAGAAAAGTAGTATCGTCACTTACAACATTGTGGATATCTGAGTTTAATCACCAAGTTCAGTCACCAAATTGTAGAGGGCTTCTTGAGAGACTATTTTTTCATGTTTTGAATTGATGTTGGTAAGCACTGTTCCCTTATAGGTCCAAACGTTTTTGTCACCAAGCAATGATTTAGCTTCATTTAGCAGTGAGAGCCTTCTTTTTGTCAGTGACTCTGTCACTGCCAGTCCAGTCCTTGAAAATAAACGTTTCCTTTTAAAAACTTGATTTCTGGTTGATCTTCTTAAAAATTTTATTATAATAGGAGTATTACCATTTCTAGCTGTTGGTAGAGGGTGGGCTATGTCCACACAATTAATGTCTAAATTCAGATTTAGATGAAGATTCAAAGAGGTAATTACTTTGAGCAAAAATTCGTCATAATTGCTGTGAGCATTGGGAAAATTATGTAATCCATGAAGTATCAGACAATTATTACGTCCATATTGTTCAAGTTCATCAATGGAGAATTCCAGTTTTGCTACAGCAGCAAGGATTAAGTTGAACTTGATGTATACTTCCTCTATGTGTTGACTCAGTTTTGCAATTTCCAATCCCAAGTCTATTTTGTTTATCTCTGTTTCATATAAGCTGGGCTCAATGCTTTCTGGTTGTACGTTTTGTGTAGCTTGATTGCTGGTTGTTGAAGAGTGGTTTTTGTGTTCATCCTTGTTTGACTCAGAATTACCATCAGGAGCATTAGGCCTACTCATTACTGGCCTTAGCAGTAGGCTACTAGTATTTTCAGAACTGGCAGCCGATGGGTTATCCTTTAGTGCATTATGTCGCAAAATGATTTTCTTTTGATTGTTTTTAACATCTTTTAAATCGGATTCCATTGATACCAAGGTTTTCATTAAATTTTCCATTTTTATTTATCCACAAATTAAAAATTATAAATTATTGCAAAAGTAATATAATATTATTTTTAGGCTAATTTAGCAAATTAAGAACCTAGTTGTAAAGCATTTTCTGAAACTTATTCAAATAGAATGGTTCTGTTCAGTTAAAGCTTGGTCTGGTTTTCCAGTTGAATAAGAGAGACAATTTAGCCGTTTGTCAAGAACTTGCAAGAGGCAAATTAGCAAAAATCAAGAAACGTATAGACTCGAGAGGAGTTGTTGGGACAGTAACTCACTTTGCCGAAAGGAGTTACCCACGAATCCCTCTCACAAATGTAAACAACTAGTGCGTAGAAATAGAACCTTGCGGTTTGTTTAGTAGGGCGAAAAAAGTTATATACAGGATGGCGAAAATTCATGAGTTTTTCAAAACAATCCAACTCTTTTTTTAAATCGGATTGTTTTTATTTAAATCGGATCTTTTTGATTTTTGAAAGTTTTTCAACGGTTTTTGAACAAGGGCGACACTGCAGTCAATTATTTGCTTACTCAGCGATGTTTCAAATCGATTTCAAACATATTGGTAAAAAGAAATTCAAAATCAAATACAATTCAAGTTGACACGAAGTTTACCAAAGAGCTTTCGGCGAAATCTGCTTTTGCATCGCAGAAGTAAAAGTCGTCATTTTCCGGCAAAGATTGAAAAAGCAAAAGCCTACAACACCCGGTATTCCCAGGCGGTCACCCATCCAAGTACTAACCGGGCCCGACGTTGCTTAACTTCCCAGATCAGACGAGATGGGGTGTATTCAACGTGGTATGGTCGTAGGCGACAGCATTCCTAAAAGGTAGTGACTATTTCACCGAAAATTTTCAAGATAAAGAGAATAAAACGAGAATGAGAAATATTCATCCGCGCTTTTTTCATTTGCTTTTTTAGGGATTAAGATTAGGGTTTAGGTTAGGGTTTGGGTTAGGGTTCGATTTGGGAATAGTTTTAGAGTAAGCATTTGAGTTTGTGTTAGATTTGAGTCAGAATTAATAAAAAACTAGATAAAAATTTCCGGTGAAATAAAGCCTTCCTTCCTAAAACGTGCCGATATAAACTTTAACCAATCGATTGCCAATTCACACACGCACAAGAGCAATGTTTTCAATTGGTCTTCATGCATTAGCACTTATATTCTGGCTTAAATTAAAGACTATTTGGTAGATCGCAGTTTCAATTTGTACGCAATCAATCAAATTCAGACAAGCAGGGACAACGAAATCTTCCGTGATCGTAATGTAACCTCAGTTCTGGAATTCGACAACATGTGGAGGAAAAGGCACCCGAATGCATACCATTGCTTTGTCCAACGCTCTATAGCCATTATCTTAGCAAACGCATCCATTGACGGCTCTCGGCAAGGAAAGACAAATTGGAGCGCTTTGATTAGCGCTGCGCGTAAAAATTTGATAAATCTAATTTTCGCCATTCTAAAATTCACTAGTCTAAATTCTAAGATTCTATTCTAAATTGCAATTTAATCTGATTCTATCCAATTCCAATTCGTGGCCTCTAAACTGCATCAATATGGTTCTGTTCAGTTAAAGCTTGGTCTGGTTTTCCAGTTGAATAAGAGAGACAATTTAGCCGTTTGTCAAGAACTTGCAAGAGGCAAATTAGCAAAAATCAAGAAGCGTATAGACTCGAGAAGAGTTGTTGGGACAGTAACTCACTTTGCCGAAAGGAGTTACCCGCGAATCCCTCTCACAAATGCAAACAACTAGTGCGTAGAAATAGAACCTTGCGGTTTGTTTAGATGGGCGAAAAAAGTTATATACAGGATGGCGAAAATTCATGAGTTTTTCAAAACAATCCAACTCTTTTTTTAAATCGGATTGTTTTGATTTAAATCGGATCTTTTTGATTTTTGAAAGTTTTTCAACGGTTTTTGAACAAGGGCGACACTGCAGTCAATTATTTGCTTACTTAGCGATGTTTCAAATCGATTTCAAACATATTGGTAAAAAGAAATTCAAAATCAAATACAATTCAAGTTCACACGAAGTTTACCAAAGAGCTTTCGGCGAAATCTGCTTTTGCATCGCAGAAGTAAAAGTCGTCATTTTCCGGCAAAGATTGAAAAAGCAAAAGCCTACAACACCCGGTATTCCCAGGCGGTCACCCATCCAAGTACTAACCGGGCCCGACGTTGCTTAACTTCCCAGATCAGACGAGATGGGGTGTATTCAACGTGGTATGGTCGTAGGCGACAGTATTTCTAAAACGTGCCGATATAAACTTTAACCAATCGATTGCCAATTCACACACGCACAAGAGCAATGTTTTCAATTGGTCTTCATGCATTAGCACTTATATTCTGGCTTAAATTAAAAACTATTTGGTAGATCGCAGTTTCAATTTTTACGCAATCAATCAAATTCAGACAAGCAGGGACAACGAAATCTTCCGTGATCGTAATGTAACCTCAGTTCTGGAATTCGACAACATGTGGAGGAAAAGGCACCCGAATGCATATCATTGCTTTATCCAACGCTCTATAGCCATTATCTTAGCAAACGCATCCATCGACGGCTCTAGGCACGTAAGAAAATAAAAAGAAAGACAAATTGGAGCGCTTTGTTTAGCACTGCGCGCAAAAATTTGATTAATCTAATTTTCGCCATTCTAAAATTCACTAGTCTAAATTCTAAGATTCTATTCTAAATTGCAATTTAATCTGATTCTATCCAATTCCAATTCGTGGCCTCTAAACTGCATCAATATGGTTCTGTTCAGTTAAAGCTTGGTCTGGTTTTCCAGTTGAATAAGAGAGACAATTTAGCCGTTTGTCAAGAACTTGCAAGAGGCAAATTAGCAAAAATCAAGAAGCGTATAGACTCGAGAAGAGTTGTTGGGACAGTAACTCACTTTGCCGAAAGGAGTTACCCACGAATCCCTCTCACAAATGCAAACAACTAGTGCGTAGAAATAGAACCTTGCGGTTTGTTTAGATGGGCGAAAAAAGTTATATACAGGATGGCGAAAATTCATGAGTTTTTCAAAACAATCCAACTCTTTTTTTAAATCGGATTGTTTTTATTTAAATCGGATCTTTTTGATTTTTGAAAGTTTTTCAACGGTTTTTGAACAAGGGCGACACTGCAGTCAATTATTTGCTTACTCAGCGATGTTTCAAATCGATTTCAAACATATTGGTAAAAAGAAATTCAAAATCAAATACAATTCAAGTTGACACGAAGTTTACCAAAGAGCTTTCGGCGAAATCTGCTTTTGCATCGCAGAAGTAAAAGTCGTCATTTTCCGGCAAAGATTGAAAAAGCAAAAGCCTACAACACCCGGTATTCCCAGGCGGTCACCCATCCAAGTACTAACCGGGCCCGACGTTGCTTAACTTCCCAGATCAGACGAGATGGGGTGTGGTACGTTCGGAGAACGGTCGATTCTAAATGAACAAGTTATAGCTGCCCTATCAACGCCTGACGCGAGATGTATCAAAATTCTTGGATCAAGCAGCGAACTCTATTGACTCTACATGCGTCACGTCAGTTAACCACAGCAATTTAAACCTAAGCTAAACCCCTAGAATAAGCCCAACTAGCTGTAGATACGCTATAGGTAACTTAGCGTTTCCTAAACAAATAGAATAAGATAACTATACCATAACAGGCATGCAACAACAATACACTGAATTGACGTGTCTGCACTCTGCGCTGTACTACTGCGAAAGGAATGAGCGACAATATGTAGCAAGAGCGGCCAAACAACCACTATGACTCAACAGCACAGTACAGTCGCGCAACAATGATTTCAGAACGAGCTAAGCAACGTCAAGCAAAGAAGGGGAAACCCCAACAGGTGAAATATGTACAGTATCTAACAGACCGTATTTGAGCGTAACATGGCCGGCCCAAAATATTGAGCAGGAATACAAACGTAACCGGAGCAATATTTTCAAATAATGAAGCGAGAATACACAAGTAATAATCAACACATAAGCTAGCGACCCAGGCAATAACACACAGAGTAGACAGAACTACTGGTATTGTCAATATTGAGAATAAGAACAGTAAAACAATACAGAACTTAAAGCAGAGCACAACTGCGCCACGGCAGCACAGTAACACACGCGTCGCGCGGCCCACGTATGATATGTAAGCTTAAACACACGGGGGGAGTGGAGGAGCATACTTGTATCTAGTATCATACGTGGGTAAACAGTCCATAGTTCGTATGCTCAGGCCGTAATATTAGGCTGCACCAAGCCTGTAGCATAAGCGTCAGCAACAGTCCATGGTGCTAAAAGTTCACAGTTTATTGTACATTTAGCTCGCCTGTAACAAAGCAAACAGTCTATAGGTAGGCGGCTAATACGGCCTTATCGGGTAGCATCAACAGGGATAGGGCTGTTAAGCACTCTTCAGTGTGCCAAGTAAGCAAGTACAATGTTCACATAGTCAATATTGTTCATGTTGATGCATCCGAAATAACACACCGCACAATGTGCTGGTATGTAACAGACTTCATCGATGTAGACAACTAAGTGTCGCACTCCAAAAGGCAGAGCTTTCTCACATCTCTTGTGAAAACCTTCCCTCCGGCAACTCGGATCTTCACCCTTCTCACCAAATTATCACGATCTGGCATGATCTCATTCACTATTCCCTTTGGCCAGGAATTCCGAGGTGCACTCTCTTCCATCAAGAGGACAAGGTCCCCAACTGCAAAGTTACGTTGAGGGGACAGCCATTTCTGACGGCGTTGAAGGAGGGGCAAGTATTCAGATCGCCATCTCTTCCAGAATTGATCGGCCTGGTATTGACAAGCACGCCATGATGAACGTAAGCCGTCTGAAGGAAGGAAAACATCCGAAGGGTACCCAGGACTAACACTTCCAGTAAGAAGCATCGATGGAGTCAAGGTTTGCAAATCATCTGGTTCTGTTCCCACTCTAGTCAGTGGTCTGTTGTTCAGAATACACTCAATCTCTTTGAAGAGGGTTACTAAACCTTCATCGGATAAGCTTCTTACATGCTTGTCAGCCATCATGGAACGCATGGCCTTGCGAACCAGTCGGATAATCGCTTCATAGATTCCACCCTGGTGACTGGCAAGGGGTGGTGCATGTTTCCAATCGATCCCATGAGGACCCAGGTCAGCCATAATCTTATGGTTATCGAGACGCTGCAATCCACGCTTGAGTTCTGCATGGGCACCCGAAAAGTTTGTAGCATTGTCGGAGTAAATCACACGAGTGGAGTGGCCGCGGGAAGATAGAAAACGACGCAAGCCAAGCAAGAAAGAGTCTGTAGTGAGACTGTATATCATTTCCAAATGTGTAGCTCGGGACGCAAGACAAGTAAAGACACAACAATACCGTGACAAGAGGCTGCGACCTTGCTTGACTTCCAGGGGCCCCATGTAGTCAATCCCACAGTTCTCAAAGACAGGCTTACCCGATTCAACACGAGCTGGTGGAAGTGGAGCCATCAACTGTGTACCAAAGCTCGCATCTTGATTGCGGCACACCATACAGTTCTGCTTAATATAGTGCTTCACAGTTCTCCCTTGGCCAATCACATGAAATCTTCCACGGAGCTTATTCAATACATATTGCGAACCGTTATGACCGCTGTTGCAATGTGCATCCATAATCACAAGTCCAGTTACATGATGACGTTTGGGTAGGACTATTGGGTGCTTGAAATCTGTAGGATAACTGGAACGCTGCAGACGTCCTCCTATTCGAATTACCCCATCTTGCACTATAGGGCAGAACCTCAGCAGTGGTTGCAGTGATGCCTTTGCTGAGTCACCATGAGTTCCAGCCATTACTTCATACCAAGAAACCTTTTGCAAAGTATCAAGAAGGTCCGGCAATGCCTGTTGCTGTGAAAGTCGGATCAAGGAAAGCAATGCATCATCAAACTCTTTGCCCCCAACAGGATTCATAGGGAATGACCAGCCAATACGGGTAGCACGGTGGTGCCAAAAGGTCTTCATACGTAAAAGCCAAGCTACAGATTTTACAGCAGTCCGGAGGGTGCTGTAACAGTTAGTGAGTCTCCACAATGGGTCCTGCTCCTCATCACCTATTGTAAAACGGGTACAACAGATTCCACCTTGATCAAAACAACCGGAAGGATGATCGACGGTAGCAGCCGCAGTTGGATTGGTTTCATCATCTCCATTCAGTACTTCTGGCTTCGCCTTTGGCCATGTTGACTTATCTTGCAGCAGGAATGATGGAGCATGAAGCCATTTCTCAGCCTTACGAACCTGTTTCGGAGACACTCCCCTCGAGTATAAATCTGCGGGGTTCCGTTGCGTGTCTACCCACCTCCATTGCTCCGCTGCAGAAAGTTTTCGAATTAAGCTAATTCGGTTGGTCTCAAAGGCGGGTCGACGCTTTGAGGTGTCCCTCAGATAAGCGAGTACCGTAGTGGAATCAGACCAATATGTGACTTGGTCTATGGTAATGTCATGTTCACGCATAACTGTCTTGGCCAAGCGAATTGCCACAACTGCAGCACAAAGCTCCAAGCGTGGAACGGAAAGCTTCTTTATAGGGACAACTCTTGACTTGCCGATGATGAACGAAGTTGAAACCCTTGCAGCTTTGCTGACCCAAAAATAACACACTGCTCCATAGCCATTGCAACTCGCATCCGCAAAGCAGTGCAGCTCTATCCTGTCGGCGTCAGGAAGGTTCTCATATGCACGCGGCATGGAGATCTGATCTAAACAAGGCAAAGCATTGAGCCACCTTTCCCATTCAAGACGATCAGATTCAGAAATCTCTGAGTCCCAGTCCAAACCTTGAATAGTCAAGCGTTGCAAGATGAGTTTAGCTGGTAGCATGTACGGTCCAACCATGCCCAAGGGATCATAGATGCTGGCCATGAGTGACAGTAACTCGCGTCGAGTGAAGGGATGGCTGCTACCGGTCACCTTTATACAAAGGAGGTCATCGTCCGGGTTCCACACCAAACCCAGAGCCTTGTGTGAGGGGAGATCATCTTCATGGAGATCCACCTGATGAAGCTGAGGAGCAAGTAGATCTGGAGGAACGGCTTCAAGGACTTCCCGGCGGTTGCTTACATATTTAGCCAACTGAAAGCCACCACTGGCAAGGAGATCATTGAGTTCGGCGAGCAGACAGACTGCCGCCTTGCTGTCAGGAACGGAGATCAACAGATCGTCCACATAAAGATGACGAGAAATAGCTGTCTTGGCTTTCTCTGAAGCATTGGTGCGGTTCTCTTGGGCAGTCCGGCGAAGAGCATACCCCGAAACACTGGGTGACGAAGTCAGGCCAAAGGTATGCACAGTGAGTTGATAAATCTTGGTCGATTTAGAGGGATCCCCATCTCCCCACCATAGGAATCGCAAGGCAGTCTGATCGATGGAATCAACATTAACCTGGTGGAACATGTTACGGATGTCGGCCACCAAGGCAACACTGTGAGGCCTAAAACGAAAGAGAACCCCAAGTAAGGTGTTAGTGTTATCTGGTCCTTGTAAGAGTTGCTTGTTCAAAGATGTCCCACCGCAAGCAGCAGCACAGTCGAAAACCACCCTAAACTTCCCACCAGTAGAGTGATGCGGGATGTACCAAACTCTACCTTCTTCTGGGGGTTTCATCTGATCAGTTACCTCAAAGGCATGACCAAGCTGGATCATATCATCGATTTTGGCTCTATACTTCACATGCGTCTCTGGGTCGCGTAGCAGCCGACGTCCAAGGCTCTTTAGTCGGGACAGTGCAACGGGGTAGTTGTCTGGAAGGTTAGGACAACCTTTTCTCCAGGGAAGTCTCATACTATAGTGACCGTCTTTCCAAGTGCAAGAACTCTGCATCAGGTCCGTAGCCGTCTTATCATCCTCAGATGGTAATAGTTCATCGGGGTCATGAGACAAATCCACAAAGTCAAGTTGACAAGGGCAAAGCGCCTCCGAAACCCGTTCTACATCGCGTGATGAAATCAGATTTACATGATCAGTCCCAAGGGGTTCTGGATCGCAGCCAAATAGCACCCATCCAAGAGGAGATTTGCCTGCCCACAGATTTGAATCATCACCTTGGCGTACCTCAGAGAAAACATGCAATGCAGGTGAGCAGGTACCCAAGAGCAAGTCAACCCTGTCTGTTCCAATCAACGGAATATCAACATCTGCCAAGTGTTCATTGCACGCGAAGTCTCTACCTGAAGGTATACTAGCGCTGCAGTCAGGCAAACCATCCACCACCCTGATGCCTGTCAAACTGAAGACTTCCATTTCATTTATTCCACGAACAGTGCACTCGGTATCCACAGTATTTGATACCTTTACACTACCGTCAGCTAGCTGGAGACTGGATCTCACTGGCCAACCTTTCAGTTCCAACTCATCAAACACTTGTTGGGATAAAAGATGAACATCTGCGCCGGTGTCAAGTAGCGCCAATATATCCTTGCTCTTGCCACTAGTGGGATTCGCAATCCGTACTGGCAAGACCTGAAGTCGTCCCCTAGCTTTAGAACCACAAGCGTAAGCATTCTTAGTTTCAGGATTTTCTTTCAAGCCATTTTCGGACGTACAGCCACGGTCAGCCTTCGGGCCGTTACTGGAAACAGGAGACCCTGAGCTTAAAGATTCATCACCTTTGGTGCCACCCGGTAGATGTAGCAAGGAGTGGTGACTCTGCTGGCAAATTCGGCACCTGGCCTTACTTGGGCATTTTGAGACAACATGACCACTTCCAAGACAATTGAAGCAGAGTCGCTTTTGTTTAACAAGGGTTTTCCGTTCAGCAACCGATTTCTTGTTGAACTGCTCACAGCGCCAAACGAAGTGACCAGGAGCACCACAGGCTGTGCATAGCCGATCTCCTTTGACCTTTTGATCTTCGCGTTTCGGTGTGACAGGAACAGATGAGGTGGGTATGTCACGGGACTGCACAGCATGAACCCTGGCTGGCTTGGACCTCGACCATCCGCTACTGCGACGTTGAGTCTTGTCGTGATCTCTTGGAGCTGCCATAAGTCTTCCTAGGCTTGAGCTGGCCAAACCTTGAGCCTGATCAATGAATTCGACGAAGAGGTTGAACGGTACAACATCCATGTCATACCCTCTCTTCATGGCCAACTTGGCAAATTGTTCCTGGTAGTGCCGGGGTAAACGAGAGAAGATACCATCGGTAGTGGACGTTGCATCCAGCTGGTTTGCTGCATTGGCCGACTGGAGGACCATTTTACAGTTAATCAAGTCTGCATAGAATTCTCGGAGACCTTTCTCATCGGAACGGATTAGGGGTCCCTCACACACGAGCTTCAAATGAGCCTTTATTGATACCGAAGGAGAGCCAAAGGCTTTGTACAGCAAGATAAGAGCCTCTTGCAGCCCCTGGGCGGCTGGCAACATTACGCAGTTGCTAATCAATCGCCTGGCCTGCCCAGCAGTAGAATCTAGGAGCATTTGCAGAGCATGGGCAGGATCCGACTGACCGTGTAATCTAAGGATTCGATCTTGTATCTGACGAATGAAGATATGGTATTTGAGAGGATCACCATCAAATTGCTGATCCTGTGTTAGTGCACGCGAATCTTGGCAGCGTACTATGACCTGTGCCAATTCTTTCAGGTCATTGGACCTTTCTCTTTGAGCGGGAGCTGATGGTTGGGATTCAGAAACAGTGGGAAGCACACGAGGGGTTGGGAGAGGGGACCCGGAGACCAAAGTACACCCAGAGGAAGTGGATACGGGGGCCCCAGGCACCTGTGCACATGGAGAATATGCATACCCAGACGAGGCCGGCCCAAGGAACACTGGAGCCGTGGAGGCAAACGATGATAGACCCGCTGTGACTGGAGACGAAACAGGTAAAACCCAGGGAGATGGAGAATGGGACCCGGAAACAAGAGGTGACACAATGTGACCACTGGATAAAGCCGGCCCATCTAGCAATGGCGTCTGATTGGATTCAGAAGAAACTCTATGGGTGTATGGACTAGAGAACCCAACAGCTGTTGACGAAGATGCAGCAGGAGGAACCTCCACGGTGCTGATACCTAGCGGAGAACTGACCACCGTAGGAGGTACCACCCAGGATGCAGCATGAGGGTTCAACGACTGTACCGGCGGAGTGGTATCCGTAGGTAGTAAGTTACCAGGCTCACTGGAAGAGCCAGAAACTTGAGCAGCATTGAATGGCCCTGCGTCCTCATTAGGTTCAACTAGGCTAGCTACATAGTTGCTCACCTTCTCATGAGCTGAAAGAGATGACGCGGGATTATCTTCATCTAGATCTAGCAGACCATCATAAGCATTAGCCATGACTTTAGCCTTGGCTAGGTCAGTTTCTGCTTGTACGACTGCCTGCTCAGTTTCTGCTTGTATGACTGCTTGATCGGCGTCGGCCTTAGCCTTAGCCATAGCCTTGGCCAGAGTCTGGTCCCTTTTAGATTTTTCCAAATTTATTTCAGCGATTTGCATTTCTAAGCGAGCCCTAGCTACAGATGACAGCGAGGTACGAGAGGTAGTACTAGAGCCCGACCTAGAATGACTCTTCTTAGGCCGATAAGATGTAAAGGAGCCTTTGGGGTGAGTAGCAGCAATTTCCTCTACGGTGGAGGAGTTACCAGGTTCACCCAAGCCTTGTGCATTAGAAGCACCTTCCTGATGTTCAGAGACAACTTTCTGAAGCCGTTTAGGCGCCCTTTGTATTTCAACTATCGACGCTGGGGAGCCTTCTGAAAGAGCGCGACCTGAGTCGCCACGTTGCTTCGAACTACGAGTGTTGTATAAACTCCTAGACATTATCTTGTCTGGACCAGCAAAAGAAAACAGCTATATGACGACAATAGTTACCTATAGGAATGGTACGTTCGGAGAACGGTCGATTCTAAATGAACAAGTTATAGCTGCCCTATCAACGCCTGACGCGAGATGTATCAAAATTCTTGGCTCAAGCAGCGAACTCTATTGACTCTACATGCGTCACGTCAGTTAACCACAGCAATTTAAACTTAAGCTAAACCCCTAGAATAAGCCCAACTAGCTGTAGATACGCTATAGGTAACTTAGCGTTTCCTAAACAAATAGAATAAGATAACTATACCATAACAGGCATGCAACAACAATACACTGAATTGACGTGTCTGCACTCTGCGCTGTACTACTGCGAAAGGAATGAGCGACAATATGTAGCAAGAGCGGCCAAACAACCACTATGACTCAACAGCACAGTACAGTCGCGCAACAATGATTTCAGAACGAGCTAAGCAACGTCAAGCAAAGAAGGGGAAACCCCAACAGGTGAAATATGTACAGTATCTAACAGACCGTATTTGAGCGTAACATGAAGAAATTCAAAATCAAATACAATTCAAGTTGACACGAAGTTTACCAAAGAGCTTTCGGCGAAATCTGCTTTTGCATCGCAGAAGTAAAAGTCGTCATTTTCCGGCAAAGATTGAAAAAGCAAAAGCCTACAACACCCGGTATTCCCAGGCGGTCACCCATCCAAGTACTAACCGGGCCCGACGTTGCTTAACTTCCCAGATCAGACGAGATGGGGTGTATTCAACGTGGTATGGTCGTATGGTATGGTCGTGGTATGGTGGTATGGTCGTTACCAATCTTTAATTTTCAATCAGGGTTGCACTCAGAGGTGGAGTCCTTGGCCTCGAGGACACATTTTGAAGTCCTTGGCTCCGAGGCCTCAAGTCCTCGAAAATTGGCCTGTCCTCAGCTCAAGGACAGCACTATTTTTTGAACTGTTAAAATTTTGTGGAGCGCCTGAAAAATTTTTTGGAAAACGTTTTTTTTTTGGAGAGCACTTGTGCTTGTGTTTTTACCTAGGGCCTCGACCTCGAGAGTGTCTGTCCTTGGCCTCGGATTTTTGCCTTGTGTCCGCGACTCCACCTCTGGTTCAGAGGTTGCCTTAGCTTACTCAAAATCCATGTTAAATATTAGCCTAACCACTGCCACTGGGCTAAAACTTACCGGTAGCCTAATCAACTATCGGTACTGAGTACGGTAACTACTAACTTAATAACATCGATAACCGTATGATTACAGTAGCCTACGCCTATTTCAAAAAATAAAAGAGCCTCTCCATCTGTCTAATCCAAATCCACTTGATGACTTTGCGACATTACGGTATACGTACGCGTAAAAATGCATCTAACCTTTCTAACGTTTTCACTGTTACTGAGGCTATTATTTGTACTCACCACCAAGGATGGCAGTGCAATACGGTACGTTCAGAATTTGCGTACTACGGTACCTCGCACCTTGAACCGTACCGTTCCAGCGTACTGTACTTCAGTTCAATTTTTAAAGCGTACCGGTACCGTGCCATTACAAAAAAGGCGTAAGGTACTTATCAAAAATTGAGGCGTATCGTACCGTATTGCCATCCTTGCTTTGCTTTTAACTACTCGCAACTTTAACTGACTTTAAAATCACCAGCCTATAAATCAGTGATCTCAATTCACACATTTAGCGTCGGCATCACTTGTCTTCTGCCTATGCATACAAAAAACCGGCGCAATGTGCGAAAAGTCTGGGAATTTTAAACCACTGCGTATTCAGCTAAAGTGTCGCAGTTGTTTCCGCTCAAATTTTTCTTCAATATGTGACATGCCACGATAGTCCTAATAGTCATGACATCACAATTGGCTATACTCAGTACTTAAATTGTAGGGGGGACGCGTCCCCCCATCGAGATTTAGCGTCCCCCCATCGAGATTTAGATGTCCACTCATCGAGATTTGAGCGCTGGATGATGAAACGATCAAGAGCCAGCTAGCACGAATAAATCCTACAAATTCCGGCCGAATGTAGTCCCAAATTGCGGCGAAGACCTTTTTTTTGGTCCTCACTTGATTTCAGGGAAAAAAACACTTCAATTTTCGGCGAAGACCTTTTCTTTTTTTTTTGGTCTTCACCTGGTTTCGGAGAAAAAACACTTCAATTGCGGGGACGGAATTCCTCTGAAGTTTGGTCAAGGCTGCAAAAGGCACGTTGAGAGGGGGGTCCAGGGGGTACCTTTGGTACCGGGCTCGGATTTTTTGGGGGGTCCGGAATTTTAAAAATGCCACTTGTAAAACAATTGATATAGGCTACAAGTTTGAAAGAGCAACTCTAGATTGCTTGAAGGCAGACAGAGTCACAGCTGAAGTAGCCATTGTTCCCTCTAATTTTGGATCTACTGCGTAAATGCCGGAAAAGACGCGAAGATGCCTGAAGTCGGTGCAAAAATGCCGTCGCAAATCACAAACTACAATGCCGTTTACTCTAAGTATTGTGCGATCTCAAACAAAAAAGAAAAAAAAAAGGGTCATTTGCCCACGGAGGCTGCCAAGAGTTTTCTTTTTTTTATTGGCATACTTTAAAACAAATGAAACAAAAAAGGTCTTCAGGTAACGTAGTGCATCTTTTTCTGCGACTTTCGGTACTTCTTCATCAAGTTTCGAAGAAACAGCGCCGGACGCTGCGCCGGATGAAGAAAAAATGGCGTTGCGCCGGACGCTACAGCCAAACAAAAACGCCGTAATTTCGAAAATAGCCAAACAATAAGCAACTATGATCATAGTAGTAAGGACTATGCTATGATAGCTAAACAATAAGCACCATCTGGTCAAGAGTTTTGTCGACCTTGTTTGGTTGTTAATCGATTTCGATACAACAAGTGCTTCTTCTGGCGAATCATCTTGTTTATCATTTTCGCAGACCACCCTTTTTGTCACTTTGCTGGGGGGCCCGGATTTATAATAATAATAATAACATTTATTTCAGACTAAAGACAGTCCATATGAAAAATACTCACACATTACACACACACACACAAAAAAAAAAAAAAACTCCAAAAAGCAAGCAGTTCCAAGGGCACTAATATTTGGCATACAAGCGCTCTTGAAATGATTTAAAATACCCAGAATTGTAAAAAGCGTCAGAATTCATCAAATTCGCAATGAGGTAATTCTCCGATTGCAGTAATCGACTGACAAATGAAAACATGTATTTTCGTTGCAAAGCATCAAAGGTAGTAATACCAAATGAAATCTGTAATTCACGAGCACTAACAAATCGAGGTAAATTATGAAGAATTCGATAAGCATCATTGTAGGCTACTTTGATTCGATTGTATGACGACTTACGAAAGTTATTCCAAAGATGGCAAGCATAAATTTAATTTTGGTACCGGGCCCGGGCTTGGATCTCAACGGCCCTGACTGGCTATACTTGTGACTGTGACTTGTGACATCATAATATTATTGTAACGACAAGTTAAGAGACTTTAATGATTACCTGAAAATAGCCTAGCCTAGACTACGTGCACGCCGAGCACAGTCGCACGAATCTTCATCGACGGTCGTACGTTGCACATAAAACGTTAAGTCGGCAAATTCAAACAGCGTACCAACATACCGTACCAGTACCACTACAAAAAAGCGTACCTCACCAACGCACCGCTCCCGTAGCATTACAAAAAATGCCTACCGTACTTCATAGCAAAAATTGAGGCGTACCTTACCGACGTACCGTACTGCTATTCTTGCTCACCACACTCCCCTGAACGCTTTAAACTTTTAAAAGGGCATTCAGGTCGAAAGTTTTTTTGCTCGGTTTTCCCTCAATAACTTTTGACAGATCTAAAGACTAAAGGCACAAGGTAGATTTAAACAGTAGGCATTAGTAGCGTAGCCAGGGGGGGGGGCTATAGCCCCCCCATTGGCATTTTCACCAAAATGCAGAATGAGAACACTACGTTTTTAGCACTTTTGTGACTGTTTTATGCACTGGAGTGGACTAAATAGTGATTTAAAACATTTTTGAAACGTGTATTCAAAGGAGAGGGGGGCTAATTTTCAAAAATAGACCCAACAAATAAATGAAAACTTTGAAAAATGGTAAGAAATAAGCAATCAGATTTGATCGCAAGTGTAAAATTGCTAAACATAGGTGTCATCAACAAACGTACTATAAACTAAGGAATAGGGGGGTGGGGTGGTATTCCGTATTAGTTAATCACCAATCATTTCTCTCAAATCTCTTTTCATTAGCCCCCCCCAATTATTTTTGTCTATAAACTGTATACAAAATAGATTACTCCGAGTGAGTTTTATTGAACTAGCAGATTTTATAATTTGCCAGCATCTAAATAAGAGAACTACACTTTTACCTTTCACCACCTCCCAAATAGCCCATTTATGCAACTAGTTTAATCATGTTTGCACTGCCAATTTCTAAGCCACGTTTTAAAAGCATTATTTTTTTGTCAAAATAGCCCTAAAATTTAATTTTTGCAAAAAAACGCAAAACAGTCGAGCGCTGGGGGCTTTGCCCCAAACCCCCAGCCTCCGGCAGACCCCCAAAACAGCCCCCCCATTGCGAATTTCTGGCTACGCGCCTGGTAGGCCTATCCGTTTTTCGTCCGCTTTTGTACGTTTTATCTTCTCCGTGAAAGATTATGTTTTTTTCGTCCGCATTTTTAAATGCCCATATCCGCACTAACCATACTGTCACATACTGGACAAAAGTATTCCGAAAAAAAATTTTTGTGAAGGGGTACGGCCCTATTCTAAAATATCGCTCTCATCGTTCATACATAAAATTTTTTGAACAAAAATTTGATCAATGTATAACAGTCTACGTAGTGCGGATAAGGGCTAATAAAAACGCGGACAAAAAAGCGCATACTTTTTTATAGATAAGCAAAACCGGAAAAAAAAAAAAAACGGACAAAAACGAACGAAAAACGGATACTGAGTAAATTCACCTTAACCTCACCAAAATTCAACTTTCTACGACCTTTCGTTCTGATAAAGATATGACAATTTAGTATTTAGAATCCCTTAAAAAGACTTTTCCCTTCAGAAATTTTGCCAAGGTTGTCAACTACAAAGAAATTTCAAAAAATTACTGCATGGTTGTTGCTTTTAATAAGTGTTTTCGGCAGTGGTGCTGTTGAAACAAAGTAAAGGGTCAGAATTGTAAATTAGCTG
This sequence comes from Trididemnum nubilum, assembly GCA_963965965.1. NCBI lineage: Eukaryota > Metazoa > Chordata > Ascidiacea > Aplousobranchia > Didemnidae > Trididemnum > Trididemnum nubilum. Next base: position 13,868,720 of record OZ014481.1, read on the forward strand.
CTTTTCAAGTAAATTCAAGCCAACTTCCAAAAATAAATTTTCTGTCACAATAGGCTACTGGCAAAATGGCAACACTGAAATAAGAATAAAATTGTTAACTTTGAACAGTGAAAAACTTGACATGAGTGCCCCTTTAAAGATTCTATTAGAAAGAATAATTTTTCCAGTGCATTTATATCACGTGATAACTACTCGTGAGAAAAACCCCAGATGTTAAATTTCAACGTAGAATGATACGCAGCTAAATTAATCATGCAAGATAAAAATGCTTCGAGTTTTTTACAGGAAATCTGCAGCATTTGTATTGTTGGAGTAAATTACTGTGTAGTGAGCAGAAGCGAGTATTGAAGGTGTGCGTCCACTTTTCATGCAGCCTTGATCTTTCGCATTTTCGGCGTCAAAGCCAATCGAAGACTTTTTTATTTTTGGATAATATTTTCCGCCTCAAATCACCTGCCAAATTCGTAGGTGGGCACATTAATTTGTTAATAACGAAGCTAACTTTTTTATTAACTCGTTAATTCGTTAAAAAGTTGTTTTTATGTTAACAGACTTAATTAACTTCCGTTAAGTTTCGTTAACTTATGTTAAGGTTTTCTTTTCATCGTTAATTTCTTGCGCCATTCATTCATCGTACCGGTACAAATCAGTTTGCACTGGTAACGCTTGGAGCGTATTACCACGAGTTTTATAGAAAAAGTGAAGAAAGGAGATCTTTTTGTGGTAAATAATAAGCTGAGCCTTATAGAGGCCCATTAATTATCGCTTTTCGCAACTTCCAAAATTTTTCCGACCGCAGCTTCGTTAACGTATTTGAGCTTATTTTTATGTTGAAATTAGATTAGACTGTAAAATAAAACTTCCTAAACACAAAAAGACCGCCAAAAAATTTTTCCTTACAATCATCAGCTCAACTATGTAATTACGAGTTCTAGAAGCATAAGCGTTACCAGGAGTTTTGATTGTGGGGGCAACAGGCCCGACGCCAGGATAACGTGACTGGGGGGGGGGCAGAAATAAATTTTGGGGGGCACGAGAAGTTTATTTATGTGAATTCGAGAGGGGCACGGGGGCACGAGACATTTATTCCAGTGTGGATCAAACGAAAAAGGTGAAGACCAAAAAAAAAAGGGGATCCCGTACACGAGCCCTAAAAACACGAGCCCTAAAAACACGAGTCCTAAAGACACGAGCCCTAAAAGACACGAGTCCTAAAGGACACGAGTCCTAACGTACACGAGTCCTAACGAACACGAGTCCTAAAAGACACGAGTCCTAAAGGACACGAGTCCTAAAAGACACTAGTCCTAAATACACGAGTCCTAATGGACATGAGTCCTAACGTACACAAGTCCTAAAGAACACGAGTCCTAAAGAACACAAGCCCTAAAGTACACAAGCCCTAACGGACACGAGCCCTAAAAAACACGAGTCCTAAAGACACTAGTCCTAACGGTCAGGAGTCCTAATGTACACAAGTCCTAAAGGACACGAGTCCTAAAAGACACGAGCCCTAAAGGACATGAGTCCTAAAAGACACAAGTTCTAAAGAACACGAGCCCTAAAAGACACGAGTCCTAAAAGACACGAGCCCTAAAGAACACGAGTCCTAAAAGACACGAGCCCTAAAGGACACGAACCCTAAAGGACACGAGTCCTAAAGGACACGAGTCCTAAAGGACACGAGTCCTAAAAGATACGAGTCCTAAAGGACACGAGTCCTAAAAGACACGAGTCCTAAAGGACATGAGCCCTAAAAAACACGAGTCCTAAAAGACACGAGTCCTAAAGGACACGAGCCCTAAAAGACACGAGTCCTAAAGAACACGAGTCCTAAAAGACACGAGTCCTAAAGGACACGAGTCCTAAAAGACACGAGTCCTAAAGGACACGAGCCCCAAAAAACACGAGTCCTAAAGAACACGAGCCCTAAAAGACAAGAGTCATAAAGGACACGAGTCCTAAAAGACACTAGTCCTAAAGTATGACTCATAAAACATACGCGTCATTACTTACACGAGTTCTAAAAAAAGCGACCCGTTTGGAGATGCGGCTGAGTATCAATTTCTTTTGACCAACCAATTCAACTACGTATCAAAATAATCGGATGGTTTTGGGGTTCAGAGTTCAGTATTTCCTCTAGCAAAGCACGCTATAAGGAAGAGAGATTAAAAGTTTTATTGTGATTGGAGAGTGTCCGCCACTACAACGGTAGATTCGGGTTCGATTCCCAACAGTTGGATAAACCCCAACACTTAAAAATGGTGATCACTGTTTTCTGCTTCTGAAGTATGGTCACAGTTTGTTACTAACTGTTTAGTGCAATAATCAGCAATGTGGAAGTGAAATAATTGTTTAGAGCTCGTTAATTATTTAGGGCATGTTAATTACTTAGGGCAAGTGTGCCCCCGATAATTGACTTTTAAATGCCTTAACCAAGATAGATGTTTTTACAAGTTCGTCACTATGAAGTTGTTAAATACACTTTAACGTCGTTTGCCATTCCAATATTAGAAATGCGTGGAAAAATATTTTGACATAATTTAGGAATGCCATCCCACCAAATTAAATCTCCCAATAGTCAATTTTTTGAATAACCTAATTGTTTTTAAGATCAGCAGATCTTTCAAAGTACTTTGACGTGGTTTGGGGGTGCTACCCCCTCGGTAACCCATTAAATAGATCCCCCAAACCTTTTATTTTTAATTTTGAGCTAGAATAACATTTTTTAAATATCAGTAGGTACTTACCGATCGGTGGTCGAGTGGATAGAGCGTCTGCTACTGAAGCGGTAGATTCGGGTTCGATTCCCGGTCGGGTCAAACCAAAAACTATAAAAATTGATATTCACAGCTTCCCTGATTGACGTTCAGCAAATAAAGGCAGTGGCGGATCCAGAAAATTTTGGTGGGGGGGGATTTGAAGCACAAAACCTCAAAAATTCGGATGTCTTCACCAAAATTGAGAGTGATTTATCGGCCGAAATCGGAAATTCAAACGTTTTTTTCGCCCAAATTCTGGTGGTCTCCAAAAAAAAAAGGTCTTCACCAAAATTGAGAGTGATTTTCGGCCGAAATCGGAAATTCAAACGTTTTTTTCGCCCAAATTCTGGTGGTCTCCAAAAAAAAAAGGTCTTCACCAAAATTGAGAGTGGTTTTTCGGCCGAAATCGGAAATTCAAACGTTTTTTTCGCCCAAATTCTGGTGGTCTCCAAAAGAAAAAAAAAAGGTCTTCACCAAAATTGAGACTGATTTTTCGCCGGATTAGTTACGTTTAGGTCGGTGGGGCCCGAAATGGAGCCGAATTATTCGAAACGGAGGCTGATTTTTCGGCCAAAATCGTTACTTTTAGGCTGGTGGGGGGGATGCATCCCCCCCATCCCCCCCCTAAATCCGCCACTGAATAAAGGGATAGTGTGAAGCCTCCATCGTGTGCGGTAGACCGGTGGGCAGGTGGCAGCTTGACTCGAAGACCGAAAAGTCACTTCGCTGTCTTCTGGCCAAGGTAACTTGGTAAATAAAATGTAATTACAATTACAATAAAAGTCAAAAAATTAGAAATATAATTTGACGTCTGTTCGAGATAAAAGTTTAAAATTGCTGTTATTAATGTAAAAAATAGATTCTTGGACCAACTTAATTTCGAAATCGCCGTGCGTATGCTGAACAATGACTCGCACTGTCACAGTGTTATTATAACGCTGTACTTGCGACGACATTGAGGATGCATTTTGCGGAAAAACCACCCATCACGTCGGCTACATTATTTTCACTCGCAATCATCATTAGGCGATTTGCTCTTGATCTGTTAATCAAACACTAACTTTTAGCTTCTTGTCGTGCTGTTGATGCAAAAGGGTTTATTCATCACATAAATTAAAATTACAATCATTTTTCAAAGTTTTATACCACCCGTCATTGTTTTGAAATAGAGTATTTCAAAGTTTCTACTTGTTCCAATTTGAAAAATTCAACCGATCTGATGTTTTATCAGAGACAATTTATCACAATAGCTTCAAACGTTTTCGCTAATGAATGAGTTTTAAAACCGCAAGAATAAAACATATTTGCATTTTGTTTTTTTTTTTCATTGTATATGGCAGAAGATTTTACATCATTCATATTCATTTTACATAAAAAAGTAAAAATTCTTTCGTTTTAGGATTAATTTTTACGTTTAATTTTTGCTGAAGAACTTGCTTTTTAACAAACCTTGAATAACAGAAATTTAAAAAATACCAATAATTTCGTCAACTTGAAGTGAAAAAGTCAAACAATTTTTATGAAAACGCAGTAGAGTTCATATCCCTCATTCATGGATTAGACTCCTGTTTCTGCAATGTTTTCAATACACACTATGTTTTGATTGCAAAATTACTTTTTTTGTTGATCTTAATTTTCTGCACTACCTTGTTTGCGTATAAGATACTGTAAAACATACAAATTATAATTAAAAAAAATTTTTTTATGACTATGTCGTATTTTATGCTTGTGGCTAGATAAAGTATAATTTCTGATAATGTAATTAAGTGGCGGCATGATTTTTCGAAGCACAAAAATGTTAGCAAAGATCGTAGGATAACGTCTCTCTTTGTCCTTTTGTTTGCGCTCTTGAGCCGTAGATCGTTTTCATGTAAGCTGGTGATTTCAAAAAAATCTATTAATCTTTGTTAAAATGAAAGAAGAGCAGAATGTTCAGCATAAAGTGTAAGTTACGTTAGGTTCACATTTTTACAAATTTCTCAAGAAAAATTGTTCTGCGTTGATGTTGAACTCTCTTTATTTGATTTTTTTTTATTTCTTACAGTAAAAAAATTTTTCTTTCTATTTCTTACAATTATGTAATTTAAAAAATTTGATCACAATGCTCCATTGAAAATTTTAAAATGCAGTTTTCTCAAATTTACTGCGCTTTGGCGGTTTCAATTCTTCCAAACAAATTTTATTAGTTACAATATTCTTTATTGGATTTTTTGCAGATCAAGAAACTGTAGTTTTCTTTCATCATTGGATTTGTTGCAAACAACGTTTCCTCTCAGAGCTTGCTTGGTGTGCGCGGAATAAAATGCCGAGTGAGCTCCAAAAAAAGGTCTTCGCCGCAACCTGGTTCTCTTTCAGTCTGGAATTTCGGAATTTTGCCCCTCAAATTTAAGTAAAGGTTGAAAAAAAAAAGGTCTTCGCCGCATTCTGGTTCCATTTTAGTCCAAAATTTCGGGTTTGTTGTTTAAATCTTGCATTTGTAAAATAATTTTATGATATCTAAATTATGGTCTCGCTTCCGATTGAAAGCACGTATTACCCTTGTCTTATCAACACTTATAGAGTGCGCGGCAGAACTGAAGTACTGCGCTGGGGTTCAAGGCTATCTGCGCGGCGTCGCAGCTTAGAGGAAACATAGACTGCAAACAAACTTTAATTTTCAGACAGTTTGCACGCGTTCAATTTTGTCAAAAAGAACTCGGCTGGTTTGTAGTTAATTCAATGATGAAATTAAAAAAGATTTATGAAAAGTTAATACAAATTGTTACAATTTCTAACATCAGGGAAACATTATACTCTATATTTAGTGCTTTGGTGTGCAGGTCAATCGGGCTGCAATATTTTTAAGAACTTTGGCATATTTTGGAATTATTTCAAATTTAAGATGTTGTCCAATTTGGGATTTTAAACAGGATCTGTATTTAACTAAATAATACGGGCAATCGTCAGCAAGTAATCTAAGGGCGTGAGGACCAGCAGCTTGCTGCATTTCGGAGCCGTTGATCTTTGATTTCATACGATCGTCTACGTTTGCCTGCTGGCTCGCCGTGATTTATTTTAATAAGTTTCACATGTCGTTGAGCTTCATCTTTTCTGCGACAATACAAATAAAACTTAAAGTGAGAAATTAAAAAACTACCTTATACGAAAAGCCATTTCTTTCGATGTTCAAAGCCGTAAAATATCAATTAAACAATATATTTATCGTTTTTAGAGCAGAAGACTTTTTAATGGCGTAATTTTTGGTCGCAAAATTAAAATGTTTACTTGCTAAAGGCGAATTTACCCAAATCCGTTTCAGTCCATTTTGTTTTTGGTTTTTGCTTCTTCGTGAAAAAGTATGCTCTTTTTCGTGCGCATTTTTATTAGTCTTATGTGCATTATGTAGAGTGTTATTACTGTACATATTGATCAAAATTTTGTGTATAAACAACTAGGCGTAGCATGAGAAAGGAAGGCAGGGAGCCCGCCCTCCCCCCCCCCCCAATCGCAATGCCAGCAATGATAAATTTGTGGCCAAAACGGCTATCCTTTCATCTTTTTCTTGGTTTGTGTTCACCTTGCACGAGACCGTGAAGACGTTATCGTTTTTTTGCTCTTCACCTTTTTTTCGAAAAAAATTCAGTTCTTCAGGCCGTAAAACTTGTTCTTGTTTTTTTTTTTTTTTGGTCTTCACTATATAAGTTGTGGTGTGGTCTCCTACCCCAATCCTAAATTGGTCTCCAACAAAATTTCACCCCCCCCCAATCAAGACTCTTAAGTCGAACTGTGAAGACTTTTTTCTTGGTGTTCACGTATGTGATTTGTGGTTTGGGCCGCCCCCAATCAAAAATCCTGGCTACGCCTATGATAAACGATGAGAGTGATATTTCAAAATAGGGCTGTTTAACCCTTCGTAAAAAACGTTTTTTGAAAAAAAGTTTTGTCCAGTACGTGACTGTCTGGTTGGTGTGGACACGGACATACGTATAAAAATGCTTACCAAAAAGAACATTACTTTTTCATGAAGAAGAAAAGCGTAAAAAAAACGACAAAAGCGGATAAAAAACGAATACTGTATTGAATTCAACTTAAATAGAATACCGGCCGCGCATGCACTGACAATTTTCCTTCCAGTCAAGTTCATGTACTGACTAAACAAATAATCAAAGAAATTCTATATGCGATGATTGCGAGTATGCTCACTATTAATAACTTTTTTGAGGGAGATTATCGAGAAATCAAGATGAACTGTTCATCAGTGTTGCAAACGGCTTTGAATAACACATACCGTAAGTGTTTATCAACGTCAGTAATGCAGTGAAGTGGTGTCGCGCAGTTAGCGAACTTTTCTGAATCTAACGTTTATCGCATTATTTATCAGATAAAATTTTGAGAATACGAAACAACTAAAACAATCTCAAATTAATTGAAATTCTTTTTTTTTTTGAGAAAAGAGAAATAGCTTTGCTATAGAATTTAGTATCGTTAACTAGTTGTTACCTATTTTGCAAGCTATCAACATCAATAACAATAAAAATGCCCTAAGAAAATTAAATTCGCACATGACGCTGTAACTAATAATAAATAATGTCCTTTTGCGAGTGCGACAAAAACTAAAATGACACAATAAATCAAAACATTATTTAGAAAATTTTCCTAGCATTTTGTACGTAGAAAGAAAATTTTTATCAGCCCAATATCAAAAAGAATTTACAAACGACATCCATTACGAACTGCCAAACTACAGCAACAGATGATCGATAATATTACGATGAATCATCGAAAAGGAGAGAAATTTTCGCGTTCTAAAACCGCAAAGAGCGCATTATGTCATCGTTTTAAGGAGCATGAACTACCGTTTTTCAACAAGTTCATTAATCTGCGTTCAGATCAACGACAACTTGTTTGCAGTTGGTACTGTACTTCGAATCTCCAATACCTTCTAATTATTATTGTTGGATTGCAGCTACGTCATAGTTTTTCCTCGCCAAAACGACTGGACGTCAAAATGCCATTACAAAGCATCGAAACTTACCGTAAATCAATGTTTGATTCTTTCAGTAGGCGTATTTAAAGAATTTGAATGTAAAGTCAAAACTTTTGTAGATAGCCTATAGCTTACTTGAAAAGTTACCAGGATCAATTTATAGCTTATATAACTCAGCGGGTCTAGAAAGTAATTATGCCTTTTGTGAAATCTCATTGTCCACTCTGCCTGATATTGTCCACTTTGCCCGGTTTTTAACTTTGTTTCACACCGTAATTTCGGCCATATCCTAAAATACATAAAATTCTATGCCACAGCAATACCACATTGCAGATCAAAGTTTAATTTAAGCACTACTTATGAATACTGATTTACACCACCAGTTCAAGTCGAAATACATGTAAATTAAGGCTCGATCAACATAACATTCAGGGCGGTTAAATCATTGGTTTAAAATTTAAATGACATCTTTACGAAATAATTCAATGAAAACAACTGCTTCTGCGTTTTAACTCCTAGCAACCGTAACGGTAAACCGCTACTGACAACATCAAATGCAAAATAAATCTATGAAATTACAAAAGTTTAAAAATGCGTTATTTGTCACGAATGAAGGAGATGCAACTGTTCTATTTCAGGGCCGTCAATAGTAAACCTTGTATTTGATAACCGAAGGTAGCTACCACCATGTACATTACAAGATTTTCGTGGATTACTTGACAGCAAGTCGAATTTATGTCACTGAAAAAAGCAAACAAAAACCCCGAATTCTTACCAATCAAATTTTTTTCAGCATTTACCGACTTTTATGTAGCATTTAACTTTAATGTTTTTTGGGACTCGTGTCCTTTTAGGACTAGTGTCCTTTAGGACTCGTGTCTTTTAGGACTCGTGTCCTTTAGGACTCGAGTCCATTAGGACTCATGTCCTTTAGGGCTCGTGTTCTTTAGGACTCGTGTCCTTTAGGACTCGTGTCTTTTAGGACTCGTGTCTTTTAGGGCTCGTGTCCTTTAGGACTTGTGTCTTTTAGGACACATGTCCTTTAGGGATCGTGTTCTTTAGGACTCATGTCCTTTAGGGCTCGTGTCCTTTAGGACTCGTGTCCTTTAGGACTCGTGTCCTTTAGGACTCGTGTCTTTTAGGACTCGTGTCCGTTAGGGCTCGTGTCCTTTAGGACTCGTGTTTTTTAGGGCTCGTGTCCTTTAGGACTCGTGTCTTTTAGGGCTCGTGTTCTTTAGGACTTGTGTCTTTTAGGACTCGTGTCCTTTAGGACTCATGTCCATGAGGACTTGTGTCTTTAGGACTCGTGTTTTTTAGGGCTCGTGTCCATTAGGGCTTGTGTACATTAGAACTCGTGTTCTTTAGGACTGGTGTCCATTAGGACTCCTGTTCATTAGGACTGGTGTCCGTTAGGACTCGTGTCTTTAGGACTCATGTTTTTTGGGACTCGTGTCCGTTAGGGCTTGTGTTCATTAAGACTCGTGTCCTTTAGAACTCGTGTCCGTTAGGGCTTGTGTACTTTAGGACTCATGTCCATTAGGAATTGTGTTTTTAGGACTGCTGTCTTTTAGGGATCGTGTTTTTAGGGCTCGTGTCCGGATACCAAAAAAAGGGCTTCAGTTCAAAAATTTCCACAAATTCTGGTTATCGTCTCAAAATTCTTGCAATTTTTCATGAATTCGTAAGCGACGACCAAAAAAAAAAACAAAAAAAAGGTCTTCGTCCCAAAAGTTTTATGAAATCAGGTGTGAGTCCACAAAAATTACAAAAATACGGGCGGCAAACACGAATTTGGGAGTCTCAGGCCTCGATTTGCATTCCAATAACCCCGAGCCTGCTAATTTCTTCGGGGCACAGTCCTCGCTTGGGGGGCACAATTTTCGTTTGGGGGGCACAAGCAGTCATTTGGGGGGCACGGCCCCGCAATGCCCCCCCCCGTGGCGCTGGGCCTGGGGGGCAAGCCACAAATCACATGCAATGACGTCATCAGAAATTTTCAAAAAAGGAACTTTTTGTGAGGCAAAGATATCGTAGAATGGAAGATCAGAAGTCGTAGTCTGTTGGCAATTAACCAGGATTTTGGTAAAGAGAGAGGGCAAAAACTAATAGTTAGAAAGAGCAAATGTGTAACTTAGGAGACGTGTTGAGTAAGCTGGTGTACTCAAACGTATCACAGACGGGGCGAAGCCCCCAGCCGCTGGGCGATTTTTGTACGTATTTGGACAAAAAAGCTATTTATTCTCAATTGAAATTCGATAATATGCTTAATGAGCATCATCCCTAGCTTTTTTTTATAAGTATTTTGTGGGTAAAAACTGGCGAGGTGGAGGAGAACTGTTATTGAAAAATGGTACAATACTGTAGATGGTTACGCTTACTAAACGTGATATTCCCGGGCCGGATTTATATTGCAGGGGGTCCCTGGCACTTACGGGATTTTTGCAACATCTTCTTGCCAAATATAAGTGAAGACCAAACAAAAGTCCTACTTTTTGAGTGCGGGGCCCTGGCACTGCGTTTTATGCCAAATACGGCGCTGGTTGTTGCATTATGAGCATAAAAAGTATAGATGAGAGCCTGAGGTAGCAACTTTTAGGAAAAAAAACTCTTAAGTTTCCACTGGTTATGCGCTTAAATTGGTTGGAAAAAATTGAAATAAGGGGGTGCGCCGGGCTCTCTTTTCGTCAATATTTTTTATTGGTAATAACTGTTGTACGCAAACATGCAAAAAGAAACTGAAAATGAAGAAACAAGGCTTTGTTGTCAAATTTTTGTCATTGGTGGCATTTCGATTGAGAGGGCCCTGGCCCCTTGGCTACGCCTATGATTTTGAGATAAGATCACGCCCTTCAGTTCTCCATAAAAGAAAAACATTTAAAGCAAAATTAAAACAATTTTTTTTCCAAAACGTGGAGGAATCAAGTCAAGTCACTTCACAGTTTTTTGAAACCTCCAAGAATTGCATGACATTATTATGACGTGGACACATGGCCGTCATTATTATTACTTACTTTTGCACGCGTAAATCCTAAATTAGAGAAACTGCAATTCCAGACAAGGACAACATACTAGCTACGCTCTCATTATATTCATCATTTGTAGTATTTCAATTGAGGGTTTGCATTACCACCTGTGTTATAACATTAAGTTCATAGTAACGTTAAAAGAGGGCCTGGGCCCCGGGGCCCATGGTTAATAATTAGAAGCCCCTGGTCAATACTGTAGATGGGGGCCCCGGGGCCCCGTAGTTATCGGTTAGGGGCCCCAGGACCCCTGCTTGTTGGTTAGGGTCCCCCTGTTTGTCAGTTAGGGGTCCCGAAACCCTTTGGTCGTCAGTTAGGGGCCCCGGAGCCCCCTGGTTGTTAGTTAGGAGCTTAGGAGCCCCCTGGTTGTTAGTTAGGGGCTTCGAGGCCTCCTGGTTGTCAGTTATGGGCCTCCTGGTTGTTAGTTAGGGGCCCTGGGGACCCTTGGTTATCAGTTGGACGCCCCAGGGTCCCCTTTTGTCAGTTAGGGGCCCAGGGGCCACCTGGTTGTAGGTTAAGGCCCTTTTGGTAGTTAGTTAGGGGCCCCAGGCCCCCTGGTTGCTAGTTAGGGGCCCCCGCGCCCCCTCGTTGTCTGTAATATTATTGTTAATTACTGTTGTGTGCGTAATTACTGAAAAAAAAAACTGCAACTAAACATCGCTAAGCTATGTTGTCATAATTTTTTTTATCATTGGTTGTATTTTAATTGAGGGGGAAGCGCCCTCCCCCCCTGGTTACGCCTATGTCTGGGAGTGAGTGAATAAAAAAAAATGTAAATTACACTCAAAATGTTGACGATTTAACGGACTACATTAACTTTGGTTAATAACAGCTGAAAATAACCAATTAACTTGAACGGAGGTATGAAGTTTGTTAACGGACCAGTGGTTAACAAAGTTAACGCTTTACATTAACTTGCCCAGTGCCCACCTATGGTCAAATTCAGAGGTGGGCAGCGCAAGTCATAAAAGTTGCGCCGCAAGTGCACGCGCAAATACTCTATAAATCTTACACCGCATTCGTAAGCCTCCCAAAAGTAATTGTGCCGCAAGCGCAACCACTAGCGCGAGACGTTTTGAAAAGTATAATTCTAAATCACTCACTGCTCAAACTGCGCTAGATTACAGTAAGAAACCACCATTCAAAACAAATTATGCACGCTACCAAATTAACAAAACATTATTGATTTCCTTTAAAAAAATACAAGAATTTAAAAATGTGCATCGCTTAACCTCTTTGGGCGAAGAACGTCTTCATACCTAACGAAAAAATACTCTCAACACCCGCACTCAAAGAAACCGGGATGTTAAAAAATTCCACTAATAAAGTTATGATGTGATTGTAAGCAAACAACTTCGGAGTTTAGGTAGCTGTTTTTTTCTAATGGCTTGTCAAGAAAATTCTTTATAGGCTTCGATATTCATTTTATGCTTTTGAAACAATTAGCATAATTCTCTAACGAATGGAGCATGGAAAAAAACATCGTCTTGTTTTTTGTTTGAAGAAATTAAACCACCCAAGATTTGCTTATGAGACCTATACCGATGCTGTCACTCGTGTTTGTAATATTTTTAAAGTTTTTCCGGACTAGCAAAAAAGTTGTAATCAGTAGTTTTTGTTGCTTCTTGTTTTTGAATTACGGTGAAAAAGTCGGGCTGTCGCGAGTAACGCGTTTAATGCATAAAAAAAGTATAAGATTGTTTAGAAACGAATCGTGTATTTTTTGAAAGACAATTACGAAAGTAATTTTTCTAATTAAAGTTTGATTTTACGACCGTTTTTTAAATCTCATATCGGAATAAATTTTTTGAAAAATCGGCAAAAAATATTTTGGATAAAAACGTTTCAGCGAAAGAAGACTTCTGCTGTAAATCCAATAAAAGTTTTGCTAGCAGTAGACGCAGGGCCCACTAGAGGGGGATCAGGGGGACAATGACCCCGGGGCCCATGGACTTTAGGGGGCCAATGGGCTTCGAGGGGGTTCATTATGGGGCCCGTTGGCTACAGGGGGCCCAGCAGAGGGCCCATCGAAATGACTCTGAGAAATCCTGAGAAAACGGTGGCATTTTTCCTTGAAGACCTTTTTTTTTTTTTTGGAGGTCACATCAAATTCGGACAAAACTGTGGCATTTTTCCCGTCTGTTTTGGAGTTTACAAAACCGGATATTCGTCATATTTGAGCTGGCTCCGGGCCCACGTCCGGCTCTCAGTGCCCCTGAGTAGACGAATGGAATTCCCCTCATTACAGTCGTAGCCAAGGGGGGGGGAGGGAAAAAAAAGGCCCGCCCCCCTCCCAATTGAAATCCCACCAAGGATAAAAACAATAATAACAAGCCTTATGTTTTTTCAGTTTCTTTTAGCATTTATGCGTATGCAACAGTATACGAGTACAACAGAGTATATTAATGTTGACAACCAGGTAGCCTGGGCCCCGTCAAATCAAATTTTTGCCGTCCAATTTAAATGTATAACCAGGGAAAAATTCATGGTTTTTTGTCCAACCACATCTAATTATTCTGTGAACTTAGTGCAGTAAAATGACTACTTAGTAACCATTTATTGTACCAATTTTAAATAACAATTCACTTCCATCTCACCAGTTTGTACGCGACGAAATACTTTTGACAAAAAAAAAAGCAAGAAAAAATGCTTACTGAGCAAATTATTGAATTTAAATTGAGGGGGCCTGGGCCCCCTAGTCAAACATGTACTCCTAAACCCGGTTATTTTCATAACAAAACAAAAATTTCCAAAGCAAATGCTCGAGCGATTATTTACTGCTAAAAATATTGCAGGAAACAATGTGCCTTGCTTCTCTCATCTGGGCCAAGTCACTTACATAATTTAATCCCCAAATTCAAGATTTTAAACGTTTTTTTGACTTGATCTGTAAGTAAAAAGAAAACTCTCCAGTTTGATTTTTTCACTTGGCTTTCAAATCATAGAAATTTAATTATTTCAAATGGCCCTAAAACCGTGCGAAATATAGTCCAAATGATATTAAAATAATTTTTGACCTAAAAAATGACAAAAAATCGCCCAGCGGTCGGCCCCCAGTCTTTGTTAAGTTTGGGTTAAACAAGTTTGCTCACCACGTCTCCTAACTCAAACGATTTTGGAGACTTTTTTAACTTTTGGTTCAAGGCCTTTTCCATTAGCAAAATTCAGGTTACACGCCAACCCAGGGCCCGACTTCTGATCCTCCATTTTAAGATACCTTTGTCTCATAAAAGTCCCACTTTTCGAAAATTTTGGATGACGTTATTGCGTGTGCTTTGTGATTTGGCCTCTCCTCCAATCAAAAATCCTGGCTAGGTCTATGCATCTTATCAATGTTATTTTTTATTAACTTTAATTACATTTGATTGAAAAACAATCATTCCAATCGTACTTGAATTGCGCTTGCGCGATTGCGCTCAAAATTGCTTAAATACTTGCAGCGCAAGCGTCAGCGCAACTGCTTAAAAATCCTAGCCGCACAAGCCCTATCGCAAGTATAATAGTTGCGCCGCAAGCTTGCGCCGCAATTATTACGGCACAAGAGCTAAACTCTGGTCAAACTAATGGTTTTTATCTCAATCGGGCAAGGAGGCACAAAAAAGGTCCGTGATTTCATTTCAAAGGGTACCAGTACCAACATCAAACTAGAAAAAAGGTACAAACTTGGACTTATGAAATAAAAAGTAGCTTTAGCAATAATCAAACACCCTTGAAAACTGCACAAAATATTGCAGTAAGTTCTTATAGGTTCTACCAAAATTGCATGTTTTTCAGATGCAAAATTTGCTATTAGTGCGTTAAAATTGATAAATTTTTATGCATAAAGCCAATGAGAAAATGTTTGCAGCGGTAAAAATATTTCAACTCCTAAAAAGATCTGCTCAAGATTTGTTTGACTAAAAAAGAGAACTACTTTAAGTAATAAAGAGGTGCTTCGAACCTTGTTCCACTACTCCCCTTGACCACGAAAATAGATTTAACCTGCTTGTCTCCGTACCAGTGGCAAGTTTGCGTTTTGAAATCTCGTGATATCAGAAAAGGATGACTTTGCAAATTTTTTTATCAACGCGATGGTCGATATTCTAGAAAGAATTTTGCAAAGTCATATTTTTTTCATACCACAAAATTTCAAAACGCTAGGTTGCCAATGGTACGAGGTCAAACGAATTGAATCTATTTTCGCAGATAAAGGGAATAGCGGAACAAGGTTTGGGGTCAGGGCCGCAACCAAGGGGGAGGCCAGGAGGGGCGGCACCCCCAAAACAAAAGTTTCGCCCCATCAAACTGCCCAATATGCTCCCCAAACTGCACATAGTAGTGCGAAGTATGCGAAAATTTTTCCTTTGCGGCAGTTTCAAGATGTTGGCTCGATGAACTTTTTTTCTTTTCTTTTTTTGGAGACCAACAGAATGTAGGCCAATTGCGCGCGACGACCTTCTTTTTTTGAGATCAGCAGCAATTAGCAATTCGTGTGCAACGAAAAGGCACAAATTTGTGATCCCACCTGCAAAAAGTTTTGCCCCTCCCCCTAGGACTACGCTCTAGTTGCTGCACTGTTTGGGGCACCTCTTTAAAGAAGTGTCAAGTAGCTCTAATTAAGTAGCCTATGTTACAGAAGCCCTCCGTAACACTGCTGACATAATTTCTCCAGTGGAACTCTGGAGCCTTCACCGTCCGTCTGGCCAAACCACAATTGAAAATTCTCCAAGCTTAAAACTTTATTGTTCAGACAGAAAATAAATAAGTAATTTGGAACAGTACGCCACGGCAAAAAATGACCGAAATTTAACCAGAATAGAAACGAAAAAAGTGCCATCCGAGCGGTCTTCCAAAATAAAACATGTCCGCTTGCCAATAGCTTCTCTGTAAAATGAATGTTTGCAAGAAAAAGAAGTCGAACTAAAAGAAGCTGAACTCAGCCAAAAACAAAGGCGTGCAAGAATTAACAAAAAGCGCGTAATTTTTAAAACGTTGACAGCCAATGGCTACAGGAAATAAAGTGATGTGCGCAAACTGAGCAAACTAAAAGGAAGAAGCGGCCGAGTTCGAAACTAGAGCGGGGTAAACAAAAAAAGGTCAATCGGTGCTGTAACATAGCGGCCCCGTGAAAACGATTCAGGGAAGAGATTTCAACAAAAAAAAAAACACACACACACAGAAGAAGCACGGATTTGTGCAAAAATCTCAAAAAATGTATTTGTATGTGTTAAAAACTTCTAATAATAAATTATGAAGTACTCTAAATGAAAGATTCAATGACAAATAAATTGTAAATCAATAGAAAACAACAGCATTCAGTACAAAGAGTAGGCGTCAGCAAATAGGCGGCAAAAAAAGTTTAAAGTTGTTTTAGTTTATTTCTTTAGGCAAATTCGGACTACGGAAAAAGGGACGTTGTATAAAAGCACAGCAATATATTCAATAAAGGCCTACACTTGAAAGAACACAAAGTAAACAAAAGGAAAAGGGTATACAACACTTTAGGCTGGAGCTATTTTAGAAATATCCTGCAGTAGGCCTATATATTCAATTTCACTATCCCCCCTGCTGCATTTTTTTGTGAACAGCTACAGTTGCTCGACGAACAATCTCTTTCCCGTCATGCAACTGCGAATGAAGGTGGTGGACCTATCCCACTGATAGGCTCCCTTGGACATAAGATCAGCAGAATCCCCCACCAACGCAAGTTAACCGGGAACAAGATTCTTTTTGAGTTCCCGCCGTTTATTTCGGCCTTGTAAAGTAGGCTGGTAGGATTTCATCAACCCCAGCCAAAAGCGGTGGGCCAAGGTAGCACTATATAAATAGTCCTTTTATAAGTCACCCTGATCATGCAGCCCGCACAAAGGAGTATTAGGTGACAGCTGCACCCCCAAAAAGAGGATGGGGGTGATCAGCGACAAATCGTTTGGTTGATCGCTAAGTGTAGTAAGTGGCCGATCGTTTACAATTACAATTCTCACCGAGTCTGCAACAAAAGTTTGAAGTTCGATTAAGGAAGGTCTACGCCTGGAATTTTCAAGAGCATGAGATAAAGCATTTTAAAAAAGTTTAATCATAACCTCCCAGCCGTCACCTTGACTGGGTGCGTAGGAAAGGATCTTAATCCAGTTTACATTTTCGTTTACGAAGGGAGTTGTAAAACTCGGTGGATCCTAACAATTTAGGCAGTTGATCATCTGCAGCACAAAAGTGGAAGCATTGTCCGAAAAAATGGCATCTTTAGCACCACGAATATTGCTAAAACGAGAAAAGGATACAAAAAACCTGTTTAGATCAAGACTGGTGACCAATTCTATATGTATACAGTGAGTACATAAGCAGGTAAACAAAAGGCCGCAAGCTTTGAAATCGCTGCGGGCCTAACTGTAACGCAAAGGACTCAAATAATCTAAACTGCAAATTTTAAAGGGTTTATTACTGACAGTTAAACGACAGGCAGGCAATCGGCCATCAACTGTCTGATTGACTTAGCTTTACGTAGAACCTTTACCACACTCGGAGATAAAATGCTTTACGCTTGAAATTCGGTATCCAAAATCGCTGGCGTGTCTTCATAAGTGTATACGAGGGCCAGCGTGTACCGCGTCCGAGTGTTTATAAATAACAAGATGTGTCAATGCATGTCTACTTGGCAAAATTATAGGATGTTTGGTATCAGTGGAAAGGTCAGTATTTTCGAGGCGGCCTTCCACACGCACAGGCAAGTCAGGTGCTATGTAGGGTCGCAAATTATGCAACGTTTTTAATTCATCTACTTGACGAGTTTGTTCAGCATTAACCGCTAGGTTACAAAAACGCTCGAGAAATGGGTCATAATGATTAGAATCACTTCTCAGCGTTACGAGTGCTGGACCGAAGCATTGTTTTTGAACATATTTAATTGCCTGCAAAAAGACGCGATCCAAAAAAGTAGCTTTCAATTCTGGCTTCTTAAAAGTTTGACGTTAATTTTCGCCTTTAAAAAATCCACAACTGCGAGCAAATATGCAATCCGGTTTTTTAACGTATAAAGATCGACAGAAGTTTGCCTCAGTTTTAATATTTTGTCATCAATCTCTAAGGTTGTTTTCTTACCACACAAAGCCATATGAACAACTGGGACAGAACTAAGCGATGAAGTGTCCTGCAGTCCTTTTGAGAACAAGGTCGGTCTCTCAAGCCATAGTTTAATCGATTCAGAATTTTTTCAAGCATTCTCGCGGGTAGTAACATCTGCGGGGTTTGTGGATGTGTTACATACCTCAACGCCTCCTGCGCAAATAAAGACAAGATCTTATCAACACGGCGCTGAGCAAAGCGAACGAGGCGCAAATCAGGGTTTGTTATCCATTTCAAGACAACTTGAGAATCTGTCCACAAATGTACACTGCAAATCAAATGACTCAAAGCTACCGCAGCTTGAGAAACTAGTTCACTGCAGAGCTTCACCGCCTCCAACTCTTTACGAGAGACAACCCAATTAGCTTAATGCATAGGTGGGCACAGCTAACGTAAAAATTAGCTCCGATAACAGCTATTCCGCTAATCAAAAAGATTAGCTTCGCTAACGCTAATCCGCTATCACGAATTTTTTGTTAGCGGAAGCTAACGCTAATTCGATAATCCGCTAATTAACCATAAAAGTACAATACGAGACGGAAAAAACAAAAAATCAATTTCGTAACTTGTACCAATCATTTTAATATCGCATTTTTCATTTGATCAGCCAAATCTAGACATATAGCACCTCCAAAATTTCCAAATTCCAAGTTTATTCAATAGGAAAATATTGTCACGGTTTTGGGCTCGTGCCCGAATTAGCATATTACTGAAATAAGCACAGGACTGAAATAAGCACATCACCAAAATAAGCACTTCTACCTCGTATAATTAAAACAAATAATCAAAAGAGAAGTCTGAAGCTTTATCCCTTAATTTTTCATTTCAGCTTCTCACAACAGTACTGTTTTCTTGAAAATATTCCTGAAAAAAATACAACAAACGGTAGTCTACTGAATTTTTTTCAACAGTAGTGGGGAATTAAGTTTTTTCCTGGCCAAGCTCTGCTTGTCGCTTCTCAATAACTTTAAAAATAATAAAAATGGGAGTTTTGTATAACTACTCTAGTACTATATATACAATATACAAAAAAAGCATGCTTAGCAATACAATAAAACCACACACAGGATCTTAAAGGGATTTTATCATGTTTTTTTGAAGTAACAGTAAGTGTTGTTTTAAAAAAAATAAACATATACAATAAGATTTTTAGTGATTTTCCCATCTTCTTATGAGTTTCGTTTCAAAAATTTGTGTTCATGCAATTTCGCCAAAGAATGTACTGTTAGTCTCCGAAAACCAACGTTGCCTTAATAAGGTAACAATGGCCTTTGCTGTCTTGCAATCGAGCTTCCGCCCTTTTCACACCCATTGTAAAATTCTACACTATCGTTTATGCCTAGCGGCAAGCAGGGAAGCTGCGAATGCCAATGTTAAAACCTTTGGGTTTGAGCCGACTCGGATCACACCTGGTCTATTCTTGTTCAGAGGCAAATACTCGATCTACTGGGCTATCTCAGACGTCCTAGCTGGGCCTCAATAAGTATCAGCAGTCTACCCGGCTAATATAAGAACTGAATTAGGCGTATTTCTGAAATTTTAATTTGATGCTCGTACAGTATTGAAGCTTGAGAGTAAAAGTGAGAAAAATTATTTTCATCTAACCTTATGCTAAAATACAGAAGTACAAAATCAATGCTAAAAATATTTAAATATACTACTTTTAAAAAGCAAAAAATACAATTTAGCAAAAAAAAAGCATTAAAATATAATTTCAGCAGAAAAAAAGCGTTGTTGTGTAGCAATCCTCATCATTAAATCACTGCTTTTCTGCTTCCATATCAGCAAGAAGAAGTTGGTTTCCTTTCATAAAAAGTAACTTTTCAAAGTTTTGATCAGATAGCGTTGATCTTTTCGCTCGCAAAACGTCTTTTGCTGAACAAAATAACCGTTCAACTGCAGCGCTTGAAGGTATTGCAGTGTTGTATTTTATGAACAAGTCAATCAGCACTTTTTCATTAAAGAAAACTGCATCGTCAAATGAATCATGAGAATAGGCGTCAAGCCATTTCTTTACAATATCTTTTGCTTTGTGAGTTGCTGTTTGAAGGTTTGCGACGGCCTCAGCGTGTTGGGTGATGGCGCCGAAAAAATCGTCCTCTTCATTTTCGCTGCTCGTGTTTTTTTCATCGCTTGTTTGCTCCTGTCGCAGTTGGTTCCTTACTCCCTTCTCAACGGCTGAAATCATAGCCTGTTTGACTCTTAAAAACAGGCCAAAGTCCTCTTTTTCGATCCAAAACAACCGAAATTTGGGGTGAAACGCGGCAGCAAGTAGGCAATGTTCGTCATCTAAAAGCTTCCCAAACCTTTTCCTAATGCCAGCCAAAAGGGCATCTACGAGTGGGCTACAATAAGCAAGGCCTTTAGATTTTACTTCTTTTAACTTTATCTCGGTGGCTGTTACAATCGGCAACAATGATCCGAAATACGCTTGATTTTCCCCTTGAATTTTTTCCAAAGCTTTAGCCAAGCTCGACATTACCAATGCGTACTCTTTTAGTAGTTTAATCTCGGATTCCGAGAAAAGGTGCAATTTTAGTAGGCTCATAACCTTGTGAACACATCCCCTGTTTTTTTGCAAAAGCTCGTTCAGAATAACAATAGAGTCGTAAGTGGAATTCCATCTTGTGCTGGAAG
Organism: Trididemnum nubilum; assembly: GCA_963965965.1. Lineage (NCBI taxonomy): Eukaryota > Metazoa > Chordata > Ascidiacea > Aplousobranchia > Didemnidae > Trididemnum > Trididemnum nubilum. The sequence continues at coordinate 13,889,209 of OZ014481.1, forward strand.
GCACCACAAGCCTCCTTTTCATTTCATTTAAAATTAAATCTGCCACTACGGTACTACGGTTTTGGTGATTCCACAATGCCTGTGCTTTGGCCATTGCTTTTCTGTACATACTTTTGAATAGGCCATCATCAAGGGCGTTGTCAGCATCTACAGTAGCGACTAAGTTAAACGTATGCGCTGCACATCTCGTGTGAAGAGGCAATTCGTACGTGTCATCTGCAGTGATATTCTCGAAAGAGTCCTCGACCACAGACTCAATAGAAATATACTCCAAACAGTTTTCTTCACCACTGGCATCCTCTTCCGCGTCAACGATCAAATCTTCATCCACAATCGGCTCAACAATGTCTGGCAAAACGTCTGCTGCATTGCTGAATTGAATAAGTGCTTTTGCAAAGTTCTTAGCGTTATCAGTGGTAGTTCTGGTCACTTTGTCTTGCAACAGGTTAAACTTGCAATGGACACTGGATATCGTCTCTGCCAAAACATCATACGTGTGGTGCCCTTTAATGCGACAACAAGCAAGAACAGCGTGCTTTCTTGATCGTGTTTTTAAGTCAAGCCAATGGACCGTCATTCCTAAGTATGATTTATGATGAGCAGTCCAACAATCTGCCGTTGTGGAAACCCAAGGCACTTGTTCCAAAACTCTGCAAATTACAGCATTGGGAATTAGGATTAAGAAAAAGTACACAATTTTTATGTCTAACTGACATTCTAACCATGAAATTTGACACGAATCTTATCTTTGGAGGTCTTTGTCTACTGGATGAAGCATTGTGTCAATGCGCCATGAAACGCCATTGAAACATGAAAGGTGGCAATTTCCACCTCGTAAAGGTGGCCAGTGGGCACCCAATCATCACAGAGTTGGCCACAGTTGCTGGCTGGTTGGTCGCCTCTTATAATGATTGTTACAACAAACTAAAATGTATAACTAATTTTTGGGTACTGTTTAGTGGCGTGCTACTATACAGGGTGTCCAGAAGTCATGCATTATGTTACTAAACTATTCCGGTTGATGCATCTATCAATGCATAGAATGAACAATCAGAGCAACTAATATGATTACTTTGATTAGCATTAATAACATTGTTATTCATAATGGTATGTACAGTATTTCATAACAATCTATATACATGATGTGCGATTCCTGGGACACTCTATAGTATAATATCTTGCTATAGCATTAGGATATCATATTTACAGACAGACAACGACAGTAACCTACAAGCTATATAACATATACTGTATACTCTATTTGATTTGTTGCGACGTGTGTCAGTTAAGATAATTAGTCTTTAAACAACTTATACCTCAAGCACATAATGTAACGGTGGTAGGGCAGTTCAATCAAATTTGACATGGCAGTATACAAGCTTTTTCGCTCATTATTCAGAATGTATTGCGACTTGCGAGATGACGTCATTATGTAGAAATATAATTTATATTCTATGCTACAGTTGTACGAGATTCGTCTTTTTCCATAGAAAAATTTTTTGAATGCAGACCCAAAACTTCTTGAAAACAGGAAAAAACGTACTGGACCTCATCAAAAACCATAAAATATGAACCTACATCCATGAAACTTACATAACTGTTAAAAATTCAACAAACTTGCCTGACGAGATAACTTTGTAGTTCATCATACCGTTTGCTCACCCTTCTCCCCAGAGTGCGGCGAGATATCACACTTGTTTTAGGGTTTAGTGTTTTCACTAATTCGAAGAAAGAAGAGGACTCCACTACATTGAAGGCAATCATGTTGCATACAAAAAAATCCACGATTTTTGTATCTACTTGTTTCTGACTTCCCGCATTTCGACAAAAAGAGCCACGGCGACTTGTTAAAGTTTCACTAACGGTTAACTGTACTTGAGTCTTCTTCGGTGGAGGTTCATCTGTCTGAGAACAGATTTTATTTAAATGTTTACCTCTACTAGATCCCGCCTTTATTGTTTCTTCAAATTGCTTTGCTCGAGTCGAATGTTTTTTCTTGATGTGGGATTTCAGGTTAAAGAGACTGGATGCATGCGCTTTTATAACAGTTTCTTTAGGTTTACACAAAATGCATGCAAACTGTAATTGCGTTTTATCTTTGTTTACAGCCTTCAACGTAAAGTACTTTTTCAAGTGTGGCCATGGATGTTGTGCATTGATATCCGCATCGATAACAGTAGCAGTGGCGCCCAGTGCTTGTGATTGATCTGGCCGTTGTGATAATCCACTGGTGGTCGGTTGTTCTTCGGCCTGGGAGTCATCAGAATCAGTGCTAATGATTGTAGATTTTTCCATTTACAGCATAACTACATACAGTTATACATATAATCAATTCTGCCAAAAAAAATTACTTTATTTTATACATAGTTGATCCACTGCTATCCAGAGTTCTAAACCATCAAGACTTGAAAATTTTGTCCGTTATGTAGCTTATGATCAGTGCTGCTGTCTTAAACAAGTAAGAGGATGGGTTCTAAACCCATGACTCTCAACCGCAGCTCTTGAAGCCGCATGCGGTTCCCAACTGCCCTTCCTGTGGCTCTCACTAACTCCATGAAAATTACCCCAAGTCAATTTCAAATTTGGGCCGAAAATCGGCGCTAGAAAATGACGAACACTTCTTTTTTATTTCTTTTGTCGTCGTTTAAAATTGACCGAAAAATGACACAACGAATTGGCGGAAAACTTTTTTTTTTCTTTTATGGTCTTCATTCTTCACCTACTGTAAATTCGGCCGAAAAATATCCCAACGAAGCGGCAAACAACTTTTTTTAGGTTTAGTTTTCACTTTAAAAATTGGATTAAATGCATGCCGCTCCTAGCAAACTCAAGGTTGAAAATTCGGCTCTGTAACCAAAAAAGGTTGAGAACCACTGTTTTAAACAGTAAACAGTGGCAGGCGCTTAACTAGAATTTTGCTGGGAAAGGAGGAAGATTGAACCAAAAGATTTTTTATTCTAATAATGCTTCAATGGGACAGTGTGCTAAACAGACTATAGCGCTACACAAGTGCATCAAAAGCGTCCTGTTTTTGTGATTTTTCGGGAAAAATAGGAATGTTAACGTTATTTGGATAAAAATTTGCTTGTTTTTTTGAGCCATTTGGAAGAATTCATGTGCCGAGATTTGGAAGCCAGTTAAAGAATTAAATTGCCCAGCACCTTCAATCCCCCTCTTACTTAAAGATCACGTCTAAAACACGTTTGAACGCTTCCAGCTTTGGGTTAAGTTTTTCAGATCACTTGGCTAAGAGAAAGAGGGTGGTTTATTTTTATCTCTGCGCCACAAGTTAGTGTGAAGGATCTATCCAGTAGCAAGTGGGTAGGCTTCAGGTTTGCAGTAAATCAGAAATTGTCAAGAAATTTATTGCATTTTCTGCCACTTTCAAATTTAGTAGCTTTTTTATTAATTTTAGCAGACACAATTTATACTGACTGTAGGCCTACTTGGGGCTAGGGACTACACCTGATCTCATGCATCCTGAAAAACAACGGATAAAGCAAGTAGGCTGAGCCTATCTTCGACGGCAGCACTGCCTTTGTTATAATCCTTTATAAACTAAACGTGATTGTGCTATAAACAGGGCTGCCATAATTCTAACATTTGATCTTATTTTGATGGTCTGTGTCTTAGAAAATATTTTAGTCCTTACTCCTTATTTCTAAGAAATGCTCTTATTTTTGTTTTATTTTAGGGTAGAGGTTCTCACACCGGGCACTATTAGATTGATCAATTTGAATAATTAGCAAGAAATAACTTGTAGACTGTATAAGATGACCTTTTCTTCTTTTTTTTTTTAAACGTTTGAAACTTCGCATAAAATCGAAACAAGACCATGAAGAATATTTCAGATATCGCCTGAAAAGTGGCAAAGTATCGTGGACTCAGACGCTTCGAATTTTTTTTTTGAGATCATTTAAAAGTTTGTGGTCAAAAGCCACGGAAAATTATTTTCAAATTAAAAAGAGCCACGGTGATAATAAGGTTGTGAACCCCTGAACTAAACCAAACCAATCTATAAATAATTTTCCCTGTTGTCCTTATTTTGGGGTTCATATAGATGGCAGCCCTGGTTATAGGCGATGTTCACCTGTAAGCCTTTTTAATAGTTCAGAGTTTAGATTCAATTTACATGGTTTGTTCCTATGAAAAATGCGTTTGCCCAACCACTTTATTGCACTCTTCAGTCAGACTGCTTAGCAGTAACCACAACGGGCATAGCCTACTGTTCGGCCTCAAAAACCAAGGCAATCCGGCAACGTACTGTAGCTGGCTTTAACTGCACCTTTGCTTCCAGATACAATATTTTAATCATCCTGCTATCTCTTTTTAAAGTATGCTGCATTATGCTCGCTTTGCATAAAAAATGAAAGAGCTTGGTGCTAAATTGATAATCCATCCGGGACGACAGCCCGCTGGCCAACACAAACTAACTGAAGTTCGACATGACATGAACAATTAATCGTACTTTTTCGAAATGCTGGTTTCAAAATTTTGACCTCGTATTGGCTCGTGATTGCGCAAGGCGAGCATTATGATGTCATAGACTGGAGTGATAAAACAACTCGAGAAAAGCATTATCATATCGAAGCGCGATGTTTGCGGCAATAATTATTGATCTAAAAATGCCTTACACCGTATACTTGAAGTAGATATTTATTTGCCAAGCAAAAACGGCAAAATGTGGTAAATTTTAGACTTTGCTTTGTTGAAACCACGGTTGCAACTATTTTTTCCTAGCGGATTAGCGGATTGGCTAAAAAAAAATTAGCTTCGATAACCAGTCCGTTAACATTTTTGAACGTTAGCGGAACCGCTAATCCGCTAATGAAAATGTTAGCTTCGCTAATTAGCGGAATAGCGGATTAGCGGTTTGTGCCCACCTATGGCTTAATGTGTCAAAACCAATCTACAGTTACCCAAAACAAAGGCAACCTGCGATGCGCCATTCGCTCTTCGACGCAAATAAACAAGACAGCAAAAGACAGAATTGGAAGCGCCACAAAAGTGATGCAACTAATAAACAGCTGCAACGTTTGCTGCCTCACCAATAAGGAAGCAATGACGAGGAATCGAAAAATCATTTAACATATTTAAAGAAAAAAGCCATTTTTTTCATTTATTCGTAGTATCCACAGGCAAAGCGCGTCCCAGTCAGCGCCAGAGTTCGAGACCTCCCGCAGAATCAGTCCGGCCCCGAAGATGAACGGCAAAGCCATTCCCAAAGGATCAAATTGGCACTCAATCTGTCGTCGAGTTGACGTTTCACAAAACTCACAAAAATTAACCAAAAATCTAACCTGCTCGGTATCCCAAACTAGTGCTAGAGCTTTAGAATCAGGGAGGGGTTGGGATCCCAAATCAATCTTACAGAGGGAGCAAGATCACAGCGAGGAACTTTTGTTAAAATAGATTCCACACAACGGTTTGAAACCCACTTAGGTCGCATTAAACCACGGCTTTCCATAAGATCTATATTTTCTTTAGCAATAATTTCAAGATCAGATAAAGAGTCACTAGCCAGCAAAATATCATCCATATAACTCTTCCTTTTAATCGCTTGTAATGTTAACTGAGAAGCATTAGAGGGATTCTCCTCTACCAAACGCTTAAGAGCAAGCAATGCGACATAGTGACTGGAATTGATCATCCAGACGTGCTTGGTAAACCGAAATATCTGGGGCTTACCGTTATCTAAATCATTGTTACTGTACCAAAGAATTCTAAACCAGTCTTGCTGGTCACAAAGAATTCTTGCTTGAAAAAAGCATTTGCTAATATCAGCTACGCAAGCATACTTGCCCATGCGAAAACGAATTAAAACGTCCACTAAACCATTTAGAAAAATTTTCACCTGCCAATGCAGCCTGGTTGACAGACATACTTTTCAATTCTGCAGCACCGTCGCAAACCACTCTCAGTTTGGCGGTATTAGTCACAAAAAACAGCAAGTTCCATGCGTGGTCATAAACCGAAGCACCATCTACAGAAATTAACCACTCCTCATGCAGCAACTCCGAAAATGTGTCCTGTAAAATCGATTTAAACTTGGGTTTCTAGTGGCATTACGGCGCAAAGACAGCGTGCGTTTTAGGGCGCTTTCGTAATCATTTGGTACCATTTTAAGAACTTCGATTGAAAGGGTACTGGCATTTCATAACGGCTATTTGCGACCTTAATCTGGGGTTCAACAAGTTCTTTGCCGGTTCATCATTAAGCGATGGTTGGAAAGCCTCCTCCTGCCTCTCGTATTCCCGCACTATCTGCTTGAGAGCAGATACTTCCCATTTTAATTCAGCACACTCACGAGCAGCATGTTCATAACAATCCACTTGCACACGCAGAGCAGACAAGAAACCCAATATGGGAGCACGGACCGAGACGGGTCAGTACGTAGGTCGGCTCCTCCGGACTCGCGCCTTCACCTTTCTCAAGAACAATCAGTAACTCCTTAACCGACTGTCCAATCAGAACGTAGATGCGTTTACGGTCAAAGGCAACCGGGACACGTGAACCTTTGAAGTGTTCTAGAGCAGAAACATCCACAGAGTGCGGTAGGGTCCTAACATCATCCGAAAACTGTGGAACAACCAAAGCATCTGTGAATACGAATTTATTACCGGTATAAAGCGGTTCAAGTTTAAGGGGGGTGCGACCTTTATAGTCTACTGTTTCATCCGCCAAAGTGCGAATTTTAACATTCAGGTCGGAGTTAGTCTTTAGCCAGGGGCGTATTTAGGGGAGAGCATTGGGCCATGGCCGCCAGGATAGTATATTTAGTATAGATTAGTATGCAAAATTGTGGAATGCCCCCCCCCCTTTGTAAGTTGGGCAGAAGCTTGGAGCACACAAATGGTAGGCGAAGACCTTTGTTTTTGGCCCTAACCCAAAAAAATTGGACTAACTTTGAGCGAAGACCTTTTTTTTGGTCTTCACCTAATTTTGGGCGCAAAATCGAACTAAATTGAGGTGAAACAATGTTCATTCCGATGTTTATTCTTCTCAAATTTTCAGAGGTTCCTAGCCCCCCCTCTTTTCAAAATCCTGCGTACGCTACTGTGTCTAGCCTTAGTTCATTTTTTAAAGCATCTGATATCAGTATTGCCTGTGAAGCAGTATCGTGCTGAGCGTAAGTCAAAGTCAATTCGCCCGTGTGAGGGTTAATGACCCTGACTGCACTCGTGCGGAGCAGGACTATGCTATTATCAGCAGAATTGAGTTTACGACAAGTAAAGTCTTGACTTCCGTTTTGTCGTTAGTTATGACAAGAAATATGACAAGAAACTAGGTCTACCCTGTCAGCGGCCCCGAGATTCATCCCATTAAAACATTGATGCAAGGCACCAGCGTATTTATTGCGACACTGAGGCCTTCAGACACGACATTTAGAAGGAAACGCGAAATTACGCACAAAATGCTTTAGTGACAGAATTCAAACACCTTTTAGCTTTCATTACGGCCTGTCTTTTAGATCTAGGAATAAGTACCTTGAACTTTTAAACTCTGCTAAACAATGTCTTAGAGCAGCGTCAGAGCAAAAAACACCAAATAGGAGGTTTGTTCAAACTTTTATATTCGCCACGTGGCACGTAGGAAGAGTCTGACTCGCGCTTATCCGTGTCTGAAAATCTAGAGCGAGGTTTGGTCGCGGTCTGGGTACTGTTCTGCCCCCCATATACCACCTGACGTACCTTAACGTTCTTAGTCCAACCAGAGGTGTCTCGCAAACCATCCTTTTCATCAGACTTAAAAAATGCCTGAGCATTGTCAGATGTCATAGTACGATATTTAATTCATGAACAACGAAATCGAGTAGCGAGTCGAAAACGGGGGAGTGCAAGTTTAATAGTGAGGCCAAGGATGGCAGTGCGGTACGGTATGCCTCAATTTTCGCTAAGAAGTACGGTAAGCTGGTACGGTACGCCTTTTTTGTAATGGTATATGTAAGGTACGTTGGTATACTGTTTGAATTAAAAATCCCAGACTTTTCGCACATTGCGCCGGCTTTTTGTATGCAGAAACAAAAGACAGCTGAAGCCGACGCTAAATGTGTGAATTGAGATCGCTGATTTATAGGCTAGTGATTTCAAAGTCAGTTAAAGTAGCGAGTCATCAAAAGCAAGGATGGCAGTACTGTACGCCTTTTTTATGGTGGTACGGGTACGGTACGCTTCAAACATTGAACTGAAGTACGGTACGGTTGAAGGTGCAAGGTACGTAGTACGCAAATTCTGAACGTACCGTACCGCCATCCTTGATTGAGGTAGTCCAAGTAGCGTCGTTTAAGCAAACGCGGCAAACGATTAGTGGTGTCAATTAAAAGTTGTCCGGAAAGCTTTTCGACTTCGTCGCGACCATACGCAAACACCTTAATAGTATTTAAATTCTCGTTTAACTGTTTTGGAGAGGTTGAGGTGAAAGAAACCTTGGTACCTTGCTTCTAAAATATTGTAATGTACCTTTCTTTTAAAATATTGCACAAGGCAATGTACCTTACTTCCCCCTACCTGGGCCAAATCACTTACAAAATTTAATCCAAAAATGCAAGATTTTAAACGTGTTTTGGACTTACTTTGTAAGTAGAAGGAAAATTGAACAATTTAATTTTTTCAAATGGCTTTCACATGTTAAAAATCTAGTTCTTTCAAATGGCTCTAAAAACGTACAAAATGTAATTTAATAGCATTAAAAATGCTATTTTTTCCAAAAAATCGCCCAGCAGCATCCCCAGACCCCCATAGCCTCCGGCGGCCGGAGGCTTTACCCAAACACCCCCGTCTGTGATACACTGATACGTTTTAAGTACACTAGTTTACACAACGCGTCTCCCAATTTAAACAGTTTAACTTTTGGTTCAAGCCCTCTCTCTTCAGCAAAACTCTGGTTACGTGAAAAACCAGGCCACGGCTTTTGATCTTCCGTTTTACGATATCTTTGTCCCATAAAAAGTTCCTCTTTCGAAAAATTTTGATGACATCAATGCATGTGATTTGGGCTTCCCCAATCAAAAAATCCTTGCTAGTGGCTACGCCTATTCACGCAACCGAAATTTGGTAAAAGGGGAGAGGGCTTGAACCAAACTTTGAAATTTCTTAATCTCGAAAAATGTTTTATCTGAGCGAAATGCTGAGCAAATAGGTGGATAGGTGCAACTTGAGCGTATCACAGCTATTTGAAAAATTTTAATTGCGCAGCTCCCTTACAAATAAAGTCCAAAACACATTTTAACGCTTGTAGTTTGAAGTTAAATTTTCTAGGTGACTTGGCTAAGGGGAAAGGGGCCGAAGCCTTCCTCTTGCATGGCTGCTATTGACGTAATACAGTATGATGTAAATATTATCATTTATAGAGTCAAACTAATAGCAGTAAAATGCGCTTTCTAATAGCATTTGCATTATTTCTGTACTGGACTTCGTGCTGTTTGGCAAACACTAGAGAAAGGAGGCAGATAGTGGAGCTCTCGAACTTGGTAACGTCGAAATATCAAATTTTATTGATAGTATTGCTACTGAGTACCGACTGCTGTTTTAAGCCTAAAATATCTGGATTTTAGCTCACAATTATATGCATAGTGATAAATCAAATCTTTTATTATAATCACTGTATAACGCCAAAGCGTGTAACGAGTTTGCGGGGCTCATCTCCGCGTCATTGCGTCCAGGCAGCGCAGTTCCTTTTAAAATGTGGCGATCAATTGACAAGACCGTGTCCGATTTGATGGGCTTAAGACTTGAACCTCAGACCTCCCACCCCAGAAACGATCACGTGTTCCCGCCTGACCAACAGGCCAGTTGCTTCTTGATGAATGATGTAGCAATGAGTTTGACGTTAAAATTTCGATAAAATTTTCTGTTCTTTTCAATTATTATTATTCTATCATCCTTTATTTCAACGGAAATGCAAATCAAAAATTTTCGTGAATGATATAGCCATCAGCCAACAAACAAAAACATTCTTTCTAAAATATTTTGAGTAGCTATTTCAATTTGAAAACCACAAAAATCACAATAAAAGCTTGAAAGCATAACAGTCTGTTTCGCGCTAAGGACTCGAGGTGCTACTGTGATCGACTTTATTTGAATACGAACACAGAATAGCACTTGACGAATCCTTGGGACCAAACAGACTGTTGTGCTTTTAACCTTTTACTGTGATTTTAATAGTTGTCTTTTGCTCTGATTTTACTTAATGTATCACCAAGCACTGTTCCAAAAGATTGACTATTTTAAAACAATTTTCAATTTTTAATCAGGTGTGTAAAGTAAAGAAACACTTTTACTAGAGTAGATTACTCACGTAGTTTTTTTCGGTAAAGAGCACTTTCTGAGTAATTTTTTTTGGCTACTTTTATTTTTACTTGCTTAATGTACTTTTATTTTTACTTTTACTTCACTTTGCTTAATGTACGTTTGTTTTTACTTTTAGTCTGAAGTAACGATACTTAAGTGATTGCTTGATTCAGAAAAGTAGAAAGTTCTGTAATTTTAAATTCGTACCACAAATTCATCAAAACGGTTGACTTTTCTATGCTTTTCTATCAGCAATTGTTCTATTCAGTTAAGCAACTTGTCTTTTGCTCCTTTTTTGGCTGGCAACTCTTGCGTCGGAGGTCAGACCGCCACAGCAACTGTTACAATGCCTTTTTTGTACGCTTGCGCGTTTAAAGTATCTAATTCAGTCTGGCGAATGGGCAGTTCAAGATGATCTTAGTTTCATGTTGTTTGGTTTCTGGCTTCGCCGCATACAGACATAGATGTATACTCTATTAAAAGTAACAGAGGTGGAGTCGAGGACACAAGGCTCGAGGCCAAGGACACAAAAAAAATCCGAGGCCAAGGACACTCTTTACGAGGACAGACCCTCTCGAGGCCAAGGACAGGAATGCTCGAGGCCAAGGCAAAGGATCAAGGACACAGCCGCAAGTGTTTTCAAAAATAAAAGGTCTTCAAAAAAGTTTTTCAGGCAATCTCCAATTTATAGGCGTAGCCAGAATTTTTGATTGGGGAGACCTAAACCACAAATCACGTGCAATGACGTCATCAAAAATTTGCCTTGGCACTTAACCAGGATTTTGCAAAGGGAGAGGGCTTTAACTAATATAGTTGAAAAGTGCAAATATGTAACTTTGGAGACGTTTTGAGAAGGCCAGTGTGACTCAAACGTATCACAAACGGGGGGTCTGGGGGCGGGGCTCCCAGCGGCCGGGGGCTTTGGGGGTCTGGGGGCAAAGCCCCGGCCCAGCTGTTAGACGATTTTTTGTAATTTTTTGGAAAAAAAGCTATTTTAATGCCATTGAATCACATTTCGCACATGTTTAGAGCCATTTGAACGCACTACATTTTTGACCTTTGAAAGCCAATTAAAAAAATGAAATTGTTTAATCCTCCGTCTAGTTACAATTTAAGTCCAAAACACGTTTAACATCTTGCATTTTGGTGTTAAAGTTTAATTGTACGTGATTTGCTCCAGGTAGGGGAAAGTAAGGTGCATTGACTCGTGCAACATTTTAGCAGTAAATGAAAACCCACTCGAAGATTTTCCTCAGAGATTTTTGTTTTGTCATGAAAATAACCAGTTGTGGTAGTGCATGTTAGGCCAGGGGGCCAAAGCCCCCTCAATTGAAGTTAAACGATTTGTTCAATCAGCATTTTCCATGGCTAATTTTTTTAAAAGTATTTTGTGCGTAAAACCTGGCGAGGTGGAGGCAGGGCCTCAGAGAGAAAAACTTCCAGGGGTACGAAGGTCGATACCGGGCCCCCAAATCTTATTGGGCCTCTCAAGCCTTATCGGGGGCCCACGCCGTTAAATCATTTTTGTCGGATGGGTGTAGATCTTCATTTAAAAGTGAGGGGATAACAATATTCGTAAACAGTTAAGACCTATGAAAAACTCAACTAAAAATAAAATTGATTTAAATCCAGCTAGGGGGTTTGGGGGAGCGCTGTGAGCTTCCCCAGCGGGGTCCAGGGCGGAGCCCCGGAAGCTTTAGCACTTTTTATGTTGCTAGAGGTTAAAATAAAGCATTTGATCAACATCTCAGCACCAAACTTGCTTAAATTGACAAGCAGAAAACGTGATATAGATGAAACAAAGCATGTGAAGGGGGGGATGATGACATACACGCAATATTATACAATATAATGACTTTAATACTGCAAATCCAAATATTTTACTGACAAAAGTTTTAAGAAGTCATCTGCAATCATAGACTTCACAAACCCAAATACCTATTAATCTTATACAGATAGAGTGAGTTACTTAATGATAGTAGTATAATATGTCTACTTTGACTCCGCTCTCCAAGGTTGAAATTCCTTTGGATCTCTGGAAATGTGGGCCCTCGTACATTGCTATACCGTAGAATTAAGGCTTCAAGTTAGAGAAATGTAACAGAACGTTAATTTTGGTGCAAGTGTATGGCTTTTGATATATTTCCCCTTTTTTTTAATCAAATCGGCCACTATTGGATGCCCTAAAGGCTGTGTAGCAAAGATAGCGACCAATTAGCAGTACTAAATAGGCTGACTAACATTTTGGCTGTAGGCAAGTTTGATTACGGTGTTATGGTACGATATCAAAACTTAACGCGGAAACCTGAACTTTTCCAGGCCCCTTGAGCCCGGGTACGATGTACCCCCTGAACTCCCCTCTCGCACGCCCTGGGTAGAGGTGAATTAATGACTTGTTATTGAAAAATAGTACAATAGATGGTAACGCTTACTATGTTATTGCCGGGCCGGATTTACATCGCGCTGGGCCCCTGGCACTTCGGAGATTTTTGCAACATCTTTCTGCCAAATGCAGGTGAAGACCATAAAAAGTCTTAAGATTTGAGCGCAGGGCCCTTAGCTGGTACTGCGCCATATTGTGGTAAATCCGCCTTGGTTAATGCAATACGCTCATAAAAAGGCTAGATGTGATCCTGAGGTAGCAACTTTTAGAGCGAAAACTATCCATTTCTTCCAGGTTTACGTTTAAGTTGGCTGGAAAAAATTGATTTGAGGGGGTCCCGGGGCCCCTGGTCTTCAATATTGTTGTTCGCGACTGGTGTAAGTGAATAACGCCAAAAAGAAACTGAAGAAACAATAGGCTTTTTTGTCACATTTTTGTCATTGGTGAAATTTCAATTGGGGAGGAGGCTCGCTTGGCTAAGTCTATGCTCCAACTGCGGAAAACAAAAAAGGTATTTGCAAATTTTCCACAAGGTTTCTGGCGTTTTCCAACAAAATTTCAACGGTTCAAAAAATAGTGCTGTCCTCGAGCCGAAGACAGGGCAATTTTCGAGGACCTAAGGCTTCGAGGCCAAGGCCAAGGACTTCAAAATGTGTCCTCGAGGATTCCACCTCTGCTAGATAAACACATTTCGTAGCAGTAGAGCAATTATTAAGCATCAGACTCTTTCCTACTATTTGCTTTGGGTAGTTGCTTATTTGTGATTATTAGTACTCATGTACTTGCATGGCCTACTAAAAGAAGACAGCCGCACATGTCACCTAAGAGCGAGAAAATTAGACGGACAGCTTTTGCGCGTAGCTTGGTTTAGGCTACTTAACACCCAAAAGTTGCTTTCGTAATTTTCTCGCTGTTATCATCATCATCATCATCATCATCATATTTATTTATTTACCAAGTGACGTCATATCACAAAAAAAACTGCATCTTCCTCTAGGTCTATCACCAAAGCATCGAAATATGCAATTCCTTTAAAACCAACACACAAACTTGCAGAGTCAAAGCGATATTTAGTCACTTGGTGAGGAGACAGCGAAGGACCAAAAAATCATCTAAGTCCACTGCCACCTCACCAAGTTAAGGTTAAAAAAGCAGCTTCTAGATTTTCACAGTCTGCTACTTTCTATGATAAAAAATTTTATGCAAAATTAAAACAAAGTGTTGCAAAGATATGTACACTTTGTACAGTGTAGACACAAAACTCACAGTCAACATATAAAGAAAATGCAAGGCAACATTAGAATTGTTCTAACTCTAAGCATACTAAAAAAAAAAATACTGTAACTACAGATTGGAGAGAAAATAAAATCAATAAAGTTCATAATGCTTATTTATGGTTTATAAAATTTAAAGTGGGCAATTGGAGTGAAAAAAAAAACTCCTTGCTTTGTTTTGTATTGTTTGCCAATATGTCATTAGTACTGGTACAATTTCCAATACCAGTACATATTAACCTCAGTCAGTTACTACAAAATTACTTATAATTTAATGGCACATCAAAATGAAAGATGACGAATTGTATAAATGTGTGATAGATGAATGCACCATCTCATGCCATTTAAGCAATAGAATAGGTTATTGTTGAACTCAAGCATAAATATGCAACTATGTTTCCTGTAATTACTACTGCATTGCTGACAGAAAGCTGTTATTCTAGCTTTTATCGGTTTCATAGTTTGATAAAAAAATGAGCTTTAACAGCTTTTTTAAATCTGAAGAAACTTCTTTCATACTGCTTGGAATTTCATTCCAAATTTTAATTCCTGCGAATGATAGAGACTTTTGCCCTAATCTTGTTCTAGTTCTTGGAAGAAAGAAGTTGTTTTTGTGGCTCAATCTTGTCTTATATGTATAGCAGTTTTTTATTAGGTTAAACTTATCAGAATTTGCAAAAGATAATACATTATTGTGAATTTTGTACATTAGCTTTGCAGTTTCCAGAGAGTAAATATTCTTGAGTTTTAAGCATTTAGCTCGATAGAACAAAGGATTAGTATGCTCACGATATCCACTTCCAGTTAACAATCTGATGCTTCTTTTTTGCAGAATAAAGAGAGGTGCTAATGTTGATTTTGAAGCAGTTCCCCAACTACTTATGCAGTATTGTAGATGAGAGTATATGAGGCAGTGGTAAACAAATCTTAAGGTTTGCTCATCCACAAAGTGTTTTAATTGATTAGAACATTGTTCCTTGATTTGTTGTTTCCAGTTTAGATTGTCGTCTATGAGAACACCTAGATACTTTATGTGATGTGATTGCTTGATTGGATTATTATCTGTTGATACTTTGAGTTCAGGTTTATTTTGTTTTGTTGTCGCTACCATAAACTCAGTTTTATTAAAGTTAATTGATTATTTATTCACCTTGAGCCAATTGCTTACATTGACTAATTCATCATTAATATTTTGTTGCAGTATTGACACATTAGAATGGGAGAGAGTAAGGTTTGTATCATCTGCAAAAAGATGAATTGTGGAATTTGAGGCAAGTGGAAGATTATTGATAGAAATATTAAATAACAACGGACCTAGAGTTGAGCCCTGAGGAATACCGCAAATAACATCTCTTGACTTGGATTTATACTGATTTACAATTGTATACTGTTGACGGTCAGTCAGGTAACTTGCTAGTAACTGTAATGGTAATCCTCTAATTCCATACTTTTCTAGTTTCTTGATCAGTATTGTGTGATTGAGGGTATCATATGCTTTGCTTAAATCCAAAAAAATAGAACATGTAATGAGCTTTTTATCCATATTGTCAAGTTATTGTAGATATCTAAAACGGCTTCATTTGTTGAGCAATTTTTCTTAAAATCATATTGGTTTGGACTAATCAAATTATTGCTCACAAAATAATTGTTTAGTTGATCAAGCAGACACTTTTCAAATAGTTTGGCAAAAGGATTTAAAATAGAAATAAGGCGATAATTACTGCATAACTCTCTTTCGCCTTTTTTGAAAATTGGAACAACTTCAGCGGTTTTTAACACTTTTGGAAAATATCCTGTTGATATGCATGCATTTAAAATGTTAGTTAGAACTGGAGCTATAACAGAGCCAGACTTTTTATATACTTTGCAGGAATTCCATGTCTTCCTGTACTTTTTGATGGATTCATAGCTCTGATATAATTTACTACTTCTTCTTCAACTATTGGTTTTAGAAAAAACGAATTGCAACTACTCTGAATCAAAGATGTGGCATTAAATTTGCCATCAATTATTGCTGGTGTTTCGATTGTAGATGCAAGGTTAACTCCTATCTCTATGAAATATTTATTGAACAAGTTACTGATGGCCTGTGGACCTTGTGCACTTTCACTTTTGGAAGCATACATTTTATTAGGAATGTTATTTTTCTTCACATTTTTCAAGTGAATAATTTTATTTATAATTTTCCAAAATGACGAGGTGTCATGCTTATTATCAATTACTAAATTTTTAATGTAAAGTCGTTTTGCATATTCCTTAATATGAGTCAGTTTATTTCTATAGACTTTGTATTGTGCCCATGTATTACTATCATTTAATTTAAGGGCTCTTTTGTGCAACAAATTTTTTGCTGGATTGATATAAGGATTCCTTTGGATAATCATGGTTTGTTTTTTAGTTTTGTTTCCTTTCTGCTTTGTTTTAGTAATGGTGCATGTATGCTTAATGTCTTATGAAAAATGTCAATAAACTTTTCAGTGTAGTAGTCAATGCATTCCTCTTTGATATCACCTAATAGCTCCATTCCTTCAGTTAATTTGTCTAGAAATGTTTCTACTTCAAAATTGTTTGTATCACGAATTAGGGTGAATTGTTTGTATCACAAATTGTTTGTATCACGAATTAGGTGATTTTGTATCACGAATTAAGCTGTGAATACCAATTTTTAGGTGTTAGGTGACATGTGCGACCGTCTTCTTTTAGTAGGCTATCGTACTTGCGACACAAAATTAGACCAAATCGCCAGAAGACTATATAGCTTGAAGATGTAATTGCAATTACATTTTATTCACCAAGTTACGTTGGCCAGGAGACACCGAAAGAACCTTTCCGGCTAGGAGACAGCGAAGGGACCTCTCTGTCTTCGAGTCAAGCTGCCACCTGTCCACGGCGGAGGCTTCACACTGTCCCTTTAATTGCTGAACGTCAAGCAAGGAAGCTGTGAATACCAATTTTTACAGTCTTTGGTTTGACCCGACGGGGAATCGAACCCGAGTCTACTGCTTCAGACGCTCAATCCACTCGACCATTGATCGGATTTGTAAGTTTACCGTTACGGCAGCCTACTAAATTAAAGCACAGAATGGGAGTACACCAGACCTGCACAACATACGGGCGGCAAGTATTTTATCGCTGCCCCCGAAATGATTTCATGTGATTTCAAGCATAATCTCTTTTAAGCAATCCATATTTGCCGTATTGTAACGTGGTGTCTGATGCAATTGTGTGAATGTGTATGAAACTGGAATCTACGTTTTACGCACATACCTCTGTAGCAGAACTTGTCTAAAAAATTACCTTTGTGGTTGAACTTTTCCAAAGAATTACCTCTGGCAGAACCGAGTTGCATCAAAAAATTTTTCATACTTTCCCCTTTTACATGACTTCATCACGGAACATGGAAGCAATTTTCGGACGTAATTGCTTCCACTTATTGAAGCACATCTTGAATTGCTGCAAAGAATTTTGACAAGTATTTCTTTGCAGAACAGAATGCCACACTTGATGCTAATTCTTGGATGTTACACCTTTTACTTCTGATAGTAGTACTACTGAAAAGGAAGATTTAATTGATCTTAAATCAGATTTCGGCATGAAAGCATTATCCAAAGAGACACCATTAACTGAATTTTGGGTGCACCTACTAAATGTACCAGAATACAAAAGCATAGCGAAAAAGGCAATTTCTGTACTCATTTAAATGCCCACAGCATATTTAATATTTATGCAAAAGTGGTATTTCTTATTTGTGTGAGATCAAATCTCGCAAAAGAAAATCACTCACACACATCGATCCATTGGCTAGGGAAGCAATTAAAAACCATATCATTTCTCGGTTTGGAATGTTGGTTGATAATATGCAACATCATAAAAGTCATTCAAAATAATTTCTTGATTTTGTTATGAGCTTTGTATTGTGTTATTCTTAGTGCAGACTGTATTGCAATTGTCTTTTAGCATGTCAATTCTCATGTGGCTTTTTGCCTCATTTCAAATATTAAGCACATAAGGGTGCATGGGCTTGTCACAAGATTTTTTAGGGTGCACCATAACGAAAAAGGTTGAAGAGCACTGATCTACAGCGTAACTCATTGTCAAACCATCGACACAAATTATTTGGAAGAAACACAATACGCAATTTGCGAAAAACCTACTATTTCAAGCGCACGTTGAGGTAGGCTATACAATATACATGCACAATAGATATTATTGAATATTGGGAAATGTGTACATGAAAGAAAGAAAGAAACAAACAAACAAAAAAAAACAACAAAACAATACAGGCAAAAATCAATTGCGTAGTATACGATTTCGAGGTTTTTAAAATAACATAAAAGCGACCAGAATCTGCTCAAACTTTTTCGGTAAAAATATGGAAACTTCAACTGTTAGATAAAGGCCGGCAATAAGACAAACAAATTGATAAGGCACAATAGATTTCTAATTTTTGATCAAAAGTAAAATAAACAACGCTTGCGAACTCCTAGTTATCCAGAAAAAGGCTCTTAAACATGTAAGAATAAGCTTTATTTTATTTAATTCACACTGTTTTATTTAATTCACATAGAAAAAATTTGCATCTGGGACGTGATACTCTACCAACTTCAGTTTTTCAAACAACTTTACCAACTCTGTAAAAACAAGTTTTCAGAGCAAGTCTGGAAAGCAATAAGCTACTCTTTTTTAGTCAGTCATTAAAGTTGCTGTGAAACAGTAGGAGACATTTTTGAAAAATCTAAAAACTGCTGTTGCAATCTCATCAGTTGTACGTATCCAAAAAATAAAAATAGATAGGACTCTGAGGATAACCTAGGTAACGAGATTTCTGTTGACTTGACAGCTTTCTGCTTTACCTCGAGGACTACCGTAGTCATTTTACGGTAAACTTATACAGCAACACTGTACAAACGTTCCTTTGTTCACAAGCGCGAACTCCAACCACAGTTGGTCATGGAGCTAGCGTGACCTCTTAAATTTGCGAGATTGATTTCTTATTTATTCGGCCTTCTTCTTCAACGTGTTTTTGAGAAGAACAGGGAGCATTGACAAGAACGCCAGCAATCCCATCACGGCTATACTTGTCCACGAAACAGCGTCGCCAGCTGTAGTAAGTTGATACAAAGTCGTTCCACCCTAAACATGAAGTATAGTTAAAAGCAGTCACTTACACCAACAAAAATTAATTAGGCAAGAAAATTATTGGGTCATAGAAGAAACTTATATATTTTTAAAACATAGTTACATTCTAAAAAGATTGGTTTTCTACCGTATATATGCGTATAAATTGCTAGAACTTTCCTAAAACGCTTTACTAGCAAATCACATAACTTACCTTGCCCCACAATACTGGTTTGCTTAAGAATTTTACGGCAATGACAATGAGAGCAATGACATCATATACGTGTTACTCAGTACAGCATCTAGTAAACAATAACCAAAATACAAACACGTTAAACTTTGCGCATCACCCAAACTCCTGCTTTGTAGTAGTATGAAAACAAAAAGCCAGGATTAAAACCGCAAGACATGACTTACTTGAATGGCGATAAACGACAGAGGAGCAACTCCAAAGAACGTCGCAACAAAAAATAAGGAGACGGGAATACGAATAATCGGCGACACGACGTTAATAAACCAATTAGGAAGAAAAGGTGTAATTCGCAAAAATAAAAGATAATTAAACAAGTGTTCACGCTGTCCATCGACCTGAAAAGTATAATCAAAATTAATCTACTTCTGAACCTTTTCAATACTTCAAGTTATAAGGAATCGACTGATAACAAAAGTCATGAATCTTTGACATCCAAAACAACTGTTTATGCGACTTTCTGCAAGTTGGGTTTGTGTTTTGGCCATGAATAGGGCTTCCAAAAGTTGCTTTAGCTCAAGAAAACTGATATAATGAAAGAATACCTTAAGTACACGCTCGCGCGCAGATGTAATAAGGAAAAAATTTTTTTCTATTTTATTAAGCGTTCGTAAAAGCCGAAGGGAATATACTTACCACAGTGTTCCATTTTTCCACTTTTTCTCGAAGATACTTGTCAATCAGCGGTTTCCCAGCAAAATATGAAATCATGTAGCAGCCAGTTGCACCAATTCCAGAACACTAAAATTAATCTCAGGATTGCAACTATTCAGCAAAATAGCAGTAACTTTATAAACGTAATGCCTCAACTATACCGGCACTGTATTTAATTAAAAATACCAATGTTTAATGTTCATTCAACGCTTCAACTTCAAAACTGCTGAGAAGCCAATTCTGCAAGATAATTTGATCAATTGGGTAGTAAGAAGTAAACTGCAGTAGGAAGTAAACTGCCTCATAAAATCGCAAAATTTCCGATATTTTTATGCATGTTAATAAACATGAATCCATTCATACTTGTCTCAAGTCTACATTGTAGTACGAATAATGATCGTGTACCGTAATATTCTATTCAAAATCTGGATTTGATAAAGCTCTAACTGTACTCACCAAACATACAAGAAATAAGGCAAGATAAAATGGATACAAAAATCCAGAGAGAATGCTCAAAAATACGGAACCAGGAATAGCAAATGTTTGCAAGCTATTGAAACAAAATGGTTACGGAACATTCACCACAAAATGCTTACAAAATCAATCAATCAATCAATCAATAACAATCCAAGATATTGCCCAAACAATCTCGAAACATACCAGGTTTTGTTAAACAAAACCAAACAAAAAATACTTATTATGACCTTTTTATTTAGCGCACAACTTGAAATCAGTCACATAAAATCAAAAATAAATGAATCACCTCATATTTATCTTGTCAAAGGTGGGTGGTGGGGTACACTACAGCGTACTGTTGCTTCAAAATACCAACCCAAGAGACTTCTCAAAATTGCTATGGCAGCACAAAGTCGAAGGGCAGCAGTACACTCCACTCAAATTCTTTTAAACCGATTAGACCCGAAATTAAAGCAGCCGTATTCGGGTCAGTAGTTTAGCAACCTTTACGTCTTGATCAACTGTGCAGTGTACAGCAACGCAGCAAAAATAGAAGCCTTATTGAGGACTAGCTTATAACTTAGTTAATTATTAAATAAGGTTACTTTATTTTTGTGAAAAAGATACAAAATAAATGTGATGAAAAACGCCACCATCACTTGGTAGTAGTTAGTGTTTTTATATTTCGATAAAAGCCTTCCCAGGATCTTTGCATCTTCCATATTTCGAGGTAGTTTCAAAACATCGCGTTCCTCTCTGAAACAATAAAACCTTGGTTAAAATGGAAAATACAGTACTCTCCATTACTGGAACGACCGACGATCGCGTCGCATGTTCCTTTGTTTTTACTTAGCCATTTTCCAATTAACGAGTGCGAAGTTTCAGACTTTTGTTTATGACTCGAGAACGGTTAGATCCAGCTGCACAAAATTTTGACAGCAGTTTGAGATTAATAAGTTGTATGTTCATATCTAATTTCGAGGCAATCGGTCCCGTGACTTTAGTTTTAGGACCTAAAAACCGCCCCAAAAAATTTTGCGTAAAAAGCGGTCTCATTCAAAAACGGCTTAAGTACGGCAAAAATATTTCATATGGTTATATGTCTTAAGATACCCTTTCATCCCTATCAATCCACTTTTGGTCGCGATGAGGTTTGTTTCTTTTTTTTCCCTTGTTTTCTTCTTAAATCTTGTACGCTCTTCCTCTCCTAAACCACAGAACATCGAAATCTATTTTTTGTGCAAAGTTGTTGAGTTGCAAACGCAATTTTGTCCCCCGAAAGTTTTGGGTGCCACTCATCCGAAGACCCCCAAAAACATCAATTTTTAAATGGCTTAACATAGGGTGCCAGTTTTTTTTGATATAGGTAGATATTTAAGACACAAGTATTTTAACATAGTTTGGAGGTACTCCCCCAGACCCCCCAAAAATAAATTAATGGCATAACCTAAGGAGCTAGTTTTCTTATATCAGTAGATGTTTAAGAAACAAATATTTCGATATACTTTGGGGGTACCATCTTCCTGGAAACCTCCTAAATGGATTCTACAAATTCAATTTTTTGAATGGCTTAACTTAGGGAGGTAGTTTTTTTTGATATCTTTAGATATTAGCGTCGATCGTTCAAAGGGATGCTCCTCAGCAAGCTCCCATCAAGTTAGTACAGCTAATACTTAAAGTTATCAGCGTATATGCCGAAAATACAAAACGGTAGCTTTGTTGCCAGAATACACTCATTATACAGTGAAAACGTGGTCATTTAATCTGATCTGAATAGTTTCGACACGAAGTAGAGTCATTTGCATGGTTTAAATCATAATGTTGATCATCAATCAAGCACAAACTCTCATTAGCCCGCAGTATATGATGTAATGGAGATTTTATTGGTGTTTCAAAATCAATAAAAATAAAACACAATTTCAGTTCAAAGGTGCTCCTTTTGCACTGAGTAGTAGCGATAAAATTTGATGTATTTTTGACTGAACGAAATATAATGCTGACATTGTAAATACAATGTAAAATACCAACCCTGATGAAAACGTACAGAGTCAAGTTTAGTAGTTGATTTTCTTTATTAAAAAGATCCCAGAAAATATGGAGAATATGTTGGAACTACAGTTTATAGAGTTTTGGAAACACGAAATCAAGGATAGGCCTACATAATTTGATTAAATACAGTAAAGCCGTATTTAAAACGACATAGAGCTTGCTGAGTAGCAACCCCTTTGAAAGACCGACGTAAATATCTCCAGCTCGCAAAGCAACTAGCTCCCTAGCCTTAGCCATTAAAAAAATTGATTTTTGGGGGGTCCTCGGGGGTGGGACCCCTAAACTATGTCAAAATATATTTTGTCTCTTAAATATCTACTGATATAAAAAAAACTAACACCCTAAGTTAAGCCATTCAAAAAATTAATCTTGGGGGGTCCCCGGAGGGTGGTACTCCCAAGCTATGTCAAAATATTTGTCTCGTAAATATCTACTGATATCAAAACAAACTGGCACCTTAGCTTATGCTGTCCAAATAATTAATTTTTCGGGATCCCCCGGGGGTAGCACCCCCAAACTATGTCAAAATATTTGTCTGTTAAATATCTACATATTAAAAAAAACCTGGCACCTTAGCTTGAGCCGTTCAAAAAATTGATTTTTGGGAGGTCCATTTGGGGGTAACCAATGGGGGGGGGTACCCCAAACTATGTCAAAATATTTGTCTCTTAAATATCTACTGATATCAAAAAACATTGGCACCCCAAATTTAGCCGTTCAAAAAATTGATGTTCGGAGGGTCCATTTGGTGGGTGGCATCTCCAAACTATGTCGAAACATTAGTCCGTTAAGTATCTGTTGATATTAAAACAAACTGGTACCCTAGCTTAAGCTGTTCAAAAAATTGATTTTTGGGGGGTCCATTTGGGGGTTCTCCCGGGGGGGAGATGGTACCCCCAAACTATGTAAAAATATTTGTCTGTTAAATATATCCTGATATCAAAAACTAGCGGCCTAGCTTGGGCCGTTAAAAATTGAGTTTTTTGGGGCCCCATTTTGGGGGTGTTTCTGGGGGAATCGCCCCAGAAAATTTCGGGAGAAAAAATTGCGTTTGTAACTCAATAATTTTACACAAAATTAGATTTCGTTGTTTTGTGGTATAGGAGAAGAGCGTACAAGATTTAGGAAAAAAAAGAAAAAAAAAAGAAATAAACCTCATCGCGGCCAAAAGTGGGTTGGTTGGGATGAAAGGGTATCTAAAGACATATAATCGCGTGAAATATCTTTTGCCGTACTCAAAGCTATTTTTGAAAGAGACCGCTTCTTACGCCAAACTTGCGGGACGGTTTTTGGGTTCTAAAACCAAAGTCACGAAACCTATTGCCTCGTAATTTGGTACAAAAATACAACTTATTGATCTCTAACTGCTGTCAAAATTTAATGTAGCTAGACCTAACCGTTCTCGAGTCATAAGCAAAAGTCTGAAACTTCGCGCTCGTTAGTTGGAAAATGGCTGAGTAAAAACAAAAGAGCAAGCGATGCGAGCGTCGGTCGTTATATTAAGGCTTTACTGCTCCAGTCAAGTTTAATAAAATGCCGTGCAATCAGAACCGAATGATACATAGGACAAAATCAATTTATATTTCAAACTACTGTATCATTAGATTTGTCAGACGCTTAGCCGCCATGGCAAATTCTGAACCTCATAGTAATGAACAACATCGGAGCAACAAAATAAGAGTTTGGGTTAAAACACTAAGTTAAAAAAAATGAAGCTAATGATTCAAAGCTACTGTTTATTTTCCCACTTAGTAAAAACAAGAAAGAACAAGAAAATGTTGGAAGCAAAATGCAGATGCACTTTTGTAGTAAACTTTAGCTTTGCTGGCTACCTGTAAGCTCCAGATGTTCGCAGATAAAATCTCTACTTAGGAGGAAAATGCCCTAAATATTGATTGGTACTAACGTTCATTTCAACAATGTACTGTAGAATGTACCTCTTCTAACACTGATGCCAATATACGGGCAACACATTTTGGTTTTGTACCTATATGTTTTGAGTGAAGTGAATCAGTAATGGTTAAAGCCTTTGAAAAGTACTTGACACTTATAACTACCATACTAGAATGTTTATGGACGACAGGAATAGTTCGCGGATGGAGTGGGCTTGATTATATATTTGCACACAATGACTATTTCTCTTCTGGATGCAATTTTTCCTTGGTTGCTGAAACTAGGAATTTCACTGCAAACCAAAATTCGAGAAATCTCTGTCCAAGTCAGGAATACAATCTCGAGCTTGTATACACGATTGCAATGGCTGTATCACCAATTGCAGCATTGGTAGGAGGTGTGTTGTTCGATCGGTACGGCACGTTGGTTTTGAGAAATGTAGGAGGAACAATGTTAATATTTAGTTGCTTGGCCATTGCTTTTTCTTACCCAAAGGTTTCATGGATTCTTTACCCAGCTGTTTTGTTGATGGCCACAAGCGGTTTCTACATTTATATCCCATTGATACAAACTGCCAATTTCTTTCCAAAGTTTCGTGGAACAATCGTTAACATTTTAAATGGAGCTTCGTCAGCTGGTGTCATAGTTTCTACAGTAGCGAAAGCTGCATACCAAAACGACATCGGCTTGATGGCAATTTTCTTATTTTTGGCTTCTTTCTTTGGAGTGCTTATATTGTTGCGGACTTATTTCTTAATGCCTAAACTCAATATTCCATATGATGTACCAGATGATTTTTCGTACGGATTCAAGGAAAATTGTGACTGCAGTAATCCAATGAGTTTGCAGGCAAACACTGAATCAAATTCAGAAGAAACTCAATTGCTCTCCCAAAACAACCATGGCGACCCTTCACAATCAAACAGAGACAATGAAAATGACGTCGATGACGACAAAAACGATAAACCACAGCTCAAAGATTCTTTGTTAGCTTCATTATTTATTTTTGGCTCCTTTTCTTTTTTAATACAAGTGTTCCGAACGAGTCTTTTTGTTGAAAATTTAAACGCTCGTCTCAAATTCTTGCTACCCGATAACCCTTTCTTAGCGAGTTATGATATTAACTTGTTTGGTTATATTCAGCTGTCAGCGTTTTTGTTTGCGCTGCTGAATGGAGCAATATACGACTCGATTTTTCAGTATTGCGAAAAGAAAAGCTCCTTGACCACTGCGCAAGCGAAACTGAGAGCTCTAACTATCATTTGCTTAATTTGCAGCTCTGCCTCAGTGGCTTATTCTATTTTTGCTTTGATTGACAACGCAAGACTTCAACCAGCATCGTATGTCATGGTTGTGATTGTAAATACTTTTGCTCCCTCAAATTTTACGTTGCTTCTTCTCCAGTGTTTTCCAATGCAGCATTTCGGGACCTTATACGGAGTGGTAACTTGCCTTCTAGGACTTTTAACTGCTCTTCAATTTCCTCTCTTTTATGTTGCGATACATTATTTTCACGGTAACTTTTTAGTGGTTAATATTGTCGCACTTTTGCTTGCAACGCTAACCTTAACCCACCCCATAAATTTATATAGATTGTCAAGAAAAAATCTAGAGTAGCGAAAACTAAGCATTTTCTTCACACGCATAGTATTGATGTGATTATAAATGCATTCAAATTTAGTACATGTGATTACGTCAGAAATCTTTTATTATACTCGCTCTATTATGCCGAAGTGTGTAACGAGTTTGCGGGGCCCAGGTCCGCGTCATTGCGCTTGCAGGCAACACAGCTCTTCTCGAGGAAATGTTGCAACGGTGGCGAACTGTTGGCAATACCGTGCGTCCGATTTCACTAGCCCAACCGAGCAGCTGGTAGAGCGGTAACGCGTTCGTGTATGATTTGATGACGTAATAGTTATTTTTATCCACTGTATTTCAGATGCTGTGTTATAATTGAAAAATTTTATGATTCCTAATGCTTTGAATTATTTCTTATATTTCAATTGGTTGAATTATAGTCACTTGGTGAGCTGCGTATAACCAAAACTACACCGGAAAAGCATAGGTGGGCAAGTTAATGCAAAACGTTAGCTTCGTTAACCACTAGTCCGTTAACAAACTTCACACCTCCGTTAACGTTAATCCGTAATTTTCAGCTTTAATCAACGGAAGTTAATAAAGTCCGTTAATATTTAGCGTTTAATTTACATTTCGTTTTATTTACTCGCTTCTAGAACACGTATTGACGCTGTTGAGCTGATTGTAAGTAAATATTTATTGCTATCAGAGGTGGAGTCCTCGAGGACGTCCTTGGCCTCGAGGACGTCCTCGAGGACAGATTTTGAAGTCCTTGGCCTTGGCCTCGAAGGTCAAGTCCTTGGCCTTGGCCTCGAGGCCTCAAGTCCTCGAAAATTGGCCTGTCCTCGGCTCGAGGACAGCACTATTTTTTGGAAAGTTAAAATTTTGTGGAGCGGTTGAAAAATTTTTTGGAAAGCGTTTTTTCGTGGAGATCGCTTGAAAAATTTTTGTGAAGACCTTTTTTTTTTTTTTTTTGGAGATCGCCTGAAAAATTTTTTTGAAGACCTTTTTGTTTTATTTTTTTTTGGAGAGCACTTGCGCTTTGTGTCCTTGGTCCTTGGCCTTGGCCTCGAGCATTCCTGTCCTTGGCCTCGGGAGTGTCTGTCCTCGGAAAGGCTGTCCTTGGCCTTGGCCTCGGATTTTTTTTGTGTCCTTGGCCTTGGCCTCGAGCCTTGTGTCCTCGACTCCACCTCTGATTGCTATGGTGGTCTTTTTGTGTTTTGGAAGTTATATTTTACAGTTTAATCTAATTTCAAGATAAAATAAGTACGGATGCACTAACAAAGCTGCGATCGGAAAACCTTTGGACATGGTGAACAGCGATAACTAACAGGCTGCAGCTTATTATTTGCCACAAAAAAGAGTTCTCTGCTTCGCTTTCTTCCATAAAACTCGTGCTAATACCCAACAAGTGTAACCATTGCAAATTGGTTTGTACCGGTACGATGAATGAATGGTGAAAGATATTAACAATAAAAAACTTAACGGAAGTTAACAGAACTTAACGGAAGTTAAGTTAGTCCGTTAACAGAACTTAACGGAAGTTAATTTAGTCCGTTAACATGAAAAAACTTTTTAACGGATTAACGAGTTAATGAAAAAGTTAGCTTCGTTATTAACGGATTAACGATTAACGGACTTGTGCCCACCTATGCGGAAAAGATATCCGCGAAACTGAAACTTGATTTGTAAGCTGCGGCTCGTTCTGCAACGACTGATTTGGAGGCAGTTTGACCTTCCAACTGCATCAAGCATGTTGTTTCGACTTCCCGAGCCAATCGACAACCTTGAGCATTATATTTCTTTGTGTAGTGTATCGTATGTTAATATATTCTTAAATGTGTAATGATTTTGTTGCTTGTACTGCTGTTATTGTAAAATGTGAAAATGAAGTCAATACCACAGAAATTCGAAAAGCATATTTAGTTTTTGTTAGCTCATCATATTGCTACGAGTCAAGCTTGAATTAATCAAGTTGCAGTAAAACATTTCATTTAGTTTAATCACTGGTCTGATCAACTAGACTTTCATAATCAACAGCTTGACGTTCAACATTAACCAAAAGTAAGACGGCTACTTGACTCAATTATCGCAAAACACAAGGTACCTGCAGGAAATAAGGCCCACCTAACATACTTTTTGATGTTTGCAAAAACCTACTCGCCCGTTTTGAATGAAACTTTGCATGGTAGTCGCAGCTTAAGTCCAGAGTAATCTTATATCAAAATTAGACGAAGCCATGATGTGACAGTTTAGCGTGATCTCACTTTGAAAAACAACTTTTTTTGGGCCTTATTACCTACATATGATGGTAATTATTCAGTGTTTATTTCAGACTCATAAAGTCCATATACAAGCACTATACACACGCACACAAAAAAAATATAGAAACACTGTACAGCAGGAGCTGTTCTTTTCCTGAATGGTGCAACATACATCATCTTCTATTCATTCACAAACAAAATGCCACAATAATGATCATAGTATACAGAATCATAGAAGCAATCAGAAGACATTAACATTACCCTTTCAGTGCCAAGGACGTAACTATTACGTCATGAACATTGATTTCTAGTGTGCCAAGGACGTAACTATTACGTCATGACTTATGAATTTTTTGCTTGCCACAGGTAGTGCTTGTTTATTATTTTTTGACGTACCTATTACGTCCATGGCACAGTAGAAATGCAGATAGCGTAACGTTGAAATGCTGGTAGCCTGTTAGTACAACATTTTAACTGAAATTATCATTTTTATGATGCAAGTTATTCCCTAATATTATTCAACCAAAAATTAACGCTTTTATTGCCCAAACATTTCTCAAAATTGTAAAACTGTCGAAAAAATGCAAACCCTTTTCAATTTTTAAAAAATCACACTTCTTCTTCGAGACGAGTAAAGCATATTCTCCTGGTTTGGATTGTTTTTTTTTTTTTCTTTTGCCTTGGAAGAATGGATCCAAAAATGCAGAAGATTTCTGTAAATACTGGTAAACCTTTTGCAGTGTAGATTTACCGGTATGTAAGCTACCGCTATATGGCAATAGGCCTATGGATATAATGCCGGTAGTAGGCAAGACGAAAAACATCACTTACCGGTGTGTCAAGCTAGGCTAGACTATGCTTACCAGGTAGTTGAACAATATCTAAATCTAGGCAAGACTATGCTTACAGATAGGCTAGTTGAGCGATAAGCTGTAGGCTAGGTGGAACACTTGGTTGCACCAAGATAGCTGATTTTATGGGTAGTTGTGTATAGCAATTTAGAATCGTGGGTTCCTGCGAGAAGAACTTTTCATGATTATAGTGAACACCGCTTACCGGTATGTAGACCAAACCTAGGCTGCCGGTATTCTTAGATGAAGTGGATTTTGTGACACAAACTGGGTTAGGCTACCGGTTCAGGATAAGTTCTGGCCTCTTAGTTTGTAAGACGAGCTTAGTATGAGTATGGGTAGATGAAGCCTTCGTACAGGCATTGGTTTACATAATAAGTCAATGCTGACTTTCATTTGCAAGTGATGTGCTGAATCAGAAAGTGACGAATTGCCGAACAACAAGTCATGACCAATTGACGAACAAGTCATGAGACTGGAAGAGGAGCCGTTGATTCAAGCTGTTTCTGAGGAGTGCTAGATTCAAGCTGTTTCTGAGGAGTGCTAGATTCAGATAGTGACGACTCGGGCCTTGATACGGAGAATGATGAAGATGAATGTACTCCATCGACCAATCACAACAATGAACCAGATGATAATGATGAAGACGATCTCGATCTAGAAACTCAGTTTGGCTATAACAGAAGTAAAGCTGATGATGTCATCAATAAATTGATGATGTCATCCCCAAACTTATAATGCAATTGATGGTTTAGTGAAGCAGCTGGCAAGATTACGTAGCAGTATTCAAAATAAAATCTTGGCACTTAGGTTTGCAAAAAAAATTTTTTTTTAACAAACTTGTTATAAAAAGAAAAAACTAATATGAATAATAGCCATAAAAAACACAAATGACGTCATTTGCACATCACCACAACAGGTTATTGATGCCAGAAAAAATCACGCATGTAAAATTCGTAAGATGTGAGTCTGTATTAGCTGTAAAATTTGAAAAAACTTCAATTATTCCTAAAATTATCAGTGTTTTATGCAAGTAATCAATATTATGACGTCATCGATGACGCCATATGACGTCATGCATGAGGTATGCTACATACATTGAAGTAGGTATGCTCAAGTCAGTAAATGATTTGAATTAGATTAATGTATGCACGCATAAAATCGTTTTCACCAAAATAGCGATTTTTTCCAAATTATCCTTGGCACAAGCGAAATCACTATTGAAAATGGGCTTGGCAGTGAAAGGGTTAAGCCAAAGGTTCTGTGATAAGTGACAGCGTTCAACAAATTTATAAGTAATTTTACGCTATAGAGCGTAGAACGAATCAATGTTATAGTATATTTGACTTTCTCTGGCACTGTGATAGCGAGGCATGCCATGCAGAATTCTATACGCATCATTGTATGCAACTTTTAACCGATTTATAGCTGATGTGGAGTAGTTGCACCATAGTTGACCAGCATAAAAACACATGCATTGTGCACGAAATAAAATGTTTTTCACCTCAATTAAACATTTAAAAAAACAAGTTTTGAACTTATTGGCTGCACAATATAAATATCTCGCTTGTCTTGCAATATCAGTATCATCACATAAATCACTGCTAATACTAACTCCAAGATATACCACATTATTCAAACTTAATTTTCTGACCATCAATATTCATAATGCAAGGCATAACCGTGTACATATCCTTTGAAGAAAAAATCATACCAACAGTCTTTTTACAATTAAAAACAATATCATGTAATTTGGCATAATTACTACACACATCTAATAAATCTAGTAGCCCTCCAGCACTCGCAGCATAAATCATCAGCATACATTATATGATTTAAAGTTAAATTTCCTATACAGCATCCAGCATCAGTATTATTTAACTTATCTGATAGACCATCCATGTACGCAGAAAATAAGTATGGGCTTAATACACCTCCTTGTCTAACCCCATTAGAGACTGTAAATGCTTCAGACACATAATTTGCCCATCGTACTCTCATCGTTTGTGTTGAATACCAATGTTTAAGTAAACGAATGAAGCAGGTAGGTGTTCCTCTGCTCCTTAACTTTTCAAAAAGGAAAAAGTGATTTACTCCATCATATGCTTAAGAAGAATCAATAAACGCCGAATATACAGGTGATTTATGTACAACGTATGACGATACTGCTTGCTTTAACAAGAACACACGCATAACTGTTCCACTCTTGCCTTTGTACCCAAATTGATTATCATTAGTGTTCAGATAATTTTTGACACATAATGTTTAAACAATTTCGATATTACACTAGTAATTGCAATGGGACAATAGTTATTTAGACTTTGTACATCTCCATTGCTACATTTGAGTACTGGAATAATTATTGTTTCCACACACTTGCCTGGCATTATACCGTGATACAAACAAAGATTAACAAATACCGCCAGATAATGAAACAGACTTTGATCAGCAAAACATAAGTTTTCTGCCATAATACCATCTGTACCTGCAGCTTTCTTTAACGGCAACTTGAAAGTTAGTTGTTTTAACGTGCTTTTATCACATAAATAAGGTAATAGACTTTCAGAAGTACAACTGTAATTTGCTGATTCAGTATCAATCTTGCATATTTTACTATCATTGCTATAACTATTTAAAAGTTTTTCATAATGCTTTTTCCAAACAGATACAATGTTTTCATGTCCTTTTACTCCCTCTAATGACATAGGTAGAGGACTCTTAAAATTATTCTGCTTTGCTTTGTTCCAGAAAGATTTTCTTGAGCAATCTTTGTGCAGAGCCTCAGCCATTGCATCAGCTTTGTGTTGCTCAGACTTGCTTTTACAATGCTTAAGTGCTTTTTCGAATGCTTTTTTGAACTTTTCATGGCATCAAACAGATTCCCATATGTTGGCTTTCCTTTAGTTACCCAAGTCAAGTAATAGCTCCTTGCAATTGCATGTTTTTGTTTCGTGACAGTATTCCACCCTGGAACAACTTTTGGAAATTTTTTAAGTTTTTGTTTATGAACAATGCAAGTTTCAGCTGCATTGAAAAGAGCCTCAACTATACCATAATATAAATTGGAAATGAAACGTATATGGGTCTCACAGGAACAATTTCCATTTGTACAGTTCATAACCTCTGAAGGAATTGCTATTTTTGAAAGCAACTTTTTACTTTCAACAGAAAACTCATATTTTTGTTCCGGGCTAGCTTTAGACCATTTAACCGTATTCTTGCTCAGAATAGATTTAACAGAATCATTTTTGTCCAACCTAGGCAAATTATCTAACGAAACAGTAATTAATAACGGTCTATGGTCAGAGGAGATTATTCTTGTAAAACTTTAATCCCTGAAATGATATTGTGAAAATTAATGGAGGATAGGCAATGGTCTAACCAGCTAGTAGTCCCATGGCAGTCACTTACAAACGTAAACGTGTCACTGGTCATTAGCGCCTTGTCCGATATAACAAACCCATTTTCCATGCTGAAAGTATCTAAGAGTTTTCCAAACTTATTGCCGCTGCAAGCATTGAAATCCCCGAAAATGCAAACATTGGGACGTACTAGCTCTTCACACATAGTTTTTAGCCCTCCTAGATATTCCAAAAAAGCATCTCTGTTAGATGCCGTACAAAATGGCAGTTAGGCATTCACCAAACATAAAAAGCTATTGTCCACAGTTAATTTGAGACCAATGATAGTATTATCGCAGTTTTTCACCACAGTTGCAGATAAATCTTTATGCCATAAAATAGCTGTTCCCCAAGAAGGCCTTCCTTTAATCAGCCCTTCCTCATAATCAATTTTGAATGTTCCAGAGGCAAGATGATTATCACTAATGTGATTAAGTGTATGCAAATTTTGTTTTACTAGCCAGGTTTCTTGAAGGAAAACAATTTGATATTTTTCACAAAACTCCTTGACATCTTTTAACGATGATGCCAGTCCCCTACCTAGGAAACAATATTCAAGCAGTTCCAGTTGAATGTTCTTCAATGCAATTCAGGCCAGCCTGAGCTGTCTCCTTAGGTGAGTAAAATCTTTTAACAAGAACTCCTTCTGGCCAATTATCCAGATTCATAAACTCATGAAAGGTTACATCAAGTAAAGTTACCTTGAATGAGTTGTACGTGTCAAACCTTGTTTTCAGTTTTTCACATTCAACATTACTGGCATTTTTAAACTATGAGGTGACATACTTCTTTATATCCTCTTCTGAAGTATCAATATGTAGTCTAGACACAAACACTTCAGCAGGTTTCATGTGTCTGGTCGCTGTCTTAATTATTTTAGTTTGTTTTTTGCCAATGCATGTGTTAGTCGTTGCCCTATTATGACTAATAGATCGTTGCTCCTTTTTTTTGGGCTTTACTTTTATCCATGATGTTGATTCCGCATCAAAAATGGTAACATCTTTGTCTTGATCACTCTTCTCTTTAAAAAGGAAACCTTTCTTATGCCCATTCTGAACATCACTATTCTTGATAGTGTTTGCCACCACTGCACTGTAAGTTTTTTGCATTGATGGTAACTCCTCATTGCCAGTCTCTGAAAATGTAATATCAGCATCTTTATCCGCATTGCTTCTGCATAATTGCATGCTTTGCTTCATTGTTGATTTGAAGTCCTCAAGAGATTCTTTTATTTCACTAATTGTTGCAACTTGTGCACTTATTAGAGCAGCATCCTCTCTCACTTTTGAAAACTCTTTCTTTAGAGAAATTACATCTTGGCATAGGGTTGCTGCATCAATATGTTTTAAGTCCAATGAGGGAAATTTACAATTGTCAGTAACAAATGATGGCAACTCAAAATTTTCAGCAGCTGCCATAGCACTGAAACACTCAATTATGTCCTTAATATTGGACTCCAATTTTTGAGCTCCTTGTCTGATTTTTTTCCTCAGATTACTTGGCCTCTTTTCTTAAGGAAAGCAACCAAATAATGCATCTTTTGCAGTGTTTATTTCTTCAGCTTTGTAGTGACTTATTATCAGTTTAATAAGTACATCTTGTCTTAGAAGCTTCATCCTTTGATTGGTAAACCACAACAGAGGATTAATCACAATTGCTTGTTGAGCCATTTCTGCTTTCAGCAGCTAGCAGATTTTGTATCACACAATTATTACAGTATATTACGCTATTACTACACTACTTATATTCGGTGGGCAGACCTTATTCAAATAGAATAAGGCCCACCACTGCAAAATAATAAGGCCCACCACCTTATTCAAATAGAATAAGGCCCACCACTGCAAAGCAATAATAAAGCAACAGTTAATGCACATAGCTTGTGTTGTGTCAAGCAGAAGTTGAAAATATAATAAAGAAGTCCAAAAAGTTTCATGCAAAGCTCCGAAAAGTCGTTTAATCTAACTTTTAAACGAGTATTTTGTCGCTAATTACAGGGTGGCAAAGTCCGCCCGAAAATCAGCAAAGCTGAAGTCACTACACTATGCTCAAATTTTGGGAGCCAAATGATGTCAATTACACGGTTTGAAAACAATTTATAACAGACACTCGAATGCTATTGAAGCAAACAATTTTTATTTATCATAGTGTGACAAAATGGCTAAAAAAAATCTTGCTTGGGCCTCGTAAGCTGCAAAGCCAACCATTACGTTACTCAAATCATAAAACTAACACCAAGTTTTCACTAGCATCTAAATTTGTCTAAAAGCAATACAATGAATGTTTTACTGCCTCTACCAAAAAAAATTGTCAACTGACAAACTTAACTCCCCAATTTTTAAACTTGACTAAGTCACAATTTTTACATCATCACGTCAAAAATTCACTTGGAAATTTCAATTGGCTCAAGCGATCTCATTTTTAGCTCGGATTAATCTCAATTTTGTTGATCAGATCTAATTGAAACATGTTTTATTTTATAAGAAAAAAGTACGGTTAACTTCGGAGAGCTGGGCAGTGGGCCTCATTACCTGCTGGGCTTTATTACCTTCAGGTACCTCTTATGTTTTTTCCTGAGCAATTTGATTTGCAATCAATTGCGGAAGTTACAAGGTTTCCATGACCCTTCTAAGTCCTCGGCATTGCAATGCCATCATTCTTTCCTCTAGCACTTCAACATAACTGTTCAATGAAACTCTATGAACATTTTAACAATTATTCAATTTCAGTAATTTTTATATAACTTATTTTGACAATCAAGACGCACACTGAAGAAAGAAGTGAAAACAATTACACAAAATGGCAGAAGATGCACTTAGTAATTTTCAGATCTTACGTTGCTAAATTTTAGTCACTCGTCTTCAAATCCCTATTACCTGCTTAATATGGAGCAAAATAAAATAGAGTAGACTTCATATATTTTTGTATGAAGTACAGATAGACGATCATGATTTTTCTGCAAAAACACTTGCAGAAATCTAGAATCAACTTTTAATCGTATATTTTGGGACCTAACGATTAAATACAAAGCACTATCTGAGCATAGACTCTTTATTTAGTATACTAGAAACAGACGCGTCGAGAAAGAGAAGAGGAACAAAGAAAAAAAGTTTGCTCTTATTGCAAAGTTTTTATGCAGTCACGCGTATTCGACTAATTTGATTGTACATATTTTTAGCGCGAGTGAACAGAGAAGAAAAAAGTCACGCTGATTGAACAAATTGACATATTCTAGAAAAATGAACCATGAAGAAAAAAAGACAAAACTGTGAATTTCCAGCTTACGAATTAAGAGTCTATGATCTGAGGATATCTTCATTGCCTGTTTAATCGTTTACCTCCTTTCGGCCTAAAGGCTACCAGCGTGGAAGCCTAGGGAAGAACCACCAGAAAGGACTACTTAAAACAACCGATGCGAAAAAGCTAATCTCCAACACGATTCGAACCTGCAGCCTTTATATTCTAGTGGCTTTTTTTTAGGTTTCAGCGCAGGAGGCCTTTAGGCCAGAAACACGCTAATGACTTAACATTAAAACTCTGGCATACAAATGTCAAAACATTATATTTAAATTATTATCAACATCACAGTAAAAGCAAGTTGCTGGGTTCAAATAGCCAAAATTAAACATGCAAAGAGACATATTCTATAGCTCAAGTGGTACAGCAGTGGACCGGTTATCAAAACGTTGCAGTTTCGAATCCTGAGGGAAGACACCTTTTTCGCATTGCTTGTTTTAAGTAGTCGCCGTTCTGGTGGCTCTTCCCAAGGCTTCCGTGCTCGTAGCCTTTAGACCAGAATCACGCAAACGATTCATCGTCTGTTCCGAAAGCTTTTAAACAACCGGAAGGGACGGTTGACCAGGACGAGGTACTGGTCGTTGTAAACTTAGCTAAAGGTATTGGTCGTTGTTAACTACCGGTTGACCAATATGAAGTACTGGTCGTTGTTAACTGAGCTAAAGGGGGTTTAACTTAGTCTTAGCTAAAAATCACTGGTCAACCGAAAGGGCCGATTGATCAGTGCGAGGCCAGGCACGGTTACGCCACCCATTAAACAACAGTAAGGGCCGGTTACGCCACCCATTGACCACCTACGTAAGCGTGCTTAGCCTTGCAGTGGTCACTACCCACTCTTTTTCTTCATAATCAATTATTCGAACAACTACTCCAGTCATTAAATTTACTTACATCTTGCGTGCCTGCATGTGTATGTTGATGAGTGTGATTGATTAGGCCTACATTGTGCATATTTCAACTGGTGTGACAGTTGTAAAAACCACGCGAATAAAAATCCCTTGTTTTGTCTTCAGCATCCTCCACATGTCTTAACGTCTGACGTAGTGTCGCTACTTCCTTTTCTGACTCTACGTGTTATTATTGTGTTAGTATCCATTCGCTATTATTGTGGCGGTCAAGAACAAAAAATAACGAAATGATTAAATGAGTGTCGATTTGACAAAGAATTTTACCTTCCTTAAAAAACGTAACCACACAGCTACTAACTAGGTCAAGAACATCATTTTCTCCATTTTAGACAATGAAAAAACATTTAAGTACATATTCATAAAAAAAAAAATTTAATTTTCGGGCGCTGATATTTCCAGCGCTCAGCACATCTACGTAAGTACCACACAATCACAAAATCAGAAGTATCAATGTAAATATCCGAGGTCTTCCGAAGGTTTTCGTTTAACAACTACACCAAAGACCCTCTACAATCAACATCTACTGCCCTTTTAAAGAGATACTGCTCGAAATCGGTTTTATTGAAGAAACGAGAGTAATAAAGAAGTGCCCCAATTATTTTTCCAACATTTCCTTGATTCCCGAAAATACGATTTAATCCGTTTGACTCCGCACCATTGACAACCCTGCATTTTGCAAGTTTGTAACATCACAAAAGGCAGATTTTTCAGAAGTTTTTGCAGACTAGGAAGCGGGATGTTCGATGGGGAAGAAAATAGCCTAGGATGCTACTGTAGCCAGCGATTCTAATTCAAACTAAATTCATCAGTGACATTATAAGAGTGATACAATCTTCTGTATCAAATTTAGACCAGTTTTAAGCCAATGAATGATAAAACATTTGAAGCCAAAAACGATTATAGTGTAGATCAGTACAGTTAGCCTAGGTCTACAGGTATCAGTAGCAGTAGCCAAGTTTTCATATTTGGTTAGGCTACTCACTACTACCTGTTGGTAATCGCATTTCTTAGTCTGCGAGATCTTTTCCAAATCTACCTTTTGTGATGTCACAAAATTGCGAAATGCACGGTTGCCAATGGTAAGCAGTCAAACGGGTTATATCTTATTTTCACGAATAGGGGAAATTGTGGAAATAGGTTTGGGGTGTCTCTTAATTACCTCAAGTAGTTTTCTTTTCTTCAATAAAACCGATTTCGAGCAGTACCTCTAGCGCACGAATATTATTTGTTAATTTCAGAGAAAAATGGTCTAAGACAGTGGTTCTCAATCGCGACTCTTGATGATTACGCTTTCTGCGGCTCTCATTAAACTTTGCAAAATTATTTATTTTTAATTTCAAATGTTTTGCACTGTCTATGTAAACTTTAATAAACCCTTCTTCACTTCAATAGTAAAACCAATACCAACCAGGCAATAAATTTATTCAAATTTCTTATCATTTGGTTAGGAGCATCCAATTACCCAACGCTGACGAGAAGAATATTGCACAGTTCTACTTGGGAGTTATTGGATGTTAATGGTAATATTAGATTGGTTTAAGCTTTGTTCCCATTCCCCATTTGAAGCTCTATTCTGATTTATACAGATAGGAAAGAAGAGAGTTCTAACCCAGTCTTTCGATATAAGTTGTAGGGCTAAAGTTGAAAAATACTGTAGGCAGTGGCAAAGCCAAGGAGTCCAATAAAAAACAGAAGCCTCCCTTTAGCTAAGTGACTTTAAAAATTTAATCCAAATATGCATGCTTTTGAAGGTGTTTTTACTTAATAAGAATTTAGGACGCTGAAGGGGTTAAGTAATTCAATTTTGTCAAAGGGTTTGCAAATCTTGGCAATTAGTTACTTATTTCAAACGGCTCTACAAACGTCCAAAATGTCATCTAAATTGCCTCAAAATGGTCATTTTATTCGAAAATTCACTGAAATCGCCCAGCAGGCTGAGAGCTCCGCTCCCAACCCCATGTCCGCGTGAAAAGCAAATACTATAGCTTTGAGTTCAAGTTCCCTACCCCTTAGCGAAATTCCGTTACGTACCTACGGCTAATGCTGTAATATCGACCTCTGTTTCTTCATAATTTTGTGATATTTTAGTTTTTGCATTTAGCTTAGTACAGTGTCTTGATGAAGCCAGCTACTATGGGCAGTTGCAAAAAGCTTAAAAACCTGCATCAGTAGTTCAAAGCTTATCAAAATTTTTCGGTTGTTTGATTACCGCTCCTTACAACTCCGAGGCTTGGAACCCAACAACGTAACCCGAAAAAAACTTTGGACAGACGAGCAGATCTGTGAACAAACGTAGTTAGTTCTCAGTTTTAATTTTAATAATGTCACCGCTCAATATATACAAA
This sequence comes from Trididemnum nubilum, assembly GCA_963965965.1. Classification (NCBI taxonomy): domain Eukaryota; kingdom Metazoa; phylum Chordata; class Ascidiacea; order Aplousobranchia; family Didemnidae; genus Trididemnum; species Trididemnum nubilum. The sequence continues at coordinate 13,928,216 of OZ014481.1, forward strand.
AATACAAGGAAAATTGTAAGTTTAGCTGGGGCAAGTTCAGTGGTACTCTATACCATTCTTCTTGATAATCTGTACAAATTTACAGGATGGGCTAAGGTTAATGTTATGAGCAAAAGTGCGGCAATATTAACCACTAAAAAGTTACCGTGAAAATAATGTATCGCAACATAAAAGAGAGGAAATTGAAGAGCAGTTAAAAGTCCTAGAAGGCAAGTAATCAGCCCGAATAAGGTCCCGAAATGCTGCATTGGAAAACATTGAAGAATTAGCAACGTAAAATTTGAGGGAGCAAAAGTATTTACAATCACAACCATGACGTACGATGCTGGTTGAAGTCTTGCGTTGTCGATCAAAGCAAAAACAGAATAAGCCACTGAGGCAGAGCTGCAAATTAAGCAAATGATAGTTAGAGCTCTCAGTTTCGCTTGCGCAGTGGTCAAGGAGGTTTTCTTTTCGCAATACTGAAAAATCGAGTCGTACATTGCTCCATTCAGCAGCGCAAACAAAAACGCTGACAGCTGAATATAACCAAACAAGTTAATATCATAACTCGCTAAGGAAGGGTTATCGGGTAGCAAGAATTTGAGACGAGCGTTTAAATTTTCAACAAAAAGACTTGTTCGAAACACTCGTATTAAAAAAGAAAAGGAGCCAAAAATAAATAATGAAGTTAACAAAGAGTCTTTAAGCGGGGTCTTTGTAGTTCCGCAATCATTGTCCAACTCTACATCATTGTTTTCAACATCCAGATTCGGTCCTGATGTTTCGTTAAGGTTGCTGTTGCCTAGCAGCAGTTGGGTTTCGTCAGAGTTCGTTTCGCATTTGTCTTCCATATGCACTTTGGTGCAAGAGCATTCACAATTTTCCTTGATTCCGTACGAAAATTCATGCGGCACATCATATGGAATATTGAGTTTAGGCATTAAGAAATAAGTCCGCAACAATATAAGCACTCCAAAAAAGGCCAAAAATAAGAAAATTGCCATCAAGCCGATGTCGTTCTGGTATGCAGCTTTAGCCACTGTGAAAACTATGACACCAGCCGATGAAGCTCCATTTAAAATGTTGACGATTGTTCCACGAAACTTTGGAAAGAAATTGGCAGTTTGTACTTCTGTGATATAAATGAAGTAGCCATTTGTTGTGATTAAGAGTATTGCTGGATAAAGAATCCATGAAATTTTTGGGGTGGAAAAAGCAATGGCCAAGCAGCTTATGACGAATAATGTTACAGATAGGTTTCTCAAAACCAACGTACCATACCGATCAAACAACACACCTCCTCCTAATGCTGCAATTGGGGCTACAACAATAGCAATTGTAAATACAAGTTCCAAGTTGTATTCCTGACTGTGACAAAGCTTGTTGTTCAAGTCTTGACTTGCGTTTTGAACATTGGAAAACAAGTTGCATCCAGAAGAGAAATAGTGATCGTGAGTGAGCATGTAATCAAGTGCGCTCCATCCACCAATGATTCCAACGATACATAACGCTTCAAGAACTGAAGTTATAAGAGTCAAATACTTTTGAACAGCTTTGGCCATTCCTACAATTTAAATTAAGCCCAAATGGTAATTTAAAAATGTGCTTATCTGTAAAAAATATAACAGTTTAGAAAAAAATTAAACGATTGTTGAGAAATGACAAAGCAACCAGAAAGATGATAGATTTCTTGAAAAAGGATAGCGCTAGATAGAAGACTAGAAAATCATATCTCCAAGTCTTGTCAACTGAACGGGAAGAAGGCCTAATAAATGGGCCATAACACCAGAGTCTGAACAAATACCGTGTTCCAATGTCTCACTTCTGGCAAAGCTGTATGACATTTCCAGAAAACATTTTGTTTATTTATAAAAACTATGTCCACTTTCTAAACGAAGAAGATCAAAAATAACTTTTTTTAATTTAAGGCGAAGGACATTCATTCCACGAGAGCTAGCAAAAATATCTGGCAAATAATGGTCGAAATCACCGCAAGATTTTTCCCGCCAATCCTGCGTAATACGTTAAAGCGTTGACAAAGCTTTCGAATATAAAGTTGTCGAGGTCATTCCGAATCATGATGCTTCTCAAATCACTGAGAATTGCCACTTCCAAAGCGAGTTGCTTATTAAAGGTTTAACAACTCCTAAATGGCCTGAAAGAAAGCTAGTGGTGGGGCCTATATCTTTTACCACAAGACAAACATAATGGCTGAAAAAATATCTTGAATAATTCTACTGCGTCATCTTCTTAGTAGGTTTCGGTCTACAGCTATGCAAGATAATCAAAAAGCAAAATGGACCAACTTGTCGTCCAACAAAACCTAAAACTCAATGGCCCTGCATAGATCCACTTAGCTTAGAAGGAAGCAGTGTTGCAAGTTTAGTCTTTACAATCGCAAAATTCTAGGCAGTTTTCAATACCGCATAAATCTAAAAACTGATCATGCTATGCTGTTGTTTCTGAACTGCTAAATGATTATCTACATTCTAAAGCTTAATGAAATTCGAACTTGTAGCATTAAAATGACTCATGAACAGCATATAAAAGGCAACAACCGTTTTTGTTCTTCAGTAGCAATATACGTGTACCGTCCTCAACAAGGAATGATTAATTTGTTGCCTTTTCCATAACGTGACTTAGCGATGCATGTAAAAGCGAAGTCATTTATTTAAAAGTCAATGCCATACTTATATACCCGTTTCCATGTCCCAGTTATGGCTAAGCTTTATGACGTTTATAGGAGAAAAGTTTTGGCTTATTAAAGTTACGTCCATCTATGAAGATTACAAAGCATTAGCCATGAAGTGAGACAGGTACATGGAAACGCACCATAGGCTAAATAGCCTCAGAAAAGTGCACTACTTATTTTGGGGTTCCCGAGAAACTCGCACAAAAACTTGATCTTCCAATCAGAGAACAAAAAACGGATGAAACAATTGAAAGTGGAAAGACAAAAAAGGGTTACACATCACACAAGTGGGAGCATTTTCATGAGCGATTTTTTCTTTAGGTAAAGAAGTTATGCACTGTATCGAGTTAACCCTTCTCCACATAAAAAAAGGCTTGTGGTAAGTTTTTTTTATGAGATATTGTTCAAGGTTGGTTTTATTAAAGAAATAAAAACCACTTGAGGTAATAAAGAGAAGCCCCAAACCTTGTTCCACTATTCCCCTCATGCGTGAAAATAGATTAAATCCGTTTGACTCTGTACCATTGGCAACCCCGGGTTTCGAAATTTCGTGACATTAGAAAAGGATGGCTTTGTAAAATTTCTTGCAGAATAAGCAACGCAATGTTTGATTATCAAAAATACTTGATTATACGGAGTCAAAAGGATTAAATCTATTTTGGCGGATAAGTGGAATAGTGGAACAAGATTTGGGGCTTTTTTTATGTTACCTCAAGTACTCTCATTTCTTCAATAAAACTGATTTCGAGAAGTATCCCTTTAAATCAAGAAATGGATTGAATCCATTATAGATCGATGAAAGATCACCAACAACAAAGTAAAGCAAACCTGGGATCGAAACACCATAGAAAGCTGTAGTGGTCCAAGAAGACAAGTTACTAAACTCTAAAACCTCAAAACGTTTTCATGAAAATAGAAAAGCAACAAACAGCACGTTTACGCCTCCAACAAAGAAAATTCTGGGCAACCTTAAAGTCCGCCGCAGTCATAAACGAGAGAAGTTTCGGTCAACTCCAGTCTTTTCTAAAACGGCAATTTTTATTTTAAGAATCAACATAAGCAATGCACAAAACACAATACAAAAGTAACATAAAATAATAAAATCCAAGCAAACTTTTACGCAACATATCAAACATTTATTTACACATCATTCACATCAAAATGCTAAAACGTTTTCAGATTAACATAAACCCCTCATCGGGATCTAAATTACAATATAACACTTGGTATGACGAGCCCTCTTTCTTTCTTTCCAATCAAAAAAAATAACATAACGGCCCAGTGAAATACGATCACATTATTCAACTTAAAATTTTTTTAGTTTATTTGTAGTTGAGATAAAAGTCAGCAACTTAAATGTTACACAAAACCCTTACATTTAATAATAAAGCAAACCTAGGAGGATATCTGTATCCTTAAAGTGTGACATAAGCAATGAGGAAGACATGCTTTGAAAACTATGCTAGCAGAGGGTACAAAACCGAATTTCGCAACGTGTGTTTTGGTACCAGTTTATGTACAATAATTGTACACTGTACAATTAGAAGATCATACAAAATGAAAAAATTTTTGGAGTCTTTCAAACTACCTTTGATAGAATTTACCGCAAAACCTCTATTTCAGCGCCGCCTCTAATAGAACGCCACTAAAAAAAAGATTAAAAAATAGAGCGCCACCCTCTAAATGAACGCCATCTCTAATAGACCGCCACCTTGGCATTCATTATGCTGACTAGTAATCAAATGTTTGCTACATCACTGGTTTCTTACATCACAGCGCGGGCCAATGCCGACATTACCGGTGAACGTGAAATCATTCAACAACTCGGCGTTGATACGGAAGGTGTTGAAAATGGCGAGGACGGCTACAAAAGCGACCTGCCTCTTGATTTTCACCAGTGAATTTTTGATTACTTACCAGTAAATGTGTTACGTTTGATGTTTTTTCTTTTCATTAACTAAATTTATCTTCCCAAAATTCTGACCAGCTAGTCGAAAAATAGAGCTCCACCCTCTAATTGAACACCATCTAATAGAACTATAGAGAATCTAATAGAACGTCACTATAGAGAAAGGGTTGAAAAATAAAGCGACAAGGCGCTCAAATGGAGGATTTACTGTAGTTAAAATATTATTTTCTAGATTTTCGAAACAAATTAATGGGGTGGGCAAAAGTAAGTATTATCAGAACAAGTGCAATGATGTTAACCACTAAGAAATTACCGTGAAAGTAATGTATAGCGATATAGAAAAGAGGAAACTGCACAGCAGTCAGAATTCCATTAAGGCAAGCCACCAGCCCGTAAAGGGTGCCAAAATGCAGCATGGGAAAACACTGAATAAGCAACATATCGAAATTAGATCTTGCAAAAGTGCTTACTATCACAACCATGACATACGATGCTGGTTGAAGACTAGGGTTGTAAATCAAGGCAAAAACAGAGTAGGCGGTCGAGGCGGAACTACAAATAAAGCAAACGACAGCAAGCGCCCTCAACTTGGATTGAGTCGGGGTTAAGGAAGTGTATTTTTTACAGAACTGAAAAACCAAATCGTTGATTACTCCATTCAGCAGCGCAAAGAAAAACGCTGACAACTGAATTTAGCCAAACAAGCTAATATCATAACTCACTAACGAAGGGTTCTGAGGAAGCATAAATTTAAGTTGAGCATTTAAATCTTCGACAAAGAGAGTGGCACGGAAAAACTGTACGATGACAGAATAAGACCCCAGTATGTACAAAGACGTCAGAGTAGAGTCTTTAAGAGAAGGTTCATCATCGTTGACATCATCGTTGTCGTTGCTTGCATCGCTTCTGTCAAGTTCAGAAAGGTCGTTAAGGTTTCTGGTGTGAAGCAAATGGGTTTCTTCTGTGTTAGCTTCATTTTTCAATTCCAAGCACTTTGGGCTACTACAGTCACAATTTTCTTTGGCTCCATAAGAAAAATCGTCTGGTACATCATATGGAATGATGCCTTTGGGCATCAGGAAATAAGTCCGCAACAATATAAGCACACCAAAAGAAGCCAGAAATAAGAAAATAGCCATCAAGCTGATGCCATTTTCGTAAGCAGCTTTTGCTATTGTCAATACCACCATACTTGCAGATGCAGCGCCGTTAATAAGATTTAAACCGACGGCATGGAAATTGGGAAAGAAATTCGCAGTTTGAAGTTCAGAGAGATGGATAAACATTCCACTTGTGCCTAGTAAAAGCACTCCTGGATAAAGAATCGAAGAAATCTTTGGGTAAGAAAAAGCAATGGCCAAGCAGCTTATGACAAAGATCAAATCAGCTAGATTCCTTAAAACCGAAGTTCCACATCGATCAAGCAAGACTCCAGCACCCAAAGTTGCAATTGGAGCTGCAACAATAGATATTGTAAATACAAGTTCCAGGTTGTATTCCTGACTATGACAAAGCTTCCTGGAAGAGTCATGACTAGCAGTTGAGTTGGTGCTTTTATCCGTGGTGGAAAAATTGCATCCGGAAGAAAAGTAGTCTTGTTGTGTGAGCACATAATCAAGCGCGTTCCATCCACCAATTATTCCAGCAACACAAAAAGTCTCAATCACAGCTGTTATAAGTGTCAAATACTTTTGAATAGATTTAGCCATAGCTTCATTCAGTATCAAAGCGTTATTTTACGCATATAACAGCAAATAACCATAGCTTCGTTCAGTATCAAAGCGTTATTTTATGCATATAACAGCAAATAGTTCTTTTTTCTGCAATGTAAAGGAAATAACAGCGAATTGACAGCTCGACCCAGAAAGCGTCTGTACATTATAGTGTAGTGCACCTAGAACACTGACGAGCATAAACTACACGCAGCTACCAGATCATATGAGTGTGAAGTATCGAATACTTGCTTTCATAACACTGTAACTCAGTTCTCACTCTACAGTTGCTACTTTTCTGTTTTTTTAGAAGTCAGTGAAAGTTTGCATTTTCCATTTCAGCACACAAAGTAAGAATCTATTTCTTACTTACCGATCTTTAGTTTAAAATGAACTAAATTTTAAAATTGAACCATTCTCCAAAATGCTGATATTTGCTTTGAAAAGCATATTAATTATTTTGTATTCTGCAAAATTTTACCTGCCAAACTAAAAAGGTCACGTCTAGTGCATATACAACGAAAAGCTTAGTAGTCTCATTGTACACACGAAAAGCATTGATTAATAGCCTATTTATCATATGTTCATAATAATACTGTGAGGTAATTATTATATGCAAAATAAAACGTGTTTGATTGCATCAGTTAGGGATGTACAATTGTACATATCGTACAGCAATTTCGAATACGAAACGAAGCAAACAAACATTGTATCTCACAGCCAATTGAAAAAAAAAAACTCAAACAAACTTTGCCGCAAGATAGACAACATGTTTCAAGGCAAACTTATGTTGTAACATTATTAATTTTCTAAATTGTTAACTTAAGTTTTTATGGTTTGATTTGCTTTTCTTTGAATTATTTTCAATTTTTCAATAACCAAAATAATTTCCTTTTTTCGGCCATTTTTGCAACTGCAAGAATAATACTAAGACATTGCTTAAAAGAAAACCACTATTGCGTTAGGTATTTCATACAACCACAGTTAACAATTAAAAAAATGAACTCATGCAGCCTGCAACAGTCTGTGGAAACGGTGAGTTATGCCTAAAAACTAAACACCTTCATGCACCACGGCAGTTATAGATGTTGTAATCGCGATGAGTGAGTGATGCGACAGTTGCGAGTAGATACAGCAATCGCACCTGTATCGTCCTTCAAAGGTGCAAAACATAAATTAAGATTTAAAGATGTTTTTCTTCATACAAAAATAACGTGGGATTAAACAATATGTCCCACAAATAGCCTTTTTAACAAAAATAAAAGCTTTTACTTACTTTTCTATCTCGGGAAAGCTGCTGTAAACGAATAATATCAGCGCCAATGCAAGAAGGAAAATAGCAGCAATTGCGACGATCGAACTTCGGGTTGAATCTTTCCTAGAATCTGCAAGCCAAAAAGCAACAAATAAACATATGAATGCGAAGTTACGGTCCAGACCACCCCTTGTGGTACACCGAAAACGCCATCCAGATAAAGCAATCACAACTACTTTGAGAACACCAGCACATTTGAAAACCAAAAGTTTAGAAGAAAAGTTTATGTTTTTTAAATTCTTTTTTCGCACTTTATAAACCAAAAATGAAGAACCAAACACAAAGAGAATTTGAAGGCAATCTCACCTTTTCTATACGATGCTTCATCAAGATATCCGTATAAAGTGCTCGGAACTCTAAATTTTGGAAGCGGGACGAGCGGTACAGGGAGATGTGAACTGTCCTGCGAAAAATGTCTCGTTCTATCACCTCGTTTTTGCTGAACATCTTTGGGAAGAGCGAGCTTTGTCTGTTTTTCTGATGTTGAAATCAGCTCCAACGTTTCTTGAAATCCTTCACGTAACGATGACTTGCGTGGAGTCTGCACGGAGCGACTTTGCTGTAGACTAATGGAGTTAAGGTAAGCTGGAAAAGAAACCGGAACGAAAGAATTGGACGATGTCGATTTCTTTTTCAAACGAAAAGGAGATCCGTTTAAGTTGTTGTCTTTTGCTACGGCCGCTGTTTGTTTTGGCTTGGTTCCCTGAAGCCAGTATCTAAAGTAATCCACTCCATCCAAAAAATTCGGAAAAACGGACCTATTTCTAAACCTTGTGGTTGGCAACAACGGATCTCTTTTACCCCACAACCACTGCTTTCCATCTTCCATTAACATAAGCTTGCCAATATTTCACCAGCATCCAAAGCCAACAAAACTTTCGAATCGCCAGCTTACAATCACTATCGATATGCAGTAGGTAAGCTACGTTATCCAAATTAATACATTGATGTACAGTATCTAAAATACTGCAGAGTAGCCTACTCAATAAATGTGCTGCACTACCGAAGCTATGTACCAGCTCGCTAAAGTCAAAAATTCAAATTACAGTTATCTGAAACACCTATAGCCTATGAGTGAATAAAATCTTATTCAAATGCTATTTGAACAAGACAATCTCTTGAGGATCCCGTTTTGGTGAAACAGGTAGGTGTTTTAGTTTACTGCAATTTGAATTTTTGGCTTCAGCAAGCTGGTACGGAGTTTCGACATAAGATTACCCCCAGACGGTCCCGTGAGGGTGAAACAGGCTGTAGGGCTTCCTATCTCTAGAGTTTATTACAATTTAAATTTTTCTGCTCTGGATTTTTCATTGAGCACTCTTTCGATGGTGACGTCAACCCTCGCTTAATTGAAAGTAAAAAAAAAACTCTTCACATTAATTGCACATTAGCCTATAATCGTTTGACCCTCTTTACAACTCCTAAACATAGCTTAATTATATCCTAAGGCAAATGCATGTCGCCAATGACTGCCATAAAAATTCCTTGATAACGTGCTTTTAATTCGGTCTGTTTGTACCGATTTAACTAATTGATTTAAGTGTTTGCAGTTTACACGAAAAGGTTACATAATGCAACTGAGTAGCAAGTTTATAAGGCAAGAATTCCAATGTACACTATTTGAGCATAAGCAGATCGAGAAATGATAATTCTAATCTCTTTTGCAACGTCTGTCCTCGTTAAATAATACGTGATAGTATAATGTGTCGTAGGCCTGTGCTTAGGGTAACTCATCTAGCCTAATATACTGTATCGCATACGATTATCTCCTAATATCTTCGTATCTCCTAAGTGCTATAGATATGACTACTTAGACAGACACTGTCAGTTGAACTTCTGGCGTCTTAATGCAAAAAACATTACAAAAATGTTGCATCAAAGGAAACTATCAATATGTGGACTTTAGCCAATCAATTACAAATTGGCATCGTTGTGTTTACTTTGCAGTATGCGAATCAATGCGAACTCGAAGCAAAGGTCACAAAACGGTGTCAATCGATTGGACTTTCGAACTTTTGTTTTATTTCGTAAATCAATCGTAGTATGTTGAATTGTTGACACATTCCTAAGCTTAGGAGCTGGTAACTTTCTTTGCTTTAAGTTCGAATTTAGGTCCATTAATAGCATATTATGTAGGAATTTAATAATGAGATTATAGTCAAGTCTTTGCCTCGATTTCTGTTTTGAAACGATACTGCTTAAGCTTTTGTGGCATGACCTAATTTTTCCATTTTCCAAATTTTTTATTATCATTTTTTGTGCGTGGGTGTTTTCTCTTTAGTTATATTTTCGTGTGCTTGTAATTTGCAGATATCATGTATTAACTCTAGCTTTAGAGATTATCATAAGTCATCACTTGGACTTCTCAAGAAACCTGCAGCGAAAAGATTATTCAAAACTATTATTCATACGGAAATGCATATCTTTCTTTTTGTCAAAATAAAAATCTAAACTGAATCGATTTTTTGTGTCTGCTGTTTACGTAATGCTTGATCAAAAATACAAATATTTAAGACGTCATTCAAGTCAAGTTTTTCAATGTTGACCAAAATGTTGGAAAAAACCTAAAATGCATTCTCACGAAATTTGAATTTTCTACATCTTGCCGTTTTCAAGATATTGCGGTTCTAAGTTAACAATTTTCCTTTTACTTCAGCGTTCCCATTTTACCAATGAGGCAGAAGATCAACTTTTGGAAACTAGGGAGCTAATTTGCAATTCTGATCGTTTACTTTGTTTTGACAATAACACTATCGAAACCACATATTAACTACTAAGAGTTACAAACATGCAGAAACTTTTTGATAGTTTGTTTGTTGTTAGCAAGCCTGGCAAAATCTCTAAAGGAAAAAAGTCTTTCTATGAGGAAATCTAAATTGTCATATCTTGGGAACGGAAGGTCCTAGAAAGCTCAAGTGCAGTGAAGTTAGTATTCAGATCTGCCAAAAATTTTGGAGACAAAACCGAGCAAAAATATTTTCGACCTGAATGCCTTTTTAACATCATAATTACTAATTAGTTGAACACACTAATCTAACTACGATTTAAACTTTTGATAACTTATACAACTACTACACATGCTTACTCAATGTATTCATTATGTAGTCTAGCCCAAGGATATGTTCGTATAATCTTGTGATTTTTAACAGGTCTGGTCAAAACATTTCCGCTCAACAATTCCGTTATTTCCATCAGTATGAGCTCAAAGTCCAAATTAATTAAAATTTGATACAATATTGCAAAATTAAAAGATGGATTTAATTGTTGAATATACAGGCACCCTAAATAATGCTAGTAGTCACTGAAGTTTAGGAAGGGGTAGAACACTTCGATTTTCGTGACCTGCGGCCAAAAAAATAGCTCAAAGTTTAGAGAACTTCTTTGGGTGACAAAAAGCGTGAAGAATCCTTGTTTGAAGGACGCCGTGTAAACTGCACGTTTGCAAATGTGCAATTTTTTTCGCCAATCAACAGGAAACTAATCATTGTTTGATTTTTTAAAAATCTGCATATAAGATATTTTGTTTTTGCAACGTATACAATATTAAATTGCTTTGGAATTAAATACGACCCACAAAGCTCTCAATTCGATGTTTATTCAACAAGTTAAAACTTTATATATTTGCGTACATAAATTATAAACAAACATAAACTGTATCTAAAAACAATAACTAAACCAACACGCGCAAGAACTAAAACATTTGGGTCATTCCATGCTTAATTCAAAATGGCTTGTCACCATGCGTCACCAAACATGGATATTTGTTCTTTAACTTTAAGAGTACCACACAAAATAAAAAAAAATTTTCGAGTACCTCAAGGGGTTTTCAAGTTATCGCAGTTTGAATTTTCGGCCTCTAGAGGGAGATTTTGATCCCGAGTTTTGAAAATAGTGCTGTAATTCCATTTCTGAAGCAGTTTAATGCCTAAAATTTGCTACATGGAGGTTTTTGGGGTCCAGGAATTCGTTTTTGGTGTCAAAATTGCAAAAATATGACTGCTTCATGGTGAAAAATTGATTTTAAATTTTGACGAAAGCCCAACTTTGGGAGCAAATTTCAGGGTGTAGGCGCGTCGCTGCAACAAAAACTTTTTTTCATCTATATCTACATTGCTCATAGTTTTTGAAACTATAACAGTTTTTTTATTTACTTTTTATTGGAATATGAACTGGAAAAGGATTGTGTTTGGATAGTTAATTCTAACAAACCCACCATTGTAATGGTCGTATCGCTTTGAAAATTGTTGGGATTTTCTGAAAAAAGTTTGGGAAAGTAGGTAGTTGACTTGTTGTGTGAGGTAACTACAGTACAATTCAGGTATTGTAAATGGAAAAATCATTCTATCTATGTATCACCAATAGCTTTGTCAATCATGATACTGTACGTGGAGTTTTACTCAAAAGTTCAATATTAGTTCAGAGGCAATAATTTCTTGTCAAAGACCCAAAGCGGTAGATAGTTCAAAGAATAACCTACTAATAGCATTTATCAACTGTCTAAAGTGTTAAGTTCCTATTTTGCATTAGCTGACAGGCTGACTATCTTGTAATGCCTGACAAGATTTATTGAAAAATAGAGCAGATACAGTTTAATAATATACCGGTATTTATAATACCTGTATTCCAAAGGAGCAGCCTTGTGAGTAGCTTTTTACCAGTTCTTATTGAGAATAGTCTTCTAATAGTTCTAAACTGCTTTTTAAAGTCTGTATTATCCTTCAGAAACTATTTTTAACAACATTATGAAGACTTCTAGCTCATAAATGCCTAAAGTTTTCAAGGAGCGGACCACATTACATTTTTTTCCCGACCTTTAACAAGCTGCACAATTCTTATAAAATGTTTGGATATTTATATCCCGAATACTGCTCATTGAAGTTTTGCATCATTGTCCTTATTTCAAATGAAATAATTTTTCAACCAGAGTTAATCTATATCAAAGATAAAATTTGTTTTATATTTGCCAAAAATTAAAGTTTGTTCAATTATTCGGAAGAACTTTTTCTAACTCTGGATATGGTGGTGCTGTGTAACAAACACGACTGTGTTTGTTACACAGCACCACCATATCCAGATTTTGTTAAAGGAGAGGCTTCAAAAAGATAACATTTTTCTATGTCAAACTTTCAACAGTATCTAGCGCCCGACAAGTTGAATAAACTGCTGTGTGTTTACAATGCATCATGAACAACATAAGGCTTGTCTTCCAGATGCTAGGTGGTTTGTATCATTTCATGCAAAAAATAGTCTTTTCAACAATTCAGTTTGAACGCCATTTGCAAGAAATTTTCATTTTAGAGCCACTTCAAAGAATTGAATTACTAAAAAATTCATCCCCCCCACTTATACTGTATTGGTCAAGTTCAAAACATGTTCAAAAGTTAGCTTATTTGGGTAAACCTTGAAATAACTTGGCTGAAGAGGAAGGATTCAGCCCACCTAAAGCCTTTTCGTCAATAGTTGCAGTACTAAACGCAGTTAGTACAAATTACAAGGTATACAGCTGTGATCCTTATTTTAGAAATGCAAACTGTGTGGTTAATATAAAAATTGTTTAATCAAATGAAAGCAGTTATGGTACTCCGTAGCAGTGACCAGTGAAACGCAAATTTGCTACTTTTTAAAGTAATCGTAGCAACAATATTAAGCAAAAAATTCACAGAATTTATTGCAATTGTGATTAGAAGTAATGTAAAAAACTAGCGTCAGCAAATTTGACAAAAAGCAATTTTTTTGATAAAAAAATTGCAAGCATCGAAAAAACTTTAAAAGTAAATCTCGAGACCAATTGCCAGCAGCAAAAGGTTGTTCAGGGCCACATGTACGGCTGTGAGCCACATCTTAGGCAGCCCTGTTCTTAATAGAACGGTCGATGATAACATGAATTCATTTAGCCTGGGAAGTATTTTGGAAGATAATTTATGCCACAAAACCACTTCCAGCAGAAATATTGAACTCGATGAACACATGTTTGTTCATTTTTTCAAGAATCTGACCCGGAACAGCGAAGTTAACGGCGATTTCAAGCACTATCTCGGAATAAAATAGCAGAAAATTTATTAAAATCTGGCCGTTCTATTAAATTTACAAGATCGATTTCGTTCACACAAGGTGAACATCATCAGTTGTCAATCAAAACTAAAAACAAACTACATCACTACTAAAAAACTTTTATGTTTTTGGTTTTGATTGACAACTGATGATGTTCACCTTGTGTGAACGAAATCGATCTTGTAAATTTAATAGAACGGCCAGATTTTAATAAATTTTCTGCTATTTTACTCAATGAACACATGTACAATAAAAAACTAAAAACAACAACTACTCTTGAAGCATTATCATATTTTGTTTGTTTTACATAAATCATAAGAAATGTTTCAATTTGTGGTTCTTTAAAAATTGAAAACTACAAAACTTAACAGTTTGTTTCTTCCGTAAAAGTGGATCATCAGGGGTAAATCTAAACATATGTTTCGAATTGTTAAAAAAATTGTAATTTTGAATGTTTTAATACTGTGATAAACTGCTGTGAAATGGTTTAATGATATAACTTGCTTAGTGATTAATGTAAGCTTTGTTGATAGCACACTCACAAAGTTGTATATCCGAAAGTTGCATAAATGCAACAGTGTTGTTACTCATCTTTTTTGAACTTTAAGTGTTACTACGCTGAGAGACGGTGGAAATTAATCTGAAGTAAAATTATAATGGTACAGGAAGGTCAGTAAAGAATCACAAATAGTCAAAATTAAAAAACCCCGCTACAGGCTGTTTCCCCAGTAACGTTCATCTTTTTAGAACTTTCTGCATCATTAGCAGGCTCTGGCCCATGTCAATTGAGCACTCTGGAAACTGGGAAGACAGTGTACAAGTTAAAATGATACTGTATGTATCTCTATCATAGTTGAGTCACACAACAATGCTTTTTTTTAAAGATTTCTGCCACTTTTCAAAGTAATACAATCATGAATATTGCAGATTTATTAAGAACTGACTAGCCAAACAAAATCCTCTTCCAGTTCATATGCCAATAAAAAGTAAATAAAAAAACTGTTATAGTTTCAAAAACTATGAGCAATTTAGATATAGACGAAAAAAAAATTACCAAGAAATTTGCCCCCAAAGTTGGGCTTTCGTCAAAATTTAAAATCAATTTTTCACCATGAAGCAGTCATATTTTTGCAATTTTGACATCAAAAATGAATTCCTGGACCCCAAAAACCTCCATGTAGCAAATTTCAGGCATCAGACTGCTTCAGAAATGGAATTACAGCACTATTTTCAAAACTCAGGAGCAAAATCTCCCTCTAGAGGCCGAAAATTCAAACTGCGATAACTTAAAAACCTCTAGAGATATTCAACAAAAAAATTTTTTTGTTCGTTATCATTTTTTGACACCTTTAGCCTAAAAAACAAATTTGTAATATACCAAACACATGGTTACAAAAAATTTAAAATATTTTGAATTAAGCATGGAATGACCCATTTATCACAGCAATAAACACCGATTCCATATCAGACGCTTGATTAAGTGATTAAAAATTTAGTCAATGAAATGCGATAAATTAACAAATAATATGACAATTATATTGATAACTTCATAATTCACATATTATGTAATTGTACTTATGCTTTTAAATTCGGGTCACAAATGCCTAAAATAGTGTTAAATTTGGGATTAAAAATAGAAGCAAAGCTTGTGTCAAAACCTCAAACTAGTTCAAAATATCGACATTTGCACAAATCATCACAGAAAAAAAATGTTTTAAACTGAAAGAACAAAAGAACACAGTCCACTGACTTGAGATGCAGTTAGACACAGATTTTTTCTTCTTCAGTTTCTTCAATAATTTGAAAGGTGGCGGCTTGGCATGATTGTGAAATTGATTGAGAATCCAAATCACCTGACGATTTGAAACGTGACATATCGCTTCGATCAAGCAATTTTTGCAAGTTTTCATCGCTGATCACATTCTCTTTATTGTCAACAACGCTGTAAAATTATGGCGTTTAATTACCGTTGATATTTGGAGTTAAATTATTATGTAACAGGCATTAGACATAAAGATAGTCCAAGTTGCGGCTACTGACCATTTCTAAAGGGTAAGCCGCAAATTATGTAAAAAACATTTGGGCCCGAAGTCATTTGTTTGTAAATTCAACTTCGACGAAAAAGTGCAACTAAACATATTACCAAAAATGAGCTTTTTAGCTCAAAAGGAGTCTACTTCGCAGTCATCTTTGCAAATATGCACAATTTATGCCTCATCTATTATAATGTTTCAAATGCAAAAGCGGCACGCTGGGCACGGACAAGAAAAACTGCTTTCGATTCAGTGGCGTCGCTAGGGGGGGGGGGGGCGGAGGGGGTGGCCATTCTATGATAAAAATCGAACCATTTTGCGGTGACACCATTCTATGATAAAAATCGAACAAAAACGAAAACAATTATATGTTTAACATCATTGGAAAATGGGAATGTTTAGCACTGAAATGTACTAAAAGTGATTTAAAGCATCTTTTGAAACATTTATTTAGAAGGGGGGCGCTAATTTGCAAAAAATGTAAATCACAAATCAGTAAAAACTTTGAAAAAGCGCCAATACTAAGCAATCAACTTTGATCGCTAGCTGAAACATGCTGAATGTAGGTTTCATAATCTCAGGAATGGGGGGGATGGCTATTCAGGATTAGTTAATTACCAATCATCGTTCCATTCCCCCCACCAATTATTTTTCTCTATTAAATATGGACGAAATGGTTCACTCCTTTTGAGTATCATTGAACTACAAGACTTTATGATTTACGGTACCAGCTTGTAAATAAGAGAACTAAAATTTACCATTAGCCACCTCCCACACAGACATTGCCCATTTATGCGACCAGTTTAATCAAGTTTTTGCAATGCTAATTTCCATGCCGCATTTCAAGAGCATTATTTTCTATCAAAATAGGCCTAAAATTAAGTTGTTTTTGCAAAATAAAAATAAAAAAATTTTCGAGCGCTGGGGGCTCCGCCCCCACACACCCAAAGCATACCCCCATTGTAGATTTCTGGCTACGCGCCTGAGTCTAATTATGTTTTGCACTGCTAATTTCTATGCCACCAGAGTTCTATCTGATGCTACGTTTAAAAAGAATAAATTTTAATCAAAATAAGCCAAAAATTAAGTCATTTTTGCAAAAAATACAAATTTTCGAGTGCTGGGGGCCCTGCCCCCAGATCCCCGACACACAGCCCCTCCCCAATGCAGATTTCTGGTTCCGCGCTTCATACTACACGTGTGTTGGTCATGCTTTCAAATTTTAGAATCTTACAATGAGAAGTTATTGAGCTAGGCAAATAGCAGCGTGGCTAAATCGGTTGAAGCGTCGTTTTTACGACGACCCTGATCGAATGATCTGTGTTCAACCCGCACCCTGGTCACGTTGTTATGTCCTTGGATAAGACGTTTTACGATGATTATCTCTGCTTGGTGGTTTCGAACAAGCAGCAAATTCAGTGGACATGAACTCGAAGAAATCCGCAGGAACATTTGGATCATCGGAAACTCCTAAGCAAGTGCGGATTACAGTACTCCAATCACGAAGTAATTATTGCAATGAAAAGTGTGCGGATCGTCCAATAAGTTAGCGTCTTACGCTGTCCGGTGACAGGAGGATAAATATGCGCTACAACTACAACAGCAACCGCTATCTACAGTAATGAAGTAATACCGCTATCTTTCAAATATAACCTTTTGCAGTCTACTATACATCATGAAGGGTGACACAACGAAATTCCGCCCCGGGTGTCACCATTCCTAGCGAGGCCACTGTTTCGATTGTATCACTGACGTCGAAAGTTCGATTCAAAATTCGACGGCGCGCGACTAAAGCCACATATTTCAAAATCTTATAGATAGACATTATTTCTCCTAAAACATTAAATTTTTATTCAAATATGGCCAACGTTCGTAGCAGCCTGGCAGTTTTAGTCGCTGCTTTGACGATGAAATTCTTTGAAAAAACAAAAATAGCGATGTAAAAACTTTGATCTGATCTAATTAAACGAAAATTGCTAAAACATACTAAGTACACTTCTATAGTCTAATCTTCACTAGAGGTATTTTAACCACGAAGAATTACTGATCTGCAATGTTACCTAGACCAAGAATAGTGTAAATGGCTTTGGCTATACAATTATTCAATTGACGTTACTTGATTATTTCAGCTCTTTAAGACATCTAACTATTGAAAGCGATAACCACAAGCTGTTAAAGTTAGTGAAAAAAAATTTGAAAGAGGCGCATTTAAATTATTTATCTGACTATCAACGACAACATATTTGCAAATTAATTTAACGCAATTGGATCTCTATTTAAAAGCTTAATGAAGTTCAACAAAAATTGAATACTGTCGCGAAGTACCCGGATATCAATTACGATGTCACGTTTTAGTTTACCATACACCCTTTCACGACTCTACAGTCTACACTAACCGCAGTATCCTTTAACAATACAAGATGTGATATGTTCAATAGTTTAATACTTGCTATCCAATAAACACATTTCTACATTTCTCAATAAGCCAAAAGAAGCTGCTAGAGCCGCAGCTTATTTTTGACCATTTATCACAACAAGAGAGTGAAGAAAGACTATAACTGTGACGTCATTGCCAACAATTTCAATGCGGAATAAAAGCGGAAGAGTCTAGAACACCAAAGAAACGCAGTCAGAATCGACAAGCTTGAGTGATTTCTCGATAATTGCTTGACTTAAATTTACAAAACTCGTTCACAGTTGCATTTTGTTCATTACAAAATGCCTTTGTTACGTTTTCCAAACTATTGGATCACAAAAAATTTTGCATCAAAAATTATTTAAAAATTAAGTGTGAAGTTAAATAAACTACACCATAATAATTGTTCGAATGCCAGGAGAGATGCGCGCTGCACTTAATAAATTTTTTACACCACGCCATTATACGATGAAGAAGCGAAGCTCCCGCGAAATATTTGAGCATTTTTAGAAAAAATTAAAGGTTTACTATTTGTTCGTTTTGACAATGATGGACCCTTTGAAGGGGGGCATGGAGCAAATATCTCCAATGCCTTTCTTCTTAATACGACGCTGCTGGGATCCTCAGGTTATTTTTTGAAATAAAATACCTTGTGCTAAATTTAATAAAATGTCTTTTGGCCCCTTGAACGTTCGCGATCATTTATGGACAGACATTTAATATTAGAAAGACATCACATACACTGAAATGTTAAGAAAAGATTGGCTTGAAATTAGAGTTGGGAAATTGTGGGAAAACTAAAGTTTTTTTAACTTAGCATTTACGGTATTTTAGGGAAATCATACGTCCTCTTTTAAGAGGATTTGTCTTCTTTTTCTGTTTAAAATGAATTGTCCTTCGAGGACACCCAAAAAGAAGCCAAATGTGTTCTTTTTTAATGCTCAGAACTTAAAGGTGGAAGTTGAAGACCAAACCAACCAAAAACGATAACCTTCCGTCCACACTCGCGTTCAACTCACGCCGACCCGAATCCAACCGGACTGACTGAAGACTTTTTTTTTTTGGAGATCACCATTTTCGAAGGGCAAAATGGAGTTCTCCATAAAAAAGAAGTTTTTCAGTCAGTCCGGTACCTTCCGCGAGTTTGGTCATTTGAACCTCGTTTTTCGGAACTCTCCTCTTTTTGGTCAATGAAAATATGGTACCCCTACGAAATCTTCTTTCCAAAATTGCTTGAACATCTAAGTGGGCCATCTTCTTTAAAGTCCCAAAAAAGGTATTTTCTCAAAAAAAATCAGTAATATTATTCAATATGGGGCACAAGGACTTTGCCCTCGCCTCGTAGCCCCCTTTTTTTAATTGTCAAAACCTTGAGCTTACAAAGGCATCCGGTACGGCACCTCAATTCCGTGAAAAGAAATCGTTTAACCAAACAATATAATTTGCATTTAGGAAACTACCAAAAAAGTGGGGATCCATAATCATTGCACGTTTGCACCGGGGCCCTACAGTTATGGCCTTGTTCATTTTAGACGTTTGCACCGGGGCCCTAACTGGTGAATTTAAAGCATTAAATTGATCATTTGTACGTTTATATTAGCTACATTCCCACTCATGGGTTAAGGCCTTGTTTCCTGCCACGATACCGCTACGGTATGCAATCAACATCAGCTGCTAACGTGTAAAACTTCAAAATGGCATTCATTATTTGCACTAAGAATAAAAGAGCCAAAGCTATCGTAACCATTTTATTTTATAAAATATTGTAGGCCTAACAATTTATTTTGGAAAATAAAATGTTTACGACAGCTTTGGATCTTTATTCTTAGCAAGACCAATTTTTAGGCATTCATTATTATTTTTTCTATTTTTGAATTATCTTCAAAAACCTAATGAAATGCAATTAGCTTAAACACTCTTGGGGTTAAAAAAAATATGGAAAATTTGCCAACCATAGTTTAGAAAAATTGTGTTTTTGGTCCTTGGCCTTAGCTTCGACGATTCCTGTCCTTGGCCTGCAACGTTGTGTCTTCGACTCCAACTCCGCTATCTACGATGTCTACCAAAGTGCTTGGAAAAATGGGTTCTACTTGCCTAATCGGTTCCAAACGGCTATTTTGGTTTTTGAGCAAACTTTGCTTGTCGTCATAAAGGTTTGGTGCCTCTATGAATGGTTCATCAGCTCGTTTATAAAAGGCTACGCGATGATTAACTCTGTATATGTGAGGAAGCAAATTACTAAAGCGCAGTGGAAGTCAAGCCAAATCAATTTTAGAATTTGATGTAAGAGTTAGATCGCCTCCAACCATTATTTTATCATTTTGCTTCGCAAAAACATTAGTGATTGAGTTTTATTGTCTCCATACATTAAGCAAGTGAAATCAGGTCTTTACATAATTGGTCCGAAACTTCCCACTCATCGCCTAAGTTAGCTTTCTACCAAACAAAATTTTGTATGTGCTAAGGAATTTGTCTACTCATTTTAACCCTTATTCAACTGGTGTTGCTATATGGCAACAGGGTATAGAAAATCTAAGAAATAATTTTTTGACCATTTTTTGGGTTTTAATAACTTTTAAGTATTCTACGTTTAATTGTAATTGAATATCTATTTACAGTATAAAATAATTGTTTCGATCATTTCAAGTTTTGTATCCGCCATAAAAAGAAATTTAAAGAAATTTTCAAAAAATGGCTTGATCATTCAGATTAATTTTGTATATCTAGTTCTTTTTTGAAAATCATTCTTTGTTGTTTGCTTTATTGCAAGAGCATAACGCAATATTATAACATGCGGCCCCAAACACAAGTCATAGGATAAAATGAACTGGTAGCAATAAACTGTAGCATGTCCATATGGCAACACTAATACGATATGGGTACTTTGTTATTATATGTTAGTTAAAGGTTGTTGTCATAGAATGTTATTTTTTACTAAATATTAAGTTATTTAACTTGTGTTATGGCATGTTTGATGAAGAATTACTGATGTTTATATTATTCAAGAATAACTAAAATTTTTTTCTTTGAGCTGGAGGTCTGAGGTTCGAATCACGAGCCGGCTAAATCTAACCTAAAGTTACGTACAGGCTAGCTTTTCTTCAAATTGGCAAGAGTAGCTGCTATGCTTTGGGGCAGTAGTTCTCTTAAACTTGTTCTTTGGTTCGGTTTAATAAGTTGAGCACCTGCCTTTAGTTGAGTATCAATCAACCATTCTAGGGTTCAAAATCAAAATTATGTACAAATTCAGCATTCTTTTTGGTTATGAAAAATATCGTCAAAAGTTCAACATCAATTTTCTGGCTCAAAAGTTTGGAGAAAAGTATTGCTCCATGCCTGCGTGAATTTACGTGCTCACTGGTGAAGACGTTACGAGAGCTTTAAAGAGAAAAGGAAACTTGGGTCCTCTAAACATTGAATCGACATTATCCAGAACCTTGCAGCTACAAAACAAAGTCTTAAAATGAACAGACAAATTCCTTAACCTACAAGATATTGTTTTGAAGAGAACTTGGCGATGAGTGGGAAGTTTCGGACCAATTATGTAAAGACCTGATTTCACTTACTTGCTTAATGTATGGAGACAATAAAACTCAATCACTAATGTTTTTGCGAAGCAAAATGATAAAATAATGGTTGGAGGCGATCTAACTCTTACATCAAATTCTAAAATATTGATTTGGCTTGACTTCCACTGCGCTTTAGTAATTTGCTTCCTCACATATACAGAGTTAATCATCGCGTAGCCTTTTATAAACGAGCTGATGAACCATTCATAGAGGCACCAAACCTTTATGACGACAAGCAAAGTTTGCTCGAAAACCAAAATAGCCGCTTGGAACCGATTAGGCAAGTAGAACCCATTTTTCCAAGCACTTTGGTAGACATCGTAGATGGCGTGCAACAAGAACGTGAGCAGGAAGAGTTCATTGAATTAGATGATTTCGATGAATATATTGAGAGGGAAGATGCTGATTTCTCAACGGACTGATGGTCAAGTTACTTGTCTTTGTGATAAAAAAATTAAATTATTGAGGTTAAGCAATTTATAAGTTATAAAATGTTTTATTTAAATACGATATCATCACTTGCAACGTGAAAATTTTATGAAATTAAATAAATTGTATTGTGTATTGCTTAAATTTGGGTAAAAATTTTCCTTTATCAATTACAGCAATAATTGCAAAAAGAAATATTTTCCAAAATATGACGTCATCGTTTTTTTTGCTCTCATTTGTATGGTCCGTGAAAAACTTGATATCATTTATCTATGACACCAGCACAAACTAGGGGCCGTTTTTGTAATTATTACCTGAAGTATGACGTCATCAATATGACAACATAACTTTTTCACCTTCAAAATGCGTTAAAAATTTTTCTAATTTTGAAACAAGTAAATTATAGTAGCAAATATTATTATTGAAATAAATTCAGTCTTGGATGACAAGCATAAAACGCTGAAATACGCTAAATATTGCAAAATGGGTGTCATATTTACAGTGTATTTTATTAAATAAAAATGTTGATCAAAGTAAACCAAATTCATACAGTATCTTTTAATATACATGTACTTTCTTCAATATTAATATCGAGGCTTTAAATCAAATATAACAAAAGTTATAGGAATTGACCATCACTCAAAATGGTAATTTTTTTACAATTTTGGTAACATTTTTGTTCCTGCATTGTGACGTCATAATTGTATGGCGTCATAAATGCATTTGAAGGTTGACCATGTCCCACTTGTTGAGTGACCCAAGTTTGGAAATTCAGGTCCAACCATAAGAGAAGTGAGAATGAACAAAGTAAAAAGTCAACAAAGCTCAGCCAACTTTTGCGGAAATGACGTCATTATGACATAAATGGGCAGGAAAAGTGAGGTGGGCACAACTCTAGCCGGAAACTTCAGACTATATTGAGCATCGCTATACAGGTACAAAAAATATATCTTTCCGGAGCCCGTGAACGCGTTTTTTGACTCGACTTAAAATGATGCAGGGTAGGCTATAGCTTTTTCAGCTTCCATTACAAGCCACCACTACTCTGCACTTCAGCTATACCTGATATTAACAGTGGCTTCTAATAAATTGAGTAGTTCAGCAGTTGTGACCGTTTCCGACCGGCCCAGTTCCAAAGCAAGATCGCCTTTAAACTTTTCCTACACAAAAATCATGTAAAAGTCATTGAATCTGTTTTCACCGTCCATGCTTGGATCGACTGCACTATTTTCAACTCGACCTAAGTAGTTTGCTATATCTTGAATAACTGATATACCTAAACAAACTTTCTACATCATAAGAAGACTGCAAAGGTTTGCGATTGATTATCTAGTGATCTCAAAACTTAATAAATCAAATATTTCATTATACTTGCTGTATTACGCTAAAGCGTGTAACGAGTTCGCGGGGCCCAACTCTGCGTCATTGCACCTCCGCAACACAATATCTTTTGAAGAAACGTTGCAGCGGTGGCAAGCCGTTGGCAACACTGTGTCCGATTTGACCGGCCCGAGATTTGAACCTCAGACCTTCCGCTCCAGAGACGAACGCGTTACCGCTGAATCATTTGGCCGGTTTCGAAACTTAATACTATTTTAAAAACAAGGTATAGTAAACTTGTGATGTCTATCCAAACCCAACCCCAAATAAACAACATATAGATTAATTAGCCACAACAAAATTGAATATTAACCTGATGCATGATCATTTTCTCCAATCTTCTTTTCATTGCTGCTCTTTCAACTATTTGTTGATCGATGGTTCCCATGGCAACCAAGCGATACGTCACCACAGGCTTTTCCTGTCCAATACGATGGCACCTGTCTTGCGCTTGAATGTCATTTTGTGGATTCTGAAACAAATTTCGTCTCCACACCTCTAACTACATCTATGTTTTTGATTGTTACCTTAATTGCACTAGTTGTTATAGGATCCAGGCACCCTATTGTACCTTGAAAACAGAGAGCTAAAACTACTACTACACTGTAGCCTTGAAGAGTTTATGCTTACAGAAATGCCCCGCTGGTTCAAAAAGCAAAGAATAAACGAACGCCATAATTATCTGCATCCAGCAACGTTCAAAATACATTGCACTTACAGGCGTCGATTTTGGGGGCCTTTCGGGTCTGTTACTGAACGGGGCGAAATATGTCTGGCCCCGTCGTTTTTTTGGCATTGGCAATACCCACTTGGCAACAGGAAATCCGAAATTCCAGACTGAGATAGAACCAGAATGCGGCGAAGACTTTTTTTTTTGGTCTTCATCTGAATTTCGGGGCAAAAGTCCGGAATGGAATAGAATTATTAAGTTTAACCAAACTTCGCAAAAACATTTTGCCCCCTCGGAACTTACTTAATCAACAAAAAATCTATGCCTATGATTGCACTTTAGTTTGTTAAAACCCTATTGATAAGGTACTTCCTATTTCGACACTCTATTTAAACAGACTGGTGATGGTCTCACTCCGACATTGATTTAAATAAAGCAATGCAAAATGTTCAAATGATTGAAATCCAGTTTTGACAAATTTTGTGAATGATATAAAATTTTAATTGAAGTAATGCGAACACGTTTACGTAAAACCAAATATCAGTTTCATTTAAACTCTACAACTTCCTTCAGGTTAGCATTCTGGATCATTTTTAACTGCT
The DNA here is from genome assembly GCA_963965965.1 of Trididemnum nubilum. Classification (NCBI taxonomy): domain Eukaryota; kingdom Metazoa; phylum Chordata; class Ascidiacea; order Aplousobranchia; family Didemnidae; genus Trididemnum; species Trididemnum nubilum. The sequence continues at coordinate 13,952,976 of OZ014481.1, forward strand.
AACAATTTGTGACACAGTCACACGTAATCAACTAATACAATCCCATCGAAAACAGAAAGAACAAGCATAATTACCCAGTCGGAATCGTATATAATAACCGTGTCGGCAGCAGTCAAGTTGATGCCTAGACCCCCTGCTCTTGTTGAAAGCAAAAAGATGAAGATGTCTGGACTTTCGTTGAACTTTTTTATCTGAATAAAATTCATGTTGTAGTAGGCCTACAACACAGATATAAACATAAAAACCTTACAACCTGTTTCACCGATAACGGGATCTTTAGGGATAAAGTAATTTAAATACAACCCTTGTTGTAAAAATGCGATCTAGATTGACTAAAGCCACTTTTATGATTTAAATTTTTAAAAAGTCTGTTACAAAACTGGAACAAAAGTCTGAGTCTTTTCAATAATACTTACGAAGTTGTAGCGGTCTTCACATCGCGTTGATCCATCAAATCTAACAAATTCAAACTCACGTAAATTGCAGTAATCTTCCAGCAAATCTAACATGCTGGTCATTTGCGAAAACAGAAGAACCTAGACATAAAAACAAGTTCACAGCTGACTCCAATAATGACAACAAAACAATAAAAACGATCAAACTGTATTGCCCTAAGCACACCAAAAGCGATTGTCCAATGACTAGCAGTCTCATAATTTTAATTTTTTGTTCAGTAAAAATTTCTCGGAAGTTTCTTGTCAATAATCATCAACCACGTATCTCAAATACACGATTACTCATAGTCTGTCAGAATCAAAAACCAAACGTCTGTGTAACCGATCAGTGGTCGAGTGTCTGCTACAGAAACGGTAGGCTAGGGTTCGATTCCCGGTCAGGTCAAACCAAAGGCAATAAAAATTCATACTCACAGCTTCCCTGCTTGACGTTCAGCAATAAAGCAGACAGCGTATAGCCTCCGCTGCGTATGGAACGCAGGTGGCAGTATGATTTAAAGACCGCAAAGTCAGTTCGCTGTCTCCTGGTCAAGGAAACTTGGCAAATAAACCGTAACAATCACGCAAACCACAGCGCGCAACGAATGTCAACCCAACATTTTACAAGCGAAGTTATAATGAATTCGCCGAAAAATGACACCATTGTCATTCGCAATCAAAAGTTGCGTTTATGACCTCAAAATAATGCTTTTTTTTTTACCTTGTGTGCGTTTTCTTTGAGTACTGGAAGCATTCTGTCGAGCAACATCATCTTTCCACAAGTAGAAATAAGAGTTTCATCTACTATGAGCTGATTGGTTCCGAGCTCGAAGGGATGCTGAATCAGATAAGGATGATTGCAACACTTTCGAAGCTGCATCATTATGTTGCTCAGTGTTATGTTGATCACACTGTCGACTTCTTCAGTTTCGCTGGTCTGCACTTTGGAGGCGTAAGCTTAAGTAATGCAGGTTAATTTCAATCAAAATTCGTTCAAACAAATGACGATAGAACTGCGCATCATCATTAGTCGCAGAATGGCTGGGTGTTGAGAAATTGGGTAGTAGATGAAAACCTTGATTCTTCGTTAATTTAAAGCGCAAATTGTATCTGAGAAACTTCGCTAATTTAACCTCGGCGCTTAATCAACCAAATGCATTAATCAAACGATGCCAAACTTGAAGCGCACAACAATCCCGTGCTTAACTGACTTTCCGTAACGACGTTGCACTGAGATGAAGAGCAATGAAGGCAGGAGGAGCGTATATTCCAAACTAACAAACACTCGGCTAACGTGGGCTAACCAGGATTTTGCTAAGGAGTGGGCTTGAAACCTAAACCTAAAACTTGTCTGCGTCTCATAAACTGGGGTTGGAGGGCGGAACCCCAAGCCGCCGCTGAGCAACATTTGCAATTTTTCGACAAAAATAGTTATGTTAACGCCATTTAGATGACATTTCGCACGTTTGTAGAGCCATCTAAAAGAACTGATTGCGAAAATTTGCATGGAAGCCGTTAGACAAAATTAAGTTACTTAGACTTTTCCCCTTCCAATTTGGTCATGGTTAAAACACGTTCGAACCAAAAATACCTGAGTTAAAAGGGCACTCAAATAGAAAGCTTTTTTGCTCGCTTTTCTCTCAAAAAAAAATTTGGCTGATCTGAAGACTAACTTCACCAAATTTTAGCTTTCTACAACCTTCCGTACCAAAGATATAGCAGATTAGATTTCCCCTTAGAAAGGCTTTTTTCTCATAGGAAATTTTGCCAGCGTTGCCATTTGGGAGCAAAATTTCAAAAAGTTACTGCATGATCCGGATTCTCAATATATGTTTTGCGGTAGAGTTCTTGTCAAAACAAAGTAAAGGTTCCGAACTGTAAAATTAGCTGCTTTTCAATAAATGTAAGCCAGCTTTCAAAAAATTAATCTTCTGTCACAATACTCAGAATACTGACAAAAGGCCGACACCAAAGTAAGAGAAAAATTGTTAATTTTGAACCGCAATATCTTGAAAACGGCAAGACGCAGGAACTTCAATCGTGGTGAAAATGTATATTGGGCTAATCCCATCTTTTTGGTCAACAGTAAGAAACTTGACTTGAATGCCTTAATTCTGACTAGGCCAAGGAAGCTTCAGTTTCCTTAGCCCCCGTAACGCCACTGCTTTTTCATGCCTTGATTTCATTGTACCAGGCTTAACAGAATTTTTTCAGAAGAGTCAAAGTTTTTACCAGTATATTAGCCAAAGAGTCGGAGCCAAAAAATTTTTCAAAACTCGGAGAGTACCGGTGATTTTGATCTGGCTTTTTTGCCCTGAACGCCAAATAAGCATTGAAGTCTGAAAGAAACATAACAACCAACTTTTACCCTTGCTTCTAGTCCATCTTCCTTCGCCTTGGTCGTTTTGATGCGGATCCCAATACAATTGGTTCGGATTGGCAACACCTGGAGTTACGTTGTAGTACTAAAAATTGAAAACAAAACACATATTGTACAAAACTTGAAACTTTCATAGTTGACTGTTTTATTCACAAGAAAGATCAGCCACCCCCTACGCATAACTTCACAATTTCTAAAGCTGGTGTGCACCGGTACTTTTGAATTTGAGCTGCTGAACCGATGCTTTTTAAGCTCGTCAATAAATAAATAAGTTGCAAAATTTTCATCAAATCGAGGGTTCATAACCAGAAAGTCTTATGTCCAAAAATGGCAAAAATTAGTTCTACTTTTTAATAGTTTGGAACAACCGCAAAGTTTGAACTGACAACAGTCTTATGTACCTATTTCATGAAGAAACGCACTTTTTGTAAAACCAGAAAGACTTATGTCCATTCTTTTTTTCTTCGCTAGAAAAGCTTATGTCCAAGAATTTTATTTCAAAAAGACAATGTCCTAAAAAACTCGACTGACTAAAGAAAAAATTGGTCATACCATATAGGTCATACAATGTTGATAGCCAAGTAAGTTTCATGGATTAAAAAGAATTAATTGCTTGGAATTGATAGGCAGTCAGTCAGCTTCTCAGCTGTTTTAAAATTGCTATGTCTTATCGTCATACTAGGCAAATTAATCAAAAAATGATTTGCTTCAAAACCACCACTTTACTAGCCGAAAATGAATTATTTTGTAACAGTTATAACCACTAATAAATTTATAAATTTTAACAACTTATGACACGGATCAGTTACAGTCTATTTTTGGCGCCAAATTGGTGAATGTGGTCACTATTAACTACTGCTGAAAGCTGGCAGAATCCAAAACTGCAGTATACAGAGTAACTAATCGTAGAAAAAACATAAGTGAGATCGTTTGTCGTGCTTATAAGTTGGAAAAACGTAATAATGTTTGAAAAGCTAAATCAGTTTAATCAGTTTCGGTGGTAATTTATTTCGGCAGTGCTTTTTACAGCTTAATGAAGCTGTGTTTATTGCAGCTTAAACAAGCAGTTGGTAGATCTACAAAAACATTAGCAGTTAACAGTTTTAAAGATCGGTTGATTGTTCTTGATGCTTTTTCAGAAGAGTGCAATATGTCTGAGGCATATGATTTGTTTGAAGATTCGGATAATTCACTTTTAGACCCAGATTATTTTGCAAAGATGTGGTTGATAGTTCAACATCGTCAAGTGATTTCGATTCTACCTCTACTAGTGGACAAGCTCACCACAAACGACGTTTGCTTCGAACACTAGCATATCTCGCCACTGCTGCAACAGATAATGATAATGCTGTGTTAGAAGTTAAAGATGCTGAAACTTCGAGTGTGCAAGCTTCGAATGGAACTCGGAAAAGAAAATCAAACCCCAAGGCATGGAAAAAAAAATAAGCGGAAACTGGCAAGAAACAGGGGCGAACAGCATATCGATTCTACAGGAAAAGAAAAAGCAAAAAGAAATCCGCAAAGCTGTGAATGCCAAAATTGCGGATTTAAACGCTCTAAACGTTTCACAGAGGAAATGAGAAGTGCTATTTGCAAACATTATTGGGAATTAGGAGACTATAAACGGCAAAAGGATTTTTTACTGACTAGAATTAATATTCTGGATGATAAACGTGAGAGACCCCGAGGGTAAAGAAAACGATTGCGAAAGAATGCTGCTGTATATACATTCATTGTCAATGACATAGAAAAAAGAGTTGGCAAAAAATTTTTTCTAAAGACTTTGAATGTTAGCGAAGGGGCGACATGACAGAACGTGCTAGCGAGCTCGTAAAGGCCATTCTCGCTCGCTAGAAAGTGCTAACAAGCAAAAAAACTTCGTAGACTAACTGCCATTTCTGAGCCGTCTCGCCCAACTCACGCTAAAACAGCTAGCTCGAATTTCTTTGCGAGACATTTGTAACTTGTGTTAGTACGTAATAAATACCTCATTGTGACGTCAGATGCATTTCAAGTTCAAAATAATGCGTTCAAGCGAGCAGTATGTACTGCATTTTTATGGAAAAAGATACTTTAAGCTATGCGTGATTATTCTACGCAAGCAAATTCTTCAACTGATAACAATCAGTAAATGAACGACATTAATTTAATTACATTTTTGGATCAATGTAAAATAAGAACAACTTTTTCCATACTATAATTTTTTAAATGAAGTAAAGCACCCTTGAGGTTGTTGGTGGTAAACTCATATGTTAACATGTAACTATAGGTCTTAAGGTTTCAAAATTTTTAAAAAGCGAGCAAGTCGAAGTACACTTCCGTTTTAGAACCGGTAAATCTTGAGTTTAGACTGACTGTTTTTAATTTTTTGCCAACATTCAGTCTCATTTGTTCTTGATTTTTTAAAAATTTTGAGAGCATTAATGTCAATTTCAGCGAGCATGTTTGAAACACTGTTTAATTCCTATAGCTCTGTCTGCTTAAGACTTAAGTGAAGGCTTTTTTCTTGCTTTTGCAGCATCGTAAAATTGCAAAAGCAAAAAAGCAAGCTTTTTTCAAGTTGAACAACTACCAAAAAAATTTCTCAATTGCTTGCGCAGAGCAGCAGAGCTTTATAACCTTGAATACTTGCAATTTTGCTTGCAAACACAAGAAAATTACTGAAATTTTATCGTTTTGAATCAGCACGAATTTTATTTTCTTTGATTAGTTTGAATTTTTTTTGTTTGTTTTTGGTTTGTTTTGCTGCCGAAGCTGGCAGTGTTTTTAATTTGATCTTAAATTTTGAGCAAAAATGAGCCTCATGTTTTAGAAAATCGTTCTTATAAAAGAAGTGTGTTACTATTTTTGTCAACTTGCACTACTTAGCATTTCTTTATCAATCGAAACAGCAAATGGTTCTCGATGCAATTCGCTTTTTTTTAGCAGTCTAATTGCAAACATGGCGGCGATCTGAATTGATTTTCAGCAAAAATTCGCATGAGTTAGAAGTTTTCATTATTTCGCCACTAAATTTCTCAATCAAAAAGATTTCTCGCACGCTTAAAGAATGCTTCAAGATCCTCTTTAAGTTGGCGAGGAAAATGTGACGTTTTTTTACTCGAACTGCTTTACGCAATCGCTCGAAGCAAGTTAGCGAGAAAGAATGACGTTACGGATTTTGCAAGGCTTTACATACACGTGCAAAGATGACCTCTTACGTTTAGCGAGTATTTCGTTCGTTAGCGCCTTTAAAAAAAAACTCGTTATCAAAGCGAACGAGAAAATTTCTGTCATGTGCCCCCAGTTGTTAAAACTGCTCTTAAAGATCGTAGTGTAAGGGGAACTTTTGCTGGACAAGATAAAAGAGGCAGACACACACCAAAAAACAAGACAAGTCGGGAACAAATTGAGCTTGTGAAGCAACACATTGAAAGTTTTCCAACCATTGAATCTCACTACACTCGCAAAGACACTAAACGTCTATACCTAAACCAAAACTTGTCAATTCGAAAAAAGTATCCTTTATACGCTGAAAAGTGCCAAACAACTGACCCTCAAATTAAACCAGTAAATGAAAATGTTTACAGAAATGTGTTCTGCAATGAATACAATTTGTCTTTTTTTGCACCAAAGAAAGATCAGTGTGCCACTTGTGTTCGAATCCAAAATACCACAGCAGCTGAAAAAGACGAAAAGAAGTTGGAATATGAAAAGCATAGGAAAGAAAAAATGAAGCTCAAAGTGTTAAATCAGCAGACAAAGAAAAAACTACTAACGAAGAGGGATTTATTTCAGCCACTTTTGACCTTCAGAGCATGTTACAACTACCAACTACCGACGTGTCACTTTTGTATTACTCCAGAAAACTTTGTGTTTATAAGTTGTTGTTCCGGACACACCCTTTGACTGTGTACAAGTTCTTTAATTAATTGTTATTATTTCAATGTCTTACTGTGACGTAACAACTACACTTGACGCAGTATGTGTTTAGCAATAGCCTACAGGCAGTTGACAGGAGACTAGCGTCAAGTAGACCCAGGAACAAATAAGTTGTTCTTTGCTCGGAAATGCTTGAAAGTGAAGGCTCGAAAATGCCCAGTAATACTTGAACTGTTGCTGAACATCAGTCGAGGATAACTCCGTTGCTCAAACGTAGTGAAACAATAATTTGTGTACATCTTGGTGGATTTTCAAGTTTAGCCTATATGAGTGTGGTGACGACAATTAGTGAAGGTTAACATCGTGTTTGGATTATCAATAGCGAAAGGATTTCCTTATAAATTTTCGAGTGAATCTAGACTATCGTTGTAGAAGTTTAGTAGGTCTGCTGCTTCGATGCCAAAAACCCGGTCGACAACTCAACATACGTTCGCCAGCATTCGCGACGGACCAGTTGTGTAATTATGAAGCTTCCCCTCCTAAAAATGAATTCTGTTACTGTTGGTCGGAAGGGAAAGGAAACAGGAGACGCAACGACATTGGCACTTGCATATTGAGGTGGTTGGAGCAACTGCCAATTGCAATTAAGGAGGTGTCTCGGTTTTCTGACAGTTGTGGTGGACAGAATAGAAATCAAAATGTAGCTGCATTGCTATTGCACTCAGTACAAATGCTTACAGTTGAAGTTATTTACCAAAACTTGCTAGAAAGTGGTCACACGATGATGGAATGTGACAGTATGCAGGCTGCTATCTAGAAAGAAAAGAAGTACCGCGATGTTAATACAATGAACAACTGGGCAACTATTTTTCGGAGTACTACAAAGAAAATTCCCTAAAGTATCACTGTTCTGCACCATGAAAATATTAAATTTCAACCTTCAACAAGTTGCCCAAATGGTTATCAGCAACCGACAAAACAATGAGGATGGCAAAATCGTTAATTGGCTGATAGTAAAAAATTTCCGCGATTCGAAAAGAAAACCTGGGGTTAATTTCTACACGAACAACTGTAGTGACGTTTGGAATGAAATACATATGTTTGTACGAAAAAGAACCAATGCACCTGAATATTTGCCGCCGGCATAAATTCAGAAAAAAAAAGCATCAACATTCCAAAAAAAGTTTGATTATTCTAATTTTTGCCATTCTAAAATTCACTAGTCTAAATTCTAAGATTCTATTCTAAATTGCAATTTAATCTGATTCCATCCAATTCCAATTCGTGGCCTCTAAATTGCATCAATATGGTTCTGTTCAGTTAAAGCTTGGTCTGGTTTTCCAGTTGAATAAGAGAGACAATTTAGCCGTTTGTCAAGAACTTGCAAGAGGCAAATTAGCAAAAATCAAGAAGCGTATAGACTCGAGAAGAGTTGTTGGGACAGTAACTCACTTTGCCGAAAGGAGTTACCCACGAATCCCTCTCACAAATGCAAACAACTAGTGCGTAGAAATAGAACCTTGCCGTTTGTTTAGATGGGCGAAAAAAGTTATATACAGGATGGCGAAAATTCATGAGTTTTTCAAAACAATCCAACTCTTTTTTTAAATCGGATTGTTTTGATTTAAATCGGATCTTTTTGATTTTTGAAAGTTTTTCAACGGTTTTTGAACAAGGGCGACACTGCAGTCAATTATTTGCTTACTCAGCGATGTTTCAAATCGATTTCAAACATATTGGTAAAAAGAAATTCAAAATCAAATACAATTCAAGTTCACACGAAGTTTACCAAAGCGCTTTCGGCCAAATCTGCTTTTGCATCGCAGAAGTAAAAGTCGTCATTTTCCGGCAAAGATTGAAAAAGCAAAAGCCTACAACACTCGGTATTCCCAGGCGGTCACCCATCCAAGTACTAAACGGGCCCGACGTTGCTTAACTTCCCAGATCAGACGAGATGGGGTGTATTCAACGTGGTATGGTCGTAGGCATAGATGGGCAGTACCGCGGTACTTTTTTGGTACCGGTATCGGTACCGTCGGTACTTTTGTGTTACCGGTACCGCCAAAAAATAGCAAAGTACTGCGGTACCATTCCGGTACTTTGGTTTTTTTTATTTTTTAGTACGGATTAAGAACGTACCATTAAAAACTTGAAACGTTGTAAAAGTGCTTGCAAATAAATTGGATTAACAACCAATCTTTTTTCTTAATTTAGTGTTTAATTGTTGGTCTTACTCGCTACTACCACCGCAGGGACTTAGCGTTTGCAGTTTGCTGGCCGATTTGAAAAATTGACGTTTTCTTGCAATGGCAAAATAATGCATTAACAGTATTCATGCACCGGCGAAACAAAACCAAAACCGCTAGGAAAAAATTGTAAGAGACGACTTACGCAATGAATACTCATCACATCAGGCGTGAATACAATAGCGTAGCCAGGGGGCGCGGGGTGAATACATTGGCCTGCCGACCAAAATCCAGAATAAGAAAAATACTACGTTGTTAGCACTTCTGATACTGTCTTTTGCTCTAGAATAGATTCAAAAAATTATTTAAAGCATATTTTGAAATGTTTATTGAAGGGGGAGGGAGCTAATTTGTCAAAAATAAAACTTATGAATCAGAAAATAGACTATAAAGAATAGCAGAGAATTGGTAATCAAATTTGATCGCTTTTTGAAAAATGCTCAACAACTTTTCTCGACCTTCCTACGATTGGCCCCTATATATGCATACATCTTTCACTATAAAATTTAGCTGAAATAGATTACTTCTTGCGAGGTTTACTAAACTATCGAAATAGGATTTTATGATTTACCAACTTGTAAATAAGAGAACTGAAATTCTAGCAATAGCTACCTCCCACATAAACCATTTATGCAACTAGTACGGTATGATGATTTTTTTGCACTGCTAATTTTATGCCACGTATTAATAGCAATGGCGGATTTAGGGGGGGGGATGCATCCCCCCCCACCAGCCTAAAAGTAACGATTTTGGCCGAAAAATCAGCCTCTATTTCGAATAATTCGGCTCCATTTCGGGATGCATCCCCCCCACCGACCTAAACGTAACGAATCCGGCCGAAAAATCAGTCTCAATTTTGGTGAAGATCTTTTTTTTTTTTTTGGAGACCACCTGATTTTGGGCGAAAAAAACGTTTGAATTTCCGATTTCGGCCGAAAAATCACTCTCAATTTTGGTGAAGACATCCGAATTTTTGAGGTTTTGTGCTTCAAATCCCCCCCACCAAAATTTTCTGGATCCGCCACTGATTAATAGCATTGATTTTTATCAAAATAGGCCTAAAATTAAGTTATTTTTGCCAAAAAAATAAAAATTTTTCGAGCGCTGGGAGATCCGCCCCTACACCCTATGCCTCCGGTGGCTGGGGGCCTTGCCCCCGACCTCAATTGCCTCCGGTGGTTGGGGGATCCGCCCCCAGACCCCCGCAACGTCCCCCCTCCATTGCAGATTTTTGGTTACGGGCATGCTTGAAGAAAAATTTACTGCACGTTACTGCCGGCATCCATTTATATTAGCTTTTGACTTTAAATATGCTTGGAACGTTTGGCGAAGAAGATGTTCTCATTCACAAACGGTGTATAATTCGGCCAAAAGTATTTCACCCGGTAATACTTATGCAGAAAAATTATCTCAAAAATCCTTTCATCTGCACCAACTCCACTTTGGCTTTGGCCGCGATGAGGTTTTTTTCTTCCTAAAAAACATTGTACGCTCTTCTAATAAGTTCTACAGGGCAAAACAACACAATCTAATTTTTGTGCAAAATTGTCGAGTAAAAAACACGGTTTTGTCTCTGGAAATTTTTGGGTGTCACCTTCCCTGAAACCCCACAAATTAATCCCCAGAAATCAATTTTTATGATTGCACCTCTTTTAGAACCCCCGAAATTGAACATAACAAAAAATAAATACAGGGTGAGCCAAAAGTTGGTGGACGGCATATGGAATGAATTTATGCCTCAGTTACTTTAATTGAATTGTTCATTTTAACTTTGTTACAACTATGTTATTTGTGGTATATAATTACAATTTTAGTACTAAAATTTGCTTTAATTTTACCTGTTTTCTATTACTATGTTACACTTAATTTTTATTTACTGTCCACCTACTTTTGGCTCACCCTGTATTTTAACGACTTTAGCCAAAAAGCTAATTTTTTTTATAATCAGAAGAGACAAAGAGTCTTCTTGAGAGTCTCCCAAAAGCATGGCCAAAAGTGCTAAAGCTTTTTTGCGACAACTATAATTGCATAACCTGTGTTCAACCCACACACTGGTTACGTTGTCGCGTCCTTGGATTGAGCGCTTTACGATGATTATCTCTGCTTGTGGCTTCGAACTAGCCAGAAATTCAGTGGTAAGAAATCGAAATTTACGGGACATTGGAAAACTAGAAACTCTTAAGCAGGTACAAATTCCTCCAGGCACGAAGTAAATATCACAATGAAAGTGTGCGGATTGTGCAATAATTAGCGTCTAACGCTGTGTTGTGACAAGAGAATAAATATGCTATACAACAGCAACAAAAAATGCTGTAATTTTAAAATTGTTCTCATTACGGGAAAACAAAAGAATTTTTTAGAAGTCACCATTAACATGCGTCGTTCGTTTATAGGCTGGCAACTGGTAAGCTCCCAGCTAGCTTTCAATAAGAAATGCAAAAAGTTACTGCAGCAACGAATCGACTAAAAACAAATCAAAACAGTACACTTTGCCAAAAGTGCAATTTATCCCCCAATTTCTAAGTTTTGTGTAAATGTCACTTGTGCAATAATTGGGAGCTGATGATCATCAGAGTATCCTTCAGTGTCAACTTACGCACGTGATGCTTTAGAGATGACTGCTGGTTGGTTATTATTGGGCACAAGATACTCTAGTACAGGGCTGCCCAACCCGTGGCCCGCGGGCCACATTTGGCCCACGAAGCTGTTTTGTGTGGCCCGCAAGGTCTTTTTGCGCGGTTGATTTCCTCATGGAAAGGCTTACTTAGCATTTTCTGGCAAATAAAAAGGTCTAAACCAAAACCCTCTTCTGTTTGGTTTTCCCGAAATCAGATCTGATTTGCGGCGAAGACCTTTTTTTTTGGTCTTCACTTACTTTTGGGGACAGATACCCAAAATACTGACAGAAATCAACACCGATTTGCGGCGAAGACCTTTTTTTTTTTATCTTCACTTACTTTTGGGGACAGATACCCAAAATACTGGCCAAAGTAAGCACCGATTTTTGTACAACAAACTTGCAATTCTTTGGAGTTGAATCTTGGTAAAATTGCATTTGGCCCGCAATAACTTTTCTCCGGTAAATGTGGCCCGTACTAGTAAAAAGATTGGGCAGCCCTGCTCTAGAACAATACGTAGCCCGGTGACCGTAGTTCGTATAAGTTAGATACTTTATCGAGTCAATATTATTACTAGCTAGTACTGTACTCACTATTGTAGTAATACTAATACTGCAACTGCTTACTATTCTACGGCAAACTTTCTCCAAAACGAACTATAGGTCTACAGAGTTCGCACTAGTCGCGGCAACGAACCAAATTGCTAAAAGTGATGATTTACAATTTAGTAAACGAGGTCAATCAGTCCAATTTTTTTTCTTTTAATTTTTAAAAACGTACCGCAAAAGTACCGCGGTACTTTTAATTTGAAAGTACCGGTACCGGTACCGCGGTACTGATTTTAGCAAAGTACCGAGTACCGGTACCGCGGTACTTTTGCAAAGTACCGTGCCCACCTATGGTCGTAGGCGACAGTATCCCTAAAACGTGCCGATATAAACTTTAACCAATCGATTGCCAATTCACACACGCACAAGAGCAAAGTTTTCAATTGGTCTTCATGCATTAGCACTTATATTTTGGGTTAAATTAAAAACTATTTGGTAGATCGCAGTTTCAATTTGTACGCAATCAATCAAATTCAGACAAGCAGGGACAACGAAATCTTCCGTGATCGTAATGTAACCTCAGTATCGTAATGTAACCATTCTATTTGAATAAGCTGCAAAGGAAATAGATATAGGCCTAACTAGTTATCTAGTGGTGTAGGAAATAGAATTTAAAAAGTGTGTTGATTCTTTTTTTTTTGTGTTCTAATTGGAAAAGATGCCTCAGAACAAAAAATATAAACTGAATGGAATAGACAGTATAAAGAAATCAATTGATGAACTAAAAAGTGACCCTACAAAAACTTCACACCATTTCAAATACAAACGTTGAGACAACCGACAAGGTTTTTGTTGATTCTTTGGAAAACAAAAAAATCACAAAAAGCAGTGGATTAGCTAGTGACAGTGGGTCAACCAGTAATGGGCTTTCAGAGAGCGTAAAAGCGGTCAACAACACTGAGACTTCTTGTGATGGTGGCCAAATCAGGATTAGTGGTAGTGAGCTTTCGGGGTGCGAAAACTCTGTCAACAGGTTTCAATCTTCTGGTCATGGTGGGCGTTTGAAAAGAGAAAAGCCGTTCATCGATTCTGGACTTGCTAGTGATGGTGGGCTTACCAGTAATTTGCAAAGTGAAATCGCTAACTTGACTGAGAAGATTGAAATACTGGAGGAAAAAATGAACAATTTAGAAACTTTGGTTTACAATATTGACTTTGATTTAGATTGCCTTGAGCAATACAGCAGAAGAAACTGTTTGCTGTTGCATGGAAGTAATGAAAGGGATCTATCATGTTTGTCAAACTATAACGATTTTGAAAAACATATAGTCAACGTAATCAACAACCACACAGGATGCAGCATTGAAGCCAGTGACATTGATATCACACATGTGATGCCAAATGGCAAGAATGATAAGAGATCAGTAATTATAAAGTTTGTTAGACGGTCTGTAAGAAATGCAGTTTTTAGTGCCAAAAGAGCTTTCAAAGACACCAAATACATGATAACGGAAAGCCTTACAAAAAGAAGAAAAAATCTGCTGAATGAAGCTAGACTGAAACTTGGAAATTATAATGTTTGGTCACTAAATGGAGAAATTTATGCAGACATAAATGGTAAAAAGTTTCACATCCAATCCAAATCTGACATTGAGCAATTTTTGTAAGATAACTGTTTGATTAAACGTGAAACAATAACATCTATCTTAAATTGTACATTTTAGACCATATAATTTTCTCTTTTCTAAAACCTTAAACAGTATAATTGTGGAATAACGATTTTGAATGGTTAAATACCCGTGCATAACATGTGGAAAATCATGCAAAACTAACCAAAAATCAATTTTATGTGACTTGTGTGGAAAGTGGATTCATTTTAAATGTAGTTTTCTCACCAGTGAGCAGTTTGACTCTCTAGGAAATTCTGATTTACCATATTTTTGTACCCAATGCAACAGTGATATATTACCATTTCAAAATGTTAATGATGAAGAATTTAGCAGTAATTTAACTGTAACAGAATTTGCAAAGTCAAAAATGGATATTATTTCCAAAATTTTGCAGGTTACATCCAAAAACGTAGCTTGTAAAAACCAATATCTAAACACTCAAGATTTCAATAACAAATTTGCTAAAACCACGAATTTTTTTATTTTGCATGTAAACATAAGAAGCCTCAATAAAAATATTGATAAACTTGAAGAACTCTTACTTGAATTAGGGAAATTGACTGATATTATTGCCCTTTCTGAAACAAAGCTAAAAAACTCATTTTCATGCTTCATAGATGGCTATAAATTTATACAATCAAATTGTGATACTAACGCTGGAGGAGTAGGTTTGCTTGTAAGAAACAACATAAATTTTATTGTGACTGATCAATATGAATTAAATGATCCAAATTGTGAAGATTTATGGATAGAAGTAAAGCAAAAAAACAGCAAAAGAAAAATATTTGGAGTAATATACAGACACCCCAATCATCATATTACAGACTTTCAAGAAAATTTAGAAAAATCGCTGCTAAAATTAAAACAACCTCTCCTATTACATATGTGGGGACATCAACGTCGATTTATTAAAATGCAATGAAAAGCCTGTAATTCAACGGTACTATGATATGTTATTTAGTATGGGGTGTGTACCACTTATTAATCTTCCAACTAGAATTACAACAAAAAGTTCTACTTTAATAGATCATATCTATACTAACAATGTTGTAAATAACATCGAAAGTTATATTCTGCTTCATGATATTACAGACCATCTCCCAATTTGTTCCATCATCAGTGAACTAAAGCCTTATGTTTCTGTTGAAACTGCTTACTTTAGAAACTCCAGGAATCTCATTGCTGAACAATTTTTAGATGATTTGCAAACTGAACTGACAGACATGATAAATACTGATTTAGATAATAAAGATACAAATGCATTATTTACTGAATTTACGAACAAGTTCTCTAATATACTTGATAGGCATGCTCCCTCACAAAAAATGACACGCAAACAGCGAAAACTTAATCAAAAGCCTTGGATTAATAAAGAAATACTCAATCTAATAAGAATAAAAACTGAATTATACAAACAGTTTCTAACTGGCAGCAAAGAAGCAAAAAAATTGTATAAGGAAGTTAGAAACAAATTAACTCACACAAAAGAATTAGCTAAAAAGCAATACTACAATGGCATAATTGATAAAGCTAAGAACAACACTGCATTAATATGGAAGGTAATCAATGGTATTCTTAAATATAAAGTAAAATCTTCCCATTGCATTGTTGATAAGTTAATAGACGAAAATGGACAAACTATACAAGATCCTCAGGAAATAGCTGACAAATTTAACCTTCACTTTTCACAAATTGGATCTAAAACAGCAGATGAAACTTCTTCTCCCTCTACAATTTGCAATTTTTCAGTTTTGACGTTTATAAAAAGTAATCCTTCTTCATTGTACTTATCTCCTATTACTGAACAAGAAATCAGGCTTCATTTAAATGATCTCAACTTATCAAAAAGCTCTGGAATTTTTGGAATACCTATAAAATTTGTTAAAATGTCCAGTGAAATAATTGCTCCATTACTTACAAAGTTATTCAACCAGTGTTTCAGTAGAGGCATTTTTCCTGAGTCTTTAAAATTAGCAGAAATAAAACCAATTCACAAAAAAGGTCCAAAAGAATGCTGCAGCAATTATAGACCTATTTCACTGCTTTCCCCTTTCTCAAAAATACTTGAAAAATGTATTTATACTCGCTTATACCACTTTTTTCACAAACATAACCTTTTTAATAAAAACCAATTTGGATTTAGACAAAACTGCTCAACATCACATGCTGTTTCAGAGATATGCAATGACTTCCTTCAAAATAGGGATGCTGGTGAAATTTCTTGTGGTATTTTTCTTGATCTAGAGAAAGCCTTCGACACCGTTAATCATGAAGTTTTACTGCTTAAATTACAAAAATATGGTGTCAGAGGACTAGCATTTGATCTTTTTCAAAAGTATCTAAATCACAGAAAACACTACACAGTAATAAATGGAAGAAAATCAATATACAATTACTCAAACTGTGGGATACCTCAAGGATCAATTCTAGGGCCACTTCTTTTTATAATCTATATGAATGATTTGCCTGCAGTATCAAATTTTAGAACTAAATTATTTGCAGACGACACAAGCTTAACTATCTCAAACAAATCGTCCAAAACATTGCAGCAAGTTGTAAACCATGAAATTACAAAAGTTGCAGATTGGATGAGTTTGAACAAATTATCTATTAACTACAACAAAACTGAATTTTTGTTAATATGTAATAAAAAACAAAATTTTACGTTAAAGTTAACAATTAATCATCATATAATAACGCAAAAAAAAGAAACCAAATATCTTGGTAAATTAATTGATGATTCATTATCATGGAAGGCTCACATCAACTTAGTCAACAGTAAAATTGCCAAAGGATGCTTTGCATTGACAAAATCACGAAACTTGGTTAATCTATGCACTCTTAAAAACGTTTACTATAGTATGGTTTATTCACATCTACAATATTGCATCGTAGTATGGGGACAAGCATCAAAATGTGTACTAGACCCTATTGAAAAATTACATAAAAGAATATTAAGAATCATGACTAGACAACCTTTTTTTACCCCTTCATTACCATTATTTCACCAATTAAATTTTCTAAAAATTTCTGATATATTTAAATTAGAAGTGACTAAATTAATGCTAATTGCTGGCGAAAGTCTAGATAAACCCCAGTTTCACTCCATTAAGCCGGTTACAGCACAACACAATTATAACACTAAGGATTCAGTTAAAAATAATTATGTATTACCACAAATAAAGACTAAATTTGAAAAGCAACTATTGCAATATATTGGCCCCAGGTTGTGAAAAAATTGCCAAGTAACCTGAAAACTCTACCATTGAAGTCATATAAAAAGCACTACAAAAAGCACTTGTTATCTTGCTATGCTAAGTAACTCAACAGATTCATCGCCAAATACCAATTTGAAAATGTAAGATTAATTGGATCTGCAAAACACATTCATTCTTATTGTTTTCATCACTATTGCTTTTTTTTTTTTTCTTTTTCTTTTTTTTTTTTTTTTTTTCTTCTTTAACTTTTACTGGTAGGGACATTTTGTACGTATTTTCCAAACTTGTAAATATTTTTTTGCTTATATTTTCATTTGCGTTGCTTTTTTATTTTTTATGAAAGAGAAACTAATTTTCTAGATTTGTAATTTGTCCATGTAATAATTTGAAATATGCAGTACAAAGGAAATGCTGACTTAAAGACCAACCACACTGTCATGTTCGCATTCTCTGCACAGCATATAAACTTTAGACATTCTTTCTATATAGTTAGAAAACCGATTGAGATTAAAAAACTGCGTGAATTTCTTTTTTTTCTAAGTACCACTCTTATAAGACAGCTTTTCTCCATAAATTGATATATTTTTCCTGTAAAAATTTTCAATGTCAAATCTGACATGTGGGGTAAAATTTGCTTAAAGTAATTCTAATTAAAGCCTTAATTTTAGGTTTTGTACGAATCTTTGTGTGCATTATTTTTACTGCTTACTTTTCTTCAATGTCACCTTGAAGGGGGCAACTGACTTGAAGACCGAATGGTCATCTTCGCTGTCTCCAAGTTTGGTTATTCTGCTTTCACAAAATGTGTTGTGTTGTTAGTGTTAAACCATTCCGAATAAAAGTTGATTGATTGATTGATTGATCAGTTCTGGAATTCGACAACATGTGGAGGAAAAGGCACCCGAATGCATACCATTGCTTTATCCAACGCTCTATAGCCATTATCTTAACAAACGCATCCATCGAGGCAAGGAAAGACAAATTGGAGCGCTTTGTTTAGCACTGCGCGCAAAAATTTGATTAATCTAATTTTCGCCATTCTAAAATTCACTAGTCTAAATTCTAAGATTCTATTCTAAATTGCAATTTAATCTGATTCTATCCAATTCCAATTCGTGGCCTCTAAATTGCATCAATATGGTTCTGTTCAGTTAAAGCTTGGTCTGGTTTTCCAGTTGAATAAGAGAGACAATTTAGCCGTTTGTCAAGAACTTGCAAGAGGCAAATTAGCAAAAATCAAGAAGCGTATAGACTCGAGAAGAGTTGTTGGGACAGTAACTCACTTTGCCGAAAGGAGTTACCCACGAATCCCTCTCACAAATGCAAACAACTAGTGCGTAGAAATAGAACCTTGCCGTTTGTTTAGCTGGGCGAAAAAAGTTATATACAGGATGGCGAAAATTCATGAGTTTTTCAAAACAATCCAACTCTTTTTTTAAATCGGATTGTTTTTATTTAAATCGGATCTTTTTGATTTTTGAAAGTTTTTCAACGGTTTTTGAACAAGGGCGACACTGCAGTCAATTATTTGCTTACTCAGCGATGTTTCAAATCGATTTCAAACATATTGGTAAAAAGAAATTCAAAATCAAATACAATTCAAGTTCACACGAAGTTTACCAAAGCGCTTTCGGCCAAATCTGCTTTTGCATCGCAGAAGTAAAAGTCGTCATTTTCCGGCAAAGATTGAAAAAGCAAAAGCCTACAACACCCGGTATTCCCAGGCGGTCACCCATCCAAGTACTAACCGGGCCCGACGTTGCTTAACTTCCCAGATCAGACGAGATGGGGTGTATTCAACGTGGTATGGTCGTAGGCGACAGTATCCCTAAAACGTGCCGATATAAACTTTAACCAATCGATTGCCAATTCACACACGCACAAAAGCAATGTTTTCAACTGGTCTTCATGCATTAGCACTTATATTCTGGCTTAAATTAAAAACTATTTGGTAGATCGCAGTTTCAATTTGTACGCAATCAATCAAATTCAGACAAGCAGGGACAACGAAATCTTCCGTGATCGTAATGTAACCTAAGTTCTGGAATTCGACAACATGTGGAGGAAACGGCACCCGAATGCATACCATTGCTTTATCCAACGCTCTATAGCCATTATCTTAACAAACGCATCCATTGACGGCTCTAAGCACGAAAGAAGATAAAATAAAAGACAAATTGGAGCGCTTTGTTTAGCACTGCGCGCAAAAATTTGATAAATCTAATTTTCGCCATTCTAAAATTCACTAGTCTAAATTCTAAGATTCTATTCTAAATTGCAATTTAATCTGATTCTATCCAATTCCAATTCGTGGCCTCTAAATTGCATCAATATGGTTCTGTTCAGTTAAAGCTTGGTCTGGTTTTCCAGTTGAATAAGAGAGACAATTTAGCCGTTTGTCAAGAACTTGCAAGAGGCAAATTAGCAAAAATCAAGAAGCGTATAGACTCGAGAAGAGTTGTTGGGACAGTAACTCACTTTGCCGAAAGGAGTTACCCACGAATCCCTCTCACAAATGCAAACAACTAGTGCGTAGAAATAGAACCTTGCCGTTTGTTTAGATGGGCGAAAAAAGTTATATACAGGATGGCGAAAATTCATGAGTTTTTCAAAACAATCCAACTCTTTTTTTAAATCGGATTGTTTTGATTTAAATCGGATCTTTTTGATTTTTGAAAGTTTTTCAACGGTTTTTGAACAAGGGCGACACTGCAGTCAATTATTTGCTTACTCAGCGATGTTTCAAATCGATTTCAAACATATTGGTAAAAAGAAATTCAAAATCAAATACAATTCAAGTTCACACGAAGTTTACCAAAGCGCTTTCGGCCAAATCTGCTTTTGCATCGCAGAAGTAAAAGTCGTCATTTTCCGGCAAAGATTGAAAAAGCAAAAGCCTACAACACTCGGTATTCCCAGGCGGTCACCCATCCAAGTACTAACCGGGCCCGACGTTGCTTAACTTCCCAGATCAGACGAGATGGGGTGTATTCAACGTGGTATGGTCGTAGGCGACAGTATCCCTAAAACGTGCCGATATAAACTTTAACCAATCGATTGCCAATTCACACACGCACAAAAGCAATGTTTTCAACTGGTCTTCATGCATTAGCACTTATATTCTGGCTTAAATTAAAAACTATTTGGTAGATCGCAGTTTCAATTTGTACGCAATCAATCAAATTCAGACAAGCAGGGACAACGAAATCTTCCGTGATCGTAATGTAACCTCAGTTCTGGAATTCGACAACATGTGGAGGAAAAGGCACCCGAATGCATACCATTGCTTTATCCAACGCTCTATAGCCATTATCTTAACAAACGCATCCATTGACGGCTCTAAGCACGAAAGAAGATAAAATAAAAGACAAATTGGAGCGCTTTGTTTAGCACTGCGCGCAAAAATTTGATTAATCTAATTTTCGCCATTCTAAAATTCACTAGTCTAAATTCTAAGATTCTATTCTAAATTGCAATTTAATCTGATTCTATCCAATTCCAATTCGTGGCCTCTAAATTGCATCAATATGGTTCTGTTCAGTTAAAGCTTGGTCTGGTTTTCCACTTGAATAAGAGAGACAATTTAGCCGTTTGTCAAGAACTTGCAAGAGGCAAATTAGCAAAAATCAAGAAGCGTATAGACTCGAGAAGAGTTGTTGGGACAGTAACTCACTTTGCCGAAAGGAGTTACCCACGAATCCCTCTCACAAATGCAAACAACTAGTGCGTAGAAATAGAACCTTGCCGTTTGTTTAGATGGGCGAAAAAAGTTATATACAGGATGGCGAAAATTCATGAGTTTTTCAAAACAATCCAACTCTTTTTTTAAATCGGATTGTTTTTATTTAAATCGGATCTTTTTGATTTTTGAAAGTTTTTCAACGGTTTTTGAACAAGGGCGACACTGCAGTCAATTATTTGCTTACTCAGCGATGTTTCAAATCGATTTCAAACATATTGGTAAAAAGAAATTCAAAATCAAATACAATTCAAGTTCACACGAAGTTTACCAAAGCGCTTTCGGCCAAATCTGCTTTTGCATCGCAGAAGTAAAAGTCGTCATTTTCCGGCAAAGATTGAAAAAGCAAAAGCCTACAACACCAGGTATTCCCAGGCGGTCACCCATCCAAGTACTAACCGGGCCCGACGTTGCTTAACTTCCCAGATCAGACGAGATGGGGTGTATTCAACGTGGTATGGTCGTAGGCGACAGTATCCCTAAAACGTGCCGACATAAACTTTAACCAATCGATTGCCAATTCACACACGCACAAAAGCAATGTTTTCAACTGGTCTTCATGCATTAGCACTTATATTCTGGCTTAAATTAAAAACTATTTGGTAGATCGCAGTTTCAATTTGTACGCAATCAATCAAATTCAGACAAGCAGGGACAACGAAATCTTCCGTGATCGTAATGTAACCTCAGTTCTGGAATTCGACAACATGTGGAGGAAAAGGCACCCGAATGCATACCATTGCTTTATCCAACGCTCTATAGCCATTATCTTAACAAACGCATCCATTGACGGCTCTAAGCACGAAAGAAGATAAAATAAAAGACAAATTGGAGCGCTTTGTTTAGCACTGCGCGCAAAAATTTGATTAATCTAATTTTCGCCATTCTAAAATTCACTAGTCTAAATTCTAAGATTCTATTCTAAATTGCAATTTAATCTGATTCTATCCAATTCCAATTCGTGGCCTCTAAATTGCATCAATATGGTTCTGTTCAGTTAAAGCTTGGTCTGGTTTTCCAGTTGAATAAGAGAGACAATTTAGCCGTTTGTCAAGAACTTGCAAGAGGCAAATTAGCAAAAATCAAGAAGCGTATAGACTCGAGAAGAGTTGTTGGGACAGTAACTCACTTTGCCGAAAGGAGTTACCCACGAATCCCTCTCACAAATGCAAACAACTAGTGCGTAGAAATAGAACCTTGCCGTTTGTTTAGATGGGCGAAAAAAGTTATATACAGGATGGCGAAAATTCATGAGTTTTTCAAAACAATCCAACTCTTTTTTTAAATCGGATTGTTTTGATTTAAATCGGATCTTTTTGATTTTTGAAAGTTTTTCAACGGTTTTTGAACAAGGGCGACACTGCAGTCAATTATTTGCTTACTCAGCGATGTTTCAAATCGATTTCAAACATATTGGTAAAAAGAAATTCAAAATCAAATACAATTCAAGTTCACACGAAGTTTACCAAAGCGCTTTCGGCCAAATCTGCTTTTGCATCGCAGAAGTAAAAGTCGTCATTTTCCGGCAAAGATTGAAAAAGCAAAAGCCTACAACACCAGGTATTCCCAGGCGGTCACCCATCCAAGTACTAACCGGGCCCGACGTTGCTTAACTTCCCAGATCAGACGAGATGGGGTGTATTCAACGTGGTATGGTCGTAGGCGACAGTATCCCTAAAACGTGCCGATATAAACTTTAACCAATCGATTGCCAATTCACACACGCACAAAAGCAATGTTTTCAACTGGTCTTCATGCATTAGCACTTATATTCTGGCTTAAATTAAAAACTATTTGGTAGATCGCAGTTTCAATTTGTACGCAATCAATCAAATTCAGACAAGCAGGGACAACGAAATCTTCCGTGATCGTAATGTAACCTCAGTTCTGGAATTCGACAACATGTGGAGGAAAAGGCACCCGAATGCATACCATTGCTTTATCCAACGCTCTATAGCCATTATCTTAACAAACGCATCCATTGACGGCTCTAAGCACGAAAGAAGATAAAAAAGACAAATTGGAGCGCTTTGTTTAGCACTGCGCGCAAAAATTTGATTAATCTAATTTTCGCCATTCTAAAATTCACTAGTCTAAATTCTAAGATTCTATTCTAAATTGCAATTTAATCTGATTCTATCCAATTCCAATTCGTGGCCTCTAAATTGCATCAATATGGTTCTGTTCAGTTAAAGCTTGGTCTGGTTTTCCACTTGAATAAGAGAGACAATTTAGCCGTTTGTCAAGAACTTGCAAGACGCAAATTAGCAAAAATCAAGAAGCGTATAGACTCGAGAAGAGTTGTTGGGACAGTAACTCACTTTGCCGAAAGGAGTTACCCACGAATCCCTCTCACAAATGCAAACAACTAGTGCGTAGAAATAGAACCTTGCCGTTTGTTTAGATGGGCGAAAAAAGTTATATACAGGATGGCGAAAATTCATGAGTTTTTCAAAACAATCCAACTCTTTTTTTAAATCGGATTGTTTTGATTTAAATCGGATCTTTTTGATTTTTGAAAGTTTTTCAACGGTTTTTGAACAAGGGCGACACTGCAGTCAATTATTTGCTTACTCAGCGATGTTTCAAATCGATTTCAAACATATTGGTAAAAAGAAATTCAAAATCAAATACAATTCAAGTTCACACGAAGTTTACCAAAGCGCTTTCGGCCAAATCTGCTTTTGCATCGCAGAAGTAAAAGTCGTCATTTTCCGGCAAAGATTGAAAAAGCAAAAGCCTACAACACCCGGTATTCCCAGGCGGTCACCCATCCAAGTACTAACCGGGCCCGACGTTGCTTAACTTCCCAGATCAGACGAGATGGGGTGTATTCAACGTGGTATGGTCGTAGGCGACAGTATCCCTAAAACGTGCCGACATAAACTTTAACCAATCGATTGCCAATTCACACACGCACAAAAGCAATGTTTTCAACTGGTCTTCATGCATTAGCACTTATATTCTGGCTTAAATTAAAAACTATTTGGTAGATCGCAGTTTCAATTTGTACGCAATCAATCAAATTCAGACAAGCAGGGACAACGAAATCTTCCGTGATCGTAATGTAACCTCAGTTCTGGAATTCGACAACATGTGGAGGAAAAGGCACCCGAATGCATACCATTGCTTTATCCAACGCTCTATAGCCATTATCTTAACAAACGCATCCATTGACGGCTCTAAGCACGAAAGAAGATAAAATAAAAGACAAATTGGAGCGCTTTGTTTAGCACTGCGCGCAAAAATTTGATAAATCTAATTTTCGCCATTCTAAAATTCACTAGTCTAAATTCTAAGATTCTATTCTAAATTGCAATTTAATCTGATTCTATCCAATTCCAATTCGTGGCCTCTAAATTGCATCAATATGGTTCTGTTCAGTTAAAGCTTGGTCTGGTTTTCCAGTTGAATAAGAGAGACAATTTAGCCGTTTGTCAAGAACTTGCAAGAGGCAAATTAGCAAAAATCAAGAAGCGTATAGACTCGAGAAGAGTTGTTGGGACAGTAACTCACTTTGCCGAAAGGAGTTACCCACGAATCCCTCTCACAAATGCAAACAACTAGTGCGTAGAAATAGAACCTTGCCGTTTGTTTAGATGGGCGAAAAAAGTTATATACAGGATGGCGAAAATTCATGAGTTTTTCAAAACAATCCAACTCTTTTTTTAAATCGGATTGTTTTTATTTAAATCGGATCTTTTTGATTTTTGAAAGTTTTTCAACGGTTTTTGAACAAGGGCGACACTGCAGTCAATTATTTGCTTACTCAGCGATGTTTCAAATCGATTTCAAACATATTGGTAAAAAGAAATTCAAAATCAAATACAATTCAAGTTCACACGAAGTTTACCAAAGCGCTTTCGGCCAAATCTGCTTTTGCATCGCAGAAGTAAAAGTCGTCATTTTCCGGCAAAGATTGAAAAAGCAAAAGCCTACAACACCCGGTATTCCCAGGCGGTCACCCATCCAAGTACTAACCGGGCCCGACGTTGCTTAACTTCCCAGATCAGACGAGATGGGGTGTATTCAACGTGGTATGGTCGTAGGCGACAGTATCCCTAAAACGTGCCGATATAAACTTTAACCAATCGATTGCCAATTCACACACGCACAAAAGCAATGTTTTCAACTGGTCTTCATGCATTAGCACTTATATTCTGGCTTAAATTAAAAACTATTTGGTAGATCGCAGTTTCAATTTGTACGCAATCAATCAAATTCAGACAAGCAGGGACAACGAAATCTTCCGTGATCGTAATGTAACCTCAGTTCTGGAATTCGACAACATGTGGAGGAAAAGGCACCCGAATGCATACCATTGCTTTATCCAACGCTCTATAGCCATTATCTTAACAAACGCATCCATTGACGGCTCTAAGCACGAAAGAAGATAAAATAAAAGACAAATTGGAGCGCTTTGTTTAGCACTGCGCGCAAAAATTTGATAAATCTAATTTTCGCCATTCTAAAATTCACTAGTCTAAATTCTAAGATTCTATTCTAAATTGCAATTTAATCTGATTCTATCCAATTCCAATTCGTGGCCTCTAAATTGCATCAATATGGTTCTGTTCAGTTAAAGCTTGGTCTGGTTTTCCAGTTGAATAAGAGAGACAATTTAGCCGTTTGTCAAGAACTTGCAAGAGGCAAATTAGCAAAAATCAAGAAGCGTATAGACTCGAGAAGAGTTGTTGGGACAGTAACTCACTTTGCCGAAAGGAGTTACCCACGAATCCCTCTCACAAATGCAAACAACTAGTGCGTAGAAATAGAACCTTGCCGTTTGTTTAGATGGGCGAAAAAAGTTATATACAGGATGGCGAAAATTCATGAGTTTTTCAAAACAATCCAACTCTTTTTTTAAATCGGATTGTTTTTATTTAAATCGGATCTTTTTGATTTTTGAAAGTTTTTCAACGGTTTTTGAACAAGGGCGACACTGCAGTCAATTATTTGCTTACTCAGCGATGTTTCAAATCGATTTCAAACATATTGGTAAAAAGAAATTCAAAATCAAATACAATTCAAGTTCACACGAAGTTTACCAAAGCGCTTTCGGCCAAATCTGCTTTTGCATCGCAGAAGTAAAAGTCGTCATTTTCCGGCAAAGATTGAAAAAGCAAAAGCCTACAACACCCGGTATTCCCAGGCGGTCACCCATCCAAGTACTAACCGGGCCCGACGTTGCTTAACTTCCCAGATCAGACGAGATGGGGTGTATTCAACGTGGTATGGTCGTAGGCGACAGTATCCCTAAAACGTGCCGATATAAACTTTAACCAATCGATTGCCAATTCACACACGCACAAAAGCAATGTTTTCAACTGGTCTTCATGCATTAGCACTTATATTCTGGCTTAAATTAAAAACTATTTGGTAGATCGCAGTTTCAATTTGTACGCAATCAATCAAATTCAGACAAGCAGGGACAACGAAATCTTCCGTGATCGTAATGTAACCTCAGTTCTGGAATTCGACAACATGTGGAGGAAAAGGCACCCGAATGCATACCATTGCTTTATCCAACGCTCTATAGCCATTATCTTAACAAACGCATCCATTGACGGCTCTAAGCACGAAAGAAGATAAAATAAAAGACAAATTGGAGCGCTTTGTTTAGCACTGCGCGCAAAAATTTGATTAATCTAATTTTCGCCATTCTAAAATTCACTAGTCTAAATTCTAAGATTCTATTCTAAATTGCAATTTAATCTGATTCTATCCAATTCCAATTCGTGGCCTCTAAATTGCATCAATATGGTTCTGTTCAGTTAAAGCTTGGTCTGGTTTTCCAGTTGAATAAGAGAGACAATTTAGCCGTTTGTCAAGAACTTGCAAGACGCAAATTAGCAAAAATCAAGAAGCGTATAGACTCGAGAAGAGTTGTTGGGACAGTAACTCACTTTGCCGAAAGGAGTTACCCACGAATCCCTCTCACAAATGCAAACAACTAGTGCGTAGAAATAGAACCTTGCCGTTTGTTTAGATGGGCGAAAAAAGTTATATACAGGATGGCGAAAATTCATGAGTTTTTCAAAACAATCCAACTCTTTTTTTAAATCGGATTGTTTTTATTTAAATCGGATCTTTTTGATTTTTGAAAGTTTTTCAACAGTTTTTGAACAAGGGCGACACTGCAGTCAATTATTTGCTTACTCAGCGATGTTTCAAATCGATTTCAAACATATTGGTAAAAAGAAATTCAAAATCAAATACAATTCAAGTTCACACGAAGTTTACCAAAGCGCTTTCGGCCAAATCTGCTTTTGCATCGCAGAAGTAAAAGTCGTCATTTTCCGGCAAAGATTGAAAAAGCAAAAGCCTACAACACCCGGTATTCCCAGGCGGTCACCCATCCAAGTACTAACCGGGCCCGACGTTGCTTAACTTCCCAGATCAGACGAGATGGGGTGTATTCAACGTGGTATGGTCGTAGGCGACAGTATCCCTAAAACGTGCCGATATAAACTTTAACCAATCGATTGCCAATTCACACACGCACAAAAGCAATGTTTTCAACTGGTCTTCATGCATTAGCACTTATATTCTGGCTTAAATTAAAAACTATTTGGTAGATCGCAGTTTCAATTTGTACGCAATCAATCAAATTCAGACAAGCAGGGACAACGAAATCTTCCGTGATCGTAATGTAACCTCAGTTCTGGAATTCGACAACATGTGGAGGAAAAGGCACCCGAATGCATACCATTGCTTTATCCAACGCTCTATAGCCATTATCTTAACAAACGCATCCATTGACGGCTCTAAGCACGAAAGAAGATAAAATAAAAGACAAATTGGAGCGCTTTGTTTAGCACTGCGCGCAAAAATTTGATAAATCTAATTTTCGCCATTCTAAAATTCACTAGTCTAAATTCTAAGATTCTATTCTAAATTGCAATTTAATCTGATTCTATCCAATTCCAATTCGTGGCCTCTAAATTGCATCAATATGGTTCTGTTCAGTTAAAGCTTGGTCTGGTTTTCCAGTTGAATAAGAGAGACAATTTAGCCGTTTGTCAAGAACTTGCAAGAGGCAAATTAGCAAAAATCAAGAAGCGTATAGACTCGAGAAGAGTTGTTGGGACAGTAACTCACTTTGCCGAAAGGAGTTACCCACGAATCCCTCTCACAAATGCAAACAACTAGTGCGTAGAAATAGAACCTTGCCGTTTGTTTAGATGGGCGAAAAAAGTTATATACAGGATGGCGAAAATTCATGAGTTTTTCAAAACAATCCAACTCTTTTTTTAAATCGGATTGTTTTGATTTAAATCGGATCTTTTTGATTTTTGAAAGTTTTTCAACGGTTTTTGAACAAGGGCGACACTGCAGTCAATTATTTGCTTACTCAGCGATGTTTCAAATCGATTTCAAACATATTGGTAAAAAGAAATTCAAAATCAAATACAATTCAAGTTCACACGAAGTTTACCAAAGCGCTTTCGGCCAAATCTGCTTTTGCATCGCAGAAGTAAAAGTCGTCATTTTCCGGCAAAGATTGAAAAAGCAAAAGCCTACAACACCAGGTATTCCCAGGCGGTCACCCATCCAAGTACTAACCGGGCCCGACGTTGCTTAACTTCCCAGATCAGACGAGATGGGGTGTATTCAACGTGGTATGGTCGTAGGCGACAGTATCCCTAAAACGTGCCGATATAAACTTTAACCAATCGATTGCCAATTCACACACGCACAAAAGCAATGTTTTCAACTGGTCTTCATGCATTAGCACTTATATTCTGGCTTAAATTAAAAACTATTTGGTAGATCGCAGTTTCAATTTGTACGCAATCAATCAAATTCAGACAAGCAGGGACAACGAAATCTTCCGTGATCGTAATGTAACCTCAGTTCTGGAATTCGACAACATGTGGAGGAAAAGGCACCCGAATGCATACCATTGCTTTATCCAACGCTCTATAGCCATTATCTTAACAAACGCATCCATTGACGGCTCTAAGCACGAAAGAAGATAAAATAAAAGACAAATTGGAGCGCTTTGTTTAGCACTGCGCGCAAAAATTTGATAAATCTAATTTTCGCCATTCTAAAATTCACTAGTCTAAATTCTAAGATTCTATTCTAAATTGCAATTTAATCTGATTCTATCCAATTCCAATTCGTGGCCTCTAAATTGCATCAATATGGTTCTGTTCAGTTAAAGCTTGGTCTGGTTTTCCAGTTGAATAAGAGAGACAATTTAGCCGTTTGTCAAGAACTTGCAAGAGGCAAATTAGCAAAAATCAAGAAGCGTATAGACTCGAGAAGAGTTGTTGGGACAGTAACTCACTTTGCCGAAAGGAGTTACCCACGAATCCCTCTCACAAATGCAAACAACTAGTGCGTAGAAATAGAACCTTGCCGTTTGTTTAGATGGGCGAAAAAAGTTATATACAGGATGGCGAAAATTCATGAGTTTTTCAAAACAATCCAACTCTTTTTTTAAATCGGATTGTTTTTATTTAAATCGGATCTTTTTGATTTTTGAAAGTTTTTCAACGGTTTTTGAACAAGGGCGACACTGCAGTCAATTATTTGCTTACTCAGCGATGTTTCAAATCGATTTCAAACATATTGGTAAAAAGAAATTCAAAATCAAATACAATTCAAGTTCACACGAAGTTTACCAAAGCGCTTTCGGCCAAATCTGCTTTTGCATCGCAGAAGTAAAAGTCGTCATTTTCCGGCAAAGATTGAAAAAGCAAAAGCCTACAACACCCGGTATTCCCAGGCGGTCACCCATCCAAGTACTAACCGGGCCCGACGTTGCTTAACTTCCCAGATCAGACGAGATGGGGTGTATTCAACGTGGTATGGTCGTAGGCGACAGTATCCCTAAAACGTGCCGATATAAACTTTAACCAATCGATTGCCAATTCACACACGCACAAAAGCAATGTTTTCAACTGGTCTTCATGCATTAGCACTTATATTCTGGCTCAAATTAAAAACTATTTGGTAGATCGCAGTTTCAATTTGTACGCAATCAATCAAATTCAGACAAGCAGGGACAACGAAATCTTCCGTGATCGTAATGTAACCTCAGTTCTGGAATTCGACAACATGTGGAGGAAAAGGCACCCGAATGCATACCATTGCTTTATCCAACGCTCTATAGCCATTATCTTAACAAACGCATCCATTGACGGCTCTAAGCACGAAAGAAGATAAAATAAAAGACAAATTGGAGCGCTTTGTTTAGCACTGCGCGCAAAAATTTGATAAATCTAATTTTCGCCATTCTAAAATTCACTAGTCTAAATTCTAAGATTCTATTCTAAATTGCAATTTAATCTGATTCTATCCAATTCCAATTCGTGGCCTCTAAATTGCATCAATATGGTTCTGTTCAGTTAAAGCTTGGTCTGGTTTTCCAGTTGAATAAGAGAGACAATTTAGCCGTTTGTCAAGAACTTGCAAGAGGCAAATTAGCAAAAATCAAGAAGCGTATAGACTCGAGAAGAGTTGTTGGGACAGTAACTCACTTTGCCGAAAGGAGTTACCCACGAATCCCTCTCACAAATGCAAACAACTAGTGCGTAGAAATAGAACCTTGCCGTTTGTTTAGATGGGCGAAAAAAGTTATATACAGGATGGCGAAAATTCATGAGTTTTTCAAAACAATCCAACTCTTTTTTTAAATCGGATTGTTTTTATTTAAATCGGATCTTTTTGATTTTTGAAAGTTTTTCAACGGTTTTTGAACAAGGGCGACACTGCAGTCAATTATTTGCTTACTCAGCGATGTTTCAAATCGATTTCAAACATATTGGTAAAAAGAAATTCAAAATCAAATACAATTCAAGTTCACACGAAGTTTACCAAAGCGCTTTCGGCCAAATCTGCTTTTGCATCGCAGAAGTAAAAGTCGTCATTTTCCGGCAAAGATTGAAAAAGCAAAAGCCTACAACACCAGGTATTCCCAGGCGGTCACCCATCCAAGTACTAACTGGGCCCGACGTTGCTTAACTTCCCAGATCAGACGAGATGGGGTGTATTCAACGTGGTATGGTCGTAGGCGACAGTATCCCTAAAACGTGCCGATATAAACTTTAACCAATCGATTGCCAATTCACACACGCACAAAAGCAATGTTTTCAACTGGTCTTCATGCATTAGCACTTATATTCTGGCTTAAATTAAAAACTATTTGGTAGATCGCAGTTTCAATTTGTACGCAATCAATCAAATTCAGACAAGCAGGGACAACGAAATCTTCCGTGATCGTAATGTAACCTCAGTTCTGGAATTCGACAACATGTGGAGGAAAAGGCACCCGAATGCATACCATTGCTTTATCCAACGCTCTATAGCCATTATCTTAACAAACGCATCCATTGACGGCTCTAAGCACGAAAGAAGATAAAATAAAAGACAAATTGGAGCGCTTTGTTTAGCACTGCGCGCAAAAATTTGATAAATCTAATTTTCGCCATTCTAAAATTCACTAGTCTAAATTCTAAGATTCTATTCTAAATTGCAATTTAATCTGATTCTATCCAATTCCAATTCGTGGCCTCTAAATTGCATCAATATGGTTCTGTTCAGTTAAAGCTTGGTCTGGTTTTCCAGTTGAATAAGAGAGACAATTTAGCCGTTTGTCAAGAACTTGCAAGAGGCAAATTAGCAAAAATCAAGAAGCGTATAGACTCGAGAAGAGTTGTTGGGACAGTAACTCACTTTGCCGAAAGGAGTTACCCACGAATCCCTCTCACAAATGCAAACAACTAGTGCGTAGAAATAGAACCTTGCCGTTTGTTTAGCTGGGCGAAAAAAGTTATATACAGGATGGCGAAAATTTATGAGTTTTTCAAAACAATCCAACTCTTTTTTTAAATCGGATTGTTTTTATTTAAATCGGATCTTTTTGATTTTTGAAAGTTTTTCAACGGTTTTTGAACAAGGGCGACACTGCAGTCAATTATTTGCTTACTCAGCGATGTTTCAAATCGATTTCAAACATATTGGTAAAAAGAAATTCAAAATCAAATACAATTCAAGTTCACACGAAGTTTACCAAAGCGCTTTCGGCCAAATCTGCTTTTGCATCGCAGAAGTAAAAGTCGTCATTTTCCGGCAAAGATTGAAAAAGCAAAAGCCTACAACACCCGGTATTCCCAGGCGGTCACCCATCCAAGTACTAACCGGGCCCGACGTTGCTTAACTTCCCAGATCAGACGAGATGGGGTGTATTCAACGTGGTATGGTCGTAGGCGACAGTATCCCTAAAACGTGCCGATATAAACTTTAACCAATCGATTGCCAATTCACACACGCACAAAAGCAATGTTTTCAACTGGTCTTCATGCATTAGC
Source organism: Trididemnum nubilum (assembly GCA_963965965.1). NCBI lineage: Eukaryota > Metazoa > Chordata > Ascidiacea > Aplousobranchia > Didemnidae > Trididemnum > Trididemnum nubilum. The sequence goes on from OZ014481.1 coordinate 13,985,011, forward strand.
ACTTATATTCTGGCTTAAATTGAAGATATTTGGTTAATCGCAGTTTCAATTTTTATGCAATCAATCAAATTCAGACAAGCAGGGACAACGAAATCTTCCGTGATCGTAATGTAACCTCAGTTCTGGAATTCGACAACATGTGGAGGAAAAGGCACCCGAATGCATACCATTGCTTTATCCAACGCTCTATAGCCATTATCTTAACAAACGCATCCATTGACGGCTCTAAGCACGAAAGAAGATAAAATAAAAGACAAATTGGAGCGCTTTGTTTAGCACTGCGCGCAAAAATTTGATAAATCTAATTTTCGCCATTCTAAAATTCACTAGTCTAAATTCTAAGATTCTATTCTAAATTGCAATTTAATCTGATTCTATCCAATTCCAATTCGTGGCCTCTAAATTGCATCAATATGGTTCTGTTCAGTTAAAGCTTGGTCTGGTTTTCCAGTTGAATAAGAGAGACAATTTAGCCGTTTGTCAAGAACTTGCAAGAGGCAAATTAGCAAAAATCAAGAAGCGTATAGACTCGAGAAGAGTTGTTGGGACAGTAACTCACTTTGCCGAAAGGAGTTACCCACGAATCCCTCTCACAAATGCAAACAACTAGTGCGTAGAAATAGAACCTTGCCGTTTGTTTAGATGGGCGAAAAAAGTTATATACAGGATGGCGAAAATTCATGAGTTTTTCAAAACAATCCAACTCTTTTTTTAAATCGGATTGTTTTTATTTAAATCGGATCTTTTTGATTTTTGAAAGTTTTTCAACGGTTTTTGAACAAGGGCGACACTGCAGTCAATTATTTGCTTACTCAGCGATGTTTCAAATCGATTTCAAACATATTGGTAAAAAGAAATTCAAAATCAAATACAATTCAAGTTCACACGAAGTTTACCAAAGCGCTTTCGGCCAAATCTGCTTTTGCATCGCAGAAGTAAAAGTCGTCATTTTCCGGCAAAGATTGAAAAAGCAAAAGCCTACAACACCCGGTATTCCCAGGCGGTCACCCATCCAAGTACTAACCGGGCCCGACGTTGCTTAACTTCCCAGATCAGACGAGATGGGGTGTATTCAACGTGGTATGGTCGTAGGCGACAGTATCCCTAAAACGTGCCGATATAAACTTTAACCAATCGATTGCCAATTCACACACGCACAAAAGCAATGTTTTCAACTGGTCTTCATGCATTAGCACTTATATTCTGGCTTAAATTGAAGATATTTGGTTAATCGCAGTTTCAATTTTTATGCAATCAATCAAATTCAGACAAGCAGGGACAACGAAATCTTCCGTGATCGTAATGTAACCTCAGTTCTGGAATTCGACAACATGTGGAGGAAAAGGCACCCGAATGCATACCATTGCTTTATCCAACGCTCTATAGCCATTATCTTAACAAACGCATCCATTGACGGCTCTAAGCACGAAAGAAGATAAAATAAAAGACAAATTGGAGCGCTTTGTTTAGCACTGCGCGCAAAAATTTGATTAATCTAATTTTCGCCATTCTAAAATTCACTAGTCTAAATTCTAAGATTCTATTCTAAATTGCAATTTAATCTGATTCTATCCAATTCCAATTCGTGGCCTCTAAATTGCATCAATATGGTTCTGTTCAGTTAAAGCTTGGTCTGGTTTTCCAGTTGAATAAGAGAGACAATTTAGCCGTTTGTCAAGAACTTGCAAGAGGCAAATTAGCAAAAATCAAGAAGCGTATAGACTCGAGAAGAGTTGTTGGGACAGTAACTCACTTTGCCGAAAGGAGTTACCCACGAATCCCTCTCACAAATGCAAACAACTAGTGCGTAGAAATAGAACCTTGCCGTTTGTTTAGATGGGCGAAAAAAGTTATATACAGGATGGCGAAAATTCATGAGTTTTTCAAAACCATCCAACTCTTTTTTTAAATCGGATTGTTTTTATTTAAATCGGATCTTTTTGAGTTTTGAAAGTTTTTCAACGGTTTTTGAACAAGGGCGACACTGCAGTCAATTATTTGCTTACTCAGCGATGTTTCAAATCGATTTCAAACATATTGGTAAAAAGAAATTCAAAATCAAATACAATTCAAGTTCACACGAAGTTTACCAAAGCGCTTTCGGCCAAATCTGCTTTTGCATCGCAGAAGTAAAAGTCGTCATTTTCCGGCAAAGATTGAAAAAGCAAAAGCCTACAACACCCGGTATTCCCAGGCGGTCACCCATCCAAGTACTAACCGGGCCCGACGTTGCTTAACTTCCCAGATCAGACGAGATGGGGTGTATTCAACGTGGTATGGTCGTAGGCGACAGTATCCCTAAAACGTGCCGATATAAACTTTAACCAATCGATTGCCAATTCACACACGCACAAAAGCAATGTTTTCAACTGGTCTTCATGCATTAGCACTTATATTCTGGCTTAAATTGAAGATATTTGGTTAATCGCAGTTTCAATTTTTATGCAATCAATCAAATTCAGACAAGCAGGGACAACGAAATCTTCCGTGATCGTAATGTAACCTCAGTTCTGGAATTCGACAACATGTGGAGGAAAAGGCACCCGAATGCATACCATTGCTTTATCCAACGCTCTATAGCCATTATCTTAACAAACGCATCCATTGACGGCTCTAAGCACGAAAGAAGATAAAATAAAAGACAAATTGGAGCGCTTTGTTTAGCACTGCGCGCAAAAATTTGATAAATCTAATTTTCGCCATTCTAAAATTCACTAGTCTAAATTCTAAGATTCTATTCTAAATTGCAATTTAATCTGATTCTATCCAATTCCAATTCGTGGCCTCTAAATTGCATCAATATGGTTCTGTTCAGTTAAAGCTTGGTCTGGTTTTCCAGTTGAATAAGAGAGACAATTTAGCCGTTTGTCAAGAACTTGCAAGAGGCAAATTAGCAAAAATCAAGAAGCGTATAGACTCGAGAAGAGTTGTTGGGACAGTAACTCACTTTGCCGAAAGGAGTTACCCACGAATCCCTCTCACAAATGCAAACAACTAGTGCGTAGAAATAGAACCTTGCCGTTTGTTTAGATGGGCGAAAAAAGTTATATACAGGATGGCGAAAATTCATGAGTTTTTCAAAACAATCCAACTCTTTTTTTAAATCGGATTGTTTTTATTTAAATCGGATCTTTTTGATTTTTGAAAGTTTTTCAACGGTTTTTGAACAAGGGCGACACTGCAGTCAATTATTTGCTTACTCAGCGATGTTTCAAATCGATTTCAAACATATTGGTAAAAAGAAATTCAAAATCAAATACAATTCAAGTTCACACGAAGTTTACCAAAGCGCTTTCGGCCAAATCTGCTTTTGCATCGCAGAAGTAAAAGTCGTCATTTTCCGGCAAAGATTGAAAAAGCAAAAGCCTACAACACCCGGTATTCCCAGGCGGTCACCCATCCAAGTACTAACCGGGCCCGACGTTGCTTAACTTCCCAGATCAGACGAGATGGGGTGTATTCAACGTGGTATGGTCGTAGGCGACAGTATTCCTAAAACGTGCCGATATAAACTTTAACCAATCGATTGCCAATTCACACACGCACAAAAGCAATGTTTTCAACTGGTCTTCATGCATTAGCACTTATATTCTGGCTTAAATTAAAAACTATTTGGTAGATCGCAGTTTCAATTTGTACGCAATCAATCAAATTCAGACAAGCAGGGACAACGAAATCTTCCGTGATCGTAATGTAACCTCAGTTCTGGAATTCGACAACATGTGGAGGAAAAGGCACCCGAATGCATACCATTGCTTTATCCAACGCTCTATAGCCATTATCTTAACAAACGCATCCATTGACGGCTCTAAGCACGAAAGAAGATAAAATAAAAGACAAATTGGAGCGCTTTGTTTAGCACTGCGCGCAAAAATTTGATTAATCTAATTTTCGCCATTCTAAAATTCACTAGTCTAAATTCTAAGATTCTATTCTAAATTGCAATTTAATCTGATTCTATCCAATTCCAATTCGTGGCCTCTAAACTGCATCAATATGGTTCTGTTCAGTTAAAGCTTGGTCTGGTTTTCCAGTTGAATAAGAGAGACAATTTAGCCGTTTGTCAAGAACTTGCAAGAGGCAAATTAGCAAAAATCAAGAAGCGTATAGACTCGAGAAGAGTTGTTGGGACAGTAACTCACTTTGCCGAAAGGAGTTACCCACGAATCCCTCTCACAAATGCAAACAACTAGTGCGTAGAAATAGAACCTTGCCGTTTGTTTAGATGGGCGAAAAAAGTTATATACAGGATGGCGAAAATTCATGAGTTTTTCAAAACAATCCAACTCTTTTTTTAAATCGGATTGTTTTGATTTAAATCGGATCTTTTTGATTTTTGAAAGTTTTTCAACGGTTTTTGAACAAGGGCGACACTGCAGTCAATTATTTGCTTACTCAGCGATGTTTCAAATCGATTTCAAACATATTGGTAAAAAGAAATTCAAAATCAAATACAATTCAAGTTCACACGAAGTTTACCAAAGCGCTTTCGGCCAAATCTGCTTTTGCATCGCAGAAGTAAAAGTCGTCATTTTCCGGCAAAGATTGAAAAAGCAAAAGCCTACAACACCCGGTATTCCCAGGCGGTCACCCATCCAAGTACTAACCGGGCCCGACGTTGCTTAACTTCCCAGATCAGACGAGATGGGGTGTATTCAACGTGGTATGGTCGTAGGCGACAGTATCCCTAAAACGTGCCGATATAAACTTTAACCAATCGATTGCCAATTCACACACGCACAAAAGCAATGTTTTCAACTGGTCTTCATGCATTAGCACTTATATTCTGGCTTAAATTAAAAACTATTTGGTAGATCGCAGTTTCAATTTGTACGCAATCAATCAAATTCAGACAAGCAGGGACAACGAAATCTTCCGTGATCGTAATGTAACCTCAGTTCTGGAATTCGACAACACGTGGAGGAAAAGGCACCCGAATGCATACCATTGCTTTATCCAACGCTCTATAGCCATTATCTTAACAAACGCATCCATTGACGGCTCTAAGCACGAAAGAAGATAAAATAAAAGACAAATTGGAGCGCTTTGTTTAGCACTGCGCGCAAAAATTTGATAAATCTAATTTTCGCCATTCTAAAATTCACTAGTCTAAATTCTAAGATTCTATTCTAAATTGCAATTTAATCTGATTCTATCCAATTCCAATTCGTGGCCTCTAAATTGCATCAATATGGTTCTGTTCAGTTAAAGCTTGGTCTGGTTTTCCAGTTGAATAAGAGAGACAATTTAGCCGTTTGTCAAGAACTTGCAAGAGGCAAATTAGCAAAAATCAAGAAGCGTATAGACTCGAGAAGAGTTGTTGGGACAGTAACTCACTTTGCCGAAAGGAGTTACCCACGAATCCCTCTCACAAATGCAAACAACTAGTGCGTAGAAATAGAACCTTGCCGTTTGTTTAGATGGGCGAAAAAAGTTATATACAGGATGGCGAAAATTCATGAGTTTTTCAAAACAATCCAACTCTTTTTTTAAATCGGATTGTTTTGATTTAAATCGGATCTTTTTGATTTTTGAAAGTTTTTCAACGGTTTTTGAACAAGGGCGACACTGCAGTCAATTATTTGCTTACTCAGCGATGTTTCAAATCGATTTCAAACATATTGGTAAAAAGAAATTCAAAATCAAATACAATTCAAGTTCACACGAAGTTTACCAAAGCGCTTTCGGCCAAATCTGCTTTTGCATCGCAGAAGTAAAAGTCGTCATTTTCCGGCAAAGATTGAAAAAGCAAAAGCCTACAACACCCGGTATTCCCAGGCGGTCACCCATCCAAGTACTAACCGGGCCCGACGTTGCTTAACTTCCCAGATCAGACGAGATGGGGTGTATTCAACGTGGTATGGTCGTAGGCGACAGTATCCCTAAAACGTGCCGATATAAACTTTAACCAATCGATTGCCAATTCACACACGCACAAAAGCAATGTTTTCAACTGGTCTTCATGCATTAGCACTTATATTCTGGCTTAAATTAAAAACTATTTGGTAGATCGCAGTTTCAATTTGTACGCAATCAATCAAATTCAGACAAGCAGGGACAACGAAATCTTCCGTGATCGTAATGTAACCTCAGTTCTGGAATTCGACAACATGTGGAGGAAAAGGCACCCGAATGCATACCATTGCTTTATCCAACGCTCTATAGCCATTATCTTAACAAACGCATCCATTGACGGCTCTAAGCACGAAAGAAGATAAAATAAAAGACAAATTGGAGCGCTTTGTTTAGCACTGCGCGCAAAAATTTGATAAATCTAATTTTCGCCATTCTAAAAATCACTAGTCTAAATTCTAAGATTCTATTCTAAATTGCAATTTAATCTGATTCTATCCAATTCCAATTCGTGGCCTCTAAATTGCATCAATATGGTTCTGTTCAGTTAAAGCTTGGTCTGGTTTTCCAGTTGAATAAGAGAGACAATTTAGCCGTTTGTCAAGAACTTGCAAGAGGCAAATTAGCAAAAATCAAGAAGCGTATAGACTCGAGAAGAGTTGTTGGGACAGTAACTCACTTTGCCGAAAGGAGTTACCCACGAATCCCTCTCACAAATGCAAACAACTAGTGCGTAGAAATAGAACCTTGCCGTTTGTTTAGATGGGCGAAAAAAGTTATATACAGGATGGCGAAAATTCATGAGTTTTTCAAAACAATCCAACTCTTTTTTTAAATCGGATTGTTTTTATTTAAATCGGATCTTTTTGATTTTTGAAAGTTTTTCAACGGTTTTTGAACAAGGGCGACACTGCAGTCAATTATTTGCTTACTCAGCGATGTTTCAAATCGATTTCAAACATATTGGTAAAAAGAAATTCAAAATCAAATACAATTCAAGTTCACACGAAGTTTACCAAAGCGCTTTCGGCCAAATCTGCTTTTGCATCGCAGAAGTAAAAGTCGTCATTTTCCGGCAAAGATTGAAAAAGCAAAAGCCTACAACACCCGGTATTCCCAGGCGGTCACCCATCCAAGTACTAACCGGGCCCGACGTTGCTTAACTTCCCAGATCAGACGAGATGGGGTGTATTCAACGTGGTATGGTCGTAGGCGACAGTATCCCTAAAACGTGCCGATATAAACTTTAACCAATCGATTGCCAATTCACACACGCACAAAAGCAATGTTTTCAACTGGTCTTCATGCATTAGCACTTATATTCTGGCTTAAATTAAAAACTATTTGGTAGATCGCAGTTTCAATTTGTACGCAATCAATCAAATTCAGACAAGCAGGGACAACGAAATCTTCCGTGATCGTAATGTAACCTCAGTTCTGGAATTCGACAACATGTGGAGGAAAAGGCACCCGAATGCATACCATTGCTTTATCCAACGCTCTATAGCCATTATCTTAACAAACGCATCCATTGACGGCTCTAAGCACGAAAGAAGATAAAATAAAAGACAAATTGGAGCGCTTTGTTTAGCACTGCGCGCAAAAATTTGATAAATCTAATTTTCGCCATTCTAAAATTCACTAGTCTAAATTCTAAGATTCTATTCTAAATTGCAATTTAATCTGATTCTATCCAATTCCAATTCGTGGCCTCTAAATTGCATCAATATGGTTCTGTTCAGTTAAAGCTTGGTCTGGTTTTCCAGTTGAATAAGAGAGACAATTTAGCCGTTTGTCAAGAACTTGCAAGAGGCAAATTAGCAAAAATCAAGAAGCGTATAGACTCGAGAAGAGTTGTTGGGATAGTAACTCACTTTGCCGAAAGGAGTTACCCACGAATCCCTCTCACAAATGCAAACAACTAGTGCGTAGAAATAGAACCTTGCCGTTTGTTTAGATGGGCGAAAAAAGTTATATACAGGATGGCGAAAATTCATGAGTTTTTCAAAACAATCCAACTCTTTTTTTAAATCGGATTGTTTTTATTTAAATCGGATCTTTTTGATTTTTGAAAGTTTTTCAACGGTTTTTGAACAAGGGCGACACTGCAGTCAATTATTTGCTTACTCAGCGATGTTTCAAATCGATTTCAAACATATTGGTAAAAAGAAATTCAAAATCAAATACAATTCAAGTTCACACGAAGTTTACCAAAGCGCTTTCGGCCAAATCTGCTTTTGCATCGCAGAAGTAAAAGTCGTCATTTTCCGGCAAAGATTGAAAAAGCAAAAGCCTACAACACCCGGTATTCCCAGGCGGTCACCCATCCAAGTACTAACCGGGCCCGACGTTGCTTAACTTCCCAGATCAGACGAGATGGGGTGTATTCAACGTGGTATGGTCGTAGGCGACAGTATCCCTAAAACGTGCCGATATAAACTTTAACCAATCGATTGCCAATTCACACACGCACAAAAGCAATGTTTTCAACTGGTCTTCATGCATTAGCACTTATATTCTGGCTTAAATTAAAAACTATTTGGTAGATCGCAGTTTCAATTTGTACGCAATCAATCAAATTCAGACAAGCAGGGACAACGAAATCTTCCGTGATCGTAATGTAACCTCAGTTCTGGAATTCGACAACATGTGGAGGAAAAGGCACCCGAATGCATACCATTGCTTTATCCAACGCTCTATAGCCATTATCTTAACAAACGCATCCATTGACGGCTCTAAGCACGAAAGAAGATAAAATAAAAGACAAATTGGAGCGCTTTGTTTAGCACTGCGCGCAAAAATTTGATAAATCTAATTTTCGCCATTCTAAAATTCACTAGTCTAAATTCTAAGATTCTATTCTAAATTGCAATTTAATCTGATTCTATCCAATTCCAATTCGTGGCCTCTAAATTGCATCAATATGGTTCTGTTCAGTTAAAGCTTGGTCTGGTTTTCCAGTTGAATAAGAGAGACAATTTAGCCGTTTGTCAAGAACTTGCAAGAGGCAAATTAGCAAAAATCAAGAAGCGTATAGACTCGAGAAGAGTTGTTGGGATAGTAACTCACTTTGCCGAAAGGAGTTACCCACGAATCCCTCTCACAAATGCAAACAACTAGTGCGTAGAAATAGAACCTTGCCGTTTGTTTAGATGGGCGAAAAAAGTTATATACAGGATGGCGAAAATTCATGAGTTTTTCAAAACAATCCAACTCTTTTTTTAAATCGGATTGTTTTGATTTAAATCGGATCTTTTTGATTTTTGAAAGTTTTTCAACGGTTTTTGAACAAGGGCGACACTGCAGTCAATTATTTGCTTACTCAGCGATGTTTCAAATCGATTTCAAACAAATTGGTAAAAAGAAATTCAAAATCAAATACAATTCATGTTCACACGAAGTTTACCAAAGCGCTTTCGGCCAAATCTGCTTTTGCATCGCAGAAGTAAAAGTCGTCATTTTCCGGCAAAGATTGAAAAAGCAAAAGCCTACAACACCCGGTATTCCCAGGCGGTCACCCATCCAAGTACTAACCGGGCCCGACGTTGCTTAACTTCCCAGATCAGACGAGATGGGGTGTATTCAACGTGGTATGGTCGTAGGCGACAGTATCCCTAAAACGTGCCGATATAAACTTTAACCAATCGATTGCCAATTCACACACGCACAAAAGCAATGTTTTCAACTGGTCTTCATGCATTAGCACTTATATTCTGGCTTAAATTAAAAACTATTTGGTAGATCGCAGTTTCAATTTGTACGCAATCAATCAAATTCAGACAAGCAGGGACAACGAAATCTTCCGTGATCGTAATGTAACCTCAGTTCTGGAATTCGACAACATGTGGAGGAAAAGGCACCCGAATGCATACCATTGCTTTATCCAACGCTCTATAGCCATTATCTTAACAAACGCATCCATTGACGGCTCTAAGCACGAAAGAAGATAAAATAAAAGACAAATTGGAGCGCTTTGTTTAGCACTGCGCGCAAAAATTTGATAAATCTAATTTTCGCCATTCTAAAATTCACTAGTCTAAATTCTAAGATTCTATTCTAAATTGCAATTTAATCTGATTCTATCCAATTCCAATTCGTGGCCTCTAAATTGCATCAATATGGTTCTGTTCAGTTAAAGCTTGGTCTGGTTTTCCAGTTGAATAAGAGAGACAATTTAGCCGTTTGTCAAGAACTTGCAAGAGGCAAATTAGCAAAAATCAAGAAGCGTATAGACTCGAGAAGAGTTGTTGGGATAGTAACTCACTTTGCCGAAAGGAGTTACCCACGAATCCCTCTCACAAATGCAAACAACTAGTGCGTAGAAATAGAACCTTGCCGTTTGTTTAGATGGGCGAAAAAAGTTATATACAGGATGGCGAAAATTCATGAGTTTTTCAAAACAATCCAACTCTTTTTTTAAATCGGATTGTTTTTATTTAAATCGGATCTTTTTGATTTTTGAAAGTTTTTCAACGGTTTTTGAACAAGGGCGACACTGCAGTCAATTATTTGCTTACTCAGCGATGTTTCAAATCGATTTCAAACATATTGGTAAAAAGAAATTCAAAATCAAATACAATTCAAGTTCACACGAAGTTTACCAAAGCGCTTTCGGCCAAATCTGCTTTTGCATCGCAGAAGTAAAAGTCGTCATTTTCCGGCAAAGATTGAAAAAGCAAAAGCCTACAACACCCGGTATTCCCAGGCGGTCACCCATCCAAGTACTAACCGGGCCCGACGTTGCTTAACTTCCCAGATCAGACGAGATGGGGTGTATTCAACGTGGTATGGTCGTAGGCGACAGTATCCCTAAAACGTGCCGATATAAACTTTAACCAATCGATTGCCAATTCACACACGCACAAAAGCAATGTTTTCAACTGGTCTTCATGCATTAGCACTTATATTCTGGCTTAAATTAAAAACTATTTGGTAGATCGCAGTTTCAATTTTTATGCAATCAATCAAATTCAGACAAGCAGGGACAACGAAATCTTCCGTGATCGTAATGTAACCTCAGTTCTGGAATTCGACAACATGTGGAGGAAAAGGCACCCGAATGCATACCATTGCTTTATCCAACGCTCTATAGCCATTATCTTAACAAACGCATCCATTGACGGCTCTAAGCACGAAAGAAGATAAAATAAAAGACAAATTGGAGCGCTTTGTTTAGCACTGCGCGCAAAAATTTGATAAATCTAATTTTCGCCATTCTAAAATTCACTAGTCTAAATTCTAAGATTCTATTCTAAATTGCAATTTAATCTGATTCTATCCAATTCCAATTCGTGGCCTCTAAATTGCATCAATATGGTTCTGTTCAGTTAAAGCTTGGTCTGGTTTTCCAGTTGAATAAGAGAGACAATTTAGCCGTTTGTCAAGAACTTGCAAGAGGCAAATTAGCAAAAATCAAGAAGCGTATAGACTCGAGAAGAGTTGTTGGGACAGTAACTCACTTTGCCGAAAGGAGTTACCCACGAATCCCTCTCACAAATGCAAACAACTAGTGCGTAGAAATAGAACCTTGCCGTTTGTTTAGATGGGCGAAAAAAGTTATATACAGGATGGCGAAAATTCATGAGTTTTTCAAAACAATCCAACTCTTTTTTTAAATCGGATTGTTTTGATTTAAATCGGATCTTTTTGATTTTTGAAAGTTTTTCAACGGTTTTTGAACAAGGGCGACACTGCAGTCAATTATTTGCTTACTCAGCGATGTTTCAAATCGATTTCAAACATATTGGTAAAAAGAAATTCAAAATCAAATACAATTCAAGTTCACACGAAGTTTACCAAAGCGCTTTCGGCCAAATCTGCTTTTGCATCGCAGAAGTAAAAGTCGTCATTTTCCGGCAAAGATTGAAAAAGCAAAAGCCTACAACACCCGGTATTCCCAGGCGGTCACCCATCCAAGTACTAACCGGGCCCGACGTTGCTTAACTTCCCAGATCAGACGAGATGGGGTGTATTCAACGTGGTATGGTCGTAGGCGACAGTATCCCTAAAACGTGCCGATATAAACTTTAACCAATCGATTGCCAATTCACACACGCACAAAAGCAATGTTTTCAACTGGTCTTCATGCATTAGCACTTATATTCTGGCTTAAATTAAAAACTATTTGGTAGATCGCAGTTTCAATTTGTACGCAATCAATCAAATTCAGACAAGCAGGGACAACGAAATCTTCCGTGATCGTAATGTAACCTCAGTTCTGGAATTCGACAACATGTGGAGGAAAAGGCACCCGAATGCATACCATTGCTTTATCCAACGCTCTATAGCCATTATCTTAACAAACGCATCCATTGACGGCTCTAAGCACGAAAGAAGATAAAATAAAAGACAAATTGGAGCGCTTTGTTTAGCACTGCGCGCAAAAATTTGATAAATCTAATTTTCGCCATTCTAAAATTCACTAGTCTAAATTCTAAGATTCTATTCTAAATTGCAATTTAATCTGATTCTATCCAATTCCAATTCGTGGCCTCTAAATTGCATCAATATGGTTCTGTTCAGTTAAAGCTTGGTCTGGTTTTCCAGTTGAATAAGAGAGACAATTTAGCCGTTTGTCAAGAACTTGCAAGACGCAAATTAGCAAAAATCAAGAAGCGTATAGACTCGAGAAGAGTTGTTGGGACAGTAACTCACTTTGCCGAAAGGAGTTACCCACGAATCCCTCTCACAAATGCAAACAACTAGTGCGTAGAAATAGAACCTTGCCGTTTGTTTAGATGGGCGAAAAAAGTTATATACAGGATGGCGAAAATTCATGAGTTTTTCAAAACAATCCAACTCTTTTTTTAAATCGGATTGTTTTGATTTAAATCGGATCTTTTTGATTTTTGAAAGTTTTTCAACGGTTTTTGAACAAGGGCGACACTGCAGTCAATTATTTGCTTACTCAGCGATGTTTCAAATCGATTTCAAACATATTGGTAAAAAGAAATTCAAAATCAAATACAATTCAAGTTCACACGAAGTTTACCAAAGCGCTTTCGGCCAAATCTGCTTTTGCATCGCAGAAGTAAAAGTCGTCATTTTCCGGCAAAGATTGAAAAAGCAAAAGCCTACAACACCCGGTATTCCCAGGCGGTCACCCATCCAAGTACTAACCGGGCCCGACGTTGCTTAACTTCCCAGATCAGACGAGATGGGGTGTATTCAACGTGGTATGGTCGTAGGCGACAGTATGCCTAAAACGTGCCGATATAAACTTTAACCAATCGATTGCCAATTCACACACGCACAAAAGCAATGTTTTCAACTGGTCTTCATGCATTAGCACTTATATTCTGGCTTAAATTAAAAACTATTTGGTAGATCGCAGTTTCAATTTGTACGCAATCAATCAAATTCAGACAAGCAGGGACAACGAAATCTTCCGTGATCGTAATGTAACCTCAGTTCTGGAATTCGACAACATGTGGAGGAAAAGGCACCCGAATGCATACCATTGCTTTATCCAACGCTCTATAGCCATTATCTTAACAAACGCATCCATTGACGGCTCTAAGCACGAAAGAAGATAAAATAAAAGACAAATTGGAGCGCTTTGTTTAGCACTGCGCGCAAAAATTTGATAAATCTAATTTTCGCCATTCTAAAATTCACTAGTCTAAATTCTAAGATTCTATTCTAAATTGCAATTTAATCTGATTCTATCCAATTCCAATTCGTGGCCTCTAAATTGCATCAATATGGTTCTGTTCAGTTAAAGCTTGGTCTGGTTTTCCAGTTGAATAAGAGAGACAATTTAGCCGTTTGTCAAGAACTTGCAAGACGCAAATTAGCAAAAATCAAGAAGCGTATAGACTCGAGAAGAGTTGTTGGGATAGTAACTCACTTTGCCGAAAGGAGTTACCCACGAATCCCTCTCACAAATGCAAACAACTAGTGCGTAGAAATAGAACCTTGCCGTTTGTTTAGATGGGCGAAAAAAGTTATATACAGGATGGCGAAAATTCATGAGTTTTTCAAAACAATCCAACTCTTTTTTTAAATCGGATTGTTTTTATTTAAATCGGATCTTTTTGATTTTTGAAAGTTTTTCAACGGTTTTTGAACAAGGGCGACACTGCAGTCAATTATTTGCTTACTCAGCGATGTTTCAAATCGATTTCAAACATATTGGTAAAAAGAAATTCAAAATCAAATACAATTCAAGTTCACACGAAGTTTACCAAAGCGCTTTCGGCCAAATCTGCTTTTGCATCGCAGAAGTAAAAGTCGTCATTTTCCGGCAAAGATTGAAAAAGCAAAAGCCTACAACACCCGGTATTCCCAGGCGGTCACCCATCCAAGTACTAACCGGGCCCGACGTTGCTTAACTTCCCAGATCAGACGAGATGGGGTGTATTCAACGTGGTATGGTCGTAGGCGACAGTATCCCTAAAACGTGCCGATATAAACTTTAACCAATCGATTGCCAATTCACACACGCACAAAAGCAATGTTTTCAACTGGTCTTCATGCATTAGCACTTATATTCTGGCTTAAATTAAAAACTATTTGGTAGATCGCAGTTTCAATTTGTACGCAATCAATCAAATTCAGACAAGCAGGGACAACGAAATCTTCCGTGATCGTAATGTAACCTCAGTTCTGGAATTCGACAACATGTGGAGGAAAAGGCACCCGAATGCATACCATTGCTTTATCCAACGCTCTATAGCCATTATCTTAACAAACGCATCCATTGACGGCTCTAAGCACGAAAGAAGATAAAATAAAAGACAAATTGGAGCGCTTTGTTTAGCACTGCGCGCAAAAATTTGATAAATCTAATTTTCGCCATTCTAAAATTCACTAGTCTAAATTCTAAGATTCTATTCTAAATTGCAATTTAATCTGATTCTATCCAATTCCAATTCGTGGCCTCTAAATTGCATCAATATGGTTCTGTTCAGTTAAAGCTTGGTCTGGTTTTCCAGTTGAATAAGAGAGACAATTTAGCCGTTTGTCAAGAACTTGCAAGACGCAAATTAGCAAAAATCAAGAAGCGTATAGACTCGAGAAGAGTTGTTGGGACAGTAACTCACTTTGCCGAAAGGAGTTACCCACGAATCCCTCTCACAAATGCAAACAACTAGTGCGTAGAAATAGAACCTTGCCGTTTGCTTAGATGGGCGAAAAAAGTTATATACAGGATGGCGAAAATTCATGAGTTTTTCAAAACAATCCAACTCTTTTTTTAAATCGGATTGTTTTTATTTAAATCGGATCTTTTTGATTTTTGAAAGTTTTTCAGCGGTTTTTGAACAAGGGCGACACTGCAGTCAATTATTTGCTTACTCAGTGATGTTTCAAATCGATTTCAAACATATTGGTAAAAAGAAATTCAAAATCAAATACAATTCAAGTTCACACGAAGTTTACCAAAGCGCTTTCGGCCAAATCTGCTTTTGCATCGCAGAAGTAAAAGTCGTCATTTTCCGGCAAAGATTGAAAAAGCAAAAGCCTACAACACCCGGTATTCCCAGGCGGTCACCCATCCAAGTACTAACCGGGCCCGACGTTGCTTAACTTCCCAGATCAGACGAGATGGGGTGTATTCAACGTGGTATGGTCGTAGGCGACAGTATCCCTAAAACGTGCCGATATAAACTTTAACCAATCGATTGCCAATTCACACACGCACAAAAGCAATGTTTTCAACTGGTCTTCATGCATTAGCACTTATATTCTGGCTTAAATTGAAGATATTTGGTTAATCGCAGTTTCAATTTTTATGCAATCAATCAAATTCAGACAAGCAGGGACAACGAAATCTTCCGTGATCGTAATGTAACCTCAGTTCTGGAATTCGACAACATGTGGAGGAAAAGGCACCCGAATGCATACCATTGCTTTATCCAACGCTCTATAGCCATTATCTTAACAAACGCATCCATTGACGGCTCTAAGCACGAAAGAAGATAAAATAAAAGACAAATTGGAGCGCTTTGTTTAGCACTGCGCGCAAAAATTTGATAAATCTAATTTTCGCCATTCTAAAATTCACTAGTCTAAATTCTAAGATTCTATTCTAAATTGCAATTTAATCTGATTCTATCCAATTCCAATTCGTGGCCTCTAAATTGCATCAATATGGTTCTGTTCAGTTAAAGCTTGGTCTGGTTTTCCACTTGAATAAGAGAGACAATTTAGCCGTTTGTCAAGAACTTGCAAGAGGCAAATTAGCAAAAATCAAGAAGCGTATAGACTCGAGAAGAGTTGTTGGGACAGTAACTCACTTTGCCGAAAGGAGTTACCCACGAATCCCTCTCACAAATGCAAACAACTAGTGCGTAGAAATAGAACCTTGCCGTTTGTTTAGATGGGCGAAAAAAGTTATATACAGGATGGCGAAAATTTATGAGTTTTTCAAAACAATCCAACTCTTTTTTTAAATCGGATTGTTTTTATTTAAATCGGATCTTTTTGAGTTTTGAAAGTTTTTCAACGGTTTTTGAACAAGGGCGACACTGCAGTCAATTATTTGCTTACTCAGCGATGTTTCAAATCGATTTCAAACATATTGGTAAAAAGAAATTCAAAATCAAATACAATTCAAGTTCACACGAAGTTTACCAAAGCGCTTTCGGCCAAATCTGCTTTTGCATCGCAGAAGTAAAAGTCGTCATTTTCCGGCAAAGATTGAAAAAGCAAAAGCCTACAACACCCGGTATTCCCAGGTGGTCACCCATCCAAGTACTAACCGGGCCCGACGTTGCTTAACTTCCCAGATCAGACGAGATGGGGTGTATTCAACGTGGTATGGTCGTAGGCGACAGTATCCCTAAAACGTGCCGATATAAACTTTAACCAATCGATTGCCAATTCACACACGCACAAAAGCAATGTTTTCAACTGGTCTTCATGCATTAGCACTTATATTCTGGCTTAAATTAAAAACTATTTGGTAGATCGCAGTTTCAATTTGTACGCAATCAATCAAATTCAGACAAGCAGGGACAACGAAATCTTCCGTGATCGTAATGTAACCTCAGTTCTGGAATTCGACAACATGTGGAGGAAAAGGCACCCGAATGCATACCATTGCTTTATCCAACGCTCTATAGCCATTATCTTAACAAACGCATCCATTGACGGCTCTAAGCACGAAAGAAGATAAAATAAAAGACAAATTGGAGCGCTTTGTTTAGCACTGCGCGCAAAAATTTGATAAATCTAATTTTCGCCATTCTAAAATTCACTAGTCTAAATTCTAAGATTCTATTCTAAATTGCAATTTAATCTGATTCTATCCAATTCCAATTCGTGGCCTCTAAATTGCATCAATATGGTTCTGTTCAGTTAAAGCTTGGTCTGGTTTTCCAGTTGAATAAGAGAGACAATTTAGCCGTTTGTCAAGAACTTGCAAGAGGCAAATTAGCAAAAATCAAGAAGCGTATAGACTCGAGAAGAGTTGTTGGGACAGTAACTCACTTTGCCGAAAGGAGTTACCCACGAATCCCTCTCACAAATGCAAACAACTAGTGCGTAGAAATAGAACCTTGCCGTTTGTTTAGATGGGCGAAAAAAGTTATATACAGGATGGCGAAAATTCATGAGTTTTTCAAAACAATCCAACTCTTTTTTTAAATCGGATTATTTTGATTTAAATCGGATCTTTTTGATTTTTGAAAGTTTTTCAACGGTTTTTGAACAAGGGCGACACTGCAGTCAATTATTTGCTTACTCAGCGATGTTTCAAATCGATTTCAAACATATTGGTAAAAAGAAATTCGAAATCAAATACAATTCAAGTTCACACGAAGTTTACCAAAGCGCTTTCGGCCAAATCTGCTTTTGCATCGCAGAAGTAAAAGTCGTCATTTTCCGGCAAAGATTGAAAAAGCAAAAGCCTACAACACCCGGTATTCCCAGGCGGTCACCCATCCAAGTACTAACCGGGCCCGACGTTGCTTAACTTCCCAGATCAGACGAGATGGGGTGTATTCAACGTGGTATGGTCGTAGGCGACAGTATGCCTAAAACGTGCCGATATAAACTTTAACCAATCGATTGCCAATTCACACACGCACAAAAGCAATGTTTTCAACTGGTCTTCATGCATTAGCACTTATATTCTGGCTTAAATTAAAAACTATTTGGTAGATCGCAGTTTCAATTTGTACGCAATCAATCAAATTCAGACAAGCAGGGACAACGAAATCTTCCGTGATCGTAATGTAACCTCAGTTCTGGAATTCGACAACATGTGGAGGAAAAGGCACCCGAATGCATACCATTGCTTTATCCAACGCTCTATAGCCATTATCTTAACAAACGCATCCATTGACGGCTCTAAGCACGAAAGAAGATAAAATAAAAGACAAATTGGAGCGCTTTGTTTAGCACTGCGCGCAAAAATTTGATAAATCTAATTTTCGCCATTCTAAAATTCACTAGTCTAAATTCTAAGATTCTATTCTAAATTGCAATTTAATCTGATTCTATCCAATTCCAATTCGTGGCCTCTAAATTGCATCAATATGGTTCTGTTCAGTTAAAGCTTGGTCTGGTTTTCCAGTTGAATAAGAGAGACAATTTAGCCGTTTGTCAAGAACTTGCAAGAGGCAAATTAGCAAAAATCAAGAAGCGTATAGACTCGAGAAGAGTTGTTGGGACAGTAACTCACTTTGCCGAAAGGAGTTACCCACGAATCCCTCTCACAAATGCAAACAACTAGTGCGTAGAAATAGAACCTTGCCGTTTGTTTAGATGGGCGAAAAAAGTTATATACAGGATGGCGAAAATTCATGAGTTTTTCAAAACAATCCAACTCTTTTTTTAAATCGGATTGTTTTTATTTAAATCGGATCTTTTTGATTTTTGAAAGTTTTTCAACGGTTTTTGAACAAGGGCGACACTGCAGTCAATTATTTGCTTACTCAGCGATGTTTCAAATCGATTTCAAACATATTGGTAAAAAGAAATTCAAAATCAAATACAATTCAAGTTCACACGAAGTTTACCAAAGCGCTTTCGGCCAAATCTGCTTTTGCATCGCAGAAGTAAAAGTCGTCATTTTCCGGCAAAGATTGAAAAAGCAAAAGCCTACAACACCAGGTATTCCCAGGCGGTCACCCATCCAAGTACTAACCGGGCCCGACGTTGCTTAACTTCCCAGATCAGACGAGATGGGGTGTATTCAACGTGGTATGGTCGTAGGCGACAGTATCCCTAAAACGTGCCGATATAAACTTTAACCAATCGATTGCCAATTCACACACGCACAAAAGCAATGTTTTCAACTGGTCTTCATGCATTAGCACTTATATTCTGGCTTAAATTAAAAACTATTTGGTAGATCGCAGTTTCAATTTTTATGCAATCAATCAAATTCAGACAAGCAGGGACAACGAAATCTTCCGTGATCGTAATGTAACCTCAGTTCTGGAATTCGACAACATGTGGAGGAAAAGGCACCCGAATGCATACCATTGCTTTATCCAACGCTCTATAGCCATTATCTTAACAAACGCATCCATTGACGGCTCTAAGCACGAAAGAAGATAAAATAAAAGACAAATTGGAGCGCTTTGTTTAGCACTGCGCGCAAAAATTTGATAAATCTAATTTTCGCCCTTCTAAAATTCACTAGTCTAAATTCTAAGATTCTATTCTAAATTGCAATTTAATCTGATTCTATCCAATTCCAATTCGTGGCCTCTAAATTGCATCAATATGGTTCTGTTCAGTTAAAGCTTGGTCTGGTTTTCCAGTTGAATAAGAGAGACAATTTAGCCGTTTGTCAAGAACTTGCAAGAGGCAAATTAGCAAAAATCAAGAAGCGTATAGACTCGAGAAGAGTTGTTGGGACAGTAACTCACTTTGCCGAAAGGAGTTACCCACGAATCCCTCTCACAAATGCAAACAACTAGTGCGTAGAAATAGAACCTTGCCGTTTGTTTAGATGGGCGAAAAAAGTTATATACAGGATGGCGAAAATTCATGAGTTTTTCAAAACAATCCAACTCTTTTTTTAAATCGGATTGTTTTTATTTAAATCGGATCTTTTTGATTTTTGAAAGTTTTTCAACGGTTTTTGAACAAGGGCGACACTGCAGTCAATTATTTGCTTACTCAGCGATGTTTCAAATCGATTTCAAACATATTGGTAAAAAGAAATTCAAAATCAAATACAATTCAAGTTCACACGAAGTTTACCAAAGCGCTTTCGGCCAAATCTGCTTTTGCATCGCAGAAGTAAAAGTCGTCATTTTCCGGCAAAGATTGAAAAAGCAAAAGCCTACAACACCCGGTATTCCCAGGCGGTCACCCATCCAAGTACTAACCGGGCCCGACGTTGCTTAACTTCCCAGATCAGACGAGATGGGGTGTATTCAACGTGGTATGGTCGTAGGCGACAGTATCCCTAAAACGTGCCGATATAAACTTTAACCAATCGATTGCCAATTCACACACGCACAAAAGCAATGTTTTCAACTGGTCTTCATGCATTAGCACTTATATTCTGGCTTAAATTAAAAACTATTTGGTAGATCGCAGTTTCAATTTGTACGCAATCAATCAAATTCAGACAAGCAGGGACAACGAAATCTTCCGTGATCGTAATGTAACCTCAGTTCTGGAATTCGACAACATGTGGAGGAAAAGGCACCCGAATGCATACCATTGCTTTATCCAACGCTCTATAGCCATTATCTTAACAAACGCATCCATTGACGGCTCTAAGCACGAAAGAAGATAAAATAAAAGACAAATTGGAGCGCTTTGTTTAGCACTGCGCGCAAAAATTTGATAAATCTAATTTTCGCCATTCTAAAATTCACTAGTCTAAATTCTAAGATTCTATTCTAAATTGCAATTTAATCTGATTCTATCCAATTCCAATTCGTGGCCTCTAAATTGCATCAATATGGTTCTGTTCAGTTAAAGCTTGGTCTGGTTTTCCAGTTGAATAAGAGAGACAATTTAGCCGTTTGTCAAGAACTTGCAAGAGGCAAATTAGCAAAAATCAAGAAGCGTATAGACTCGAGAAGAGTTGTTGGGACAGTAACTCACTTTGCCGAAAGGAGTTACCCACGAATCCCTCTCACAAATGCAAACAACTAGTGCGTAGAAATAGAACCTTGCCGTTTGTTTAGATGGGCGAAAAAAGTTATATACAGGATGGCGAAAATTCATGAGTTTTTCAAAACAATCCAACTCTTTTTTTAAATCGGATTGTTTTTATTTAAATCGGATCTTTTTGATTTTTGAAAGTTTTTCAACGGTTTTTGAACAAGGGCGACACTGCAGTCAATTATTTGCTTACTCAGCGATGTTTCAAATCGATTTCAAACATATTGGTAAAAAGAAATTCAAAATCAAATACAATTCAAGTTCACACGAAGTTTACCAAAGCGCTTTCGGCCAAATCTGCTTTTGCATCGCAGAAGTAAAAGTCGTCATTTTCCGGCAAAGATTGAAAAAGCAAAAGCCTACAACACCCGGTATTCCCAGGCGGTCACCCATCCAAGTACTAACCGGGCCCGACGTTGCTTAACTTCCCAGATCAGACGAGATGGGGTGTATTCAACGTGGTATGGTCGTAGGCGACAGTATCCCTAAAACGTGCCGATATAAACTTTAACCAATCGATTGCCAATTCACACACGCACAAAAGCAATGTTTTCAACTGGTCTTCATGCATTAGCACTTATATTCTGGCTTAAATTAAAAACTATTTGGTAGATCGCAGTTTCAATTTGTACGCAATCAATCAAATTCAGACAAGCAGGGACAACGAAATCTTCCGTGATCGTAATGTAACCTCAGTTCTGGAATTCGACAACATGTGGAGGAAAAGGCACCCGAATGCATACCATTGCTTTATCCAACGCTCTATAGCCATTATCTTAACAAACGCATCCATTGACGGCTCTAAGCACGAAAGAAGATAAAATAAAAGACAAATTGGAGCGCTTTGTTTAGCACTGCGCGCAAAAATTTGATTAATCTAATTTTCGCCATTCTAAAATTCACTAGTCTAAATTCTAAGATTCTATTCTAAATTGCAATTTAATCTGATTCTATCCAATTCCAATTCGTGGCCTCTAAATTGCATCAATATGGTTCTGTTCAGTTAAAGCTTGGTCTGGTTTTCCAGTTGAATAAGAGAGACAATTTAGCCGTTTGTCAAGAACTTGCAAGAGGCAAATTAGCAAAAATCAAGAAGCGTATAGACTCGAGAAGAGTTGTTGGGACAGTAACTCACTTTGCCGAAAGGAGTTACCCACGAATCCCTCTCACAAATGCAAACAACTAGTGCGTAGAAATAGAACCTTGCCGTTTGTTTAGATGGGCGAAAAAAGTTATATACAGGATGGCGAAAATTCATGAGTTTTTCAAAACAATCCAACTCTTTTTTTAAATCGGATTGTTTTTATTTAAATCGGATCTTTTTGATTTTTGAAAGTTTTTCAACGGTTTTTGAACAAGGGCGACACTGCAGTCAATTATTTGCTTACTCAGCGATGTTTCAAATCGATTTCAAACATATTGGTAAAAAGAAATTCAAAATCAAATACAATTCAAGTTCACACGAAGTTTACCAAAGCGCTTTCGGCCAAATCTGCTTTTGCATCGCAGAAGTAAAAGTCGTCATTTTCCGGCAAAGATTGAAAAAGCAAAAGCCTACAACACCCGGTATTCCCAGGCGGTCACCCATCCAAGTACTAACCGGGCCCGACGTTGCTTAACTTCCCAGATCAGACGAGATGGGGTGTATTCAACGTGGTATGGTCGTAGGCGACAGTATCCCTAAAACGTGCCGATATAAACTTTAACCAATCGATTGCCAATTCACACACGCACAAAAGCAATGTTTTCAACTGGTCTTCATGCATTAGCACTTATATTCTGGCTTAAATTAAAAACTATTTGGTAGATCGCAGTTTCAATTTGTACGCAATCAATCAAATTCAGACAAGCAGGGACAACGAAATCTTCCGTGATCGTAATGTAACCTCAGTTCTGGAATTCGACAACATGTGGAGGAAAAGGCACCCGAATGCATACCATTGCTTTATCCAACGCTCTATAGCCATTATCTTAACAAACGCATCCATTGACGGCTCTAAGCACGAAAGAAGATAAAATAAAAGACAAATTGGAGCGCTTTGTTTAGCACTGCGCGCAAAAATTTGATAAATCTAATTTTCGCCATTCTAAAATTCACTAGTCTAAATTCTAAGATTCTATTCTAAATTGCAATTTAATCTGATTCTATCCAATTCCAATTCGTGGCCTCTAAATTGCATCAATATGGTTCTGTTCAGTTAAAGCTTGGTCTGGTTTTCCAGTTGAATAAGAGAGACAATTTAGCCGTTTGTCAAGAACTTGCAAGAGGCAAATTAGCAAAAATCAAGAAGCGTATAGACTCGAGAAGAGTTGTTGGGACAGTAACTCACTTTGCCGAAAGGAGTTACCCACGAATCCCTCTCACAAATGCAAACAACTAGTGCGTAGAAATAGAACCTTGCCGTTTGTTTAGATGGGCGAAAAAAGTTATATACAGGATGGCGAAAATTCATGAGTTTTTCAAAACAATCCAACTCTTTTTTTAAATCGGATTGTTTTGATTTAAATCGGATCTTTTTGATTTTTGAAAGTTTTTCAACGGTTTTTGAACAAGGGCGACACTGCAGTCAATTATTTGCTTACTCAGCGATGTTTCAAATCGATTTCAAACATATTGGTAAAAAGAAATTCAAAATCAAATACAATTCAAGTTCACACGAAGTTTACCAAAGCGCTTTCGGCCAAATCTGCTTTTGCATCGCAGAAGTAAAAGTCGTCATTTTCCGGCAAAGATTGAAAAAGCAAAAGCCTACAACACCCGGTATTCCCAGGCGGTCACCCATCCAAGTACTAACCGGGCCCGACGTTGCTTAACTTCCCAGATCAGACGAGATGGGGTGTATTCAACGTGGTATGGTCGTAGGCGACAGTATCCCTAAAACGTGCCGATATAAACTTTAACCAATCGATTGCCAATTCACACACGCACAAAAGCAATGTTTTCAACTGGTCTTCATGCATTAGCACTTATATTCTGGCTTAAATTAAAAACTATTTGGTAGATCGCAGTTTCAATTTGTACGCAATCAATCAAATTCAGACAAGCAGGGACAACGAAATCTTCCGTGATCGTAATGTAACCTCAGTTCTGGAATTCGACAACATGTGGAGGAAAAGGCACCCGAATGCATACCATTGCTTTATCCAACGCTCTATAGCCATTATCTTAACAAACGCATCCATTGACGGCTCTAAGCACGAAAGAAGATAAAATAAAAGACAAATTGGAGCGCTTTGTTTAGCACTGCGCGCAAAAATTTGATAAATCTAATTTTCGCCATTCTAAAATTCACTAGTCTAAATTCTAAGATTCTATTCTAAATTGCAATTTAATCTGATTCTATCCAATTCCAATTCGTGGCCTCTAAATTGCATCAATATGGTTCTGTTCAGTTAAAGCTTGGTCTGGTTTTCCAGTTGAATAAGAGAGACAATTTAGCCGTTTGTCAAGAACTTGCAAGACGCAAATTAGCAAAAATCAAGAAGCGTATAGACTCGAGAAGAGTTGTTGGGACAGTAACTCACTTTGCCGAAAGGAGTTACCCACGAATCCCTCTCACAAATGCAAACAACTAGTGCGTAGAAATAGAACCTTGCCGTTTGCTTAGATGGGCGAAAAAAGTTATATACAGGATGGCGAAAATTCATGAGTTTTTCAAAACAATCCAACTCTTTTTTTAAATCGGATTGTTTTTATTTAAATCGGATCTTTTTGATTTTTGAAAGTTTTTCAACGGTTTTTGAACAAGGGCGACACTGCAGTCAATTATTTGCTTACTCAGCGATGTTTCAAATCGATTTCAAACATATTGGTAAAAAGAAATTCAAAATCAAATACAATTCATGTTCACACGAAGTTTACCAAAGCGCTTTCGGCCAAATCTGCTTTTGCATCGCAGAAGTAAAAGTCGTCATTTTCCGGCAAAGATTGAAAAAGCAAAAGCCTACAACACCCGGTATTCCCAGGCGGTCACCCATCCAAGTACTAACCGGGCCCGACGTTGCTTAACTTCCCAGATCAGACGAGATGGGGTGTATTCAACGTGGTATGGTCGTAGGCGACAGTATCCCTAAAACGTGCCGATATAAACTTTAACCAATCGATTGCCAATTCACACACACACAAAAGCAATGTTTTCAACTGGTCTTCATGCATTAGCACTTATATTCTGGCTTAAATTGAAGATATTTGGTTAATCGCAGTTTCAATTTTTATGCAATCAATCAAATTCAGACAAGCAGGGACAACGAAATCTTCCGTGATCGTAATGTAACCTCAGTTCTGGAATTCGACAACATGTGGAGGAAAAGGCACCCGAATGCATACCATTGCTTTATCCAACGCTCTATAGCCATTATCTTAACAAACGCATCCATTGACGGCTCTAAGCACGAAAGAAGATAAAATAAAAGACAAATTGGAGCGCTTTGTTTAGCACTGCGCGCAAAAATTTGATAAATCTAATTTTCGCCATTCTAAAATTCACTAGTCTAAATTCTAAGATTCTATTCTAAATTGCAATTTAATCTGATTCTATCCAATTCCAATTCGTGGCCTCTAAATTGCATCAATATGGTTCTGTTCAGTTAAAGCTTGGTCTGGTTTTCCAGTTGAATAAGAGAGACAATTTAGCCGTTTGTCAAGAACTTGCAAGAGGCAAATTAGCAAAAATCAAGAAGCGTATAGACTCGAGAAGAGTTGTTGGGACAGTAACTCACTTTGCCGAAAGGAGTTACCCACGAATCCCTCTCACAAATGCAAACAACTAGTGCGTAGAAATAGAACCTTGCCGTTTGTTTAGATGGGCGAAAAAAGTTATATACAGGATGGCGAAAATTCATGAGTTTTTCAAAACAATCCAACTCTTTTTTTAAATCGGATTGTTTTTATTTAAATCGGATCTTTTTGATTTTTGAAAGTTTTTCAACGGTTTTTGAACAAGGGCGACACTGCAGTCAATTATTTGCTTACTCAGCGATGTTTCAAATCGATTTCAAACATATTGGTAAAAAGAAATTCAAAATCAAATACAATTCAAGTTCACACGAAGTTTACCAAAGCGCTTTCGGCCAAATCTGCTTTTGCATCGCAGAAGTAAAAGTCGTCATTTTCCGGCAAAGATTGAAAAAGCAAAAGCCTACAACACCCGGTATTCCCAGGCGGTCACCCATCCAAGTACTAACCGGGCCCGACGTTGCTTAACTTCCCAGATCAGACGAGATGGGGTGTATTCAACGTGGTATGGTCGTAGGCGACAGTATCCCTAAAACGTGCCGATATAAACTTTAACCAATCGATTGCCAATTCACACACGCACAAAAGCAATGTTTTCAACTGGTCTTCATGCATTAGCACTTATATTCTGGCTTAAATTAAAAACTATTTGGTAGATCGCAGTTTCAATTTGTACGCAATCAATCAAATTCAGACAAGCAGGGACAACGAAATCTTCCGTGATCGTAATGTAACCTCAGTTCTGGAATTCGACAACATGTGGAGGAAAAGGCACCCGAATGCATACCATTGCTTTATCCAACGCTCTATAGCCATTATCTTAACAAACGCATCCATTGACGGCTCTAAGCACGAAAGAAGATAAAATAAAAGACAAATTGGAGCGCTTTGTTTAGCACTGCGCGCAAAAATTTGATAAATCTAATTTTCGCCATTCTAAAATTCACTAGTCTAAATTCTAAGATTCTATTCTAAATTGCAATTTAATCTGATTCTATCCAATTCCAATTCGTGGCCTCTAAATTGCATCAATATGGTTCTGTTCAGTTAAAGCTTGGTCTGGTTTTCCAGTTGAATAAGAGAGACAATTTAGCCGTTTGTCAAGAACTTGCAAGAGGCAAATTAGCAAAAATCAAGAAGCGTATAGACTCGAGAAGAGTTGTTGGGATAGTAACTCACTTTGCCGAAAGGAGTTACCCACGAATCCCTCTCACAAATGCAAACAACTAGTGCGTAGAAATAGAACCTTGCCGTTTGCTTAGATGGGCGAAAAAAGTTATATACAGGATGGCGAAAATTCATGAGTTTTTCAAAACAATCCAACTCTTTTTTTAAATCGGATTGTTTTTATTTAAATCGGATCTTTTTGATTTTTGAAAGTTTTTCAACGGTTTTTGAACAAGGGCGACACTGCAGTCAATTATTTGCTTACTCAGCGATGTTTCAAATCGATTTCAAACAAATTGGTAAAAAGAAATTCAAAATCAAATACAATTCATGTTCACACGAAGTTTACCAAAGCGCTTTCGGCCAAATCTGCTTTTGCATCGCAGAAGTAAAAGTCGTCATTTTCCGGCAAAGATTGAAAAAGCAAAAGCCTACAACACCCGGTATTCCCAGGCGGTCACCCATCCAAGTACTAACCGGGCCCGACGTTGCTTAACTTCCCAGATCAGACGAGATGGGGTGTATTCAACGTGGTATGGTCGTAGGCGACAGTATCCCTAAAACGTGCCGATATAAACTTTAACCAATCGATTGCCAATTCACACACACACAAAAGCAATGTTTTCAACTGGTCTTCATGCATTAGCACTTATATTCTGGCTTAAATTGAAGATATTTGGTTAATCGCAGTTTCAATTTTTATGCAATCAATCAAATTCAGACAAGCAGGGACAACGAAATCTTCCGTGATCGTAATGTAACCTCAGTTCTGGAATTCGACAACATGTGGAGGAAAAGGCACCCGAATGCATACCATTGCTTTATCCAACGCTCTATAGCCATTATCTTAACAAACGCATCCATTGACGGCTCTAAGCACGAAAGAAGATAAAATAAAAGACAAATTGGAGCGCTTTGTTTAGCACTGCGCGCAAAAATTTGATAAATCTAATTTTCGCCATTCTAAAATTCACTAGTCTAAATTCTAAGATTCTATTCTAAATTGCAATTTAATCTGATTCTATCCAATTCCAATTCGTGGCCTCTAAATTGCATCAATATGGTTCTGTTCAGTTAAAGCTTGGTCTGGTTTTCCAGTTGAATAAGAGAGACAATTTAGCCGTTTGTCAAGAACTTGCAAGAGGCAAATTAGCAAAAATCAAGAAGCGTATAGACTCGAGAAGAGTTGTTGGGACAGTAACTCACTTTGCCGAAAGGAGTTACCCACGAATCCCTCTCACAAATGCAAACAACTAGTGCGTAGAAATAGAACCTTGCCGTTTGTTTAGATGGGCGAAAAAAGTTATATACAGGATGGCGAAAATTCATGAGTTTTTCAAAACAATCCAACTCTTTTTTTAAATCGGATTGTTTTGATTTAAATCGGATCTTTTTGATTTTTGAAAGTTTTTCAACGGTTTTTGAACAAGGGCGACACTGCAGTCAATTATTTGCTTACTCAGCGATGTTTCAAATCGATTTCAAACATATTGGTAAAAAGAAATTCAAAATCAAATACAATTCAAGTTCACACGAAGTTTACCAAAGCGCTTTCGGCCAAATCTGCTTTTGCATCGCAGAAGTAAAAGTCGTCATTTTCCGGCAAAGATTGAAAAAGCAAAAGCCTACAACACCCGGTATTCCCAGGCGGTCACCCATCCAAGTACTAACCGGGCCCGACGTTGCTTAACTTCCCAGATCAGACGAGATGGGGTGTATTCAACGTGGTATGGTCGTAGGCGACAGTATCCCTAAAACGTGCCGATATAAACTTTAACCAATCGATTGCCAATTCACACACGCACAAAAGCAATGTTTTCAACTGGTCTTCATGCATTAGCACTTATATTCTGGCTTAAATTAAAAACTATTTGGTAGATCGCAGTTTCAATTTGTACGCAATCAATCAAATTCAGACAAGCAGGGACAACGAAATCTTCCGTGATCGTAATGTAACCTCAGTTCTGGAATTCGACAACATGTGGAGGAAAAGGCACCCGAATGCATACCATTGCTTTATCCAACGCTCTATAGCCATTATCTTAACAAACGCATCCATTGACGGCTCTAAGCACGAAAGAAGATAAAATAAAAGACAAATTGGAGCGCTTTGTTTAGCACTGCGCGCAAAAATTTGATAAATCTAATTTTCGCCATTCTAAAATTCACTAGTCTAAATTCTAAGATTCTATTCTAAATTGCAATTTAATCTGATTCTATCCAATTCCAATTCGTGGCCTCTAAATTGCATCAATATGGTTCTGTTCAGTTAAAGCTTGGTCTGGTTTTCCAGTTGAATAAGAGAGACAATTTAGCCGTTTGTCAAGAACTTGCAAGAGGCAAATTAGCAAAAATCAAGAAGCGTATAGACTCGAGAAGAGTTGTTGGGATAGTAACTCACTTTGCCGAAAGGAGTTACCCACGAATCCCTCTCACAAATGCAAACAACTAGTGCGTAGAAATAGAACCTTGCCGTTTGTTTAGATGGGCGAAAAAAGTTATATACAGGATGGCGAAAATTCATGAGTTTTTCAAAACAATCCAACTCTTTTTTTAAATCGGATTGTTTTTATTTAAATCGGATCTTTTTGATTTTTGAAAGTTTTTCAACGGTTTTTGAACAAGGGCGACACTGCAGTCAATTATTTGCTTACTCAGCGATGTTTCAAATCGATTTCAAACATATTGGTAAAAAGAAATTCAAAATCAAATACAATTCAAGTTCACACGAAGTTTACCAAAGCGCTTTCGGCCAAATCTGCTTTTGCATCGCAGAAGTAAAAGTCGTCATTTTCCGGCAAAGATTGAAAAAGCAAAAGCCTACAACACCCGGTATTCCCAGGCGGTCACCCATCCAAGTACTAACCGGGCCCGACGTTGCTTAACTTCCCAGATCAGACGAGATGGGGTGTATTCAACGTGGTATGGTCGTAGGCGACAGTATCCCTAAAACGTGCCGATATAAACTTTAACCAATCGATTGCCAATTCACACACGCACAAAAGCAATGTTTTCAACTGGTCTTCATGCATTAGCACTTATATTCTGGCTTAAATTAAAAACTATTTGGTAGATCGCAGTTTCAATTTGTACGCAATCAATCAAATTCAGACAAGCAGGGACAACGAAATCTTCCGTGATCGTAATGTAACCTCAGTTCTGGAATTCGACAACATGTGGAGGAAAAGGCACCCGAATGCATACCATTGCTTTATCCAACGCTCTATAGCCATTATCTTAACAAACGCATCCATTGACGGCTCTAAGCACGAAAGAAGATAAAATAAAAGACAAATTGGAGCGCTTTGTTTAGCACTGCGCGCAAAAATTTGATAAATCTAATTTTCGCCATTCTAAAATTCACTAGTCTAAATTCTAAGATTCTATTCTAAATTGCAATTTAATCTGATTCTATCCAATTCCAATTCGTGGCCTCTAAATTGCATCAATATGGTTCTGTTCAGTTAAAGCTTGGTCTGGTTTTCCAGTTGAATAAGAGAGACAATTTAGCCGTTTGTCAAGAACTTGCAAGAGGCAAATTAGCAAAAATCAAGAAGCGTATAGACTCGAGAAGAGTTGTTGGGATAGTAACTCACTTTGCCGAAAGGAGTTACCCACGAATCCCTCTCACAAATGCAAACAACTAGTGCGTAGAAATAGAACCTTGCCGTTTGTTTAGATGGGCGAAAAAAGTTATATACAGGATGGCGAAAATTCATGAGTTTTTCAAAACAATCCAACTCTTTTTTTAAATCGGATTGTTTTTATTTAAATCGGATCTTTTTGATTTTTGAAAGTTTTTCAACGGTTTTTGAACAAGGGCGACACTGCAGTCAATTATTTGCTTACTCAGCGATGTTTCAAATCGATTTCAAACAAATTGGTAAAAAGAAATTCAAAATCAAATACAATTCATGTTCACACGAAGTTTACCAAAGCGCTTTCGGCCAAATCTGCTTTTGCATCGCAGAAGTAAAAGTCGTCATTTTCCGGCAAAGATTGAAAAAGCAAAAGCCTACAACACCCGGTATTCCCAGGCGGTCACCCATCCAAGTACTAACCGGGCCCGACGTTGCTTAACTTCCCAGATCAGACGAGATGGGGTGTATTCAACGTGGTATGGTCGTAGGCGACAGTATCCCTAAAACGTGCCGATATAAACTTTAACCAATCGATTGCCAATTCACACACGCACAAAAGCAATGTTTTCAACTGGTCTTCATGCATTAGCACTTATATTCTGGCTTAAATTAAAAACTATTTGGTAGATCGCAGTTTCAATTTGTACGCAATCAATCAAATTCAGACAAGCAGGGACAACGAAATCTTCCGTGATCGTAATGTAACCTCAGTTCTGGAATTCGACAACATGTGGAGGAAAAGGCACCCGAATGCATACCATTGCTTTATCCAACGCTCTATAGCCATTATCTTAACAAACGCATCCATTGACGGCTCTAAGCACGAAAGAAGATAAAATAAAAGACAAATTGGAGCGCTTTGTTTAGCACTGCGCGCAAAAATTTGATAAATCTAATTTTCGCCATTCTAAAATTCACTAGTCTAAATTCTAAGATTCTATTCTAAATTGCAATTTAATCTGATTCTATCCAATTCCAATTCGTGGCCTCTAAATTGCATCAATATGGTTCTGTTCAGTTAAAGCTTGGTCTGGTTTTCCAGTTGAATAAGAGAGACAATTTAGCCGTTTGTCAAGAACTTGCAAGAGGCAAATTAGCAAAAATCAAGAAGCGTATAGACTCGAGAAGAGTTGTTGGGATAGTAACTCACTTTGCCGAAAGGAGTTACCCACGAATCCCTCTCACAAATGCAAACAACTAGTGCGTAGAAATAGAACCTTGCCGTTTGTTTAGATGGGCGAAAAAAGTTATATACAGGATGGCGAAAATTCATGAGTTTTTCAAAACAATCCAACTCTTTTTTTAAATCGGATTGTTTTGATTTAAATCGGATCTTTTTGATTTTTGAAAGTTTTTCAACGGTTTTTGAACAAGGGCGACACTGCAGTCAATTATTTGCTTACTCAGCGATGTTTCAAATCGATTTCAAACATATTGGTAAAAAGAAATTCAAAATCAAATACAATTCAAGTTCACACGAAGTTTACCAAAGCGCTTTCGGCCAAATCTGCTTTTGCATCGCAGAAGTAAAAGTCGTCATTTTCCGGCAAAGATTGAAAAAGCAAAAGCCTACAACACCCGGTATTCCCAGGCGGTCACCCATCCAAGTACTAACCGGGCCCGACGTTGCTTAACTTCCCAGATCAGACGAGATGGGGTGTATTCAACGTGGTATGGTCGTAGGCGACAGTATCCCTAAAACGTGCCGATATAAACTTTAACCAATCGATTGCCAATTCACACACGCACAAAAGCAATGTTTTCAACTGGTCTTCATGCATTAGCACTTATATTCTGGCTTAAATTAAAAACTATTTGGTAGATCGCAGTTTCAATTTTTATGCAATCAATCAAATTCAGACAAGCAGGGACAACGAAATCTTCCGTGATCGTAATGTAACCTCAGTTCTGGAATTCGACAACATGTGGAGGAAAAGGCACCCGAATGCATACCATTGCTTTATCCAACGCTCTATAGCCATTATCTTAACAAACGCATCCATTGACGGCTCTAAGCACGAAAGAAGATAAAATAAAAGACAAATTGGAGCGCTTTGTTTAGCACTGCGCGCAAAAATTTGATAAATCTAATTTTCGCCATTCTAAAATTCACTAGTCTAAATTCTAAGATTCTATTCTAAATTGCAATTTAATCTGATTCTATCCAATTCCAATTCGTGGCCTCTAAATTGCATCAATATGGTTCTGTTCAGTTAAAGCTTGGTCTGGTTTTCCAGTTGAATAAGAGAGACAATTTAGCCGTTTGTCAAGAACTTGCAAGAGGCAAATTAGCAAAAATCAAGAAGCGTATAGACTCGAGAAGAGTTGTTGGGACAGTAACTCACTTTGCCGAAAGGAGTTACCCACGAATCCCTCTCACAAATGCAAACAACTAGTGCGTAGAAATAGAACCTTGCCGTTTGTTTAGATGGGCGAAAAAAGTTATATACAGGATGGCGAAAATTCATGAGTTTTTCAAAACAATCCAACTCTTTTTTTAAATCGGATTGTTTTGATTTAAATCGGATCTTTTTGATTTTTGAAAGTTTTTCAACGGTTTTTGAACAAGGGCGACACTGCAGTCAATTATTTGCTTACTCAGCGATGTTTCAAATCGATTTCAAACATATTGGTAAAAAGAAATTCAAAATCAAATACAATTCAAGTTCACACGAAGTTTACCAAAGCGCTTTCGGCCAAATCTGCTTTTGCATCGCAGAAGTAAAAGTCGTCATTTTCCGGCAAAGATTGAAAAAGCAAAAGCCTACAACACCCGGTATTCCCAGGCGGTCACCCATCCAAGTACTAACCGGGCCCGACGTTGCTTAACTTCCCAGATCAGACGAGATGGGGTGTATTCAACGTGGTATGGTCGTAGGCGACAGTATCCCTAAAACGTGCCGATATAAACTTTAACCAATCGATTGCCAATTCACACACGC
The DNA here is from genome assembly GCA_963965965.1 of Trididemnum nubilum. Classification (NCBI taxonomy): domain Eukaryota; kingdom Metazoa; phylum Chordata; class Ascidiacea; order Aplousobranchia; family Didemnidae; genus Trididemnum; species Trididemnum nubilum. The sequence continues at coordinate 14,018,427 of OZ014481.1, forward strand.
ACAAAAGCAATGTTTTCAACTGGTCTTCATGCATTAGCACTTATATTCTGGCTTAAATTAAAAACTATTTGGTAGATCGCAGTTTCAATTTGTACGCAATCAATCAAATTCAGACAAGCAGGGACAACGAAATCTTCCGTGATCGTAATGTAACCTCAGTTCTGGAATTCGACAACATGTGGAGGAAAAGGCACCCGAATGCATACCATTGCTTTATCCAACGCTCTATAGCCATTATCTTAACAAACGCATCCATTGACGGCTCTAAGCACGAAAGAAGATAAAATAAAAGACAAATTGGAGCGCTTTGTTTAGCACTGCGCGCAAAAATTTGATAAATCTAATTTTCGCCATTCTAAAATTCACTAGTCTAAATTCTAAGATTCTATTCTAAATTGCAATTTAATCTGATTCTATCCAATTCCAATTCGTGGCCTCTAAATTGCATCAATATGGTTCTGTTCAGTTAAAGCTTGGTCTGGTTTTCCAGTTGAATAAGAGAGACAATTTAGCCGTTTGTCAAGAACTTGCAAGACGCAAATTAGCAAAAATCAAGAAGCGTATAGACTCGAGAAGAGTTGTTGGGACAGTAACTCACTTTGCCGAAAGGAGTTACCCACGAATCCCTCTCACAAATGCAAACAACTAGTGCGTAGAAATAGAACCTTGCCGTTTGTTTAGATGGGCGAAAAAAGTTATATACAGGATGGCGAAAATTCATGAGTTTTTCAAAACAATCCAACTCTTTTTTTAAATCGGATTGTTTTGATTTAAATCGGATCTTTTTGATTTTTGAAAGTTTTTCAACGGTTTTTGAACAAGGGCGACACTGCAGTCAATTATTTGCTTACTCAGCGATGTTTCAAATCGATTTCAAACATATTGGTAAAAAGAAATTCAAAATCAAATACAATTCAAGTTCACACGAAGTTTACCAAAGCGCTTTCGGCCAAATCTGCTTTTGCATCGCAGAAGTAAAAGTCGTCATTTTCCGGCAAAGATTGAAAAAGCAAAAGCCTACAACACCCGGTATTCCCAGGCGGTCACCCATCCAAGTACTAACCGGGCCCGACGTTGCTTAACTTCCCAGATCAGACGAGATGGGGTGTATTCAACGTGGTATGGTCGTAGGCGACAGTATCCCTAAAACGTGCCGATATAAACTTTAACCAATCGATTGCCAATTCACACACGCACAAAAGCAATGTTTTCAACTGGTCTTCATGCATTAGCACTTATATTCTGGCTTAAATTAAAAACTATTTGGTAGATCGCAGTTTCAATTTGTACGCAATCAATCAAATTCAGACAAGCAGGGACAACGAAATCTTCCGTGATCGTAATGTAACCTCAGTTCTGGAATTCGACAACATGTGGAGGAAAAGGCACCCGAATGCATACCATTGCTTTATCCAACGCTCTATAGCCATTATCTTAACAAACGCATCCATTGACGGCTCTAAGCACGAAAGAAGATAAAATAAAAGACAAATTGGAGCGCTTTGTTTAGCACTGCGCGCAAAAATTTGATAAATCTAATTTTCGCCATTCTAAAATTCACTAGTCTAAATTCTAAGATTCTATTCTAAATTGCAATTTAATCTGATTCTATCCAATTCCAATTCGTGGCCTCTAAATTGCATCAATATGGTTCTGTTCAGTTAAAGCTTGGTCTGGTTTTCCAGTTGAATAAGAGAGACAATTTAGCCGTTTGTCAAGAACTTGCAAGAGGCAAATTAGCAAAAATCAAGAAGCGTATAGACTCGAGAAGAGTTGTTGGGACAGTAACTCACTTTGCCGAAAGGAGTTACCCACGAATCCCTCTCACAAATGCAAACAACTAGTGCGTAGAAATAGAACCTTGCCGTTTGTTTAGATGGGCGAAAAAAGTTATATACAGGATGGCGAAAATTCATGAGTTTTTCAAAACAATCCAACTCTTTTTTTAAATCGGATTGTTTTTATTTAAATCGGATCTTTTTGATTTTTGAAAGTTTTTCAACGGTTTTTGAACAAGGGCGACACTGCAGTCAATTATTTGCTTACTCAGCGATGTTTCAAATCGATTTCAAACATATTGGTAAAAAGAAATTCAAAATCAAATACAATTCAAGTTCACACGAAGTTTACCAAAGCGCTTTCGGCCAAATCTGCTTTTGCATCGCAGAAGTAAAAGTCGTCATTTTCCGGCAAAGATTGAAAAAGCAAAAGCCTACAACACCCGGTATTCCCAGGCGGTCACCCATCCAAGTACTAACCGGGCCCGACGTTGCTTAACTTCCCAGATCAGACGAGATGGGGTGTATTCAACGTGGTATGGTCGTAGGCGACAGTATCCCTAAAACGTGCCGATATAAACTTTAACCAATCGATTGCCAATTCACACACGCACAAAAGCAATGTTTTCAACTGGTCTTCATGCATTAGCACTTATATTCTGGCTTAAATTAAAAACTATTTGGTAGATCGCAGTTTCAATTTGTACGCAATCAATCAAATTCAGACAAGCAGGGACAACGAAATCTTCCGTGATCGTAATGTAACCTCAGTTCTGGAATTCGACAACATGTGGAGGAAAAGGCACCCGAATGCATACCATTGCTTTATCCAACGCTCTATAGCCATTATCTTAACAAACGCATCCATTGACGGCTCTAAGCACGAAAGAAGATAAAATAAAAGACAAATTGGAGCGCTTTGTTTAGCACTGCGCGCAAAAATTTGATAAATCTAATTTTCGCCATTCTAAAATTCACTAGTCTAAATTCTAAGATTCTATTCTAAATTGCAATTTAATCTGATTCTATCCAATTCCAATTCGTGGCCTCTAAATTGCATCAATATGGTTCTGTTCAGTTAAAGCTTGGTCTGGTTTTCCAGTTGAATAAGAGAGACAATTTAGCCGTTTGTCAAGAACTTGCAAGAGGCAAATTAGCAAAAATCAAGAAGCGTATAGACTCGAGAAGAGTTGTTGGGACAGTAACTCACTTTGCCGAAAGGAGTTACCCACGAATCCCTCTCACAAATGCAAACAACTAGTGCGTAGAAATAGAACCTTGCCGTTTGTTTAGATGGGCGAAAAAAGTTATATACAGGATGGCGAAAATTCATGAGTTTTTCAAAACAATCCAACTCTTTTTTTAAATCGGATTGTTTTTATTTAAATCGGATCTTTTTGATTTTTGAAAGTTTTTCAACGGTTTTTGAACAAGGGCGACACTGCAGTCAATTATTTGCTTACTCAGCGATGTTTCAAATCGATTTCAAACATATTGGTAAAAAGAAATTCAAAATCAAATACAATTCAAGTTCACACGAAGTTTACCAAAGCGCTTTCGGCCAAATCTGCTTTTGCATCGCAGAAGTAAAAGTCGTCATTTTCCGGCAAAGATTGAAAAAGCAAAAGCCTACAACACCCGGTATTCCCAGGCGGTCACCCATCCAAGTACTAACCGGGCCCGACGTTGCTTAACTTCCCAGATCAGACGAGATGGGGTGTATTCAACGTGGTATGGTCGTAGGCGACAGTATGCCTAAAACGTGCCGATATAAACTTTAACCAATCGATTGCCAATTCACACACGCACAAAAGCAATGTTTTCAACTGGTCTTCATGCATTAGCACTTATATTCTGGCTTAAATTGAAGATATTTGGTTAATCGCAGTTTCAATTTTTATGCAATCAATCAAATTCAGACAAGCAGGGACAACGAAATCTTCCGTGATCGTAATGTAACCTCAGTTCTGGAATTCGACAACATGTGGAGGAAAAGGCACCCGAATGCATACCATTGCTTTATCCAACGCTCTATAGCCATTATCTTAACAAACGCATCCATTGACGGCTCTAAGCACGAAAGAAGATAAAATAAAAGACAAATTGGAGCGCTTTGTTTAGCACTGCGCGCAAAAATTTGATAAATCTAATTTTCGCCATTCTAAAATTCACTAGTCTAAATTCTAAGATTCTATTCTAAATTGCAATTTAATCTGATTCTATCCAATTCCAATTCGTGGCCTCTAAATTGCATCAATATGGTTCTGTTCAGTTAAAGCTTGGTCTGGTTTTCCAGTTGAATAAGAGAGACAATTTAGCCGTTTGTCAAGAACTTGCAAGAGGCAAATTAGCAAAAATCAAGAAGCGTATAGACTCGAGAAGAGTTGTTGGGACAGTAACTCACTTTGCCGAAAGGAGTTACCCACGAATCCCTCTCACAAATGCAAACAACTAGTGCGTAGAAATAGAACCTTGCCGTTTGTTTAGATGGGCGAAAAAAGTTATATACAGGATGGCGAAAATTCATGAGTTTTTCAAAACAATCCAACTCTTTTTTTAAATCGGATTGTTTTTATTTAAATCGGATCTTTTTGATTTTTGAAAGTTTTTCAACGGTTTTTGAACAAGGGCGACACTGCAGTCAATTATTTGCTTACTCAGCGATGTTTCAAATCGATTTCAAACATATTGGTAAAAAGAAATTCAAAATCAAATACAATTCAAGTTCACACGAAGTTTACCAAAGCGCTTTCGGCCAAATCTGCTTTTGCATCGCAGAAGTAAAAGTCGTCATTTTCCGGCAAAGATTGAAAAAGCAAAAGCCTACAACACCCGGTATTCCCAGGCGGTCACCCATCCAAGTACTAACCGGGCCCGACGTTGCTTAACTTCCCAGATCAGACGAGATGGGGTGTATTCAACGTGGTATGGTCGTAGGCGACAGTATCCCTAAAACGTGCCGATATAAACTTTAACCAATCGATTGCCAATTCACACACGCACAAAAGCAATGTTTTCAACTGGTCTTCATGCATTAGCACTTATATTCTGGCTTAAATTAAAAACTATTTGGTAGATCGCAGTTTCAATTTGTACGCAATCAATCAAATTCAGACAAGCAGGGACAACGAAATCTTCCGTGATCGTAATGTAACCTCAGTTCTGGAATTCGACAACATGTGGAGGAAAAGGCACCCGAATGCATACCATTGCTTTATCCAACGCTCTATAGCCATTATCTTAACAAACGCATCCATTGACGGCTCTAAGCACGAAAGAAGATAAAATAAAAGACAAATTGGAGCGCTTTGTTTAGCACTGCGCGCAAAAATTTGATAAATCTAATTTTCGCCATTCTAAAATTCACTAGTCTAAATTCTAAGATTCTATTCTAAATTGCAATTTAATCTGATTCTATCCAATTCCAATTCGTGGCCTCTAAATTGCATCAATATGGTTCTGTTCAGTTAAAGCTTGGTCTGGTTTTCCAGTTGAATAAGAGAGACAATTTAGCCGTTTGTCAAGAACTTGCAAGACGCAAATTAGCAAAAATCAAGAAGCGTATAGACTCGAGAAGAGTTGTTGGGACAGTAACTCACTTTGCCGAAAGGAGTTACCCACGAATCCCTCTCACAAATGCAAACAACTAGTGCGTAGAAATAGAACCTTGCCGTTTGTTTAGATGGGCGAAAAAAGTTATATACAGGATGGCGAAAATTCATGAGTTTTTCAAAACAATCCAACTCTTTTTTTAAATCGGATTGTTTTTATTTAAATCGGATCTTTTTGATTTTTGAAAGTTTTTCAACGGTTTTTGAACAAGGGCGACACTGCAGTCAATTATTTGCTTACTCAGCGATGTTTCAAATCGATTTCAAACATATTGGTAAAAAGAAATTCAAAATCAAATACAATTCAAGTTCACACGAAGTTTACCAAAGCGCTTTCGGCCAAATCTGCTTTTGCATCGCAGAAGTAAAAGTCGTCATTTTCCGGCAAAGATTGAAAAAGCAAAAGCCTACAACACCCGGTATTCCCAGGCGGTCACCCATCCAAGTACTAACCGGGCCCGACGTTGCTTAACTTCCCAGATCAGACGAGATGGGGTGTATTCAACGTGGTATGGTCGTAGGCGACAGTATGCCTAAAACGTGCCGATATAAACTTTAACCAATCGATTGCCAATTCACACACGCACAAAAGCAATGTTTTCAACTGGTCTTCATGCATTAGCACTTATATTCTGGCTTAAATTGAAGATATTTGGTTCATCGCAGTTTCAATTTTTATGCAATCAATCAAATTCAGACAAGCAGGGACAACGAAATCTTCCGTGATCGTAATGTAACCTCAGTTCTGGAATTCGACAACATGTGGAGGAAAAGGCACCCGAATGCATACCATTGCTTTATCCAACGCTCTATAGCCATTATCTTAACAAACGCATCCATTGACGGCTCTAAGCACGAAAGAAGATAAAATAAAAGACAAATTGGAGCGCTTTGTTTAGCACTGCGCGCAAAAATTTGATAAATCTAATTTTCGCCATTCTAAAATTCACTAGTCTAAATTCTAAGATTCTATTCTAAATTGCAATTTAATCTGATTCTATCCAATTCCAATTCGTGGCCTCTAAATTGCATCAATATGGTTCTGTTCAGTTAAAGCTTGGTCTGGTTTTCCAGTTGAATAAGAGAGACAATTTAGCCGTTTGTCAAGAACTTGCAAGAGGCAAATTAGCAAAAATCAAGAAGCGTATAGACTCGAGAAGAGTTGTTGGGACAGTAACTCACTTTGCCGAAAGGAGTTACCCACGAATCCCTCTCACAAATGCAAACAACTAGTGCGTAGAAATAGAACCTTGCCGTTTGTTTAGATGGGCGAAAAAAGTTATATACAGGATGGCGAAAATTCATGAGTTTTTCAAAACAATCCAACTCTTTTTTTAAATCGGATTGTTTTTATTTAAATCGGATCTTTTTGATTTTTGAAAGTTTTTCAACGGTTTTTGAACAAGGGCGACACTGCAGTCAATTATTTGCTTACTCAGCGATGTTTCAAATCGATTTCAAACATATTGGTAAAAAGAAATTCAAAATCAAATACAATTCAAGTTCACACGAAGTTTACCAAAGCGCTTTCGGCCAAATCTGCTTTTGCATCGCAGAAGTAAAAGTCGTCATTTTCCGGCAAAGATTGAAAAAGCAAAAGCCTACAACACCCGGTATTCCCAGGCGGTCACCCATCCAAGTACTAACCGGGCCCGACGTTGCTTAACTTCCCAGATCAGACGAGATGGGGTGTATTCAACGTGGTATGGTCGTAGGCGACAGTATCCCTAAAACGTGCCGATATAAACTTTAACCAATCGATTGCCAATTCACACACGCACAAAAGCAATGTTTTCAACTGGTCTTCATGCATTAGCACTTATATTCTGGCTTAAATTAAAAACTATTTGGTAGATCGCAGTTTCAATTTGTACGCAATCAATCAAATTCAGACAAGCAGGGACAACGAAATCTTCCGTGATCGTAATGTAACCTCAGTTCTGGAATTCGACAACATGTGGAGGAAAAGGCACCCGAATGCATACCATTGCTTTATCCAACGCTCTATAGCCATTATCTTAACAAACGCATCCATTGACGGCTCTAAGCACGAAAGAAGATAAAATAAAAGACAAATTGGAGCGCTTTGTTTAGCACTGCGCGCAAAAATTTGATAAATCTAATTTTCGCCATTCTAAAATTCACTAGTCTAAATTCTAAGATTCTATTCTAAATTGCAATTTAATCTGATTCTATCCAATTCCAATTCGTGGCCTCTAAATTGCATCAATATGGTTCTGTTCAGTTAAAGCTTGGTCTGGTTTTCCAGTTGAATAAGAGAGACAATTTAGCCGTTTGTCAAGAACTTGCAAGAGGCAAATTAGCAAAAATCAAGAAGCGTATAGACTCGAGAAGAGTTGTTGGGACAGTAACTCACTTTGCCGAAAGGAGTTACCCACGAATCCCTCTCACAAATGCAAACAACTAGTGCGTAGAAATAGAACCTTGCCGTTTGTTTAGATGGGCGAAAAAAGTTATATACAGGATGGCGAAAATTCATGAGTTTTTCAAAACAATCCAACTCTTTTTTTAAATCGGATTGTTTTTATTTAAATCGGATCTTTTTGATTTTTGAAAGTTTTTCAACGGTTTTTGAACAAGGGCGACACTGCAGTCAATTATTTGCTTACTCAGCGATGTTTCAAATCGATTTCAAACATATTGGTAAAAAGAAATTCAAAATCAAATACAATTCAAGTTCACACGAAGTTTACCAAAGCGCTTTCGGCCAAATCTGCTTTTGCATCGCAGAAGTAAAAGTCGTCATTTTCCGGCAAAGATTGAAAAAGCAAAAGCCTACAACACCCGGTATTCCCAGGCGGTCACCCATCCAAGTACTAACCGGGCCCGACGTTGCTTAACTTCCCAGATCAGACGAGATGGGGTGTATTCAACGTGGTATGGTCGTAGGCGACAGTATGCCTAAAACGTGCCGATATAAACTTTAACCAATCGATTGCCAATTCACACACGCACAAAAGCAATGTTTTCAACTGGTCTTCATGCATTAGCACTTATATTCTGGCTTAAATTGAAGATATTTGGTTAATCGCAGTTTCAATTTTTATGCAATCAATCAAATTCAGACAAGCAGGGACAACGAAATCTTCCGTGATCGTAATGTAACCTCAGTTCTGGAATTCGACAACATGTGGAGGAAAAGGCACCCGAATGCATACCATTGCTTTATCCAACGCTCTATAGCCATTATCTTAACAAACGCATCCATTGACGGCTCTAAGCACGAAAGAAGATAAAATAAAAGACAAATTGGAGCGCTTTGTTTAGCACTGCGCGCAAAAATTTGATAAATCTAATTTTCGCCATTCTAAAATTCACTAGTCTAAATTCTAAGATTCTATTCTAAATTGCAATTTAATCTGATTCTATCCAATTCCAATTCGTGGCCTCTAAATTGCATCAATATGGTTCTGTTCAGTTAAAGCTTGGTCTGGTTTTCCAGTTGAATAAGAGAGACAATTTAGCCGTTTGTCAAGAACTTGCAAGACGCAAATTAGCAAAAATCAAGAAGCGTATAGACTCGAGAAGAGTTGTTGGGATAGTAACTCACTTTGCCGAAAGGAGTTACCCACGAATCCCTCTCACAAATGCAAACAACTAGTGCGTAGAAATAGAACCTTGCCGTTTGTTTAGATGGGCGAAAAAAGTTATATACAGGATGGCGAAAATTCATGAGTTTTTCAAAACAATCCAACTCTTTTTTTAAATCGGATTGTTTTTATTTAAATCGGATCTTTTTGATTTTTGAAAGTTTTTCAACGGTTTTTGAACAAGGGCGACACTGCAGTCAATTATTTGCTTACTCAGCGATGTTTCAAATCGATTTCAAACATATTGGTAAAAAGAAATTCAAAATCAAATACAATTCAAGTTCACACGAAGTTTACCAAAGCGCTTTCGGCCAAATCTGCTTTTGCATCGCAGAAGTAAAAGTCGTCATTTTCCGGCAAAGATTGAAAAAGCAAAAGCCTACAACACCCGGTATTCCCAGGCGGTCACCCATCCAAGTACTAACCGGGCCCGACGTTGCTTAACTTCCCAGATCAGACGAGATGGGGTGTATTCAACGTGGTATGGTCGTAGGCGACAGTATCCCTAAAACGTGCCGATATAAACTTTAACCAATCGATTGCCAATTCACACACGCACAAAAGCAATGTTTTCAACTGGTCTTCATGCATTAGCACTTATATTCTGGCTTAAATTAAAAACTATTTGGTAGATCGCAGTTTCAATTTGTACGCAATCAATCAAATTCAGACAAGCAGGGACAACGAAATCTTCCGTGATCGTAATGTAACCTCAGTTCTGGAATTCGACAACATGTGGAGGAAAAGGCACCCGAATGCATACCATTGCTTTATCCAACGCTCTATAGCCATTATCTTAACAAACGCATCCATTGACGGCTCTAAGCACGAAAGAAGATAAAATAAAAGACAAATTGGAGCGCTTTGTTTAGCACTGCGCGCAAAAATTTGATAAATCTAATTTTCGCCATTCTAAAATTCACTAGTCTAAATTCTAAGATTCTATTCTAAATTGCAATTTAATCTGATTCTATCCAATTCCAATTCGTGGCCTCTAAATTGCATCAATATGGTTCTGTTCAGTTAAAGCTTGGTCTGGTTTTCCAGTTGAATAAGAGAGACAATTTAGCCGTTTGTCAAGAACTTGCAAGAGGCAAATTAGCAAAAATCAAGAAGCGTATAGACTCGAGAAGAGTTGTTGGGATAGTAACTCACTTTGCCGAAAGGAGTTACCCACGAATCCCTCTCACAAATGCAAACAACTAGTGCGTAGAAATAGAACCTTGCCGTTTGCTTAGATGGGCGAAAAAAGTTATATACAGGATGGCGAAAATTCATGAGTTTTTCAAAACAATCCAACTCTTTTTTTAAATCGGATTGTTTTTATTTAAATCGGATCTTTTTGATTTTTGAAAGTTTTTCAACGGTTTTTGAACAAGGGCGACACTGCAGTCAATTATTTGCTTACTCAGCGATGTTTCAAATCGATTTCAAACATATTGGTAAAAAGAAATTCAAAATCAAATACAATTCATGTTCACACGAAGTTTACCAAAGCGCTTTCGGCCAAATCTGCTTTTGCATCGCAGAAGTAAAAGTCGTCATTTTCCGGCAAAGATTGAAAAAGCAAAAGCCTACAACACCCGGTATTCCCAGGCGGTCACCCATCCAAGTACTAACCGGGCCCGACGTTGCTTAACTTCCCAGATCAGACGAGATGGGGTGTATTCAACGTGGTATGGTCGTAGGCGACAGTATCCCTAAAACGTGCCGATATAAACTTTAACCAATCGATTGCCAATTCACACACACACAAAAGCAATGTTTTCAACTGGTCTTCATGCATTAGCACTTATATTCTGGCTTAAATTGAAGATATTTGGTTAATCGCAGTTTCAATTTTTATGCAATCAATCAAATTCAGACAAGCAGGGACAACGAAATCTTCCGTGATCGTAATGTAACCTCAGTTCTGGAATTCGACAACATGTGGAGGAAAAGGCACCCGAATGCATACCATTGCTTTATCCAACGCTCTATAGCCATTATCTTAACAAACGCATCCATTGACGGCTCTAAGCACGAAAGAAGATAAAATAAAAGACAAATTGGAGCGCTTTGTTTAGCACTGCGCGCAAAAATTTGATAAATCTAATTTTCGCCATTCTAAAATTCACTAGTCTAAATTCTAAGATTCTATTCTAAATTGCAATTTAATCTGATTCTATCCAATTCCAATTCGTGGCCTCTAAATTGCATCAATATGGTTCTGTTCAGTTAAAGCTTGGTCTGGTTTTCCAGTTGAATAAGAGAGACAATTTAGCCGTTTGTCAAGAACTTGCAAGAGGCAAATTAGCAAAAATCAAGAAGCGTATAGACTCGAGAAGAGTTGTTGGGACAGTAACTCACTTTGCCGAAAGGAGTTACCCACGAATCCCTCTCACAAATGCAAACAACTAGTGCGTAGAAATAGAACCTTGCCGTTTGTTTAGATGGGCGAAAAAAGTTATATACAGGATGGCGAAAATTCATGAGTTTTTCAAAACAATCCAACTCTTTTTTTAAATCGGATTGTTTTTATTTAAATCGGATCTTTTTGATTTTTGAAAGTTTTTCAACGGTTTTTGAACAAGGGCGACACTGCAGTCAATTATTTGCTTACTCAGCGATGTTTCAAATCGATTTCAAACATATTGGTAAAAAGAAATTCAAAATCAAATACAATTCAAGTTCACACGAAGTTTACCAAAGCGCTTTCGGCCAAATCTGCTTTTGCATCGCAGAAGTAAAAGTCGTCATTTTCCGGCAAAGATTGAAAAAGCAAAAGCCTACAACACCCGGTATTCCCAGGCGGTCACCCATCCAAGTACTAACCGGGCCCGACGTTGCTTAACTTCCCAGATCAGACGAGATGGGGTGTATTCAACGTGGTATGGTCGTAGGCGACAGTATCGCTAAAACGTGCCGATATAAACTTTAACCAATCGATTGCCAATTCACACACGCACAAAAGCAATGTTTTCAACTGGTCTTCATGCATTAGCACTTATATTCTGGCTTAAATTAAAAACTATTTGGTAGATCGCAGTTTCAATTTGTACGCAATCAATCAAATTCAGACAAGCAGGGACAACGAAATCTTCCGTGATCGTAATGTAACCTCAGTTCTGGAATTCGACAACATGTGGAGGAAAAGGCACCCGAATGCATACCATTGCTTTATCCAACGCTCTATAGCCATTATTTTAACAAACGCATCCATTGACGGCTCTAAGCACGAAAGAAGATAAAATAAAAGACAAATTGGAGCGCTTTGTTTAGCACTGCGCGCAAAAATTTGATAAATCTAATTTTCGCCATTCTAAAATTCACTAGTCTAAATTCTAAGATTCTATTCTAAATTGCAATTTAATCTGATTCTATCCAATTCCAATTCGTGGCCTCTAAATTGCATCAATATGGTTCTGTTCAGTTAAAGCTTGGTCTGGTTTTCCAGTTGAATAAGAGAGACAATTTAGCCGTTTGTCAAGAACTTGCAAGACGCAAATTAGCAAAAATCAAGAAGCGTATAGACTCGAGAAGAGTTGTTGGGATAGTAACTCACTTTGCCGAAAGGAGTTACCCACGAATCCCTCTCACAAATGCAAACAACTAGTGCGTAGAAATAGAACCTTGCCGTTTGTTTAGATGGGCGAAAAAAGTTATATACAGGATGGCGAAAATTCATGAGTTTTTCAAAACAATCCAACTCTTTTTTTAAATCGGATTGTTTTTATTTAAATCGGATCTTTTTGATTTTTGAAAGTTTTTCAACGGTTTTTGAACAAGGGCGACACTGCAGTCAATTATTTGCTTACTCAGCGATGTTTCAAATCGATTTCAAACATATTGGTAAAAAGAAATTCAAAATCAAATACAATTCAAGTTCACACGAAGTTTACCAAAGCGCTTTCGGCCAAATCTGCTGTTGCATCGCAGAAGTAAAAGTCGTCATTTTCCGGCAAAGATTGAAAAAGCAAAAGCCTACAACACCCGGTATTCCCAGGCGGTCACCCATCCAAGTACTAACCGGGCCCGACGTTGCTTAACTTCCCAGATCAGACGAGATGGGGTGTATTCAACGTGGTATGGTCGTAGGCGACAGTATCCCTAAAACGTGCCGATATAAACTTTAACCAATCGATTGCCAATTCACACACGCACAAAAGCAATGTTTTCAACTGGTCTTCATGCATTAGCACTTATATTCTGGCTTAAATTAAAAACTATTTGGTAGATCGCAGTTTCAATTTGTACGCAATCAATCAAATTCAGACAAGCAGGGACAACGAAATCTTCCGTGATCGTAATGTAACCTCAGTTCTGGAATTCGACAACATGTGGAGGAAAAGGCACCCGAATGCATACCATTGCTTTATCCAACGCTCTATAGCCATTATCTTAACAAACGCATCCATTGACGGCTCTAAGCACGAAAGAAGATAAAATAAAAGACAAATTGGAGCGCTTTGTTTAGCACTGCGCGCAAAAATTTGATAAATCTAATTTTCGCCATTCTAAAATTCACTAGTCTAAATTCTAAGATTCTATTCTAAATTGCAATTTAATCTGATTCTATCCAATTCCAATTCGTGGCCTCTAAATTGCATCAATATGGTTCTGTTCAGTTAAAGCTTGGTCTGGTTTTCCAGTTGAATAAGAGAGACAATTTAGCCGTTTGTCAAGAACTTGCAAGAGGCAAATTAGCAAAAATCAAGAAGCGTATAGACTCGAGAAGAGTTGTTGGGACAGTAACTCACTTTGCCGAAAGGAGTTACCCACGAATCCCTCTCACAAATGCAAACAACTAGTGCGTAGAAATAGAACCTTGCCGTTTGTTTAGATGGGCGAAAAAAGTTATATACAGGATGGCGAAAATTCATGAGTTTTTCAAAACAATCCAACTCTTTTTTTAAATCGGATTGTTTTTATTTAAATCGGATCTTTTTGATTTTTGAAAGTTTTTCAACGGTTTTTGAACAAGGGCGACACTGCAGTCAATTATTTGCTTACTCAGCGATGTTTCAAATCGATTTCAAACATATTGGTAAAAAGAAATTCAAAATCAAATACAATTCATGTTCACACGAAGTTTACCAAAGCGCTTTCGGCCAAATCTGCTTTTGCATCGCAGAAGTAAAAGTCGTCATTTTCCGGCAAAGATTGAAAAAGCAAAAGCCTACAACACCCGGTATTCCCAGGCGGTCACCCATCCAAGTACTAACCGGGCCCGACGTTGCTTAACTTCCCAGATCAGACGAGATGGGGTGTATTCAACGTGGTATGGTCGTAGGCGACAGTATCCCTAAAACGTGCCGATATAAACTTTAACCAATCGATTGCCAATTCACACACGCACAAAAGCAATGTTTTCAACTGGTCTTCATGCATTAGCACTTATATTCTGGCTTAAATTGAAGATATTTGGTTAATCGCAGTTTCAATTTTTATGCAATCAATCAAATTCAGACAAGCAGGGACAACGAAATCTTCCGTGATCGTAATGTAACCTCAGTTCTGGAATTCGACAACATGTGGAGGAAAAGGCACCCGAATGCATACCATTGCTTTATCCAACGCTCTATAGCCATTATCTTAACAAACGCATCCATTGACGGCTCTAAGCACGAAAGAAGATAAAATAAAAGACAAATTGGAGCGCTTTGTTTAGCACTGCGCGCAAAAATTTGATAAATCTAATTTTCGCCATTCTAAAATTCACTAGTCTAAATTCTAAGATTCTATTCTAAATTGCAATTTAATCTGATTCTATCCAATTCCAATTCGTGGCCTCTAAATTGCATCAATATGGTTCTGTTCAGTTAAAGCTTGGTCTGGTTTTCCAGTTGAATAAGAGAGACAATTTAGCCGTTTGTCAAGAACTTGCAAGAGGCAAATTAGCAAAAATCAAGAAGCGTATAGACTCGAGAAGAGTTGTTGGGATAGTAACTCACTTTGCCGAAAGGAGTTACCCACGAATCCCTCTCACAAATGCAAACAACTAGTGCGTAGAAATAGAACCTTGCCGTTTGTTTAGATGGGCGAAAAAAGTTATATACAGGATGGCGAAAATTCATGAGTTTTTCAAAACAATCCAACTCTTTTTTTAAATCGGATTGTTTTTATTTAAATCGGATCTTTTTGATTTTTGAAAGTTTTTCAACGGTTTTTGAACAAGGGCGACACTGCAGTCAATTATTTGCTTACTCAGCGATGTTTCAAATCGATTTCAAACATATTGGTAAAAAGAAATTCAAAATCAAATACAATTCAAGTTCACACGAAGTTTACCAAAGCGCTTTCGGCCAAATCTGCTTTTGCATCGCAGAAGTAAAAGTCGTCATTTTCCGGCAAAGATTGAAAAAGCAAAAGCCTACAACACCCGGTATTCCCAGGCGGTCACCCATCCAAGTACTAACCGGGCCCGACGTTGCTTAACTTCCCAGATCAGACGAGATGGGGTGTATTCAACGTGGTATGGTCGTAGGCGACAGTATTCCTAAAACGTGCCGATATAAACTTTAACCAATCGATTGCCAATTCACACACGCACAAAAGCAATGTTTTCAACTGGTCTTCATGCATTAGCACTTATATTCTGGCTTAAATTAAAAACTATTTGGTAGATCGCAGTTTCAATTTGTACGCAATCAATCAAATTCAGACAAGCAGGGACAACGAAATCTTCCGTGATCGTAATGTAACCTCAGTTCTGGAATTCGACAACATGTGGAGGAAAAGGCACCCGAATGCATACCATTGCTTTATCCAACGCTCTATAGCCATTATCTTAACAAACGCATCCATTGACGGCTCTAAGCACGAAAGAAGATAAAATAAAAGACAAATTGGAGCGCTTTGTTTAGCACTGCGCGCAAAAATTTGATAAATCTAATTTTCGCCATTCTAAAATTCACTAGTCTAAATTCTAAGATTCTATTCTAAATTGCAATTTAATCTGATTCTATCCAATTCCAATTCGTGGCCTCTAAATTGCATCAATATGGTTCTGTTCAGTTAAAGCTTGGTCTGGTTTTCCAGTTGAATAAGAGAGACAATTTAGCCGTTTGTCAAGAACTTGCAAGAGGCAAATTAGCAAAAATCAAGAAGCGTATAGACTCGAGAAGAGTTGTTGGGACAGTAACTCACTTTGCCGAAAGGAGTTACCCACGAATCCCTCTCACAAATGCAAACAACTAGTGCGTAGAAATAGAACCTTGCCGTTTGTTTAGATGGGCGAAAAAAGTTATATACAGGATGGCGAAAATTCATGAGTTTTTCAAAACAATCCAACTCTTTTTTTAAATCGGATTGTTTTTATTTAAATCGGATCTTTTTGATTTTTGAAAGTTTTTCAACGGTTTTTGAACAAGGGCGACACTGCAGTCAATTATTTGCTTACTCAGCGATGTTTCAAATCGATTTCAAACATATTGGTAAAAAGAAATTCAAAATCAAATACAATTCAAGTTCACACGAAGTTTACCAAAGCGCTTTCGGCCAAATCTGCTTTTGCATCGCAGAAGTAAAAGTCGTCATTTTCCGGCAAAGATTGAAAAAGCAAAAGCCTACAACACCCGGTATTCCCAGGCGGTCACCCATCCAAGTACTAACCGGGCCCGACGTTGCTTAACTTCCCAGATCAGACGAGATGGGGTGTATTCAACGTGGTATGGTCGTAGGCGACAGTATCCCTAAAACGTGCCGATATAAACTTTAACCAATCGATTGCCAATTCACACACGCACAAAAGCAATGTTTTCAACTGGTCTTCATGCATTAGCACTTATATTCTGGCTTAAATTAAAAACTATTTGGTAGATCGCAGTTTCAATTTGTACGCAATCAATCAAATTCAGACAAGCAGGGACAACGAAATCTTCCGTGATCGTAATGTAACCTCAGTTCTGGAATTCGACAACATGTGGAGGAAAAGGCACCCGAATGCATACCATTGCTTTATCCAACGCTCTATAGCCATTATCTTAACAAACGCATCCATTGACGGCTCTAAGCACGAAAGAAGATAAAATAAAAGACAAATTGGAGCGCTTTGTTTAGCACTGCGCGCAAAAATTTGATAAATCTAATTTTCGCCATTCTAAAATTCACTAGTCTAAATTCTAAGATTCTATTCTAAATTGCAATTTAATCTGATTCTATCCAATTCCAATTCGTGGCCTCTAAATTGCATCAATATGGTTCTGTTCAGTTAAAGCTTGGTCTGGTTTTCCAGTTGAATAAGAGAGACAATTTAGCCGTTTGTCAAGAACTTGCAAGAGGCAAATTAGCAAAAATCAAGAAGCGTATAGACTCGAGAAGAGTTGTTGGGACAGTAACTCACTTTGCCGAAAGGAGTTACCCACGAATCCCTCTCACAAATGCAAACAACTAGTGCGTAGAAATAGAACCTTGCCGTTTGTTTAGATGGGCGAAAAAAGTTATATACAGGATGGCGAAAATTCATGAGTTTTTCAAAACAATCCAACTCTTTTTTTAAATCGGATTGTTTTTATTTAAATCGGATCTTTTTGATTTTTGAAAGTTTTTCAACGGTTTTTGAACAAGGGCGACACTGCAGTCAATTATTTGCTTACTCAGCGATGTTTCAAATCGATTTCAAACATATTGGTAAAAAGAAATTCAAAATCAAATACAATTCAAGTTCACACGAAGTTTACCAAAGCGCTTTCGGCCAAATCTGCTTTTGCATCGCAGAAGTAAAAGTCGTCATTTTCCGGCAAAGATTGAAAAAGCAAAAGCCTACAACACCCGGTATTCCCAGGCGGTCACCCATCCAAGTACTAACCGGGCCCGACGTTGCTTAACTTCCCAGATCAGACGAGATGGGGTGTATTCAACGTGGTATGGTCGTAGGCGACAGTATCCCTAAAACGTGCCGATATAAACTTTAACCAATCGATTGCCAATTCACACACGCACAAAAGCAATGTTTTCAACTGGTCTTCATGCATTAGCACTTATATTCTGGCTTAAATTAAAAACTATTTGGTAGATCGCAGTTTCAATTTGTACGCAATCAATCAAATTCAGACAAGCAGGGACAACGAAATCTTCCGTGATCGTAATGTAACCTCAGTTCTGGAATTCGACAACATGTGGAGGAAAAGGCACCCGAATGCATACCATTGCTTTATCCAACGCTCTATAGCCATTATCTTAACAAACGCATCCATTGACGGCTCTAAGCACGAAAGAAGATAAAATAAAAGACAAATTGGAGCGCTTTGTTTAGCACTGCGCGCAAAAATTTGATAAATCTAATTTTCGCCATTCTAAAATTCACTAGTCTAAATTCTAAGATTCTATTCTAAATTGCAATTTAATCTGATTCTATCCAATTCCAATTCGTGGCCACTAAATTGCATCAATATGGTTCTGTTCAGTTAAAGCTTGGTCTGGTTTTCCAGTTGAATAAGAGAGACAATTTAGCCGTTTGTCAAGAACTTGCAAGACGCAAATTAGCAAAAATCAAGAAGCGTATAGACTCGAGAAGAGTTGTTGGGACAGTAACTCACTTTGCCGAAAGGAGTTACCCACGAATCCCTCTCACAAATGCAAACAACTAGTGCGTAGAAATAGAACCTTGCCGTTTGTTTAGATGGGCGAAAAAAGTTATATACAGGATGGCGAAAATTCATGAGTTTTTCAAAACAATCCAACTCTTTTTTTAAATCGGATTGTTTTTATTTAAATCGGATCTTTTTGATTTTTGAAAGTTTTTCAACGGTTTTTGAACAAGGGCGACACTGCAGTCAATTATTTGCTTACTCAGCGATGTTTCAAATCGATTTCAAACATATTGGTAAAAAGAAATTCAAAATCAAATACAATTCAAGTTCACACGAAGTTTACCAAAGCGCTTTCGGCCAAATCAGCTTTTGCATCGCAGAAGTAAAAGTCGTCATTTTCCGGCAAAGATTGAAAAAGCAAAAGCCTACAACACCCGGTATTCCCAGGCGGTCACCCATCCAAGTACTAACCGGGCCCGACGTTGCTTAACTTCCCAGATCAGACGAGATGGGGTGTATTCAACGTGGTATGGTCGTAGGCGACAGTATCCCTAAAACGTGCCGATATAAACTTTAACCAATCGATTGCCAATTCACACACGCACAAAAGCAATGTTTTCAACTGGTCTTCATGCATTAGCACTTATATTCTGGCTTAAATTAAAAACTATTTGGTAGATCGCAGTTTCAATTTGTACGCAATCAATCAAATTCAGACAAGCAGGGACAACGAAATCTTCCGTGATCGTAATGTAACCTCAGTTCTGGAATTCGACAACATGTGGAGGAAAAGGCACCCGAATGCATACCATTGCTTTATCCAACGCTCTATAGCCATTATCTTAACAAACGCATCCATTGACGGCTCTAAGCACGAAAGAAGATAAAATAAAAGACAAATTGGAGCGCTTTGTTTAGCACTGCGCGCAAAAATTTGATAAATCTAATTTTCGCCATTCTAAAATTCACTAGTCTAAATTCTAAGATTCTATTCTAAATTGCAATTTAATCTGATTCTATCCAATTCCAATTCGTGGCCTCTAAATTGCATCAATATGGTTCTGTTCAGTTAAAGCTTGGTCTGGTTTTCCAGTTGAATAAGAGAGACAATTTAGCCGTTTGTCAAGAACTTGCAAGAGGCAAATTAGCAAAAATCAAGAAGCGTATAGACTCGAGAAGAGTTGTTGGGACAGTAACTCACTTTGCCGAAAGGAGTTACCCACGAATCCCTCTCACAAATGCAAACAACTAGTGCGTAGAAATAGAACCTTGCCGTTTGTTTAGATGGGCGAAAAAAGTTATATACAGGATGGCGAAAATTCATGAGTTTTTCAAAACAATCCAACTCTTTTTTTAAATCGGATTGTTTTTATTTAAATCGGATCTTTTTGATTTTTGAAAGTTTTTCAACGGTTTTTGAACAAGGGCGACACTGCAGTCAATTATTTGCTTACTCAGCGATGTTTCAAATCGATTTCAAACATATTGGTAAAAAGAAATTCAAAATCAAATACAATTCAAGTTCACACGAAGTTTACCAAAGCGCTTTCGGCCAAATCTGCTTTTGCATCGCAGAAGTAAAAGTCGTCATTTTCCGGCAAAGATTGAAAAAGCAAAAGCCTACAACACCCGGTATTCCCAGGCGGTCACCCATCCAAGTACTAACCGGGCCCGACGTTGCTTAACTTCCCAGATCAGACGAGATGGGGTGTATTCAACGTGGTATGGTCGTAGGCGACAGTATTCCTAAAACGTGCCGATATAAACTTTAACCAATCGATTGCCAATTCACACACGCACAAAAGCAATGTTTTCAACTGGTCTTCATGCATTAGCACTTATATTCTGGCTTAAATTAAAAACTATTTGGTAGATCGCAGTTTCAATTTGTACGCAATCAATCAAATTCAGACAAGCAGGGACAACGAAATCTTCCGTGATCGTAATGTAACCTCAGTTCTGGAATTCGACAACATGTGGAGGAAAAGGCACCCGAATGCATACCATTGCTTTATCCAACGCTCTATAGCCATTATCTTAACAAACGCATCCATTGACGGCTCTAAGCACGAAAGAAGATAAAATAAAAGACAAATTGGAGCGCTTTGTTTAGCACTGCGCGCAAAAATTTGATAAATCTAATTTTCGCCATTCTAAAATTCACTAGTCTAAATTCTAAGATTCTATTCTAAATTGCAATTTAATCTGATTCTATCCAATTCCAATTCGTGGCCTCTAAATTGCATCAATATGGTTCTGTTCAGTTAAAGCTTGGTCTGGTTTTCCAGTTGAATAAGAGAGACAATTTAGCCGTTTGTCAAGAACTTGCAAGAGGCAAATTAGCAAAAATCAAGAAGCGTATAGACTCGAGAAGAGTTGTTGGGACAGTAACTCACTTTGCCGAAAGGAGTTACCCACGAATCCCTCTCACAAATGCAAACAACTAGTGCGTAGAAATAGAACCTTGCCGTTTGTTTAGATGGGCGAAAAAAGTTATATACAGGATGGCGAAAATTCATGAGTTTTTCAAAACAATCCAACTCTTTTTTTAAATCGGATTGTTTTTATTTAAATCGGATCTTTTTGATTTTTGAAAGTTTTTCAACGGTTTTTGAACAAGGGCGACACTGCAGTCAATTATTTGCTTACTCAGCGATGTTTCAAATCGATTTCAAACATATTGGTAAAAAGAAATTCAAAATCAAATACAATTCAAGTTCACACGAAGTTTACCAAAGCGCTTTCGGCCAAATCTGCTTTTGCATCGCAGAAGTAAAAGTCGTCATTTTCCGGCAAAGATTGAAAAAGCAAAAGCCTACAACACCCGGTATTCCCAGGCGGTCACCCATCCAAGTACTAACCGGGCCCGACGTTGCTTAACTTCCCAGATCAGACGAGATGGGGTGTATTCAACGTGGTATGGTCGTAGGCGACAGTATCCCTAAAACGTGCCGATATAAACTTTAACCAATCGATTGCCAATTCACACACGCACAAAAGCAATGTTTTCAACTGGTCTTCATGCATTAGCACTTATATTCTGGCTTAAATTGAAGATATTTGGTTAATCGCAGTTTCAATTTTTATGCAATCAATCAAATTCAGACAAGCAGGGACAACGAAATCTTCCGTGATCGTAATGTAACCTCAGTTCTGGAATTCGACAACATGTGGAGGAAAAGGCACCCGAATGCATACCATTGCTTTATCCAACGCTCTATAGCCATTATCTTAACAAACGCATCCATTGACGGCTCTAAGCACGAAAGAAGATAAAATAAAAGACAAATTGGAGCGCTTTGTTTAGCACTGCGCGCAAAAATTTGATAAATCTAATTTTCGCCATTCTAAAATTCACTAGTCTAAATTCTAAGATTCTATTCTAAATTGCAATTTAATCTGATTCTATCCAATTCCAATTCGTGGCCTCTAAATTGCATCAATATGGTTCTGTTCAGTTAAAGCTTGGTCTGGTTTTCCAGTTGAATAAGAGAGACAATTTAGCCGTTTGTCAAGAACTTGCAAGAGGCAAATTAGCAAAAATCAAGAAGCGTATAGACTCGAGAAGAGTTGTTGGGACAGTAACTCACTTTGCCGAAAGGAGTTACCCACGAATCCCTCTCACAAATGCAAACAACTAGTGCGTAGAAATAGAACCTTGCCGTTTGTTTAGATGGGCGAAAAAAGTTATATACAGGATGGCGAAAATTCATGAGTTTTTCAAAACAATCCAACTCTTTTTTTAAATCGGATTGTTTTGATTTAAATCGGATCTTTTTGATTTTTGAAAGTTTTTCAACGGTTTTTGAACAAGGGCGACACTGCAGTCAATTATTTGCTTACTCAGCGATGTTTCAAATCGATTTCAAACATATTGGTAAAAAGAAATTCAAAATCAAATACAATTCAAGTTCACACGAAGTTTACCAAAGCGCTTTCGGCCAAATCTGCTTTTGCATCGCAGAAGTAAAAGTCGTCATTTTCCGGCAAAGATTGAAAAAGCAAAAGCCTACAACACCCGGTATTCCCAGGCGGTCACCCATCCAAGTACTAACCGGGCCCGACGTTGCTTAACTTCCCAGATCAGACGAGATGGGGTGTATTCAACGTGGTATGGTCGTAGGCGACAGTATCCCTAAAACGTGCCGATATAAACTTTAACCAATCGATTGCCAATTCACACACGCACAAAAGCAATGTTTTCAACTGGTCTTCATGCATTAGCACTTATATTCTGGCTTAAATTAAAAACTATTTGGTAGATCGCAGTTTCAATTTGTACGCAATCAATCAAATTCAGACAAGCAGGGACAACGAAATCTTCCGTGATCGTAATGTAACCTCAGTTCTGGAATTCGACAACATGTGGAGGAAAAGGCACCCGAATGCATACCATTGCTTTATCCAACGCTCTATAGCCATTATCTTAACAAACGCATCCATTGACGGCTCTAAGCACGAAAGAAGATAAAATAAAAGACAAATTGGAGCGCTTTGTTTAGCACTGCGCGCAAAAATTTGATAAATCTAATTTTCGCCATTCTAAAATTCACTAGTCTAAATTCTAAGATTCTATTCTAAATTGCAATTTAATCTGATTCTATCCAATTCCAATTCGTGGCCACTAAATTGCATCAATATGGTTCTGTTCAGTTAAAGCTTGGTCTGGTTTTCCAGTTGAATAAGAGAGACAATTTAGCCGTTTGTCAAGAACTTGCAAGACGCAAATTAGCAAAAATCAAGAAGCGTATAGACTCGAGAAGAGTTGTTGGGACAGTAACTCACTTTGCCGAAAGGAGTTACCCACGAATCCCTCTCACAAATGCAAACAACTAGTGCGTAGAAATAGAACCTTGCCGTTTGTTTAGATGGGCGAAAAAAGTTATATACAGGATGGCGAAAATTCATGAGTTTTTCAAAACAATCCAACTCTTTTTTTAAATCGGATTGTTTTTATTTAAATCGGATCTTTTTGATTTTTGAAAGTTTTTCAACGGTTTTTGAACAAGGGCGACACTGCAGTCAATTATTTGCTTACTCAGCGATGTTTCAAATCGATTTCAAACATATTGGTAAAAAGAAATTCAAAATCAAATACAATTCAAGTTCACACGAAGTTTACCAAAGCGCTTTCGGCCAAATCAGCTTTTGCATCGCAGAAGTAAAAGTCGTCATTTTCCGGCAAAGATTGAAAAAGCAAAAGCCTACAACACCCGGTATTCCCAGGCGGTCACCCATCCAAGTACTAACCGGGCCCGACGTTGCTTAACTTCCCAGATCAGACGAGATGGGGTGTATTCAACGTGGTATGGTCGTAGGCGACAGTATCCCTAAAACGTGCCGATATAAACTTTAACCAATCGATTGCCAATTCACACACGCACAAAAGCAATGTTTTCAACTGGTCTTCATGCATTAGCACTTATATTCTGGCTTAAATTAAAAACTATTTGGTAGATCGCAGTTTCAATTTGTACGCAATCAATCAAATTCAGACAAGCAGGGACAACGAAATCTTCCGTGATCGTAATGTAACCTCAGTTCTGGAATTCGACAACATGTGGAGGAAAAGGCACCCGAATGCATACCATTGCTTTATCCAACGCTCTATAGCCATTATCTTAACAAACGCATCCATTGACGGCTCTAAGCACGAAAGAAGATAAAATAAAAGACAAATTGGAGCGCTTTGTTTAGCACTGCGCGCAAAAATTTGATAAATCTAATTTTCGCCATTCTAAAATTCACTAGTCTAAATTCTAAGATTCTATTCTAAATTGCAATTTAATCTGATTCTATCCAATTCCAATTCGTGGCCTCTAAATTGCATCAATATGGTTCTGTTCAGTTAAAGCTTGGTCTGGTTTTCCAGTTGAATAAGAGAGACAATTTAGCCGTTTGTCAAGAACTTGCAAGAGGCAAATTAGCAAAAATCAAGAAGCGTATAGACTCGAGAAGAGTTGTTGGGACAGTAACTCACTTTGCCGAAAGGAGTTACCCACGAATCCCTCTCACAAATGCAAACAACTAGTGCGTAGAAATAGAACCTTGCCGTTTGTTTAGATGGGCGAAAAAAGTTATATACAGGATGGCGAAAATTCATGAGTTTTTCAAAACAATCCAACTCTTTTTTTAAATCGGATTGTTTTTATTTAAATCGGATCTTTTTGATTTTTGAAAGTTTTTCAACGGTTTTTGAACAAGGGCGACACTGCAGTCAATTATTTGCTTACTCAGCGATGTTTCAAATCGATTTCAAACATATTGGTAAAAAGAAATTCAAAATCAAATACAATTCAAGTTCACACGAAGTTTACCAAAGCGCTTTCGGCCAAATCTGCTTTTGCATCGCAGAAGTAAAAGTCGTCATTTTCCGGCAAAGATTGAAAAAGCAAAAGCCTACAACACCCGGTATTCCCAGGCGGTCACCCATCCAAGTACTAACCGGGCCCGACGTTGCTTAACTTCCCAGATCAGACGAGATGGGGTGTATTCAACGTGGTATGGTCGTAGGCGACAGTATTCCTAAAACGTGCCGATATAAACTTTAACCAATCGATTGCCAATTCACACACGCACAAAAGCAATGTTTTCAACTGGTCTTCATGCATTAGCACTTATATTCTGGCTTAAATTAAAAACTATTTGGTAGATCGCAGTTTCAATTTGTACGCAATCAATCAAATTCAGACAAGCAGGGACAACGAAATCTTCCGTGATCGTAATGTAACCTCAGTTCTGGAATTCGACAACATGTGGAGGAAAAGGCACCCGAATGCATACCATTGCTTTATCCAACGCTCTATAGCCATTATCTTAACAAACGCATCCATTGACGGCTCTAAGCACGAAAGAAGATAAAATAAAAGACAAATTGGAGCGCTTTGTTTAGCACTGCGCGCAAAAATTTGATAAATCTAATTTTCGCCATTCTAAAATTCACTAGTCTAAATTCTAAGATTCTATTCTAAATTGCAATTTAATCTGATTCTATCCAATTCCAATTCGTGGCCTCTAAATTGCATCAATATGGTTCTGTTCAGTTAAAGCTTGGTCTGGTTTTCCAGTTGAATAAGAGAGACAATTTAGCCGTTTGTCAAGAACTTGCAAGAGGCAAATTAGCAAAAATCAAGAAGCGTATAGACTCGAGAAGAGTTGTTGGGACAGTAACTCACTTTGCCGAAAGGAGTTACCCACGAATCCCTCTCACAAATGCAAACAACTAGTGCGTAGAAATAGAACCTTGCCGTTTGTTTAGATGGGCGAAAAAAGTTATATACAGGATGGCGAAAATTCATGAGTTTTTCAAAACAATCCAACTCTTTTTTTAAATCGGATTGTTTTTATTTAAATCGGATCTTTTTGATTTTTGAAAGTTTTTCAACGGTTTTTGAACAAGGGCGACACTGCAGTCAATTATTTGCTTACTCAGCGATGTTTCAAATCGATTTCAAACATATTGGTAAAAAGAAATTCAAAATCAAATACAATTCAAGTTCACACGAAGTTTACCAAAGCGCTTTCGGCCAAATCTGCTTTTGCATCGCAGAAGTAAAAGTCGTCATTTTCCGGCAAAGATTGAAAAAGCAAAAGCCTACAACACCCGGTATTCCCAGGCGGTCACCCATCCAAGTACTAACCGGGCCCGACGTTGCTTAACTTCCCAGATCAGACGAGATGGGGTGTATTCAACGTGGTATGGTCGTAGGCGACAGTATCCCTAAAACGTGCCGATATAAACTTTAACCAATCGATTGCCAATTCACACACGCACAAAAGCAATGTTTTCAACTGGTCTTCATGCATTAGCACTTATATTCTGGCTTAAATTGAAGATATTTGGTTAATCGCAGTTTCAATTTTTATGCAATCAATCAAATTCAGACAAGCAGGGACAACGAAATCTTCCGTGATCGTAATGTAACCTCAGTTCTGGAATTCGACAACATGTGGAGGAAAAGGCACCCGAATGCATACCATTGCTTTATCCAACGCTCTATAGCCATTATCTTAACAAACGCATCCATTGACGGCTCTAAGCACGAAAGAAGATAAAATAAAAGACAAATTGGAGCGCTTTGTTTAGCACTGCGCGCAAAAATTTGATAAATCTAATTTTCGCCATTCTAAAATTCACTAGTCTAAATTCTAAGATTCTATTCTAAATTGCAATTTAATCTGATTCTATCCAATTCCAATTCGTGGCCTCTAAATTGCATCAATATGGTTCTGTTCAGTTAAAGCTTGGTCTGGTTTTCCAGTTGAATAAGAGAGACAATTTAGCCGTTTGTCAAGAACTTGCAAGAGGCAAATTAGCAAAAATCAAGAAGCGTATAGACTCGAGAAGAGTTGTTGGGACAGTAACTCACTTTGCCGAAAGGAGTTACCCACGAATCCCTCTCACAAATGCAAACAACTAGTGCGTAGAAATAGAACCTTGCCGTTTGTTTAGATGGGCGAAAAAAGTTATATACAGGATGGCGAAAATTCATGAGTTTTTCAAAACAATCCAACTCTTTTTTTAAATCGGATTGTTTTGATTTAAATCGGATCTTTTTGATTTTTGAAAGTTTTTCAACGGTTTTTGAACAAGGGCGACACTGCAGTCAATTATTTGCTTACTCAGCGATGTTTCAAATCGATTTCAAACATATTGGTAAAAAGAAATTCAAAATCAAATACAATTCAAGTTCACACGAAGTTTACCAAAGCGCTTTCGGCCAAATCTGCTTTTGCATCGCAGAAGTAAAAGTCGTCATTTTCCGGCAAAGATTGAAAAAGCAAAAGCCTACAACACCCGGTATTCCCAGGCGGTCACCCATCCAAGTACTAACCGGGCCCGACGTTGCTTAACTTCCCAGATCAGACGAGATGGGGTGTATTCAACGTGGTATGGTCGTAGGCGACAGTATGCCTAAAACGTGCCGATATAAACTTTAACCAATCGATTGCCAATTCACACACGCACAAAAGCAATGTTTTCAACTGGTCTTCATGCATTAGCACTTATATTCTGGCTTAAATTAAAAACTATTTGGTAGATCGCAGTTTCAATTTGTACGCAATCAATCAAATTCAGACAAGCAGGGACAACGAAATCTTCCGTGATCGTAATGTAACCTCAGTTCTGGAATTCGACAACATGTGGAGGAAAAGGCACCCGAATGCATACCATTGCTTTATCCAACGCTCTATAGCCATTATCTTAACAAACGCATCCATCGACGGCTCTCGGCAAGGAAAGACAAATTGGAGCGCTTTGTTTAGCACTGCGCGCAAAAATTTGATAAATCTAATTTTCGCCATTCTAAAATTCACTAGTCTAAATTCTAAGATTCTATTCTAAATTGCAATTTAATCTGATTCTATCCAATTCCAATTCGTGGCCTCTAAATTGCATCAATATGGTTCGGTTCAGTTAAAGCTTGGTCTGGTTTTCCAGTTGAATAAGAGAGACAATTTAGCCGTTTGTCAAGAACTTGCAAGAGGCAAACCAGAACGTGACATCGCAAGCGATATCCGGGGACTTCGCGGCATTATCGAACTTTGTTACGGTAATAGTGATCTGATTGCTTTGAATGAATTTATAAAAAAATGTAGTCGTTTCTAGTCAGATCAATAATTGTTAAGCTATTAAATTAGTTCTGCTTATTTCACTGCGAGAAAAAGTTAGTGCTAAGTTTTTTTCTTAGACTCGGAACCTTAACTTTCGCCGCGTTAAACGCAACCTTAATGCTACTTTGCCATCAACCCCCAACACGAAAAATCCCTGCCTGTGCACTACCTCCAAGCGCAGATAAATCTTTATTGCAGCAATAACAGGAACAAATCGTAACATGGTGAAGTATCAACAAACACATTCAAAACCAGGACAACCCAAGTTTAACACTTACAATTGAAAATAAAACAAAATTCTTTATTAAACGTGACGAAGAGGACAAACGCGTCGTTATTACGCCGACCATAACAGAATGATTTCACCTTAACCGCACCATGATTACATTGTTACGTCCTTGCATAATACGCCAAAAATGATTATCTTTAGGCAGTACTTAAACAGAAAAATTTTGCTTGGGGGGACGCTTTTGCAGCCTTGACCAAACGCATTCGGAATGCGAAAGTACTTCAGTGGAAATTATGTGTTTCCGTCCCCGAAATCGAGTTAATACCAAAAAAAAAAGGTCATCACCGCGATTTGGAATTAAATTCAGCCGGAGTTTCTGGGATTTATTCGTGCTGAACGGCCCTTTTTTTTCCAATCAACCAGCGCTGAAATCTTGTTGGGGGGACGCCAAACCTCGATGGCGGGATGCTAACTCTCGATGGGGGAAAGCGTCCCCCGCGTCCCCCCCTACAATTTAAAATGCTGTCTCTAGGGTACTTGGTGCTTCCGAATAGGCAGCAAACTGAATGTACAATTCCAACAAATACACAGAAACATTGCACCACCTCAAGCCCAAACCAGACACCCCAAACTACGCAGAAGCCGTTGTACTCAAAACTGTGTGTATCATCCACTATTTAGCGCCTCACGCCGCCTGTTAACAATCAGTGGCGTCGCTGAGAATGGTGACACCCGGGGCGGAATTTCGTTGTGTCGCCTTTTATAATGTATAGGAAGTAGCAAAACGTTATATTTTAAAGATAACGGTACTACTTCATTATAGTACATAGCAGTTGTTATTTGCCCAGCTCAATAACTTCTCATTGGAAGATTATAAAACTTGAAAACGTAGTAGCACGCGTTTACAATAAGTCGTGTAACCAGATACTGCAATTGGGGGGCTGTGTTCGGGGGCTGAGAGCTCCGCTCCTAGCACTCCAAAATTTTGTATGGTTTTGCAAATAACTTAATTTTAGGCCTATTTCGATAAAAATTAATAATTTTGAAATGCGGCATAGAAATCAGCAGTGCAAAAACATAAAATGGTCAATGTTTTTTTTTATGGCAAATTTGATGTTCGATTTTACCTTTGCGGGGAAACATAACTTTTAAATTTATAATTCCTATACCCTTCTTTTCACTCCAAGACATCTCAACTATTATTACTATTCTTTGGGGCAATAACTTAAACAAAAACGAGTTGGTTTCGCAACATAGCTGTTAGAAATACTGGATATTTTTTCGGGCCCAGGTGTTGGTATAGTGACAACATTGGTACTTCTCAACTAAAGATGCATGCAATTTCAGATTTTTTATGTACAATTTGACGTTTCATTTTTTTAACAGTACTGCACTGCTATAAACGAATTTCATACCAGTACCATGGGTGAACCAGCGCTGTAATCTTGTTCTTTTATAGTATGCACATACAAAAATATACTGTAGGTTACAAACTTTACAATAAACGACAATAACGTTGACCTTGCTGCCTCTTTGAAGTGACACACCGGTACCAAAAGTTGTACCACAGATAGTTACATTTTCAACAATTAGCACAAGCAGATAGCAGTGTTTTCCCAATTTTATGCGGACAAAATTTACATGGCTGATTTTCATACTGCGGCATGAGTTTGTGTGTTCTAATCTCGTAGCGTTTTTTCAACATATTTTAAAGGGCTACAACGTAGTCCAACATGCGATTGCAACTGCCTTTTAAAATGATTTCCGAAAAAAATGCAGCTAAAAATTGTGTAATGCTCAAAGCTAAACATGTAAAAACGCAAAAGATAGAAAGTTCACAGAACAATAAACACTGTATATTCTTTCCCTTCCAAGATGTCCGTAGGATGATATGCCTACGGCCAGTAAAGAGTCATATAACGCTGAAGAAGAAATTTTTTTAAAAACTACTTCGTACCAGCACCAGATTTATCTTGGTAAAAAGTAATGGAAAAAATAGTCAATAAATGATGAAGCTCCTAAACTCTTAATAAGATCCTTTTACTTATTTTTTATGATATTGAAGTTTCATACAAATTAAAAAATGCAATGGCTTCGTTGTTACACCACGGCTCCACATTCCTTGTGCTGAGGGAGCTTTCAAGAAATTTTTACTCCAATTAAGCCCGAAAGAATATTCAGTATATACAGAACTTAAATTGTAGGGGGGACGGGGGCACGCGTCCTTCCATCGAGATTGAGCGTCCCCCCATCGAGATTTTAGCGCTGGTTTGTGGAGGAAAAAGTTAGTGTTTTTTTTTTGGGAGATCACCTGTTTTTGGCCGGAAAAGCCGCTTGAATTTTCCATTTCGGCCAGAAAAAGCCTTCGGATTTCGGCAGACCTTTTTTGTTTTTTCGGAGATCACCTGTTTTTGGCCGAAAAACCTGCTTAAATTTTTGATTTCGGCCAGAAAAAGCCCTCGGATTTCGGCGAAGACCTTTTTTTTTTGGAGATCACCTAATTTTCACTGAAAAATCGCATCAATCCAAGTCAGTAACAATGAAAATTTGGGTCAAGTTCGTTTACGGAACAAACTCCCAAAAAATCCTGGCTACGTGCCTGTTGTTCACTAAGGTTCAGTCAACGCTGAAAAAGCGTCCCCCAATGCAAAACTTTACAATTTAAATACTGAGTATATATAACAGCTATGAAGGGAAACCAACTCGTTTTTTGTTTAAGTCATTGCCCCAAACAAGAGTAATAATGGTTGAGATATCTTGGAGCTAATAGAAGTGTAGGAATTATAAATTTAAAAATGCCTAAGTTTTCCCGCAACGACAAAATCAAACAACAAAAAATAAATTGGAGACTCTATACTTCAAGAATAGCTGAGAAGCAGTTATGTGATAACCACATGGAGAGCTCATAGGACAGACTTCGACTTAACATATCAACTGACGATATGGCAAAAAAAAATCATGATAATAAAATAATCACTTTGCTGGTCCATCTGCATGAAAACGCTTTAATAGAGTCAATTCTGGGGGTTTCCCCATCATTTTGGCCCGATTTATCCCAGCCTTTACCTATCCCCTCTAAATCAAAACACCAACCCAGTTCCAGTCATCTACAACGCATAAATCCTGGTTTTCAGTCGAAATAGCGATCGAAAACAAGTAAACTTCATAGCGTCAATGTTTTTTTATGTTTGTGACATTATATCCAGCAACTTGTGGAAATCCCTTTTTTTTACTGTAAATAGCTTATTTTCTGTTAAAGATACACCATTTTTATCTATTGAACACTGATAGCAAATCATGTATTCTGCGTCGTTTGATGTAAATATCAAGGTTCCACGATGTATAGTTTTCGAGAAAACGCAGAAGTCGAAAAATGACGTAAAAAATGGAGTCCTGAACCCTCAATATGACGTCATAATCTGCACCGAGGAACTTAATCTGAATTTCGAGGAACATAATCTGAACCCTCAATCTGCACTGAGGAACACCAACGGCACAGAACTTTCCATTGACGACACTGAAATGTAAATAATACTTTTTACAATACAACCAAAATACATTTCACCATCCAAAGATCCACTAGAAACAATGTTCAGCATACGATACCAAAAATTACCTTCAAAACATGACATGACTGGAAGTTCAAATAATGTGTTGGAAAATAGCTTTTTTTTCAACTCAAAATATCGAAAAAAATCAAACAATGAAGCCTCAGAGCAGCCCCCAAACCAACCAAGCCACGGTGGCTAAGCAAAACACTGCACCTGCTTAACCATATCAGACAAAAAAAAAAACTGACAAGATTTCCAAGTCCGTTGAATTATCCAAATCATTTTTCAATAATAATTTAATTGCAATGTTTTGACATTTACAGGTCAGACTTTTAATGTTTAGACGTTTAATTTGTTTCAGTTACTAATTTTACAAAGGCAATTAAGAGTTTACCAGTGTAAAAAAAATGAACAAAATCTATGATAACATCACTTACTGTAACTAAACTGCATTTCATAGGCGTAGCCAGGGGGGAGGGCCCAGGGGGCCCGGAACCCTCCCAATTGCAATGCCAATCATGATAAATCTGTGGCGAAAGAGACTAATCTTCCTTCAGTTGCGTTAGTTGTTTTGATTCCAACCTGACTTCAGTCCGTGAAGACCTTTTTTTGGTCTTCACCTGATTTTCGGGACAAAATCGGCCCTTTGGTACGTGAAGATCTTTTCTTGTTGTTTTATTGTTTTGGTCTTCGCTTAAAGGTTGTAACTTGGACTCCTCCCAATCCTGAATTTGTCTCCAACTAAATTTCGGTCCCCCACAATCAAAAATCCTAAATCGGACTGTGAAGACTTTTTTTTTGGTCTTCACCTATGTGATTTGTGGTTTGCCCCCTCCCCCCAATCAAAAATCTTGGCTACGCCTATGCTACATTTTGATAGGAAAAGATTCAGCGCAAGCAACAATTTTACTGGGCTATATTCTCAGATGCAACATGTATAAACAAATAAACATTATATTACAAAACCAAAACTTTCTTTATATACCTGCTTGATGACAAAGCATTTAAGAAGTTGTCGAGTCTCATCTCCACATCATTCACACACGAAAAAACTTTCTTTCCAGGAATTCCTCCGCAGTAACAAGCCGTTGGCAACACTGTTAATGATTAAAGTTTGAAATGAGCTCTTAGAAATAAATCTTACTTCATTTTTAACAAGGACTGCACCCAGCATTC
Organism: Trididemnum nubilum; assembly: GCA_963965965.1. Lineage (NCBI taxonomy): Eukaryota > Metazoa > Chordata > Ascidiacea > Aplousobranchia > Didemnidae > Trididemnum > Trididemnum nubilum. The sequence continues at coordinate 14,051,510 of OZ014481.1, forward strand.
CCGCAACCTTGCACACAAAATTTCGCTTAAACTTTTTCAACAATGCAGAAACTTCATAGCACAATTAAAAATAATAAAAGTAATTCAAAATGTCACTACAGGTATGGCCAATGCCAATCTAGCAGTTCGGAAACCAGGAAACATATACAAGTCTAAAAGTTTTATTACCTCTAACATTAACTCTTAAGACTAAACCTAACCTTCCATCAAACGCAAATCCTAAATTCAGATTCAACACTGACCCTGAAAAAACTTAACAAAAAATGCCACCATTCCTCATCTTCATTTCATTACACTCAAACAAAACAAAAAAACTCCCTTTATTTGGTTGCATAGCCTGCCAATACATTTTCCAAATATGTGCAAATCGTCCATGCCCAATAAAAACGCCAGCCCACTCATGAAATTCAGCTTAATGACCACACTTAACCTCTATCCAATTGTGCAAGACCACAACCCACTTTATCCAATTCTTTTCTAGGTCAACTTCAACAACTCTCAACCGATACCTAAGACTTACAAAAAAATTAATTTTTGAAGTTTCAAACGACCACATCTTCTCATCAAAAAACCCTGAAAATACCACATTAGCCAGAGAGAGCAACTTAGCAGCAATGTCAAACATAACAAAGAATTCTGCTAGCACAATCCTTAACCAAACAAACCTTGTCAATTACCTAACACCAAAGCGAACATCCCAAACAAACAGCCCTCCAGATTCACCCCTAAAACCAAATTTTATTCAAACAATAGCTTACTACCATCAACCAAACCTTTAAGATCCAGAAAAGTTAGAAAGTAAAGCAATAACTAAATTACAAGCTTTTGGAACACCTGCCAAGCAGCTATATCAGTATTCTCTCGTACATTTTGGTGGGTCTGCATTAGGCCGTACCAAATGTTGGTGACTTCCTTCAATTTCTAGGGAACTCTCGCAAAAGTTGTGGTTCAACCACCAATTCAATTTACCACCAAAAGTTTTTGATTAAACTTTTGTTTTACGCCTGCTCAAAATGCGTTTCTATCGCAACAGGACAAAAATAAAAATGGCCATAACTTCGCAACTGCTCATGCTAGATGCAAAATTTTTTTTCTAAAGATACAGAATACTCAAGTTCCTATCTTTCCTCAATACAGTATATTAGTCTAACTGCTCAATTTTTCAAGTAAAATCAAGAAAACAGGTTTTTTTACTAATTTCATTGAGTTTTCTATGATAGCCTATATCTCATTGCATAGAAGCGTTATGGAATTTGTGTAGATGGTAACTTTATATTAGCTATACTGTCATTGTAGAGTAATTGCTGTATTAGAACATGTTAATTGATTTTCACACTGTTCACAGATAGGATACCTAGAACTGTAAGTGTTGAAAAGCGCAAGATCACTACGACAGAATTTATTGTATCAACTAATTTATAGCCTAACCACTGACTGTATTCTTGTTATTTTCACGTCTTAATTCTTTGCGATTGTTCTAAACAGACAGAGTATTTTGGCTTTGGACAATAACATGCTTGTTATGCCTACGTTTAGCAATTACTAAATAAGTATAGTATAATATGCTCCAAAGCCAACATGCTATTGGTAGGCATCATGCTACTATTTAGGAAAACAAACTAATTCTCTTTGCTGAAAAAATGTTTAAAATTTTAGTAAGATTTGGCTGCTTTCTGCCTACAAAGAAACAAAATAATGCAGCATGTTCTGCAGATTGTATAACTACGTTTGAGTAACAGAGTTATTCTCGACTGATGTTCAGTAACAAGTTCAAGTATTATTGAGCCTTTTCGAGCTTTCACTTTCAAGGATTTCCGAGCAAAGAACAACTTATTTGCTCCTGGGTCTACTTGACGCTAGTCTCCCGTCAACTGCCTCTAGGCTATTGCTAAACACATACTGCGTCAAGTGTAGTTGTTACGTGACAGTTAAGGCACTGAAATAAAAACAATTAATTAAAGAACTTGTACACAGCCAAAGGGTACGTCCGGAACACTTATTTTGGTAAGTCTACTCGACATTTGAGTACCAGAGTAGGAGAGCACCTGAATGTGGACGGCCAGCATGAAAATAGTGCGATTAAACAACATATACTTTCTGGCACTTTTTGTTCTAATATGCGACGTGACTTAAATTCTTTCGAGGTTCTGAAACAATGTAAATCATATTTTCAGGCCAAAATTCACGAAGCTTTGTTAATAACGAAACATCGACCTAGTTTAAACAAATAATCATATGCTCATGGCTCGTCCTTTCTGTTAAATATCTACAAATGATAGCAACGACTTTTGATTAATGTGCTGTTTTTCCCCACGAACTTCTTTATTTTCCATTAGTAGATGAACTGTTGACCTGTCAAATGCGATTGATGATCTTTATTGTTTTACCGCGCGGTGACTCAAAACTTTGATATAGCTTGATTTTTGTATTTCATTCTTTCCAGTTAGTCTGAAGTTTACTTGGCTCTACTTTAACTAATTACCTGAAGATGCCTGATGAAAGGCGAAAACGTTTGTATATCAAATTGCACGTAAATCATTAGAATGACTTTAGTCTTGCTGTTCATTGCTATTCACATAATATGACAGCAAAATTCAAAATACTGACGCACCACTAAGGAAATAAACAATACGAATTTGTCAGTGTTACATGCTAGGAGAAAGGGTAATTGGAACGACCGACGCTCGCGTCGCGTGTTCCTTTGTTTTTTTTACTCGGCCATTTTCCAACTAACGAGTGCGAAATTTCTGACTTTTGCTTATAACTCGAGAACGGTTTGGTCTAGCTGCATGAAATTTGACAGCAGTTTGAGATTAATGAGTTATATATGTTTGTACCAAACTTCGAGGCAATAAGTCACGTGACTTTGGTTTTAGAACCCGAAAACCGCCTCGCAAGTTTGGCGTAAAAAGCGGTCTCGGTCAAAAACGGCTTAAGTACGGCAAAAAATATTTCGTATGGTGGTATGTCTTCAGATACCCTTTCATCCCAACCAACCTACTTTTGGCTACAATGAGGTTTGTTTTTTTTATTTCCTTTTTTTCCCTTTTTTTCATGTTTTTCTTCCTAATTTTTGTACGCTCTTCTTCTCCTAAACCACAAAACATGAAATCTAACTTTTGTGTAAAGTTGTTGAGCTGCAAACGCAATTTTTTCTCCCGAAATTTTTTGGGGCAACTCCACCGGGAGCCCCCCCAAAATGGGGCCCCAAAAAATCAATTTGTTGAACGGCTCAAGCTAGAGAGCTACTTTTTTTTGATATCACTAGATACGTAACAGACAAGTATTTTGACATAGTTTAGGGGTGCCACCCCCCGAGGACCCCCCCAAATGGACCCAAAAAAATCAATTTTTTGAACGGCCCAAGGTAGGGTGCCAGTGTTTTATGATATCAGGAGATATTCAACTGACAAATATTTTGACTCTACTTTTCTGGAGGTTCCATTGTCAGATATTTTTGAATAATTGCTGGTTTTATGGTACTGGTAAACAAAAAGTACTTTTGAGCGTCACAGCATTAGTTACGCGTTGGTCGTTTACTGGGTTTGCTGACAAACTTCCATCTAGTTTCAAGTGTTTTTAGAAGTAGCAGCACTAAAATGTTGATATATTTCATTTTTTTATATTTCCAAGTATTATGTATAACCAAACAAACAAAATCAGATATGGGTTGTGGTGGAGAAAAACCATGACCAAAAGGTAAACGACAGAATTTTATATTAAAATAAGAGCATTAAAGCCCGCTTGACTTTGCTCCACGCAAGCCAACTCAGAATGATACAGAGTAAGGAAGCTATTTCAAGTAATTTCATGTTTTCGTATCACACATCCTGTACGAACAGCACGCCGCCTTTGCTGTTACATCTTTCACCTTGCATTTTCATTTCAAGTTGTAACGAAATTAGCTGCCTAATTGTATTCACTGTATTTTCTTTTCCGCTTGCGTTGACTTCATACGTGTACATTTTGTTTTCAATGCAAAAGCTGACAAGCGGCGCCATTAAAGTTGTTTTGCAGCAGTTGGCTTTTGCAACGTCAAAACTAGCAAGCCGCGCTTTGAAACCATCTCGCAACGTGTAAGAGAACTAGTGCGATAGCGACTCTTCCGCCGACTCGATTTTGCGAGAATCACTGGCACGCAGTTTCAACGTGTAAGAGACTAATGCGAGTTAAAATCGTATGCGAGGCTTACGAGCATCGCGTTAAAATCTCATCCGTGTGACTGCTGCGATTTGATTTTTGGGGCGTGTCTGGCGACATCGCTCGGAAAAAATCTCACGTGAATCTTGCACCGTAAGTGACTGACGCGACTTGAGAAAATAGGCAAAATGTCGATTCTCGCAGCTAAAAGTTGCCCGTATGAATGCAGCTTTAGAAACAATAAATTTTCTTCACTCAACTGCACCACTACTACATATGATGATTACAACACGTAATCATTGAACGGAAGTGCAATTTTTTTAATTTTATTGCTCTTATGCGGATTTTAATTTAATTCAAAGGCAATTCTTTTAGTCACAGCGTAAAATATTCATATTGGAAACACAAAACTTTCACTTTCAGGCAGTTTGTTCGCGGATCAATTTTCTTCTAATTGATTACTGTTTTGTCAAAGACAAATCTCGCTTATTTATTGTAAATATTAACGTAGTTTGTTTTTCTACAAACTGAAGGAACTGACGGCAAACGTGACGAGTGCAAGGTTTTCGCAAGGAGACAAACTGATGGGCACCCAATTAACTCCAGAAAAGTGAAACATTTTTTGACGTAACCGCACTTCAAAAAAAAATAGGCGAACATAAAATTAATAAGTAGCACAAGACAATTTCTAAACACCGGTATTTACACGCTTTTGCGAAATCTTGCAACGGCAGGGAATCAAACCGTTACCCTTGCGAGTTTGAGTAAGATTTCCTACCGCTGCGTCATCTGCAAGTGCTTGGCTTAATCGCTTTATTTTTGTATACGCTTTGCTTTTCCAGGTCGCCACGGCATAAACAATATGCAGCTTTGTTGGCAAAACGTTGCTGCTGTGTGTTGCTTGCAGTATGAAACCATATAAGTATTTAGTAAATTTTTATTTCGTGCTTATCAATCAGTCAGCACACTATTAATCCAGACTTGGTATATTTTCGAAGTTGGTCCAATTAATTCGGGATTTTGTCCATTCCGGAATTTGTCCAATTCGGGATTTTGTCCAGTCAGAATTTTATCCAATTCCGGGTTTTGTCCAATTCATGATTTTGTTCGTTCGAGATTTTGTCCAATTTGGGATTTCGTCTATTCGAGATTTTGCCCAGTTCGGGATTTTGTCCGTTCGGGATTTTGTCTGTTCGGGATTTTGTTTTTCGGGATTTTGAACAGGATCCGCAATTTACAGTGTTATTTTGGTGTTTTAGAATGAACTAAGAAAAAATACGTTTTCGAAATACAATCTCAGAATTCAATTTGTCAATATACTGCATTTTGGTTCAGCACAGGCTGAAATGCTAGCAATATCAAAGAAATGCAGTACCTCTTTATTTTTGCATAGATGTGAGATTGATTTATCCACAGTTGCTCTGTAGAATTTGTCTTGCAAAGAGGCTAGGGGGACGCTTACGAGGATCTCTCTCTTAGGAGGGATCTTCACTTCAACATCTGCCTTGACCCGGCGCAACACGAAAGGAGTCAAAATCTATTCACAAAATTAAGCAACAATATAAGTTAATTGAAATTGATGACGCACAAACGTACGTACTACGTAGGCCAGTGAACGATCAAAAAACTTTTAATTTAAGGAATATATCTGCAGATAAACTATTCACAAAAACTAAATTCCAAATTTTAGAAAACTTTTGACCGGCCAGTTGGTCGAGCGGTAACGCGTTCGTTTCTGGAGCGGGAGGTCTGAGGTTCAAATCTTCGGTCGGGCAAATCGGACACAGTGTTGCCAACAGCTCGCCACCGCCGGGACATTTCTTCAAAAGAAGCTATGTTGCCAAGGCGCAATGACGAGGAGATGGGCCCGGTCAGCTCGTTGCACGCTTCGGCGTAATACAGCGAATATAACAAAAGATTTGATTTGATTTAGCATACTTTTTTAAATAAAGCACATTTACAGTTAGTCAACACCAGGAGGCGCAACCAGGATTTTGCTAAAACAGGGGCTTGAACTCCAATACCAAATTTGTTTAAATCTCACAGACGGGGGTCAGGAGGCAAAGCCCACACCGCTAGACGATCTTTGTGTCTTGTCAGAAAAAATTGCTGTTCTAACGCCATTTAGCACATTTTTAGAGCCATCTGAAAGAACTAATTGCTAGGACCTGAAGCCGTTAGATGTAATTAAATTACTTAGCCCCCCCCCACTTACATACAGGTCAGGTCCGAAGCACGTGTAAAAGCATGCATATGTGGTTTACATTTTTTAAATTTTCCAAGTGATTATAGGCTAAAGGGGGAGCTACAACTTATTTTACTCGTCCCTTGGTTGCGCCATCTGGTCAACACATCTTTCCCTCACAAAAAACCGAAAGTGGAGTGCGTTTTCCATGCTGGTTCTGCACATCAAAAATTACTCTTCTATATCAAATTCTAGACGCCGCTACAAAGACTCTTAACTTTAAACAGTACACTGTTATTTTTTTATATATGTTGCATGAAATTAAACAGTTTCTGCGTAGAAAGCGGTAGTTGAAACAAAGTTGAATTTTCGGTCGAATATCTGCGACATCGATATCGCAAGAGCGTAAATTTTAATTCCTTGCAGTCGCAATAATATTCTACACTCCAAAAGAACGATGAAGCATGTTAGAAGATTGTTATCTAAGATGAGAGTTGTATTTGGAAATAACAGGTATAGGACGAATGAAATAACGAACTAGATGAGAAACATTCAAAACGATAGATGAGAAGCATTCAAAACGTTTTGCAAAACCGGGCTGGAAGAACACGAAATATTCTCTAGGAAAATTAGAAATCAAACCAAGAAAGTGATTGCTAAAGCAATGGAGACGGAAGCTGAAAAGGAAATGGAAGAATTACGTGAGAAACCAAACAAGATTTTCAAATTCGTAAAATTTATGAAAAGGGATGGAAAAGATGTTGAAGGAGGAAAATGGATTAAGGGTAGAGATGGAAGAATTGGTTTCAGTCCAGAATATCGATGTAAAATATGGAAGGAACATATGGAGAAAATTATGAGAAAAATGCTTGGGACCACAATGTGGACGCTGCTATGGTTGAGGGGCCAGTAGAGAAAGTTTCTCTCAAGGAAGTAAGAGAAGCGATCAGGAAAATGAAACAGGGAAAGGCTGCTGGGCTCTCTGAAGTAACAACGGAAATGATTGTTGCAGGCGGCAGAATTGCAGAGGAAGTGATGTTACAGCTTTGCCAACGAGTTTTGGATGGAAAGGGAATCCCGAATGAATGGAAAACCAGCGTTGTGGTGCCAATTTTTAACGGAAAAGGAGATGTGATGAACTGTGGTTCGTATAGAGGAGTGAAGTTGCTTGATCACGGCATGAAGATTATTGAAAGAGTGCTGGAGAGAAGAATACGAGCACTAGTTGATGTTGATGAAGCACAGTTTGGTTTCATGCCTGGAAAGGGAACAATTGATGCCTTATTCTTAGTACGAAGGTTGCAAGAAGAACATCGAGCGAAAGACAAAAGAATGTACAAGTGTTTTGTTGATTTGGAAAAGGCATTTGACAGAGTACCTAGAAGAGTGATGGAATGGACAATGAGAAAGAAAGGTTTGCCTGAAATCCTGGTCAAGGCGGTGACGAGTCTTGACGAAGGAGCAGAAACGAAAGTTAGAGTTGGATCGGGTTTGTCGGAAGAATTTTCTGTAAAAGTTGGTGTACATCAAAGATCTGAGTTGTCACCTTTGTTGTTTGCAATGGTGATAGATGAAGTAACGGAAAATGCAAGGAAAGACTGGATGAAGCAAATTCTTTATGCAGACGATTTGGTCCTAAAGGGGGAAACTATGGTAGAATTAAGAGAGAACTTTGATGAAGGAGAGAGGCGTTTGAAAGCAAAGGGATGAGAGTCAATCTTGGAAAGACAAAGTTGGCGGTGAGTGGGATGGAGGAAGAAGCGTTTGACAGTAAAATAGATCCTTGTGGCGTGTGTGGAACACAAGTTATGTCTAACTCGGTGTTATGTAGAGCATGTGGTAAGTGGGTCCACGCAAGATGCACGGATAAGAAGAAAGTTTCAGTTTATGTGAACAAAAACTTTGTTTGTAAGAAATGTAGAAGCGTGGTAAATAACTTCAAGGGATCAGCAGATGAAAAATTGTGTGATGGTGTGGAAATTGTGAGCAAGTTCACTTATCTAAGGTGACCGATTGAATACAACTGGTGGGTGCAAAACGGCGGTAACAGCTAGATCAAGAATTGGTTGGATGAAGTTCAGGGAATGCAGCGAAATACTTAAAGGCAGAAGGTTTTCATTAAAGATGAAAGGAAAGATTTACAAAAGTTGTGTAAGATCAGTTATGTTGTATGGAAGTGAAGCATGGTGCTTGGGAGAAAAAGAGCTGGCAATTTTGAGAAGAACCGAAAGAGCTATGATTCGAGCGATGTGTGGTGTAAAGCTATTAGATCGAAGAAACAGCGAGGAGTTGATGGACATGTTGGGCATAAAGGAGTCTTTAGATAGGATGGCTAAAGCAAGCAGTATACGGTGGTACGGTCATGTTTTGAGGAAAGAAGATGAAAATGTGATAGTGAAGGCTTTGAAATTTGAAGTGAGAGGTAGTAGAGGAAGACCGAAACAAACGTGGAAAAAACAGGTAGAGAATGAGATGAAGAAAAATGGACTGGGGAAAGAGGATGCATGTGATCAAACGAAATGACGAGGCATGGTAAAGACATTGACCTTACGAAATCCGTTGCCAATTCCGTCGACGGGGACAATACCGAATCCAACATGTGATATGATGTAAGCTTACTGAGAAGCAAGCCCATCGAATGACGAGAGCATATTAAATAGTGAGAATTGATTTTTGGGCATTTGGGGGGTTCCCATGGGGAAAATACCCCTAACTATGTCTAATATTTGTCTCCTAAATATCTACTGATGTCAAAAAACCACCGCCCAAGCCTAAGCAGTCCAAAAATTGATTTTTTGGGGCCTCATTTTGGGGCAGGTTACTGGGGGAGAGGCAAAAAAAATTTCGGGAGAAAAAAATTGCGTTTGCAGCTCAACAACTACATAAAAATTTTGATTTCGATGTTTTGTGGTTTAGGAGAAGAGGAGCGTACAAGATTTAGGAAAAAAAGGGAAAAAAACAGAACCAAACAAAAAGAAAAAAAACTCACCGCGGCCAAAAGTGGGTTGGTTGGGATGAAAGGGTATCTCAACACATAAACCGTCTGAACTATTTTTTGCCGTACTTTAAGTCGTTTTTGAATGAGACCGCTTTTTACGCCAAACTTTCCGGACGGTTTCCGGGTCCTAAAACCGAAGTCACGCGACTTATTGCCTCGAAATTTGGTGCAAACGTATCACTTATTAATCTCAAACTGCAGTCAAAATTTCATGTAACTATACCTAACTGGTCTCTAGTTATATGCAAAAGTCTGAAACTTCGCACTCGTTAGTTTGAAAATGGCCGAGTAAACACAAAGAATCATGCGACGCAAGCGTAGGTCGTTCAAACTGGACAAAGGAATACGCGACCCAAGCGTCGATTGTTTCAATTAGAACCGCCGACGCTTGCGTCGCGTGTTCCTTTGTTTCTACTTGGTCATTTTCAAACTAACGAGTACGAAGTTTCAGACTTTTGCTTATAACTTGAGACCGGTTTGGTTTAACACAATGAAATTTTGACAGCAGTTTGAGATTAATAGGTTGTACGTTTGTACCAAATTTCGAGGCAATAAGTCGCGTGACTTTGGTTTTAGGACCCAGAAACCGTCCGGAAAGTTTGGTGTAAAAAGCGGTTTCATTCAAAAACGGCGTAAGTACGGCAAAAAATGTTTCACACGGTTATATGTCTCAAGATACTCTTTCATCCTAACCAACCAACGTTTGGCCGCGATCTTGTACGCTCTTCTTAACCACAAAACATCGGAATCAATTTTTTGCACGGCTAAGGCTAGGGCGATAGATTTTTTTTAATATCAGCAGATATTTAAGTGACAAATGTTCTGAAATAGCTTGGAGATACCACCCGCTTTGGAATCCCCCTAACTAGACCCCCCAAAATCAAATTTTTGAATGGCTCAAGCCATTGCGATAGTTCTTTTTTATATCAGTAGATATTCCTAATGGATCCCCACCAGTAGCGCAGCCAGGGGGGGGGGCGCATTGTGAAGTATTGTGAAATATGCAAAGTATTGTGAATTGTGAAGTATTGTGAAAATTGGCTTGTGAAGTATGCAAAATCGCATGTTTTTTGTGCTTTTGAGGCCGATTTTTTGTGAAAAATTGAAAATAGCCCCCCCCCCATACGAAAACAGCCCCCCTCAAACGTCTGAATTTGCGAAATTGGACGAAAAATCAGTCTCAATTTCGGTGAAGACCTTTTTTTTTTTGGAGACCACCTAATATTGGGCGGAAAAAACCTTTGAATTTCGGATTTCGGCCGAAAAATCACTCTCAATTTCAGTGAAGACCTTTTTTTTTTTTTTTTTTGGAGAACACCTGATTTTCGGCGGAAAAAACCTTTGAATTTCCGAGCTTTCCGAGAAATTTCGTCTCAATTTTGGACAAACCGTCTGAAACTGATTCAAGTTCAATGAAAATTCGAGTCAAGGTTGTTTGCACACTTCTCACTCTTTCAAAATAGCCCCCCCCCCTTTTCCAAATCCTGGCTACGCGCCTGATCCCCACAAAAAAATCAATTTTTTGAATGGCTTAAACTAGGGCGCAAGTTTTTTTGATATCGGCAGATATTTAGGAGACAAATGTTTTGACATAGTGTGGGGGTACCGCCCACCGGGACCCCCCAAGAAATCAATTTTTGAATGGCTTAAGTTAGGGCGATAGTTTTTTATATCAGTAGATATTTAAGAGACAAATATTTTGATATAGTTTAGGGGTACCACCCCCGGAAGCCTCCGGATATGGACCCCCAAAAATCAGTTTTTTGAACGGCTAAGGCTTGTTTTTGTGACATCAGCAAATCTTTAAGAGGCAAATATTTTGACATAGTTTGGGGGTACCCCCCTTTTGGGAACTCGCATATAGACCTCCAAAAAATCAATTGCCATTATTTAACATGCGTCGATCGTTCAATGGGCTTGCTTCTCAGTAAGCTCCCATTTAGTTTATGCTTACACCTTTTCTATCTACGTTAGGGCCCGATCAAACATTTTGCCTAAAATCGTGAGCGTATACGAGCTTATCTTTAGTTTATTTTAAATAAAATTTAGTTCGTCCGGCGTAATGCCTTACCAGTTTGTGAAAATAAATTAAGGGCACGCTCGTACACTCACTATTCAGCGCACCAAATGTACGCCAAGCCTTGTAACAAGTAAAATGCTCACTTGATGCAACATCGATAATAACTTCTTATTCGTTTGCAGGGACTCAATACCAAACCAAGTTTCAAACCTAAAACCACATCGTGACTGATTGAAGAATTCGAAAGCGCAAACTTGAACCAATAGAATCCGACTTGACCAAAAGATTAGAGCTAATAAAAATTTACAGGTGATTTTAACTGAACTATTAAGCGTAGACATAGGATCCGAGTTGTTCAAATCCCTCTTAAAAAATCAAAGCCAGGACAAATCACTGACCGCAGCTAAATTTAAAGTATAAACCTGGTTGTTTTTCGTTTTTAATAATTACTTTTTGGAAATACGAAGTTAGCATTAATTAGACTATAGCTCCAACTTTTGTTACCAAACTACTGAATGTCTACGTTTTTGCTATTGATATCTCAATCTATTGCTGTACTTACACTTGCACATCATCAAAAACTTCTGGAAAAATAAAGTTAAGTAAAGACCATAACTCTGAAACATTGTTCTGCAGTGGGGTACCGGTCAGCATTAGCTTGCAACTTGCCTGTAATAGACTGAAGCTTTACAAAATCGCAATAATATTCAATAAAATTGTCTTTTTCTGTAATATAGTTTATTACTTACCTATGAAGTTATTAGGAGGCTCTAATAAGATTAAACACAGCAACTTGTCATCACTCCTTTTTTTCTGCAGAAACGGGCAAAATGTTGGAAAACGTAACATTCTATCTCAACCAAATGATTACTTGAATGTAAGACGTGAAAACAACAATGCTCTATCGCTTACCGGAAAACTTTTCAATTGGGAGAACGTCTTGCTCTTTAAATTTTTTACTCGGTGTCCTTCGTCCAAAATCAAATATGCCCACGAATAAGCCTGAAAGCAATTTATTGGCTGTTGACAAAAATAATCTCAAACTCAAAACTTACAAGAAAAATTCTTGAGTCAGTGACACTAAACCACTAGAAGTTGTAATAACTTAATCTTTTTACGACAATGCAATGACAGTGTTATGAAACCTAATTCGAACAAAATTATCTCCACCAACACTTACACTAAAAACTGCATTGTCGCGCAATAGTATCTCGTAGGAGGTCACTATTACAATTTGTTGCCCGCTGTTGATCTGGTCCAGGACAAAATTCCACAGGTATCGTCTTTCCGCTCCCGTTCCGTGGAATAATAAAAGCGTTATCTGAAAAACACATCATTATATGACGTAGTAGACGTGATGGGACGTTATGTCTGAGATCAGGTTCGATAATTTCGAGAACAATAACGGAACAGGTCAATCTGGACATCCAAAATTCAGACTGCTCCAGTGCTTCAAAGGAAGCCTAATGGCGATGTGCGGTTAAGTGGATAGACATACTGTGCTTTACTAGCAGCATTCAATCTACTCAAAACTCAGTTTTGAGAAACCGTAGTGGAAAAGCGGATAAAAATTCAATTAGATTGACTTATTCCAACATCGATATGTACCAACTGGAATTCTGGAAAAGAAACACAAGACGTAAGTTGTTTCTTTTACTGGTGTAGAGAAAATTACCTCTGCAGTGCTTGGGTAGCTCATGAGGACTAATAACATCTAAAAACACTGTCTAAGTGTCTACTTGTCTAGTGTCCAGTGTCCACCCCCTGTGAAGTGTTACAAACATTACACGATACTACGACTTGTTATCAAGAAGATTTTACTTTTGGAGCAAACTTCTTGAACTCTGACATCCAATTATTAATAGTAGAGGTGGGTCCACAAATAAGGAAGGGACCCTTGACACCAGCTTTGAAGAGCTTGCACATCAACGCAATGCACTGAATTGTCTTTCCCAAGCCCATCTCGTCTGCAAGTATTCCACTTTCTCCGTTTTCATACAAAAGCTGAAATAACAACTCAATTCAATTTGGTTTTGATTTGGGTTCTGTTACTTTTACGTTTCTGGAACGGTTTATCTAAAAACGTAACGAGTTTACATTCCCAGCATTCATGAAACTGGTTACCTCCTCCAAAAAAAAATCAGCAATAGCTATCGAAAAAGATGTGCAAGCTATTTTCTTCAAATGAGAAATGGAATACATTGAGAACTCGCCAACTTTTGTTATCAACAAATTTAAATCTTTAAGCCTTTCCATCAATGAAACAGTAATTTTACGTTTTACGCATAACAATCCCTAACGCGGCCGAGTTAAAAAGTATTAATTCGGTAAAAATCACCCTATAAAGCCGCATTTACACGGGCGACTTTTTAGCGTGCGATTTTTTGATAAAAATAGATCTGGCAAAGTTGCATTTACTCAACGACGGCTTTGATCATGATAATTGGAATCTTACTCATGGAAATGATTGTCTTAAGTGGGTTTCATACCAATATTGTTGTAATTGAAAACTTTAGAAGAAAATCGGTGTTGCGATAAAAAATCGCAGTGAGATCTGCTCCGATTTTGCTTTAAAAAGGTTTAGAATGTCACTATCGGAATGGAAACAACTTGAGACAGTCATTTTTAGCGACAAGATAACTTTTATCACAATTAGAACCATTATTGAATATATGCAACTTTGCCAGATCCATTTGTATCAAAAAATCGCACGCAAAAAAGTCGCCCGTGTAAATGCGGCTTAAATGTGATTTTGTCAATCTACGATTGAGATAAAACAAAAATTGGTCGTTTATACTGCTTACTTTGAGCCACTGGTAACCGGTAACCTGATATTCTCTCAGCACGCCTCCAGTGAAGAACTTGGGTTGGGCTGGATCGATAGGCATTCCGTCGCAATACCTGAGAAAATATTTTTGCTGTAAAACCATCATATTAAACGATTCTCTTCTACTAGTAAGAATAATTAATAAAGTAACAAAATAAGCAGTAAATCTCTGAAAACACGCCAAAAAACAATCTTGTTAAAAAACTGTTAAATTTAAAATTAAACACATGCGGTGTCACCGATTACAGTATGATTCGTTCAATACTGTAATGGATAAAAATTAACTAGTTTTAGCCCGCAAAATGATCAAAGAAGGTCCGTGGACGCCAAGCATCTTTAGAAACGGTTAGAAAAGCCGCCTACCCAGTGGGTCGCAAGAACGAACAATAAGTTGCCAAAAGTCCAAAATATTATTATCCACCAGCAAACGTCTTGCGCGATGACAGGGAACCCATGCTTTGTATGGTGTGGAAATAGCTATTTCTCTACTGCATCTCCAGCACATCACCTGAGTTTTGCGGTTTGGCATTCCGTGCAACATTTTCTCATCCGCATGAAACAGCCGGACCATTCCAACCAACCAAATTATATGGAAAATTTGACCACAATCGTATCAAAAATCACAAGTATCAAGACAGTGGTTTTGAGAATCACCTCAGAACAAATTCTTAAAATGCCAAGAATTTTTTGGTTTTCATTTTTTGCTTAAATCTTTTTCGTTATACGATTTTAAGGGTACAAATTAACATGAAAAAAATCATCATAATTTTTTTTTAACTCTATACACTGAGGGGGTATTAAAGGTTTTTTGGCGGCGGCGCGTATGACTAATATTGCGACCCTATTGATCATTCTCATTTAATATAAATTATATATTTCAACTGTCCAAGCAACAGCGTAAGCTATAGAGTAGGTTTAAAACGAGTAAAAACCTGGATCCATTAACATCTGTCGTTATATGTCTTAAGTCAATATCAGTAGGCTTGTAGTATTTCTTTTTCAACAACTCTTTAATTTCAGCTTCACTAAGAGATGTTTCCACATCCTGTAAAATATTCGAAAAAAAAATTTATAAATAACTTTAATTTGTACATTACACAATGTTTTTAAATGGAATTATTGTAAAAAAAAAACATCAAAAGTACAACAATTTTTACAGGTGGAACTTAAAAACATCTAAACCTTAACCTGCTTGCAAAAACACGTGATGACAACTCCAACAAGAAAAAGATTTCTCAAGATATTTAACTCAAGGTTATTAGAGTTGTAGCAGAGAAAGGTAGTCGGCTGCATCTGAAAAACTTAAAAATACCTGCGCTTTTGCACAAATAGTATCAAGTTCATCAGGCAAACTGGTGGTCGAATAAATTCCAATTTAAGATACTTGAGCAGTATATGCGTTTAAAAAGCTAAAATCATCACCGGACTGCAATATCATTGTTTAACTACGCGTATGTAAAGCAAAAATAACCACAAACACTAAAAAGTCGATCTTTTACCTCTTCCATATCACCTTCGTTATTGGTGTTATTTGCATTTTCATACCCAGATGATAGAGTGTCAACTGATGTGACACCTGTATAATCAAGTATGGTTAACACTGGTCTGTACAATATTTAAAAAATAATCAATTAATTGAAAACATTCGTTTCCTAGTACTTTATGAAGACTACCAGGAATGATCAATGGTATGGGAACTTTGATGCTAATTTGATAACTTCACTATACCTACCAAACGTACAATGTATTGTTCGTAATATGTATGCAATTGTTACGTAATTAATGCACACAATGTACAGCAACTATGAAAAAAACGAATAGTTCGTTAGGGCAAGAAAATTTTAAGGTTACTTTATGCTTGAGTTATTTCTTTAATCTTTATAATCTATGTTTGCTGATAAAAAGAAAATTATCACATACCAGTATCATTTCTGGAAATGTGAACTTCGACTTTTTTCTTTTTACGAGGGGGGATTTTCTTCTAAAATGTAAAAATTTCATGTAAAATAATAAAATCTATTAACTTTTTTTTCTTCAACTGCTAGTTTATTTGACCATTACTAAATATTTCTTGGTATGAACAACTTGTTATTTTGGTGTAAGTAACGAGCCAAAAATGCTGCTTCGAAAAAGAAAACATTGAACTAAAGTTGGTTATAAATAGCAACAGTATATCTACTTGAAGGATAAATGGTTTTGTTTTATATAGTAAACCTGCGTTAATATATCCTCAAATGAAGTTGCGTTAATATATCCTCAGAACAACGAGATAACAACTAGCAACAAACATCAATATATTTACTGTTTTGAACTCTTCGTAATCATAATCATCATCATCGCCAGAGCTAATTTCTCTATACGATTTAGTAGATCGAGTTGAACGAGAAGATCTTCTTGTAGGCAAAGCTGGAACCGCAATTTCTTCCTCCGACAAGTTCTCTGCTTCTTCTTCGTCTGAGTCACTCATATCAAATTCGTCCAAATTTCGTGGTTTTTCGTTAACCTTATCTTTACTAGTGGTTTTTTTTGCTGGTAAGTTTACGTTTATTATTGGGGATACTTTAGAAAATGCTTGAATCAGTGCTTGGCTACTTGGCGATTTTAGCAACAATTCTTCATCCATATGTTTTTCAGCATCTTTTTTGTCGATGTTTTGCTCAGCAGCAGCTGTCTGCACGACTAGGCTTTTCACAGCAGTGTTATTTGCAATTGCACTTGTTAGGGCTGCCTTTAATTTTTCTATCCCAGTTGGTACTAAGTCAGTGTCATCCTGATCATCTGAAATGTAATCTTCTTTTTTGTCGTCGCAAGGCCGAATTATCGTTTTCTTGTTTCTTAATTGCAAGCGGTTTTCATCTTCTTTACCAGCTAAAACAACAACAAAAAAACAAGCTAACATGTCATTACTCAATTATATTTGTTGTAGTAGTTGCATATCCTCCTGTCACAAGACAGTCTCAGATGCTAACCAAGGGTTGATCCGCTCTCTGGTCAATGAAATAAGTAGTAAGAATTTGAAGGAATCTGACACTGCTTAGGAGTTTCCACTGATCCAATGCTACAGCAGATTTCCTTGAATTCCTATCCACTGAATTTGCTGCTAGTTCGAAGCCACCACGTTGGAATATCATTTTAATGCGTTCTATCCAAGGACGTAACAAAGTGAACTGGATGAGGGTTGAACCCACATCCTGTGACCAGGTTCGTCGTAACAATGACACCTTTATCATCTTAACTATGCTATTTGGTCCTTCGTAGACAAAAAAAAAGCTGAAGCTAATGATTGTATTTATTTCAAGCTATAAATTTATCAAAATTCAAGATGAAATAAACTTATCTAATGATACGTACTTGAAACAAATTTATCTAATGATACGTACTTGAAATAGATTTATCAAAATTCTTTGGGTACTCTCCAAAAACGATTTTTTTCTCCGCTTTCTGAAACTTAAGCGGTTATTGGTAAATGAATCAGTAAACTGCAAATATACAGATATTGGTATAATGGAACGCTGTCACTTATCTAAGAACCTTTGGCTCAAAACGTTAATGTCTTCTGATTGCTTTTATGATTCTATATACTATGATCATTATCGAGGCATTTTGTATGTGAATGAATAGAAGATGATGTATGCTTCACCATTTAGGACAAGAACTGCTCTTGCTGTATAGTGTTTCGTTATTTTTGTGTGTGTGTATGGTGCTTGTATATGGACTTTATGAGTCTGAAATAAACACAAAATAATAATAGTCAATGGAAAAATATTAGTCTTAATTTAGCCATGCTATATTGCTGCAAACCATTTATTAACTATGCATAGTTGGTACCGGTACGTACTAAACAAAAGATCGTTTGAATCTCAAGAGTATTCTGCGTAAGAAGATTTATAGAGCATAACAAAAAAAATCAACAAACTATTAGGTAATTAAAGAACTATAGAATTAATCCACATTGCGTAAGCTATCATTTTTCAAAAATGTTTTAGTATGTAATTTAATTGCTGATTTATCATCATATCAGTGTTGATTCCGCACAAAAACAAACTGAAAATTGATAATCTTATAATCATTTCTCTTACCGGTGAGTTCTCTTTTTTCTTGCTATCAATAGATTTAGTTACCTTCTGGTTGTGTGCAGCAAAAGACCTAAAAACCACCAACTTTATCACAACTTATCAAACTAATTTAAGGGATTTTATAAATCTATATCAAGTTTTATACTTCCAAAAATGAATACCCAAAAAGTTCTGTCGAAATTAAAGTTTACTTATTGACTCTGGCGAGAGAGACCAACATTTTCCAACTAGTCAAAAAAAATTTTTTTTAAATATTACAAATTGGGAAACTTTTCATACACCAAATAAATTATTTCAATGGAAGACAGAAGTCTAAATAAATATTGCCTAAATCATATCAAGTTTAGCAGCTCAACTGATAGGGCAAAAAATTAGACAATGCTTCGACAGGCTATGCAGAAGACATATACCTACTACCCTCAACCAATCTTCCAATTTTTCTTAAGAACTGAATTGAAAGTTTTTCCCCCACCAGTTGAGCTATTAAACTTTATATGCGGTAACTGATATTGTTTTGATGACAATAATAAGATGCTGTTGTTCCTAACCCTAAGTTTGTATGTCTGTTTTTTTTGTGTAAAATAACTACATAACATACTAACATAATTACAACTTATTTAAATACCTGTTTCTGAGTGAATTTATCTTTGTTTCAACACCAGTGCAAATATCCAGATGCTTGTTGATTGTTTTGGTTAACACCATCTTGCTGCAGATAGGACAAGACACTACAAATGTCACAGAAATTTAATTGCAAATTTTTGCTATAAAATGAAATTAAACAAAACCAATAAGTAAAAATCTATTCTTACCATTGTCTTCAAGATTTTGAATACACTTTGCTGCCGCCAGCTTATCTTCACCACTGGGTACAGTCTTTTGGCAATCATCACCATCATCCAAAACTTGCTCCTGTTTTAGACTGGAACTCAAAGTATTCCAAAAAGGTGAATCATATTCATCAGAAATCTCCATACATTCAAAATCTTTTTGCCATATCTCTGACTCACCAAAGAGTTTAGCTTTGCTTTCACTCAAAAAAAATTGTCTAAGCTCAACATTACAATTTTCAGAACATTGTGACACTCTGTTAATTACGTGACTCCTTGGGAGCAAGCTAAACTCTCCTTCCAACAATTCAAATATACTCCTTGCTTGTTTGCAAGGCAAACTACCAGCTTGACTCAATTGCTCCAAATTTTCTGCACACTGAAAGTCAAGTTTCAACAAACTGCTTTCAGTCTCTTTAACAATGTTCACTTGGCTACTGCCTCTGAAAGTTTTGTTCAACTCAACACCACAGTATTCAGAACTCTGCGAAACCTTATAACGTAAGCTGTTTGTTGAGAACAGTGATAAATCAGAGTTTGACAAATTAGGTTTGATTTGAAATCCCTCTTTAGAAAAGTCAATTTTTTGACTTTGACAAGCACTGGAAGCTTTGTTTGATGTTTTTGAATCTGCAACTGCTTCAGAATCACTTTTTATCGAACAGATTCGGTTATTATCATCACTTATGGGCGAGTTTTTGAATTGATTTTCGTCTTTGAAAATGCTGCTCCACTTCATATCCGCGTTTTGCAAACTCTGAGACATCTTTGAATGTGAAGTTTGAGCTTGAATCACAGACATATCTGATTTTGATGATTCAGGATTAAAATCTTGATGCAAACAGCCAGCAGCAGCTGGTGGTTCAACAGTTTTTGGATTATAATCGTCTAACTTCACCTTAATTTCAAAATCCATTGATGACTTTTCAACAGTGCAAATTAAGTCAGAATGATTTTGATTATCTGCTCTATTAGAAGCGCTTGTTTCCAGTTTTGGTTCCATTTTTGTTTCTGTTAGACTTTCATTTATTGATGATGTCATTTTTTCATTCTCTGGCTGTGCAGAAGAACTGCGTATCCCATGTCTTTGTTGAAGAGACTTGATGTATTCTTCATCATCACACAGAATTTCAGAAATCTTTTCTTCATCACAATAAGGTTCCAAAAGAAGAGCACTGTCATCTGCTGCATCACTAACCTTCTCATTTTCAACTCGAGTGGCCATATTTTCCGACATAAAGCCAGATTCTCCTAATGCACTATCGGCGACAGAATTTTCCCAATCATTTGTAGCATTTAACACACTTCTTTCATTGCTGCCACAATCATTAGAAAAACTGCTGCAATTAGCAACATTCGAAGCCTCCAGACAACTTTCATCTGCATTGCAACCAAATATCTCCACATCAATGCGAACTTGATCAACCAACTCATCTAATAGCTTCTCAACATGTTTTTCAATATCAACTTCTATTGCACTAATTTGGAGCTTCTTAGCTTTTGCTCTTCTTTTCTAAAGCAAAAATTGATAGATCACAACAACAAACTAACACATCAAAAGAAATAGTTAAGTACAATTTTTCAGTATATTTTTGAAGTATTATTTAGATAGGTATCATTTATTCAGGTTTTTGCATTGTATTGCGAGTGGTTTGAAATCATAAAGAAAAGATTGTTAGACGACTTTTACTAAGCATGTTTATCATTGCTTAGAGTTTTAACTTAAAGATAGTGCCTGATAATGTGTACCTACAACTACATCAGAAAGCAGTTTAATTTCAAACATTCTGTTTTCGGCAATTTCTTTTTTCGAGGATATGAAGTTGATTTTCAAACAAAATTTAACATTCTATCTTTTTAAACAATAATTTTCACTACCTCCTTGAAAGCTAAATTTACTTTATCTAACATAAGTAATGCCGCAATACAAGCAAGGACATTACATTTTTTTTTTTATTCATTTTTGCAACTTATTAAGTATAGTCAACTCCATCATTTACTTTTAGTCTGGCAAGCTTTCGCTTTCTTTTGGTCTGCTTGGCTTCAATAAGAGAGAGCAAAGTGCTGGCATAAATGCAACTTCGATTCAACAGATTCCATAAATGATGATACTTTCGAACACACAATGGTGTAGAAAGCCAGTTCTGAAAAATAAAAATTAATCCTGCTTATTAGGATACTTATTATATCTGTGTAGGGCATAACTATTCAAATTTTCAAACATTTAAAATTTAATTGCACAGCGAAATTAAGAAAATGAAACTTCATGTACAGTAGGCACGGCTTAATGTGACCACGTTGGTACCAGACCATTTTGGTCATAATATCCGAATGGTCATAAAATTCAAAGCCGCTTTAATCGCATCATAATCAAAGTAAATAACAGTTCAAGTAATGTTTAATCAAAGTAACACAGGGTTCGAAAATCAGGCTCGCCCGAGACAAGCTGAAATCGCCTTGAGCAAGTTATTTTCTGGCTTCACTTGTCTGATGGACATGTCAATAAAATTTAGCGTATGAAGGAAGCAACTTCAAACAAGATTATTTAAAAACGCAAATTACCGCTTATGCTATAGTATAATGAAATAAATGCAAGTAAACTAAGTTTTTGCTCGTTTTATTTTAGCGCAATCACCGCACTTAACACATAGTTTAATCGCACACTCATCATTAATAGCAATTAACACTTTTTAATCGCAAGTAGATTTGTTCGAAACTCAAACGCGCTTTGCAATTCTTTTGGTGCAAAATGTTTCGATCTTTTTCAGCAAAAATTTCTCCTACACTTGCAGCGCTAATCGCTCTTTTAGGGTATCACAAGTACTACCCTGTGCTGTAAAAAAGCAAGGTCGAAAATTCGGCAAACATTCTATTTTAGTTTTTTTTAAGATCGTTAATTCCTCTATCTTTCACAAAAAAAAACTTCAGCTGTTTAGCTGGTGTAGTTTGCAAGATATTCCCTAAACTGCCTTTGTAGCAAAAGGCAACTTGAATTATCGTTAAAGTAACAATTGAAATGATTACAATCCAAAAATCAATTTTTGGAAATTAAATGATTGAAAAAAGCATGGATGGCAATTACATCGATGTCTTCTCCGATAGTTGTTACGCAAGAAAACTGAGATGTGATGCAAAGTAGAACAATAGATCTGATTTTTGTGCGATAACTTAAAATTCTTTCAATGCGATAAACTTGCCACTAGCTTCGGATGATAGATTTTTTTTGATTAATTTTGAACAAAAATTTGTTATATATCTAAAGCAACCTAAGCTGAAGCTCAGCCAGCGCAAGACTTTAGTTTAATTACTTATTGTGATTGTGACGTAACCAATGCCAAAACATTCTTAAACTTCTGCCTAAAGCGTGAGTTACAACAAAATAGAAAAAAACAACCGAAACAATGATAAAAATTGGAATAACCGCTCGCAAAATTCAACCATTTAATTGTTAAACTTTCCGATGCGATAATGGATGTTGATTCTTTTGCATGTTTTGATGTGATATTTTAGAAAAATAGCGTGCAACGCGATTGCCATCCCAGAACAAAAAGTATCTGTTATGTCACTCTGATTTTAAAATGGCACACAAGAACCGGATTTTCTCGAAATACGATATTATGCAAATTCAGTATAAATCGCACACTTTTTCAAAATTAAACAACATTAAAAAGCACTATGCCTCTTTGTTTCGAGCAAGTTTGGATTTCCCCGAGCAAGTCAACATTTGTTGTACCTTGCCCGACGGGCAAGTTGTTGAAAAAGTTAATTTTGACCCCAGTAGCATATTAAAGCACTGCAAGACAAATTCAAAATATTACACACCTCAGTGGCGTACGCAGGATTTTTCAATGGGGGGGTTCAAAAGTGACATCAAAAATTTGTTCGCGATCTATACTTTGGCGAATAAATAACTTAGCGTAACGTAACAAAATGGAGTCAAAGTCACACAGTGCGTAATGCAAATCAAACTTTTCAAACAAAAAACAATTAAGCATACATCTATAGTTAACATCATAAGGTTTGCAACTGAACTATAAACAAAAAATTGTTCAAAATGAAAGCTACGAAAACCCATATGATTATAAACAGTGCAAAGCGTGGCAGGCACGTAACCAGACATTCGCGATTGAGGGGGCTGTTTTGGGGGTCTGGGGGCGGATTCCCCAGCGCTTGAAAATTTTGCATTTTTTTTTCAAAAATAACTTAATTTTAGGGCTATATTGATAAAAAATAACGCTTTTAAAACGTGGCATAGAAATTGGTAGTGCAAACCTGATTAAACTGTTTGCATAAATGGGCTATGTGGAAGGTGGCTAATGGTAAAATTTTAGCTCTCTTGTTTACATGCTGGTAAATCATAAAATCCTATAGTTCAAGAAAACTCACACAGAGTAATCTATTTCGTCTATATTTTATAGAGAAAAATAAATGGGGGGCTAACGGAAAAAAATTTTGAGACAACTGATTGGTAAGTAACTAATACTAAGTAGCCCCCCTCCCCCCTTATTCCTAAGTTTATAACATGTTCGCTGATGAAACCTATGTTTAGCATTTTTGCACTAGCGATCAAATTTGAGTGCTTGTTTTTGGCCATTTTTCAAAGTTTTCATTGATTTGTGGGTTTTATTTTTGAAAAATTAGCCCCCCCCTAAATTTATGTTTCAAAAGATGTTTTAAATCACTTTTTAGTCCATTCCATTGCAAAAACCAGTCTCACTAGAGCAAAAAAACGTAGTATTTTCATTATTTTGCATTTTGGTTGACAGGCCAATGGGGGTCTATAACCCTCCCCCCCCCCCCCCCCCCGCCTACGTTACTTAAAGTTACTCTGACTCGTAACACGACATTCCAGAGTTTCAGTATTACACTTAGCCGCTTACAATGTTGCATTAAATAACAAAAAAATTATTTACTATAATTAAATATTTTGTATTAATATGAGAGTAAAGAAGGAGCTTGTTTGTTTTGCGCAAAAAGGCGATATTTTGAATGATATACGTCGGATTAATAGGGAGGATGGTTTAAACCCCCACCCCCCTGTGTACGCCTTTGCGCATAAGTGAGCTATGTGGGCGGTGGCTAATGGTAACATTTCAGTCCTCTAATTTACAAGCCGGTAAATCATAAAGTCATAATTTGAAAAAACTCACGAGCATTTATATTCTGTATTTTATAGAGTGAGGCAGTTGGAGAAAGGGGGGTAGAGGGGGACGAATGGAACGAGATTTGAATGGATTAATAATTAACTAATACTGAAACCCGATCTCCATATTTTTGATGAAGCCAATGTTAAGCATTTTTAGCGGGTTAAATTTGCTAATTTTGGCAATTTTTTGAAGTTGTTATTAATTTATAAACCATATCTTCGACAAATTACCCCCCCCCTAAAAACTCTAAATGCTTCAAAAGTTGCTTTAAATCATGTTGGAGTTTGTGTCATTGCAAAAAAAAAACAGTCTCAGAAGTGCTAAAAACGTGATATTTTCTTTACTCTGCATTTTGGTCGACAGATCAATGGGGGGGGTTTGAACCCCCAAACCCCCCCCTCCCCTTGCGTACGCCTTTGACACACCTACTTTAGGTTATTAAGAACAATGAACTAAGAAAATTAATAATAAGCTGTAGACAGTATACAGAGTCTTATAGGCACAACCAGACCTTTAATTAACAGCTTAAGACATACTGTTTCGGAATCGACATTTGTCTTTTATTCCTCGTCAGTACAGCTAGGACTACAGACATAAACATGAGCGTAGAAAGGCAAGAAATCGCAAATTAGCCGGATCATAACACAATTTTCTTTTTTTTTCATGAATACTAAGTACCGGTAATCACAATATTACAATGATAACTATAATAGTTCAATTCAAAATAATTCCCAATAGCATGCCTTAGACAGCTGTTTCACCCAATCTCAGGGCTCATCAGTAAGGCTAGCAAGGCCAAAAAGACAAATATCACCAGTGATAAAAATCTTCAAAGCATATATCTATACCAATTTATCAATCAGAGAATAAATCTTTACCGATTATGTGTATCATCTTTACCCATCAATCAGTCAAATTTTAGCCAAAATAAGCAAATCTTAACTAAAAAATCTTTACCTAATGAAACTAAAGCTATAAATTAGATCAGTGATGGCCTTAGGAAAGGGAGGGCCCCTGTGCAAATTAAATGGGGGGGCCCTTTTCTTTACACACTACTTTAACACGTTTTATCTGCACTAGCAATTAAGCGAAACAATGCATTTCATAAATAACAAGACCAGAAGACCAATGCAATTGCAGCCTTAATTAAATCAAATGTTTGTTCATAAGTTCCTCTCATCTAGATTATCAACTCAATTAATTGCTGTAAATTAACGAAAACTTTCAGCAATTGCTTTCAGTATGCTTGTGTTATTACAGAATATGTTTGAGTACTTAGCAATAATGTTTGAATGCTTTATACTGCTTAGCATATGATATACTGTATACGTTAGTCCAAAACCTATTACTGCCAGTCGCTGAAAGCAGTTGAAAAAACAAGTGGAAAAACGACTACCTGAGTCATAGGCGTAGCCAGAATTTTTGATTGGGGGGGGGCCAAAACCACAAATCACATACAATAACGTCATCAGAAACTTCGAAAAAGGAATTTTTTGGTGGGGCAAAGATATCGTAGAATGGAAGATCAGAAGTTGTGGCCTTGTGTAGGCATGTAACTAGGAACTCGTTCAAGGAGAGAGCTTAAATCAATAGCCTAGTTAAAATGCGAAAATGTGTAAATTGGGAGACGTGCTTAAGTAAAGAAGTGTACTGTAATTCAAATGTATCACAGACGGGGGTCTGGGGGCGAAGCCCCCAGCCGCTGGACAATTTTTCGTAATTTTTTGGAAAAAAAGTAGTTTTAATACCATTGGATCACATTTTGCACATTTTCAGAGCCATTTGAAAGTACTAGATTTTTAAAATTTGAAAGCCAATTGAAAAAATTAAGTTGTTTAGTCCTCCTTTTGCTTGCAATTTAAGTCCAAAACACGTTTAAAATCTTGCATTTTGTGGTTAAATTTTATTAGTGATTTCGCCCAGGTAGGGGGAAGTAAAGTACATTCCCTCCTGCAATATTTTAGCAGTAAACAACAATTCAGTCGATTATTTTCTTTATAGATTATTGTTTTGTCTAGAAAACAACCAGTTATAGGAGTACATATACGGCCAGAGGCCCAGGCTCTCTCAATTCAAAAATTTGTTCAATGAGCATTCCCCTTACTGTAGCTAATTTTTTTCAAAAGTATTTTGTTGCATAAAAACTGGCGAGGTGGAGGTGAATTGTAACTGAAAAATGTACAATAGATAGTTATGCCTACAAACCATGTTATTGCCCGAGCCGGATTTACATTGAATTGGGCCCCTGGCACTTTTGAGATTTTTGCTATATCTTTGCACCAAATACAGGTGAAGACCAAAAAAGTCTTATCCGAGTGCGGGTCCCCTGGCACTGTGCCATGTGTTAAATCTTTTCCTGGTTATTGCATTACATTCATAAAAAAGTTAGATGAGAACCTCAGTTAAGCAACTTCTAGGATAGAAACGTTTAATTACACTCGGGTCATACGTTTAAATTGGTTGGCAACATTAAATTGAAGGAGCCATGGCCCCCAGAAACAGTATTATTGTTGGGGGCCCATATAAATTAGAGGGCCATATAAGTATTCTTGTAGGAGGCCCCTTAAAATTGGTAGGTAAAAATTAAATTAAAGGGCCCTGGCCCCTGGATCAATATTGTTGTTGGGGGCCCTTTTAATTATTATTGTAGGGGGCCCATTTAAATTGGTTGGTAAAAATAAAATTAAGAGGGCCAGGGCCCCCTGGCTCAATACAATTGTTAATTACTGCTGTAGCGGTGTGCTGTTGTATGCAAAGATGCTAAAAGAAACTGAAGCTGAAGAAACAACAGTCTTTTTTGTGACATTTTTATCATGGGTAGCATTTCAATTGGGGGGGCCCCTGGTTACGCATATGACCTCAGTAGCCTAACAGTAGCAAGCAAAAAAAAAGAGTAGTAAGTTGACTGTATCAGTATATTTTTATTATCTGTTTACTATATCTGACTTAAAAGTTAAAAGTAATATTGTCTTCGAAAGGGGGATATGTGTAATAACACTTGGAACAAGTGCATCTTGAGGGAGGGGGTACATATGTAATGACACTTAAAACAAATGCATAAACTTTTTATCATAATTTGCTATAGTTTTTCATAATCAAATTTTTCTGCACGCGATAGGTCAAATGAGGGGGCCCCCCAGAAGTGGGGGGGCCCCTGTGCATTTGCACACTTTGCACATTCCTAAGACCACTACTGAATTAGATCTTTACCGAATGAAACTATACGCTACAAATCAAATCTTACCTTACATCTCTCAGAAGAACGATAGGCTAGTTAACTCTCTACTCTCCTCATAGCTCGCCTAAAATGGCTACGTCTCCAGTAGAGGTGGAGTCGAGGACACAAGGCTTGAGGCCAAGGACACAAAAAAAATCTGAGGCCAAGGACAGCCCTTCCGAGGACAGACCCTCTCGAGGCCAAGGACAGGAATGCTCGAGGCCAAGGACAGGAATGCTCAAGGCCAAGGACCAAGGACACAGGCGCAAGGGTTTTCCAACAAAAAAAAGGTCTACAAAAATTTTTTTCAGGCAATCTCAAAAAAACACAAAAAAAGGTCTTCAAATAAATTTTTCAGGCAATCTCCTCAAGAGGAATACAAAAGAGGTCTTTGCAAATTTTCCGCAAGGTTTTTGGCATTTTCCTGCAAAATTTTAAGGATTCAAAAAATAGTGCTGTCCTTGAGGCAAGGACAGGGCAGTTTTCAAGGACTTGGGGCTTCGAGGCCAAGGACGTGACCTTTGAGGCCAAGACCATGGACCTCAAAATGTGTCTTCAAGGACTCCACCTATGGTTTCCAGTAGGCAGAAAAGTCTCAAAACTAGTGCCAAAATTCAGACTACTGCTAAACTAGGCAAACAATCTATAGATGTAACGTAAGATTTGTACTTTAGTCGGTAAAGATTTGATTTGTAGCATATAGTTTCATTTGGTAAAGATCTAATTTATAGCTTTAGTTTCATTAGATAAAGATTTTTCAGTTCAGATTTGCTTATTTTGGCTAAAATTTGACTGATTGATGGGTAAAGATGATACACATAATCGGTAAAGATTTATTCTCTGATTGATAAATTGGTATAGATATATGCTTTGAAGATTTTTATCACTGGTGATATTTGTCTTTTTGGCCTTGCTAGCCTTACTGATGAGCCCTGAGATTGGGTGAAACAGCTGTCTAAGGCATGCTATTGGGAATTATTTTGAATTGAACTATTATAGTTATCATTGTAATATTGTGATTACCGGTACTTAGTATTCATGAAAAAAAAAGAAAATTGTGTTATGATCCGGCTAATTTGCGATTTCTTGCCTTTCTATGCTCATGTTCATACCTGTAGTCCTAGCTGTACTGACGAGAAATAAAAGACAAATGTCAATTCCGAAACAGAATGCCTTAAGCTGTTAATCATTGGTTTGGTTGTGTCTATACTACGTTAGTTTGATTTTGGAGCAAAAACATCTGTAATATTCCGCTGAACAATATCTTTTTGCAAAAAATCACGAATTTGTCCAGCAAAAGTATTGAATTCTTCCATTGAAAAAAAAATATAACTATTGGCCTGTTTACATGTTCACTTTTCGGAACTGGTTTTTGTTTCTGGTGCCTGGCCTTTGCTGAGTCACACACAAACAAGGTTCTGGATTACATCACCACAGTTCCCATTTTGGAACTGCTACCAGAGGTGGGCCAGTTGCAGTTCCAAAAATTTTGACCATTAATTTGCTTTGATTGTTTGAACTTCCCATTGACATATTTGCTTATTGCTCTTTCAAATTTCCGCTTGGTTGGCTGTGCATACATGTGTAACCGAGTTCTAGAAATGTGCATGTAAACTTGAGTGAAAAAGTGCCAACAAAAGAACTACTTTTTGGAACTAGGAACAATATTTGAAAAGTAGACTTGTAAACAGACTATAAGTGGCAGAAAAAAATATTGTACTGCAATAGGAGAGATGGAAAAAACGCAAGTCATATTATCCAAAGTTTTGTCATATTAAACTGAAAATTGTTAAATGGCGAAATTCCTGACCATACCAAATTGGTCATAATAAGCGGCTGGTCATATTATTGATAGTCATAATAAGCGGCACCTACTGTACTGCATTGATGCATGAGATATCTTTTCAAGCACTCTCACTACATACATAAGTTAGCAATAGTTCTTTAAGACTTTGCTTTTCAGCCAACCAGTAAGTATAGGCCTACTCTCTGTTTGAGGCTGACGAAGGGACAAACTCCCAAAACAGTAAGCCGTACAGTTATTAAGAAACATATTCCTACATATACAAAGTTACAGCACAAAGAACAATTTATGTCAGATGTACCTTTTCAGTATCCATAAATCCAATAAATTCATGCTTGATAGACCTATCCATCTTCAATGACAAAGCAACTGTAGTAGAGTACCAGTAACTGCAAAGTTTAAGTATAGTTTTCACACAAACTCATCCATAATTGCCCAAAGGGCACAAATTGTCTAAAGGACGTCTAAAACAAAAATTGGTCTAAATGTTGTCTATTTTGTAAAATGCACAAAGTTGAATAGACGTCTTCACAAAGATGTCGAAATGCACAAAATTAAACAACATGTCAAGATTTAAGAGTTACTTATATTCCACTTCTTTGCAAAGACGTCCTTTCAACTATAGGCTGTACATTTTTGCAAAATAGACGTTTAGACAAAAATTAAACCATCTGAATTAGCCTATGTCTTCTGCATAAATCTAGACAATGTTTAAACGTCTATTTGACTGACTTTGGGCCCATGGGATGGGCCATTGTAAGTTACTGATATTCTAAACAGACATAGGCTACTGGAATAAGTTGGGGCTTGGGTTAGCAGTCAGGCAGTGGTGTACTGTATTGCGTACCGGTACCGGTACTACGGTATGCCATATTATCGGTAGGCCTATGTCAGTATGTCGAAAAGCCCTCCTCATGCACTATTAGGCTAGGCTATTTAATGTACTACCAATGCTATGGCCAGTTTTATTGCCAAATAGCGCTGTTGTTGTAGCATAGCTTTGTAGGCCTAATTCTATTTTTTCTGCTCTGTGCTGTTACAAAGCTTTCACTGGCCTTTCAACCTGCCTACTAAAATCAGAGCATGGCAACTTCAAAGATACTATGGATCAGAGATGATCGCTTCTGAGTACGATAATTTACCCTACCAGTAGGCTACTTTCTCAAGTCTCAACTCTATTCTTTTAAAAAGACTCAATTCTTTCTTAGCTTCACAGTGAGTACAGTAGCCTATTGTATTACCATCCCACATTTCTCAAAAAATTAACTTTTTGTCTTTGATGAACTTCCGGTATATCTTTTATTCCCGGTGTTTGACAGAGTAGGCCTAGCCAAGCCTAAAATTGCCAATTTGGCAATCACAGCCATCGCATCCTGTTCTGCTACCTCGATGTTGGTTTCAACAGTTGCCACTTGTCAGGTTGTCTGCTACTAATCAACCTATCGTTATTCGCCACAGAAACGTGAATGCTCTGCTGCCACCAAGTGATTATTGAATAAAGAAATTGCTCTAATCAACTCCATTCCTTAGAGCTGTCAAAGTTATACGGATTTTGATAGCTTTTAGCAAGGGCGTCGGCAGAAAATTTTTCAGGGGGGGCATTAAGAATGCAGTCAGTATTAACTGCTGAAAATGAAATATTTTTTAAAATTCGAGAGGTTGTCTATGAGTCCATGCCAGGACCTAAACCATTTCATCGGTTTACAATCAGCACGACAGATTGTCTATCACCACCAAATGCATCAAAGTAGACTCTTTCTATATTTGCCAGTTTACAAAAAAAATTGCACTACATTGCAATAATCAGAAGCAATTTATTTCAAAGCAATAAAAATTTTACATCGCAGTTATTATATGAAATAAATTTTCGGTTATTATGCATAAACTTTTAGGTAAATGTCTCTCTTTACAGACAACAGTGTCTTGTATTATTTTATTCAAAGCCCACCTTGCGAATAACTATTAGTTGCATGAGCAGGGAAAGCCTTATGATGTAGACTGGACAACGGTGTCGACTAAATTGTTAACAAAAAATATTTCAGCAGTGGCAACCCTATTTTCTTTTGACATTTTCTGGCAACGGTACTAAACTGTTATCCTCCGCCAAGGAGCCCTCTTGATAAAATCTTCCGATTTAATCGTTAAAAGGCTTTTTTCAACTTCAAGCGCTCTAAACGCACTGACTGTGTCTATTATTTTCGCTTTCTACAAAATCTTTTCCTACTATTTTGTCGATTCTAAAAGTAATTTTTACCATATTTGCAGCAACATATTTTTAAGCACCTGAATAATAAAATAGCCTATTAATTTTATAAGTTTATAATATATCGGCATTAAACTACGCAAGGCAACGAGTTTTCGACATACCGGAACTAATAATACACAATAACGGCTTGTTCTCATCTAAGAAATGCGACGACTTTGTCGTACATTCACTCTGTGTTTCAATAGTTTTTGTGGTCCATGCTTATAAAACAAGACCTTCAAGAGAAATTATTTCAAAAGTTGGCCTTGCCCCGTCCACCCCAAAACTTCCGAGGTGATCAAACACGTGGCTAAATAGACAAGTTGTAAAACAAATAATGATATTCGCATGTAAAAATCAAAAGTCGTGCGCCTGAAATCACTTCAGTTTTCTCACAGAAAAGTGATTGGGTCTCCCACGCGACAAGCCACCGACGCTTCTAGACCCGAGTGCAATCTATACCTGTTGAACTACTTTTGTGAGCTCAGTCAATTTCTTGACCGAATTACTTACCACAAACCAAAACAGTCGCGCAGGAAAAAAAATTATTCTCTGTATTAAAAAGAATTTTGAGACTATAATAACCCTCCATGCAATGCTAAGAATAGCGCTATTTTGGTCAATACCAAACCTCGTCAGCTAAGCTGGCATGTATCGAAATGAGTAAAAAACAAAATTTTTTTCATTATTTATAGAACTTTAGGTTGCTGAAAACAGGCCAAGCCAAAAAATAGAAGGCCAAAGCAAAAAATCGGCAAAGCCAACAACAAGCTCCGAAGTCAAAATTATCGTTTCGCCAGCGATCAATTTATCGTTTCGTCAAATTATCGTCAGAATTATCGCTTCGCCAAATTATCGTTTCGCCAACGATTTTCGGAGTTTGTTGTTGAGGATCGCCTGTTGGCTTGATTCCTTATTATTCTCCTTTCAGCTTTATTGGCTTTTGATTTTATTTGATGTTGGTACCTTGCAAAGTCTTTCATTTTTTAAGTACAACTCTGCTTCCAAAAAAATCTTTTAGCTCAAAACTCATGGCCAATTTCAATGGCTAATAAGCATAATTTTTTTTTCGGCTCATTAAAACTCGTAGCCGATTTCAACGCTTCATTTGTATTTTGACCGCTGGCGAAACGATAATTTTGACTTCTGAGCTTGTGGTTGGCTTTGCCGATTTTTTTGTTTTTTTGTTTCTGCATACTATTTTTTGGCTTGGCCAGTTTTCAGCTACCTGAAATTCTATAGTGAGAAAAGTTTTGTTTTGTAGGCTACTCATTTCGATTCATGCCAGCTCAACTGACGAGGTTTGGTATTGATCGAAAAAGCGCTATCCTGAGCATTATATGGAGAGTTATCATACTCTCAATATTCTTTTTACTTCGGTGAATAATTTTTTTTCCCCGCACGACTGCTTTGCATGGTGGTAGTTCGGTCAAGAAATTGACTGAGCTCTATAACTTAACAAAATAATAATGCTTTGGACTTTGCTGGTACCGATTATCAATCAAATTTTCCTAGCCTAAGCGAATCTTGTAACTTTGCAATACCGTAAGGAAAATGTGAACCGAACATTTTAGTTTCAAGAGATACTGCTCGAAATTGGTTTTATTGAAGAAATAAAAACTACCTGAGGTAATAAAGAGGAGCCTCAAATATTTTTCCCCAATTTCCCTTATTCGCGAAAATACTACTGTATTTATTCCGTTTCAGTCCGTACCAATTTGAGACATCCCAACAGGCTCGAGTTTGCAAAAATTTTTTGCTGACTAAAGATCATCATGTTCGATGAGGAAGGTAATAGGATTCTGCTTTAGACAGGAATATTCTAATTCAAACTAAATTCATCGGTGGCATTACGCAAGTGATATAATCTGTCGTATCAAAGTTAGACCAGCTTTGGTGATGTTTTCAGCCTATGAATGATATAACATTTGAAGTCAAAAACGATCATACTGTAGAGCAGGTCTGATAGCCAAGGTCTACAGGGACCAATGGCAGTAGCCAAGTTTTCAGATTTGGTTAGGCTCCTTAGTACTATTAGTTAGCAAGTTGTGGGTATTAGATTAGGCTATCTGTGTTATTGTGCTGGTTTCTGATTACAGATCTGAGATTTGGCTATACCCTCAGTATACAAAGAACATCGCTTTCCTTAGCCAGCAAGAAATTTTTGCAAACTAATGCCTGTTGTGATGTCACACATTGGTACGGAGTCAAACTGATTAATGCGTATTTTCGCG
Source organism: Trididemnum nubilum (assembly GCA_963965965.1). Taxonomy (NCBI): domain Eukaryota; kingdom Metazoa; phylum Chordata; class Ascidiacea; order Aplousobranchia; family Didemnidae; genus Trididemnum; species Trididemnum nubilum. The sequence goes on from OZ014481.1 coordinate 14,085,233, forward strand.
AATAAGAGAAATTGGGGAGAAATATTTGGGGCACCTCTTTACTACCTCAAGGAGTGATCATATTTCTTGAAAAAAAAACGATTTCGAGCAGTACCTTGTAGATTTTGAGCAGTATCTTTAGCGTCGAAACAGGGGCGTATTTAGAGGTAGGGGCCATTGTGCCATGGCTCTTCACCTTTTTGCTCTTCACTTACTTTTGGGCGAAAAATTGGACTAATTTTGAGTGAAGACCTTTTTTTTTGCTCTTCACCAAATTTTAGGCGACAAATCAGACTAAATTTGAGTGAAACAATTTCTAATTCTGATCTTTGTTCCTCTCAAATTTTCTGAAATTCCTGCCCCTACCCCCCTTTTCAAAATTCTGCGTACGCTACAGCGTCGAAAAGAAATATAATGTTAAACATTAAAAATAATGAAAAATGAGCTCAATTGCGGATGAAATAACAAATACGAATTTTCGATGGAAGAAAAAATTTACGACTTTGCAAATTGTTAGTCAAGAAATGAAAAAACAAGTCAAGTCTGTTACTTAAAGCCGTCGTCTATGTCATCAACGCTGCAAATTGCGATACGATGCAATTCCTATACACTGTTTGCGCAATACATTTAACCGAAGCACCGATATTTGTCGACAAATACTAAAATAGAAGGTGATTGTTGAATACTTCTGTAAGAATGTTTTTCATTTCTATCCGTATTTGCTTTTCTGTGACTACCATGTCCGAAATCTATTCTGGAATTGGTATGAAAGTAAATGGAACATTGTTTTCCATTCCATTCTTGATATTTTCCATTCCATTCCATTCTGACACGAGGAGCTCGTCATTCAAAACTTACGCAGGGAGCCTCACTAAAGCATACCGGTACATCGCTTGCGTAAGCGAAAAAGCTGCTGGCATGTAATTGCTATCCCTCAGGCTAGCATTGCTGCCCCAACCCTAACTGTACTGCAAGGTTTTGAAGCAAAAAAAAGACTTCTCCATGTATATTTTTCCCCCTGTTCCTTATCCTCCGTATTCTTCCATTCCATGCAATCGCAACCCCAATGCGAATCGAACCCCGGGTACGATGGTTGGAAGCTGAGCACGATAACCACTACACCATGCTGCTTGCAACAATGCAATGACAAAATGTCGTATTTAAGCCAAATGCACGAGAAAAGGCAATACAGGGTTGCGCTTCAATGCGGCTGCATATGTGACTTTTGCATGATTAGCTTCTACTCATTCTGACATCTTAGTAGAAGCTAGGCATGCAAAACTCATGCACGTGCCATTGCCTTTTTCTTATACATTTGGTTTAAATACGACATTTTGACAATGCATTGTTGCAAGCTGTTTAGTGTAGTGGTTATCGTGCTCAGCTTCCAACTATCGTACCAGAGTTCAATTCGCACTTGGGTTGCAATTGCGTGGAATGGAAGAATATGGAGTATGATTGCAGTACGCAGGAACGGGGAAGGATATGCATGGAGCATTCTTTTTTTTGCTTCAAAACCTCGCATTACAGCTAGGGTTGGGGCAGCGATGCTATCCTGAGGGATAGCAATTATGTGCCAGCAGTTTTTTTGCTTACCCAAGCAACGTACTGTTGCACTTTAGTGAGGCTCCCTGCGTAAGTTTTGAACGGCTAGCTCCTCGTTGACATCTTCCATATTTTATACTAAAATTTCCGTTACATTCTAGCTATTCCATTTTCCATTCCATACCATACTTTGCATAATGCATACTAACATAGACTCTTTGATTAATATTTATCACATAGTTCTAAGAGCATAAAGAGTAGAAAAAATTAGCACTAAGACTTTTTTAGCCGAAACTAATTTTTCTTGTTTCGATCGTGGTGATCAAAGTATCACAGTTAAGGTGCATTTAGACTAGACGCGAAGCAACGCAAAGCGACGTGAAGCAACCAAAATTTGAGGTCATCGACAGCTCGCGAAAGGTTGCTATCGGTCGCAACCTTCGCGAGCAGTTGCACAACATCGCTTGCTTGCAGGCTGTGGTAAGATAACTTACTAAATCACTGATCGGATTTTTACGATCGCAGTTTGCTAGAAAATAATATAAATAGTAAATTTGTATGGTTCAGCGCCTATTTATCAGTCCAAAGAATAGGTTGTTGGCAAAGTTAGATTCGGGATAGCCCTAGGCTAGCCAAGTTAATTTGGATCTAGACTGCTAAGGCTGTAAATCCTAGAGTGATTTTTCATAGCTATGCTTTATCTCAGAGTGTTTCAGCACAGTCCTTTTTTACCTGTAGTTACCTGGAATCGAACCTGTATCTTTGTTATGTTTCGTTGCAGGGTTATTTTTTTACCACAATTTCTAATTTTCACCTTCATGCGTTGTTGCGAGCAGCAGGAAATCTCAGCTTGTTGCGTCGCAAAATTACACCTTATTTGCATATTATTTGATCATTCGTTGTTTACGTTACTGCGATTTTTAGTTTTTGCTGATGGTAATCTCTAAAGAAAGAAACGACTGACCCGACACCTGGTTTTTAGTTTCATTCCTAATTTTCAAGCGTACTGTCAACACATGGCAATTTTAGTTTTCTAATTTAATTCAACTTACCAAAACTTCAGTTATTTTTTTTTGCCGTGTGGAAGTCTGTTTTTATTTCTGTTAAATACAATATCATATTTTAGTTGAAAAAAAAAATAAAAATAAAAAAAAATAACTGCATATGGTAATATCTCTTGGAAGCTGGCAAGAACTTGGAAACTGGGAATTTTGCGGAAAGTCTTTGATTTGCTGTTGGAGAAGCGCCACCTTTGCTTGTGTTTGTCGGACGATTCTAGTTTGCTGCACGGCTCTTCACGATTGTTTCCTTTGGACTGGGAGTGCGTCATCGCTTTCCTCAGAAGTGGCCAATTCCAGGCACTTCACCTGCTGTTGGAGACCGTAACCTACTTCGTCGTACAAATTGTGCTCTCTTGGTTCTGTCCACCAAATTTCTCGTCGACGTTTCGTCTATTGTCAAGGAACATCGTTATCCGGATCTGGAATCTGGAATTTGTCGGCTGACGAACTGTATCTCTCTTTAAGGTACTGCTTTACAGTATTTTGTTTTTGTGCTTGCTATAGTACCTTTAATATCGAGACTTACTGTTTACTTTGGTTATGGAAAATACCGACCATGCTGGTGGTGACCAAGCTTCGCCTAATGAATGTGTAGGTACTGCCCTATCACTTGGAAAAGGCTTTACTAACGCTCCAAACGCTGTATTCAGTAATCCTGCAGTGAATGCAGAGTCTACTGCTGCTGAGTCTGCCAATTGCTTAGATAATAGATTTTTTAGTGGGCAAAATTATCCTGACCCATCTACTGCAAGTAACGAGTTATGTATGCCCAAGGGAGCATCAAAATCTCATGTGGATGTTGGCCCTGGAGACCCTTCTCGAAAACTACTTACAATGCGACGTAAACTTATGGTTAAAATGAAAGATTTTGTAAAAGCCCCTGATCGAACATCAGGAGGCAATTTTGCTACTGATGCGCTTCAATTTGCACTGATTCAAGATGCGTACGATAATTTCTGCGATGGGTTAAAAAATATAAATGATGCCACCGTGCTCCATCAACTGTCGGAAAATATGGCAGATTATTTCGATAAATGCGCTAAAATCTATAAACGCAGTGAGTTGCTTTTTTGCCACAAATCCTCAAACCAATCGTTGTTTAATGATTCTGTTGAGGATGACATTGATCCTGCGGATAGCATCTCTCAGACCACTACGAATGCTAGTGGGACTTCTAATACTTCTTCTGTCCTTAAACGTATCGAATTAGAACGTAAAAAGGCTGAATTACAAAGTCTTGAACAACTTAATAAACTTAATGCGCGTAAGGCCCAGTTTGAGGCGGAAGCGCGTAAGGCCCAGCTTGAGGCCGAAGAAGCTTCGATAAAGTTACGTTTAGAAACTGCGAATCTTGAAGCCGAGGAAAAAATGCTTGCTTGCTCTGAGCGAGGCTCTAAAATCGGAAGCGTATCAAAATCATTTACGCGTTCACGTTGGCCTGGCGAAAGTATTTCTAAAGTTCAAAAAAACTGCTCTAAACTTGAGCCCAAAATCAAAATCGCAAAACCAGCGATTAATTTAACTGACACTGTACAGCAGAATCCTTTCGTTACTGCAAAAGTTGCATCATACAAAGAACAGATGTTAAAAGATTTTGAGAATCCCTCTTTAAATTGGCAAAATGAAAGCGTCGAAACTAAACCGCATTTCGCTTGCTATATGAATTTTGATACCTGTACTGATGCTCGTTCTCGTGATCGTGACACGAGAGCGGGAATTAACTCAGCACCTGATGACGAAATTAAAATGCGTTTTGATCAATGACGTTCTAGCGCACCTTCAAATAATGAAACGGCTTTGCATGAATACCTTCAGAGACAAGGACGCAATGAGTACATTAGTCTTGCGTCTCAAATCGGTTATGATGGCCAGAATATCGCGTTTATCTTTTATGAAAACCAGATTCGCCGGCTCATGAACGAGAGCCCTTATGATGAACGGAGGCTCGAAGTTCTGAGGGCGTCCTGCGTTGGTCAACCGCGCGAGATGGTGAACCTTTTCTGTGCCCCCATGAAAAGTATAACTACCTCCCAACGTATCGAAAAAGCGCTCGGACGCCTGAGGCAAAGATATGGTGTTTCGGGGGGCTTGACCTCAGAACCAAAAATAATTGCTATACGTAATGGCTCAAAAGTGGCTTTTAATGCTAGCTCAATGAAAATGTACAATGAGGATCTCAATACGCTTGAGGTCTATGCGTTTGCTCATGACGAGGTGGATAAACTTTCCGGACAATTACTTATTGACACCGCAATTCGTTTGCCTAATTTGTTAAAGCGGCGCTACCTTGATTATCTCGATAAAAAAGGGTTAAATATGAGTCGTCCTGGCTTCGATTCTCTGCGAGACTTTGTAGCGCGTGAAATTGACATGATGACATCTGAATCCGCGCAGGCATTTTTTAAATCTGACGATAGAGAACAAGCACAGTCTTCTTGTTCTAAGACCTATAGAGTTCGTCAAACGACCGTCGGACCGGAAAAGCGTTCTAAAAGTGATAGTTCGTCAACATCTTCTAATTCTGTTCGTCCTGCTAAGCATGAAAACAACGCGGCTAATGTTAAGACCTCTGACTATAAACGTGCTAAAGGTAAACCTGCACCGACATGCTTTGTGTGCATGCGACCTGAATTAAAACATTTTCTAGCGGATTGCGAAGTTTTCAAATCCTATTCTGATAAACTTAAAAGGCAAACTGTGATGGATGCCAAACGTTGCTTAAATTGTTTGTCATTAGAACATTTTGTTCGCGACTGTCCTCACCCCTCTAAGTGTCGCAAATGTAGTCCTAATTGTCAAAATAAACATTCAGGCGCGCTACATGACTACTACGTGGAAGGATCGAAGGCCGGAGAAAGCGTAAAGACCGGTCCCTATTCTACTCCCGTTGAAAATGAAAAGAATGACAAACAGAGCTTAAATGTGCACAAAATTAGCGCTCATGAAAATAGCATAATCTTGCTTCGCACTAGTGCCGTAAAAATTGCAAATCCCTTGACGGGAAAATCAACCTTCGCGTATGCTCAACATGACACGGCATCTCAAGCGACACTTATTTCGGACGATTTAAAATCTGAGCTTGGTCTGAAAGTAACACCTGACCCTGCGGTAAGTCTTCGGACTCTTGCAGATCTCCCCGTCGCGAGCGGGGGCCGCACTAACTTTAAATTGGAATCTCTTCACAGTGGCGAAGAATTCATGGTTAAGGATGCCCTTGTGGTTCCCAAATTTTCTGATGATGTCAATACTCTTCCGCATGCGGTGGACACCACGACGCTAAAACATTTTCAAGGAGTTCACATTCCTGTTGCTCCGGGCAGGGCGCACGTCGACGTTTTGATTGGTCAGGCTGACAAGTCGTTGTTGGCCGTCCTTGAGGAGCGCGAGGGCGCGGATCCGGAGGAGCCGAATTATGTGCTCACGCGTCTGGGGCCCATTGCAAGTGGAGGGAAAATAAATGCTAATATGAGCTCTTCAAATTCATTATCAACTTTAAGGGTTAACATTCAATCTAAAGCCCCTGTAAACGCAGCCCCTTGTGACTGCACGAAGTTAAAAGAGGAAAACGCTGCCCTAAAAAAAGCTTTGTTTGAACTGGAACTTCAGGACGAGATGGTTCAACCATCAAGAAATGAAGAACTTGCTCATGAACTGACTGTACCCAATATCAAAGTGGTAGATGAGGGCAGGTACGAAATCCCCGTCCCTCTTAAATCAAAAAAACTTGAAATCTTGCCCGACAACTATGATATTGCACTAAATCGCACGTTGTCATTGCGCAAGACCGCCTTGCGTAATCCTCAAATGAGGCAAACTCTCACTAATACTTTCGATGAATTGATATCTCAAAAATGGATCGAACCCGTTGAGTGTTCAGTTGACAAAAAACCTACTTGGCACTTACCTTTTTTCGTGACCAAATCGGTTAAACCCCGTGTGGTTTATGACGGTGCAGCTACTGTTAATGGTGTGTGTTTGAACCAATTGGTGTTGGCTGGTGAAAACTTGTTGAATGGATTAGTGGAAGTATTGACTCGGTTTCGCATGAGTAAATATGCTTGTGTTACAGACTTGAGTAGATGCTTTTTCCAGATTAAAATTCCGACCGATCAGCGGAATTTATTTCGCTTGGTGTGGTTTAAAGATAATGATCTTGATAATACTGATACTCAAATTTATCGCTTTACCCGCCATGTTTGGGGGGTAAATTCTAGTCCGTTTATAGCTCTTTTAGCTATGAAGCGTTTAGCTGAGGAAAATCCTACCAATGCTTGTCAATTGACTTTAAATGCTGGTACTAATGATCGTTATATGGATGACTTGTTGTTGGCTGCTTGCTCGCTTAAGGATCTCCAAGTTGTTGCTGAGGAAGGAATTGCCCTATTTAATAGCCGGGGTTTTAAGTTGAGTAAGTGGGTAGCGAATTGTCATGCCAAGGAAATCTTGAACCTTGTTTCTCCTTCTGATCTTGCTACCTGTTTTAAAGAAGTTGACCTTTGTTCAGATCCCCTTCCTAATTCGAAAACCCTCGGATTAACGTGGGACCCTCAAAATGATAATTTTCGCATTAATGTTAAAGAGTTTTCTCATGCTACTACGAGGCGCGAGATGACCAGCCAGCTGGCTGGTCAATTTGATCCCTTAGGCATGATTGGACCTTGCATTCTCGGGGGTAAGTTAATTTTGCAAAAAGCTACCGCTGTGAGCGCTGGCTGGGATGATTTGGTTCCTGTCGACATTCAGCATAGTTGGAAAAGGTGGTTAGAGGGTTCAACTTTGCTTCGAAAGTTCTTTATCTCTCGTAATATTTTGCCTGAATATTCGTGTGATAATGCTGAAGTCAAATATCAACTGCATGGTTTCTGTGATGCGTCGAATTCGGCTCTTTGTTGTGTCGTCTATTTGCGGAGTTTGGCTGATTGTAAACCGGAGGTAAAATTTATTCTTGGTAAATCTAAATTAGTTTTATCGCATCAGACTAACTGGATCATTTCACGTAAAGAACTTGAGGCCGCCAAATTGTGTAGCGAGTTGTTGTTACAGGCTAAAAACTCTTTAAAAAATCTGAATTGTAGTTTGCATTGTTGGACAGACTCCCAAGTTGTTCTTGGGTGGCTGACAAACCCGGACTTGAACCTCTCTCGCTTTGTTAAGCGTCGAGTAGAGAGAATACTTCAAGTTGCTCCTGGTAATGTTTGGAAGTACGTTGAAACGTCACAGAATCCTGCTGACGTCGGTACCCGCTATGTTATTGGTAAGAACCCTGAGTGTATTGATTTGTGGTTGGGGGGGCCTGTCTTCCTTCGGCAGGAGACGGTGAGTGTCGCTGGGTCGAAGTGTGTGCCTGTTGTTTGCATGGCCCTACTCGAAAAGAAATCACGTGATGAAGGCGAAAATGGCCTAGATCAAATCATTATTACTGCTAGTGACCTGTACACCTTAAAAAAGCGCTTGGCTTATCTCGTAGCCTTTGCAGAATATGTCACTGCTAAATTTCGAGGAACAACGTTTAAAAAACCGGACCTTAATGCTGATTTTTTGGATCGCGCCCTCATTAAAGCGGTAAAATACGTTCAGTCACAGAACTTCGGGGCCGCCATTGACGTCTTAAGCAAAGGTTCGCCGGACGATTTTGAAACTTTATGTAAACAGCCCCGATGAAAAAAGGCAAGTAAATGAATTGAAAACTTTGAGAAACCTGCGCCCCTGCGTCGGAAATGATATGCTATTGCGTGTCGATGGTCGGCTAGAGAATGCAGAGCTCCCCACCGACACCAAACACCTTCTCATTTTACCGGGAAGGCACCCTTTGACACGTTTAATAATTCTTTTTGAACATGTAAATTGCGGACATGCTGGCCCTTCTTACACGTTAATGAAGACGCTCCAGCGTTACTGGATAATTCATGGCATAGTAAATGTGAAACATTTTATCGCTGATTGCGGACCTTGCTGCTTACGTAAAGCCAAGCCGATTCGACAGCTCATGGCGGATCTTCCAGAGTGTCGAGTTGCCTTGTGCAATAAACCGTTTAAGTTTTGCGGCTTGGATTATCTAGGACCTTTTCACTTTCGAGTTGGACGTAGCTCTTGCAAGGCTTGGGGCCTACTCTTTACATGCTTATGCACCCGCTGCCTGCATGTGGAGGTAGTCACTAGTCTCGATTTGAATAGCTTTCTCCTTGCTTTTTCGCGTTTTACAAACTTGCGCGGAGCTGTGGATACCATATACTCGGATAATGGCTCCACCTTTTGCGCTGCGGCCGATCGTTTACCGGACTTGCTTAAATCTACAGAATTTCATAATTCGTTACGTAAATGTAACATTAATTGGGTTCGCATTCCACCTTACGCCCCGAGCCAAGGTGGAAGTTGGGAGATAATGGTCAAGTTGTTTAAAGGCGCACTTAACAAAACCATTGGAAATACTCGCCGATTACCTTCTTTAATCGAATTACAAACGTTTGTTGCGGACGCTGTGCGCATCGTTAACGATAGACCTCTCACCACAGTGAGCGACCATCCTAATGACTTGTCCCCTATTACACCGTCGTCCTTTTTGGGCCAACATTTGTCGCCTAGCACCCCCCTTTGCGAGTACCATGACAAAGGAGACCTTCGAAAAGATTTTTTGTACAACTCTTTTCTGGCTCATCGTTTTTGGCTTAGCTAGATGAGATCATACATTCCTTCCCTTCAAGGTCGTAATAAATGGAGAATTTTAAAAACTAATCTTGTCCCTGGGCAACTTGTTCTGGTGGGCGATAGTGAGGACCTCCGTCATAAAGGTGCTTACCGGCTTGGCCGAATACATTGTTTACACCCCCAGATCCGCAAAGGGTCCGAAATTGTTCGCCGTGCAACGGTGGCAGTAATTGGCAAGAGCACAGCAGCAGCAGACTCTTGTCCGATTGAATATATCTTGCGGGATATATCAAAGATAGCTCCAGTTTGACTTTGTTTGTGCTGTAGTTTTTTCGTTTGCTAGAATATTAAAAAGGTGCAATGTATGCGTTAATATGTTTACCATAATCCTGTTCTGTGATTTCGTGCTTTGTATTCCTGCCTGTCCTCCGCTTGATCCTGTGCTAAATATACTGATACTGGTTGCTGTTATAAGAATTTGCCAAATCTTTTATCTATGTTGGGTCAGAAACCTTTGATTGTCGTTAGCATTCTATCGTAAATTAATTTACAGAACTGTGTGTTGCACTTTTTATATATATATATACTTTTGTCTTAGATTTTTTGTCACCTGATTTGACGGATACAGTTATGTTATAGACAGTGCTTTCACTAATTGTTTATTGTAATCTCATAATTATTGTCGGTTCCAAGGGGCCGCGATGTTTCAGCACAGTCCTTTTTTACCTGTAGTTACCTGGAATCGAACCTGTATCTTTGTTATGTTTCGTTGCAGGGTTATTTTTTTACCACAATTTCTAATTTTCACCTTCATGCGTTGTTGCGAGCAGCAGGAAATCTCAGCTTGTTGCGTCGCAAAATTACACCTTATTTGCATATTATTTGATCATTCGTTGTTTACGTTACTGCGATTTTTAGTTTTTGCTGATGGTAATCTCTAAAGAAAGAAACGACTGACCCGACACCTGGTTTTTAGTTTCATTCCTAATTTTCAAGCGTACTGTCAACACATGGCAATTTTAGTTTTCTAATTTAATTCAACTTACCAAAACTTCAGTTATTTTTTTTTGCCGTGTGGAAGTCTGTTTTTATTTCTGTTAAATACAATATCATATTTTAGTTGAAAAGTTCTCTGGTTATTTTAGCAAAGCAGACCAAACCGGTGAAGGCCTTAGAGCTCCTCTGGGCCACGCGATCGTTTCATAACACAGAGCTTCATTATATTGAATTCACTAAAGCAGTAGGCCTAGCTCCACGGCATCTAGCTTTTAAAACAAAACTTTTTATTCTGTGCAGCATAGCAGAAACTATTGTATCAGTCCAGTGGTTCTTTTGGCTGAGCAGCTTATGCTTTTTTGCCTTAAACAAACATGATGTTGTTTTTTCTTTCAGAATATAAAATAACCCACCAACAGGCTAGTTTTGAATGTGTTGATAGTGTTTTTACCCATTGTTTGTTAGCTTATTGTTTTAAAAGTAACCACAATTGAACAATTGCTTGAATACTGGAAAATTTGCTAAGTTTTTTCGCTGTCTACTTGGCCAAGCCAACTTGGTAAATAAAACTGTATTTAGAATCGGTTTCAAGCTACACTGCTACATACAAGAGCTAGATCGATACAAAAAATCGAAAAATTTTTATAAACTTTTGGATTGGCCTAATTAGTGATCACTTTTTTGAATAGCTAAACACAAGGAATTTTTTCTTCTGAATGTCCTCTGAAAAGTCTTCTTGTTTCTGAAGGTTTGTGACTGTGATCAAGTTGAACTGGAAACAACGGTTTTGGACTACCCCAAGTTTTATAATTATGAATATTGTAGTTTGGTAGTGATTTTTCACTCCAGTTCTATGTGATGAAAATAGAAGTGTCAAGTGTGCTAAATATTCATTGGAACGACCGACGCTCGCGTCGCGTGTTCCTTTGTTTTTACTGGGCCATTTTCTAACTAATGAGTGCGAGATTTCAGACTTTTGCTTATAACTCGAGAACCGTTTGGTCTAACTACATGAAATTTTGACAGCAGTTTGAGATTAATGAGTTTTATGTTTGTACCAAATTTCGAGGCAATCGGTCACGTGACTTCGGGTTTATGACCCGAAAACCGCCCCGAAAGTTTGGCGTAAAAAGCGGTCTAAGTCAAAAACGGCTTAAGTACGGCAAAAAATATTTCTCATGGTTATATGTCTTAAGATATCCTTTCATCCCTACCAACCCACTTTCGGCCGCGATGAGGTTTTTTTCTTATTTTTTTCCTTTTTTTTTTCCTTTTTTTTTCCTTTTTTTCCTTTTTTTTCCTTTTTTTTCTTCCTAAATCTTGTACGCTCGAGTTCTCCTAAACCACAAAACATAGAAATCTAATTTTTGTGTGAAGTTGTTGAGGTACATACGCAATTGTGTCTCCTGAAATTTTTTTGGGGCAACTCCCCCGGGAACCCCCCCAAAATGGGGCCCCAAAAAATCAATTTTTTGAACGGCTCAAGCTAGGGTGCCAGTTTTTTTGGATATCAGTAGATATTTGAGAGACAAATATTTTGACATAATTTGGGGTTACCACTCCCCCGGGGACCCCCCCAAATGGACCCCCCCAAAAACAAATTTTTTTAACCATATAACCTAGGGTGCCATTTTTTTTTGATATCAGTAGATATTTAAGAGAGAAATATTTAGACATGGTTTGGGGGTACCACCCCCCCGGGAACCCCCCCAAAATGGGGCCCCAAAAAATCAAATTTTTGAACGGCTCAAGCTAGGGTGACAGTTTTTTCTGTTATCAGTAGATATTTAAGAGACAAATATTTTAACATAATTTGGGGGTACCACCCCTTCGAGGACCCCCCAAAAATAAATTTTTTTAACGATTTAACCTAGGGCGCCAGTTTTTCTTTGATATCAGTAGATATTTAAGAGATAAATATTTTGACATGTTTGGGGTACCACCCCCCCGGGGACCCCCCAAATGGACCCCCAAAAATGAATTTTTTAATGGGTTAACCTAGGGTGCCAGTTTTTTTAATATCAGTAGACACTTAAGAGATAAAAATTTTGACATGGTTTGGAGGTACCACTCCCCCGGGGACCCCCCCAAAATGGACCCCCAAAAATCAATTTTTTGAATAGATCAACTTGGGTGCCAGTCTGTTTTGATATCAGCAGATATTTAACAAACAAATATTTTGTCATATTTTGGGGGTCCCACCCCCCCAGGAACTCCCCAAATGGACCCCCAAAAATCAATTTTTGAATGGCTCAAGCTAGGGTGCCAGTGTATTATGATATCAGGGGATATTCAACTGACAAATATTTTGACTCTACTTTTCTGGAGGTTCCATAATCAGATATTTTTGAATAATTGCTGATTTTACAGTAGACAAAAAGTACTTTTGAGCGTCACAGCATTAGCTATGCGTCGGTCGTTCACTGGGTTTGCTGGCAAACTCCCATCTAGTTTACTGTGTCTTTGTGTAATATCTGAATTTAGTTGTTTGTGAATTTCAAAACATTTTTACTGTCTTTTAAAATTTTAACTGCTTTACACATAGGTGGGCAAAAGTCCGTTAATCGTTAATCCGTTAATAACGCAGCTAACTATTTCATTAACTCGTTAATCCGTTAAAAAGTTTTTTCAAGTTAACGTACTAAATTAACTTCCATTAAGTTCTATTAACTTCTGTTAAGGTTTTTGTGGTTAATATCTTGCACGATTCATTCATCGTACCGGTACAAACCAGTTTGCACTGGTAGCATTTGTTACGTATTAGCACAAGTTTTTTAAAAGAAAGCGAAGAAAGGAGTTCTTTTTTGTAGCAAATAATAAGCTGCAGCCTCCCAGATCTATTAATTATCGCTGATCACAATTTAAAAAGATTTTCCGATGGCAGCTTCGTTAGTGCATTTTAACGTATTTTTATCTTGAAATTAGATTAGACTGTAAAATGTAACTTCCAAAACACAAAAAGACCACTATAGCAATAAACATTTCCTTTTAGTTAGGTCAACAGCGCCAATACGTGTCCTAGAAGAGAGCGAATAAAAAGAAATGCAAATTACACGCAAAATGTTAACGAATGAACGGACTTTTCAACTTACGTTAATTAAAGCTGAAAATAACGGACTATCGTTAACGGAGGTGTGAAGTTTGTTAACGGACTAGTGGTTAACGAAGCTAACGTTTTGCATTAACTTGTCCACCTATGGCTTTACATGGTGAATAAAGTGACAAAGTACACAATTTTAAGTCTGAAGTTCAATCATTACAATTACAGTCAGTGTAATCAGATTGAACTAGAAAGCCAATATATATCTAACCAGTAAAAAGTGAGTTCTATTTTTTGCTGAGGTTACTGTTATTGGTAGAGAAGTAGCTGCCAAGCAAGCCCATTAATATTGTGCCAAGGACCTCCTCGAGAACACATTTTGAAGTCCTTGGCCTTGGCCTCGAAGCCTCAAGTCCTCGAAAATTGCCCTGTCCTCGGCTCGAGGACAGCACTATTTTTTGAACAGTTAAAACTTTATTGGAAAACGCCAAAAACCTCGCGGAAAATTTGCAAACAACTTGTTTGTTTTCCTCACTTGGAGCATAGGCGTAGCCAAGAGGGGGGGCAGGGGGCCCGCTTTCCCCCCCCCCAACTGAAATTTCACCAATAACAAAATTGTGCCAAAAAGCCTATTGTTTCTTCAGTTTCAATTCCTTTTTAGCATTTTTCGCTTACAACAGTAACTAACAACAATGTTGAAGACCTAAGGCACCGGGCCCCCTCAATTCAATTTTTGCCAGCCAATTTAAACGTATAACCCGGAGGAAATGGAGAATTTTTGTCCTAAACTTAGCTATCTCAGGCCCACATCTAGCCGTTTTATGAACGTAATGCATTAATCACGGCCGGATTTACCATAATATGACGCAGTACCCGCTAGGGACCCCAAGCTGAAATTGTAAGACTTTTTTTGGTCTTCACCTATATTTGGCAGAAAGATGTTGCGAAAATCTCCAAAGTGCCAGCAGGGGCCTAACGCGATGTAAATCCGGCCCGGCAATAACATAATTAGTAGACGTAACCATCTATTGTACCATTTTCCAATAACAATTCAGTAATTCACCTCCAACCTTGCCGGTTTTTACGCACAAAATACTTTTTAAAAAATTAGCCATGGAAAATGCTAATTGAACAAATCATTGAACTTCAATTGAGGGGGCCTGGCCCCCTGGCCGAACATGTACTCCTATAACTTTTTATTTTCATGACAAAACAAATATCTCTCAGGAAAATCTTCGAGTGGATTATTATTTACTGCTGAAATGTTGAAAGAGACTGTGCACCTTACTTTCCCCTATCTGGACCAAATCACTTACAATTAAAATTTAACTCTAAAATCAGAGGTGGAAGCGAGGACACAAAGCTCGAGGCCAAGGCCAAGGACTAAAAAAAAATCCCAGGCCAAGGACAGCCTTTTTGAGGACAGACCCTCTCGAGGCCAAGGACAGGAATGCTCGAGGCCAAGGACCAAGGACACAGCCGCAAGTGTTCTCCAAAAAAAAAAGGTCTTCAAAAAAGTTTTTCAGGCAATCTTCAATTTATAGGCGTAGCCAGAATTTTTGATTGGGGAGGTCTAAACCACAAATCACATGCAATGACGTCATCAAAAATTTGCCTGTTGGCACTTAACCATGATTTTGCAAATGGAGAGGGCTTAAACTAATATAGTTGAAAAGTGCAAATACGTAACTTTGGAGACGTTTTGAGAAGGCCAGTGTGACTCAAACGTATCACAGACGGGGAGTCTGGGGGCGGAGCCCCCAGCGGCTGAAGGCTTTAGGGGTCTGGGGGTTAAGCCCCCAGCTGTTGGGCGATTTTTCGTAATTTTTTGGAAAAAAAGCTATTTTAATGCCATTTAATCACATCTCGCACAAGTTTAGAGCCATTTGAAAGCACTAGATTTTTGACATTTGAAAGCCGATTAAAAAAATTAATTTGTTTAATTTTCCTTCCAGTTGCAATTTAAGTCCAAAACACGTTTAACATCTTGCATTTTGGTGTTAAAGTTTAATTGTAAGTTATTTGCTCCAGGTAGGGGAAAGTAAGGTGCATTGTCTCGAGCAACATTTTAGCAGTAAATGAAAATTCACTCGAAGATTTTCCTTAGAAAATTTTGTTTTGTCATGAAAATAACCAGTTATAGAAGTGCATGTTAGGCCAGGGGGCCCAGGCCCCCTCAATTGAAGTTCAACGATTTGTTTAATCAGCATTTTCCATGGCTAATTCTTTTTAAAAGTATTTTGTGAGCAAAAACTGGCGAGGTGGAGGTGAACAGAATTACTGAATTGTTATTGAAAAATGGTACAATAGATGGTTACGCTTACTAACCATGTTATTGCCGGGCCGGATTTACATCGCGCTGGGCCCCTGGCATTGCGGAGATTTTCGCAACATCTTTCTGCTAAATGTAGGTGAAGACCATGAAAAGTCTTAAGATTTGAGCGCAGAGCCGTTAGCTGGTACTCGGCCATATTGTGGTAAATCCAGCCTTGGTTAATGCATTACGTTCATAAAATGGCTAGATGTTATCCTGAGATAGCAACTTTTAGGACGAAAACTATCCATTTCTTCCAGGTTTACGTTTAAATTGGCTGGCAAAAATTGATTTGAAGGGGTCCTGGGGCCTCTGGTTTTCAATGTTGTTGCTCGCTACTGGTGTAAGCAAAAAATGCTAAAAAGAAGCTGAAGAAACAATAGGCTTTTTTGTCACATTTTTGTCATTGGTGAAATTTCAATTGCGGGGGGCCGCTTGGCTAAGCCTATGCTCCAATTGCGCAAAACAAAAAAGGTATTTGCAAATTTTCTGCGAGGTTTCTGGCGTTTTCCAACAAAATTTCAACGGTTCAAAAAATAGTGCTGTCCTAGAGCCGAGGACAGGGCAATTTTCGAGGACCTAAGGCTTCGAGACCAAGGACTTCAAAATGTGTCCTCGAGGCCAAGGACGTCCTCGAGGACTCCACCTCTGTCTAAATTGCTACATGTTAAACGTGTTTTGGACTTAAATGCTAGAAAAAAGAAAATTAAACAAGTTGATTTTTTCAGTTGGCTTTCAAATGTCAAAAATCTAGTGCTTTCAAATGGCTTTGAACACTTGCGAAATGTGATTCAATGGCATTAAAATAGCTTTTTTTCCAAAAAATTACAAAAAATCGTCCAACGGCTTTGCCCTATACCCCCAAAGCCTCAGGCGGCTGGGGGCCCCGCCCCCAGACTCCCCGTCTGTGATACTTTGAGTTACATTAGCTTTCTCAACACGTTTCCAAAGTTAGATAATTGCATTTTTCAACTATTAGTTTAAGCCCTCTCCCTTTGCAAAATTATGCTTACGTGCCAACAGGCAACGATTTCAAATCTTCCATCCTACGATAGCTTTGTCCCACAAAAACTTCCTCGTTGGAAAAAATTTGATGACGTCATTTCATGTGATTTGTGGTTTAAGCCTCCCGCAATCAAAAATTCTGAGTACGCTTACAAATAGGAGATCGCCTGAAAAAAATTTTTGAAGACCTTTTTTTTTGGAGAACGCTTGCGACTGTGTCCTTGGCCTTGGTCTCAAACATTCCTGTCCTTGGCCTCGAGAGGGTCTGTCCTCGGAAAGGCTGTCCTTGGCCTCGGATTTTTTTTGTGTCCTTGGCCTTGGCCTCGAGCCTTATGTCCTCGACTCCACCTCTGATAATAATAATAATTGGACTGGGGAAGGAATCGTCAGTTATATGAAAATGTGAGAATTAACAACACTTTTATTCAGATGCTTGAATAACAATTTTCACATAAAAAATCCATAGGCGGATCCAGGGGGGGGCGCGAGGGGCGCGCGCCCCCCCTAAACGCAGAACACATTTAGAGGTCAATTATTAAAAAAAAAACTTAAAACAACCAGAAATGTTTTTACTTGCACGACTTCTTGTTCATTAGTAAGCCTATTCTTGATATCTAAGTGTAAATGCAGATGGGGGGCAGGGGGCGCCCAAAACCCAGGGGGCGCCCTCTTTTCGCTGGCTAGGACGCCGTTTCAGCAACCCCTCTAACCAGCAGCGTAGCTAGGGGGGGGCTATAGCACCCCATTGGCCAGTCAGACTTTTACAAAACAACGCAAAAGTATTGTCTTTCGAGAAAATTTTCAACACTAACAAGCGCAATTCGCTCATCGGTCAATAGCCACCCACTAGCATAGTGGGAAGGTGCAATTTCACAAGAATTCCTACATTTTTTAGAGTACAAAAGTCGATAAATAGTTCACCAAAATGAATTATTTTGAGTAAAATATTAAAAAATCGCTAGCTTCTGGGAGCTCCGCCCCCAAACCCCCGGGCCTCCGGCGGCTGGGGGCGGAGCCCAGATTTATCCTTTGCCTCCGGCGGCCGGGGGCTCCGCCCCCGGACCCCCGACTCCTGCCTCTAACAAGAATACTTTACATTTTTTTTTAAAATTGCGCCCCCCCTAACGGAGAATCCTGGATCCGCCCCTGAAATCTAAATGTTTTTTTTTATCAGAGGTATAACCAAAAACTTGCTAAGATGGGGCTTGACCTTATTAGAAATAATAACAGAAACAGAAATTTGTATAGCGCCCTTTCCTGAAGTGAATCAGATCAAAGGCGAAATTAGAGCTATAAATTTGTCTGTGTCTTGCAAACGGTAGTTTAAAGTGAAGCCCTTTGTGGTAAACGCGACCGTCGCAACGTACCGGTACCGCAAGAAAATGCAAACAAATAAATCCTCTCGAAAGCATTTAACTTCGCACTAAACATCGATAAGCACTCCGCTAAGCGAATAAAAAAACAAACGTAGTTTTAGAGGCTGACTTTACCTCAAAGCAACTGCTAGTATTACTGTGCTAAATTCTTGTCCTTCGATGATAGTGTCAAATCATGCAAAAACTGCAAAGTTTTTTTGCTTTATCCAGCAAATCAACACAGCAATCCATTGCACAATAAGCAAAAAATTCACTTCATACTGATGACAAATCCAGCTTTCAGATTCACTCATAACGTTAACATTGGGAGTCTTCATAAACAGCACTAAATAGCAAACACAAACAACTGTTTAAGCTAACTACAGGTATCATAACATGCTTGCCTGAAAAAGAAAAATCACATTTATAAAGCAACATAGTTTACGCTTTAAATGTAGCTGTAGCCTAGCCTATTGGTCTACACTTTTCACGCTAGATCTACCAGTACCATGATGAGACATGGATGGTGAAAGGGCTAAGGATTTGTTAACTGAGTAAACACCAGAGGTGGAGTCATTGCGGACGTCCTTGGCCTTGAGGACACATTTTGAAGTCCTTGGCCTCGAAGCTTCAAGTCCTCGAAAATTGCGCTGTCCTCGCCTCGAGGACAGCACTATTTTTTAAACCGTTGAAATTTTGTTGGAAAGCGCCAGAAACCTCGCAGAAAATTTGAGATCTTTTTTGTTTTCTTCAAGTGGAAATCGCCTAAAAAAATTTTTTTGAAGACTTTTGTCGCCTGAAAAAAATTTTTGAAGACCTTTTTTTGAGATTGCTTGAAAAAATTTTTTGAAAACCTTTTTTTTGGAGAACACTTGCGCCTGTGTCCTTGGTCCTTGACCTTGGCCTCGAAATTTTTTTGTGTTCTTGGCCTCGAGCCTTGTGTCCTCGACTCCACCTCTGGTAAACACCTAAAGAGAACTTTGGCATCTGCTTCGAGCTTTTTGCGTTTCTGCATTAAAACCCACAGCTGTCATCATCAAAACACTATGAAAACAGAATATGGCAAGTTTTCAGAGGAAGGATCTAAACAAAGCATTGATAGCTAGTAAATAGGCTAAGTACTACTACGTTTTTGAAGAAATGACTTGTCTTTTCATTTCCAGATTCGATCTGCAGTACTTCGTTTTTCTCTAATACTCTACAAACTTTTTTCTCAAGATTGTTTTGTTACCTAGGCTATTAGTCGAGACTCTTCTTCACCGTTATTGCGTGATAACAATACAAACTCAATCTTCGTTTTAATTTCAGCGCGCTGTGACGAAACAGAACCTGTGATTACTATAATAGCGTAGCGCTTCAATAATAAAGTAGACAAGGCTTTCTGCTCATTGAATACATTTTAAAAGTAAGTTATTAAAATTAGCCTATGAAGCGACCTGTCGCGAAGATTAGCAACCACTTGCGAAGGTTGGAAACCTTCGCGAGTGACGTAAGCAACCAACCTTCGCTTCGCGTCCAGTCTAAACGCACCTTTAGTCAAAAACCTCATACAGAGTTAAAGACTTTGGTGGTGATATGTAACTATGGAGGGTCCTGGTCACCACCAGTGGCGTACGCAGAATTTTTGAAAGACCGGAGGGGGGGGCGGCGCGAAGCCAGGAATTTGGAAAGGGAGATAAAAACCAAATGAGAAAAATGAAGACCAAAAAAAAAGGTCTTCACTCTGATTCAGCCCGTTTTTCTGCCCAGATTTAGGTGAAGCTCCCCCCTCCCAAAAAAAAGAAAAAGGTCTTCACCCAGATTCAGTCCGTTTTTCTGCCCAAATTCCAAAGGGGGGCCATGGCTCTGTCGTAGTTCGACGATATATTTCACAAATTTTATATTCTATCCACGCTAAGTTAAAATTGCAAAACTTTCACATCCGCTTTCACATCAATTTGACGCAGTTTTATTTTATAACTTCCGTAAATTTGAAATTCTCTCAGCAACGAATTTTAGTCATATATACAGTGGCGAAGCAGCCACTTGGCGATTATGGCTCTGCGCCAGGGGCGGCAAAATGAGGCTTCGAAATGCACACATCAAGCAAAAATAAAAAAAAGTAGAACAAGAAAACGATTTACAAAGAAGCAGCTATAACACACTAAAAAAACTTAGAGGTTGAGTTGCTTTTTGTTTGGTGTTGGATAGAAGTGCTGTACTCCATCTGTTGTTCAATTCATAGTAACATTTGTTGCAATGAAAAGTTTAGTCATAAATCTCTTGTTATAACCAACGATTCAATTTGCTTTGTCTACAGCAGTCCACAGTAGTTTCTGTAGTTCAGATCTAGGGTGCAGTAAAGCTGAGATATAGATGTATTTTATTGTTTTAGCGATGGGGAAAGCACTGAGTTAGCTGTAGAAATTGACAGTTTTAAGAGGCTGGTGCGAAACAGTGAAACCACGTTTGATCGTAATGCAACAGCTTTTGATGTTTTACAGTGGTTAGCAAAATCATGGTTACCTGATTCGACACCATCTTTATGCTCGTGTCCGAAACTTTATCTTACCATTGGTGTTTCAATTGCGAGCTGTGAGAGGAGTTTCTTAAAGCTCAAAATGATAAAGTCGTAATACGTTCTACCATGAATAATGATCGGCTATAGGCTCTATCGATTCTTTCTAAAAAAAGAGACTACATCTAAAAACTTGATTTTGAAGATATCATTGCTCATCATCATCATCATTTTTATTTATTTACCAAGTGACGTCATATCACCAAAAAAACTGCATCTTCCTCTAGGTCTATCACCAAAGTATCGAAATATGCAATTCCTTTAAAACCAACACACAAGCTTGCAGAGTCAAAGCGATATTTAGTCACTTGGTGAGGAGACAGCGAAGAACCGAAAGGTCATCTAAGTCTACTGCCACTTCACCAAGTTAACGTTAAAAAAGCAGCTTCTAGATTTTCTCAGTCTGCTACTTTCTATGATAAAAAATTTTATGCAAAATTAAAACAAAGTGTTGCAAAGATATGTACACTTTGTACAGTGTATACACAAAACTCACAGTTAACATGTAAAGAAAATGCAAGGCAACATTAGAATTGTTCTAACTCTAAGCATACGGTACTAAAAAAAATAAATAAAAAAAAAATACTGTAACTACCGATTGGATAGAAAATAAAATCAATAAAGTTCATAATGCTTATTTATGTTATATAGAATTTAAAGTGGGCAATTGGAGTGAAAAAAAAAACTCCTTGCTTTGTTTTGTATTGTTTGCCAATATGTCATTAGTACTGGTACAATTTCCAATACCAAAATATATCAACCTCAGTCAGTTACGGCAAAATTACTCATAATTCAAGGGCACATCAAAATGAGAGATGACGCATTGTATAAATGTGTGATAGATGAATGCACCATCTCATGCCATTCAAGCAATAGAATAGGTTAATGTTGAACTCAAGCATAAATATGCAACTATGTTTCCTGTAATTACTACTGCATTGCTGATAGAAAGCTGTTATTCTAGCTTTTATCGGTTTCATAGGTTGATAAAAAAATGAGCTTTAACAGCTTTTTTAAATCTGTAGAATGAAACTTCTTTTATACTGCTTGGAATTTCATTCCAAATTATAATTCCTACGAATGATAGAGACTTTTGCCCTAATCTTGTTCTAGTTCTTGGAAGAAAGAAGTTGTTTTTGTGGCTCAATCTTGTCTTATGTGTATAGCAGTTTTTTTATTAGGTTAAACTTATCTGAATTTGCAAAAGATAATACATTATTGTGAATTTTGTACATTAGCTTTGCAGTTTCCAGAGAGTAAATATCCTTGAGTTTTAAGCATTTCGCTCGATAGAACAAAGGATTAGTATGCTCACGATATCCACTTCCAGTTAACAATCTGATGCTTCTTTTTTGCAGAATAAAGAGAGGTGCTAATGTTGATTTTGAAGCAGTCCCCCAACTACTTATGCAGCATTGTAGATGAGAGTATATGAGGCAGTGGTAAACAGATCTTAAGGTTTGCTCATCTACAAAGTGTTTTAATTGATTAAGGGCCCAAGATCCCCTTGCCACCTTTGAACATTGTTCCTTGATTTGTTGTTTCCAGTTTAGATTGTCGTCTATGAGAACACCTAGATACTTTATGTGATGTGATTGCTTGATTGGATTATTATCTGTTGATACTTTGAGTTCAGGTTTATTTTGTTTTGTTGTCACTACCATAAACTCAGTTTTATTAAAGTTAATTATAATTTATTCACGTTGAGCCAATTGCTTACATTGACTAATTCATCATTAATATTTTGTTGCAGTGTTGATACATTAGAATGGGAGAGAGTAAGGTTTGTATCATCTGCAAAAAGATGAACTGTGGAATTTGAGGCAAGTGGAAGATCATTGATAGAAATATTAAATAACAACGGACCTAGAGTTGAGCCCTGAGGAATACCGCAAATAACATCTCTTGACCTGGATTTATATTGATTTACAATTGTATACTGTTGACGATCAGTCAATTAACTTGGTAGTAACTGTAATGGTAATCCTCTAATTCCATACTTTTCTAGTTTCTTAATCAGTATTGTGTGATTGAGGGTATCATATGCTTTTCTTAAATCTAAGAAAATAGAACATGTAATGAGCTTTTTATCCATATTGTCAAGTTATTGTAAATATCTAAAACGGCTTCATTTGTTGAGCAATTTTTCTTAAAACCATACTGGTTTGGACTAATCAAATTATTGCTCACAAAATAATTGTTTAGTTGATCAAGCAGACACTTTTCAAATAGTTTGGCAAAAGGATTTAAAATAGAAATAAGGCGATAATTACTGCATAACTCTCTTTCGCCTTTTTTGAAAATTGGAACAACTTCAGCGGTTTTTAACACTTTTGGAAAATATCCTGTTGATACGCAAGCATTAAAAATGTTAGTTAGAACTGGAGCTATAACAGAGCCAGACTTTTTATATACTTTGCAGGAATTCCATTTCTTCCTGTACTTTTTGATGGATTCATAGCTCAGTTGTAATTTACTACTTCTTCTTCAACTATTGGTTTTAGAAAAAACGAATTGCAACTACTCTGAATCAAAGATGTGGCATTAAATTTGCCTTCAATTATAGCTGGTGTTTCGATTGTAGATGCAAGGTTAACTCCTATCTCTATGAAATATTTATTGAACAAGTTACTGATGGCCTGTGGACCTTGTGCACTTTCACTTTTGGAAGCATACATTTTATTAGGAATGTTATTTTTCTTCACATTTTTCAAGTGAATAATTTTATTTATAATTTTCCAAAGCGACGAGGTGTCATGCTTATTATCATTCACTAAATTTTTAATGTAAAGTCGTTTTGCATATTCCTTAATATGAGTCAGTTTATTTCTATAGACTTTGTATTGTGCCCATGTATTACTATCATTTAATTTAAGGGCTCTTTTGTACAATAAATTTTTTTGCTGGATTGATATAAGGATTCCTTTGGATAACCATGGTTTGTTTTTTAGTTTTGTTTCCTTTCTGCTTTGTTTTCGTAATGGTGCATGTATGTTTAATGTCTTATGAAAAATGTCAATAAACTTTTCAGTGTAGTTGTCAATGCATTCCTCTTTGATATCACCTAATAGCTCCATTCCTTCAGTTAATTTGTCTAGAAATTTTTGTACTTCAACATTTTTTGTACCACGAATTAGGGTGACAGTTGATTTTTCACTCTTGGGCAGGCTTAAATTAGAACACACCATTACTGGCAGGTGATCACTTACATCTTCCACCAGAATAAAACTTTTGTGTTCACCCACTACATTGTTTGTATAAACATGATCTAAAAGAGTTGAGCTTGTAGTGGTTATTCTTGTCGGGTGTGTAATTAAGGGAAAGCAGCCTAAGCTATATGTTAAATTCATGAAATCTTTAATATTGATATCAAATTTACTTTTCAACAAATCTGCATTGAAGTCTCCTCCGACATAATACATCAATTTTTTACTATTCAATTTTTCAATGGTTGATTCAAAACTCTTGCAAAACTCTGATAATTTCTGTTTAGGGTGTCTGTAAATTACACCCACTATACATTTTTTGTTATTCCCTAAATCTAGTTGAATCCACATATCTTCACAGTTAGGAATGTTTAAATCAAACTCCTTGCAAATTGAAATTGACAAAGACTACTTAATAAACAGTCCTACTCCTCCCCATCTTGTAGTTGTGCCTTTGTGGTAAGAATGGTGCCCACTTAACTTTGCATTGTATACCTGTAACAATTTAAGTTTGGTTTCACTTATAGCAATGATATCAGGTAAGATATCATAATTTGTTAAAAGTTCATTCAATTTATCAAAATTTGCATTTAAGCTTCTTATATTCACGCAAAGCAAAAGAAAATTTACACTTTTTGTTAATAATATTGGCTTCGGCCAGTGAATAGTATTTTGAGTAAACCAAACCAGAATTTAAATCATTTAGTAAGCTTTTTATCTTGTTGTCTGCCTGCAAGCATTTAGCTGGGAAAAACGAATTATTTGTGTGATTAATATCAAAGTTTAGTTTGTCATCACTTCTCATTTCGTTTAACAATTGCTTATCATCTAGGGTTTGAAAAGGAAACAATTCACTGTAACAATTTTGGCAGAGGTATGGTTCAGCAGAAGAACAAAGAGTGTGAAATTTAAGAGTACTAATGACTGTGCATTTGAGGTGAATCCATAGATGGGCAAGTTAATGCAAAACGTTAGCTTCGTTAACCACTAGTCCGTTAACAAACTTCACACTTCCGTTAACGTTAATCCGTTATTTTCAACTTTAATTAACGGAAGTTAATAAAGTCCGTTAATCCGTTAACATTTTGCGTGTAATTTACATTTCGTTTTATTCACTCGCTTCTAGAACACGTATTGACGCTGTTGAGCTGATTTTAAGGAAATATTTATAGCTATGGTGGTCTTTTTGTGTTTTGAAAGTTACGTTTTACAGTCTAATCTAATTTCAACATAAAAACAAGTTCAAATGCACAACAAAGCTGCAAGATATTAACGATAAAAACCTTAACGGAAGTTAACAGAACTTAACGGAAGTTGCTTCAGTCCGTTAACAGCACTTAACGGAAGTTAATTTAGTCCGTTAACATGAAAAAACTTTTTAACGGATTAACGAGTTCAAGAAAAAGTTAGCTTCGTTATTAACGGATTAACGATTAACGGATTTGTGCCCATCTATGGGTGAATCCATCCATCACACATATCACCCTGAATAACACACTGGCTCCTTTTACAAGGTCTTTAACATTATTCACATGGACATTTAACTGGCATCATCAAGCAGTCAATAAAAGATTCTACACTAGTGAGACAAAATACCAAATTTAGAATCAGCCACAAAATATGCAGAAAAAGTTGCTTTGAATTTAAAATGAAAATAGGTGAAAAGTATCTTTCAATATACTGGTAATTATAAATTTATACAGAAAGGTACAGAAAAAAAAAGTCAAATCCTAGTATGTACACAAAAATACAAAAACTACAAATGTCAAATCCTGCTATGTAGGCACAAAACACCAAAAGAGTGCTGAGTGTCAGATTGAAGTAGCTTTCTTATTCATACGCCCAAGAGTTGTTAGCACAGCAATAATTGTTAAGCTCACCTTCTTTAAACCATAAAGCTATTTCTTTCTTTGCTGTTTCCACAGAGTCAGATCCATGACATATGTTTCTTCCAATGTCAATACAATAATCTCCACGAATTGTTCCAGAAAGAGAATCAGCAAGGTTAGTCTCTCCAAGCATTTTACCATCAGTTTTAACAGTTCTTTTTCCTTCCCAAACCATTGCCACCACTGGCCCAGACAACATAAATTCAACAAGTTTTGGGAAAAATGGTTTTGAACTGAGATCTGCAAAGTGCATTTCTAGCAAATCTTTACTGGCAGTCGTCATTTTCATGGCACAAAGGTTAAAATCTTTCTCCTCAAAACGGCAAATTATTTTGCCAACTAAACCCCGCATAACACCATCTGGCTTCACCGCAATAAAATCTTCAAGAAAAAGTTGGATTTGACCAAAGAGGGGGAAGGCTTGAACCAAAAGTTAAAAATATTCTACCACCAACTATCACTAGGCCTATCGCTTATTCCTTATTCAAATATCCCCATTTGGTTAAGGCTGCGAAAGTGTCCCCCCATGCAAAATTTGCTGATTTTGCTTCCGCGAAAGCTCGAAAAGTTCAATTTCGAGGCGGTTATTGATCTTTTATTTGCTTGATACATTTGTTCACCGTTTTGTCTTTAATTTTTGGCTTTTCTCAAGCAATATAAAACTTTTGAGATCCGGCACATTAATTGTAATTATTTTGTGGAAAAAATACATTGAACTTGACACTATTTCAAAATTTGCTACCGTCTACAATACTTAGGACCAGTACTTAAACTAAAATTTTGCATGGGGGGACACTTTCGCAGCCTTAACCAAATGGGGAATGCGGCTAAAGTTTAGTGAAAATTTTGCTTCCAGTTCAGATGTGGTCCTCGAATTCGATTGAAGACAAAAAAAACAAAAAAAAGCAATCTTCACCGAAATTTGAAGGGGTTTTGTCCCCAAATTAGATTGAAGACTCAAAAAAGGTCTCACCGCTATTTGGAACTATATTCGACCGAAATTTGAGATTTATTTGTGCTGTCAGCCAATTTTTTTGTCTAATCGTCCAGACGCTTCCTCTTATTGGAGAGCGCTGAAATCTCTAGGGGGGGGGGGGGTAGGGGGGCTATATCTCGATTGGTGGACGCAAACACTTAATTGAGGGACGCGTCTCCCCAACAATTTAAGTACTGCTTAGGGCGGCATTTTCAACGAAATCCAGGGGTGGCAACGTGTGTTTCTACGCCACTGCATTTAGATGAGAATGTGCTACTTTGAGAAGGCAGCGTATAGTAAAACTTATGCATTTGACAATAGAATTTATTACCAAGAAATTATTTGTTAAGCTAAAGTATGTTGTAATTTGGATTTTTGCTTGATGTAACTGATTAATTTTTGTTTTCTATTTAAATAAGCCATAATCTTTAAAGTTTAGTGTTGTGAGTTATTAACTAAAACGAAATGACGGAACACTCGCCCAACCACATCAGCTCAATTTTGCGTACTATTCTGAGGTATACATACATTACTGCCGACCCAAAGGGGGGGGGGGGGCATGACACAATGCCCCTCCATATAAATATGCCCCTGGTCACTACACTACCTTAGTCAATGATGCATAATTGGTAACTCTAAAGTCTTCTTCTTGTTTTTTGGGTTCCAGAGTTAGGACTAAAATATTTGCTGGTTAAGTTTTAGTTTCATTAATCTGTTGAATCGAGGAAAATAAAGACAGAAAACAACAAGGAAAAGTTGTCAGTACTTAAAGCTTAGGTACCTACAATTTCTGGTGACCCAGACGTGATGACGTTGATCGCAACCTTCCTCTTACACCCATTAAAGATGGCTTCCCAGCCACAGCGACCTTCCAGCTGAAACCAATGCAAAGAGGGAGGAGCCTGTAGCGTCGTCCGCTACAATCAGTCAAGTAACCACAAACGATAAATACCTGGAATCGATGACTTAATAACTCAACTAATCATTTCAGCTCTGAGGCTGCGCAGTCGAGCGGGTTTACCGCAATCGGGAGGCGTCCTTTGTACACCGGATGACATAGCAAATATCCGTCAAAATTTCTTCATTTATGCAAATAAACTAAGCACTTTGCGTCTATCTATCCATAATCGCTATATCGGAAACGATAAAGCAAAATTACAAATGAACAATGAACATTAATCAATAAATATGGAGACTCTAATCTAGCCACACCACGGTAGAGCACACTTGTATGGGTTCTGGTTGCAAAACTTGTGCTAGGCTGGGTAGACTGCTTGGTTCCAATGAGAAATAAGCGTAAAATGTCTTTCTCAAAGACACAACGACCAATAATTTCCAGTTTGGGAATCGAGTTGGGAGCCAGCACCCATTAGATTACTAGACGGAAATACATGATTCCCACACAGTTTTTAAAATCAAATTCCATGACCTTTCTATGACTTTTTTCATGACTTTTTTATGTCATCTGTTTCACTTTGTCATGAGTATTTAAAACAGTGGTGCCCGAACTTTTTGAGGAACGGGCAGCAGTGACTTTGAGCTGGCCGCACAATCAGTGCCGGCCAGAACTTAGAATACGGTTTCCTGCAAGTTTTGATCTAAAACTGGAGGAAATTTTTAGGGACATTCAAGTAGAGTTTTTCTCTGTTCACCAAAATGTTGGAATAAATCTAAAATGCATTTTCACCAAATTTGAACTTTATACGTTTTCCAGTTTTCAAGATATTACAGTACTAAATCATTTATCCACTTATTTCAGGGTTGGCATTTTGTCAGTATTGTGACAGAAGATTAAATTTTGGAAAGCTGGTTTACATTTACTCGAAAAACAGCTACTTTACAATTCTAACTCTTTACTATTTCCAGACAACAACACTCTCACAAAATATTTACTGAGAATTAAGAACATGCAGTAACTTTTTGAAATTTTGTTTCTAACTGGCAACCCTGACAAAAATCTTAGCTGTTATCTCGAGAACGAAAGGTCGTCAAACGCTCAAATTTGGTGAAGTAGGTCTTTGGATCTGTCAAAATATTTGAAGAGAAAACCGATTAAATAATCCTATGACCTAAATGCCCTCTTAAGCGAAGACTAAAAAAGGATCTTCGCAGTATTTTGATTTGAATTTTACGGAATTTTCAAACGAACCAAAGAAAAATTGATTTGGTTTCTGGCAAAAATTTTTCAGATAGTTCATCCCGAAACCACTCGAGGGTCGCAAAATTTTCTTATGCGGGCCTCATAAGACCTGCGAAACAGACCTTGAGCATCCCTGATTTATGCAATACTTTATACTTGCAAACTGTTAAGAATTTTGTTGAAATGTTTTTACTCCGTCATTTTTGATAGATGAGCATCGGTTGCAACTGTATGGTTCAGTTGCAACTGAAAAAGGCTAAACCGAAAAAGTTGAATTTCGGATACAACATCGAAATAAAAATAAAAAAAAAACATTAAGCCTATGTACAGTATTTAAATTTTGGGGGTCCCAGGTCTTATTCAGTTTACTGAATTGCTTTTACCTCAAAAATAGCTGGATGTATGAAGCTGAAATTGGAACACAAGATCGATGCAGATGAAGGCTTTATGCACACTGATTTTGGGCATACCCAATCCAGTGACCACAATTTGTAAAGCCGAAAACCAGCAAAGAGTGGCCAATTTTACACAAGTCTACCTCGGTAAGTAGAGGTACCGATATTCATAAAAAAAGTTTGAGGTTTTTAAGCACCTCTTTGACAACCATTCTTACAACCCTTTTGGGTTTTTTCTCATTTTTATTATTGGTCAAGCGGTAACGCATTCGTCTCCGAAGTAGGAGGTCTATGGTTCAAATCTTGGGCCGGTCAAATCGTAACCTTGTTGCCAACGGCTTAGGACCGCTGCGACATTTCTTCGACAGAAGCTGTGTTGCCCAGGCGCAATGATGCGGAGATGAGCCCAGCCAACTGCATACACGCTTTGCGTAATACAGCGAGTATAATAAATGACTTGATTTTGATTTGACTTAATCGCAAAGAGCTCAAATTTTGATTATTATTAAAGGTATCAGAAAAGCCTAATGCTCGTCCTCAATTAATGATGCCAACAAACGGCACCTCCAAAAATCTTTGAACCATTGAAGTTAGATGGGTGGACCTTTCAGGACGTGCAGGTTAGGTATCGAACTAAACTAAAACATAAAAAATAGGGGCGTCATTTTTTATCTTTTACTTTGAAGGATCCTCAAAACCAGTCTTTTAAATTTCAAACTTTGAGCCATTTAAAGCCAGATCTATTATATTTTTTTAGTATTTATAGATGAATATAAAATAAAGGTCAAACGTATGACAAAGTTTGGAAATGCCATGCTGAGGTCTTGGGGATACTTTCTAATTTTAAACCTTTCGAGCTGAACAAGCAAAATTTTAATGTTAAGTTAACATACAAAACTTAAAAAAAAACTTGATTGTTTTTGAAGCATTGATGAATTACAAAAATTTTTTGGGTAGTTCTTTAAAATTTTTAATGCTTTTTTAAGTTTCCATGTCTTACAAATTTTTATCAATTTTCCATGACTTTCCAGGAAAATTTATTTCTCCAGAATTTTCAATGACCGTGGGAACCCTGGTAATAAGGCCATAGCCACTAGCTCTACCGGAGCTAATGTCGTTTAAATAGTTTCCCCTCAGGCAAGATGCAAATGATGCTTTAGTTTTTTGTAAGCTAAAATTTACTGCTCATTATAATGTATATTTTAACAATGTAGTTGTTTTAAATTATTTCATAAAATAAAGCGTCGGAGCTGCTCGGTCGTTTATGTGGAAGAGTTGATCCGCACACAGCGGTCGTTTCTTAGCGCCCAAGAACGCAACTTTGCGATTAAGAATCAAAAATTGTAGAAGCGACCAGTACGATCAAGGGCGTACGTAAGGGGAGGGGGGGGGGTTTGGGGGTTCAAACCCCCCCCATTGATCTGTCGACCAAAATGCAGAGTAAAGAAAATATCACGTTTTTAGCACTTCTGAGACTGTTTTTTTGCAATGACACAAACTCCAACATGATTTAAAGCAACTTTTGAAGCATTTAGAGTTTTTAGGGGGGGTAATTTGTCGAAGATATGGCTTATAAATTAATAACAACTTCAAAAAATTGCCAAAATTAGCAAATTTAACCCGCTAAAAATGCTTAACATTATCTTCATCAAAAATATGGAGATCGGGTTTCAGTATTAGTTAATTATTAATCCATTCAAATCTCGTTCCATTCGTCCCCCTCTACCCCCCTTTCTCCAACTGCCTCACTCTATAAAATACAGAATATAAATGCTCGTGAGTTTTTTCAAATTATGACTTTATGATTTACCGGCTTGTAAATTAGAGGACTGAAATGTTACCATTAGCCACCGCCCACATAGCTCACTTATGCGCAAAGGCGTACACAGGGGGGTGGGGGTTTAAACCATCCTCCCTATTAATCCGACGTATATCATTCAAAATATCGCCTTTTTGCGCAAAACAAACAAGCTCCTTCTTTACTCTCATATTAATACAAAATATTTAATTATAGTAAATAATTTTTTTGTTATTTAATGCAACATTGTAAGCGGCTAAGTGTAATACTGAAACTCTGGAATGTCGTGTTACGAGTCAGAGTAACTTTAAGTAACGTAGGCGGGGGGGGGGGGGGGGGAGGGTTATAGACCCCCATTGGCCTGTCAACCAAAATGCAAAATAATGAAAATACTACGTTTTTTTGCTCTAGTGAGACTGGTTTTTGCAATGGAATGGACTAAAAAGTGATTTAAAACATCTTTTGAAACATAAATTTAGGGGGGGGCTAATTTTTCAAAAATAAAACCCACAAATCAATGAAAACTTTGAAAAATGGCCAAAAACAAGCACTCAAATTTGATCGCTAGTGCAAAAATGCTAAACATAGGTTTCATCAGCGAACATGTTATAAACTTAGGAATAAGGGGGGAGGGGGGCTACTTAGTATTAGTTACTTACCAATCAGTTGTCTCAAAATTTTTTTCCGTTAGCCCCCCATTTATTTTTCTCTATAAAATATAGACGAAATAGATTACTCTGTGTGAGTTTTCTTGAACTATAGGATTTTATGATTTACCAGCATGTAAACAAGAGAGCTAAAATTTTACCATTAGCCACCTTCCACATAGCCCATTTATGCAAACAGTTTAATCAGGTTTGCACTACCAATTTCTATGCCACGTTTTAAAAGCGTTATTTTTTATCAATATAGCCCTAAAATTAAGTTATTTTTGAAAAAAAAATGCAAAATTTTCAAGCGCTGGGGAATCCGCCCCCAGACCCCCAAAACAGCCCCCTCAATCGCGAATGTCTGGTTACGTGCCTGCCACGCTTTGCACTGTTTATAATCATATGGGTTTTCGTAGCTTTCATTTTGAACAATTTTTTGTTTATAGTTCAGTTGCAAACCTTATGATGTTAACTATAGATGTATGCTTAATTGTTTTTTGTTTGAAAAGTTTGATTTGCATTACGCACTATGTGACTTTGACTCCATTTTGTTACGTTACGCTAAGTTATTTATTCGCCAAAGTATAGATCGCGAACAAATTTTTGATGTCACTTTTGAACCCCCCCATTGAAAAATCCTGCGTACGCCACTGACTACAATAATACTTTGGTCACGCTGTCGACAGTTTACCTTACACAAATTTGGCGGAATCGTACTCATTTTTAAGGAGATACTGCTCGAAATCGGTTTTATTGAAGAAATGAGAGCTACTTGAGGTAACAAAGAGGCGCCCGAAATATTTCTCCCCAATTCCCTTTATTCACGAAAATACTATTTACTCTGTTTAACTCCCTACCAATTTGCGATGTCACAACAGGCATGAGTTTTTGCTGATCAAGGAATGCAATGTTCGATGAAGAAGGTGAAAGCATTCTGCTTTAGACAGCGATTCTAAATAAAGCTAAATTCATCTGTGGCAGTGGCGTCGCCAAGGGGGGGGGGACAGGGGGGGCGGGCCGCCCCGGGTGTCACCATTCCATGATAAAAATCGAACAAAAACGAAAACAGTTATACCGGTATGTTTAACATCATTGGAAAATGGAAATGTTTAGCACTGAAATGTACTAAAAGTGATTTAAAGCATCTTTTGAAACATTTATTTAGAAGGGGGGCGCTAATTTGCAAAAAAATATAAATCACAAATCAGTAAAAACTTTGAAAAAGCGCCAATACTAAGCAATCAACTTTGATCGCTAGCTGAAACATGCTGAATGTAGGTTTCATAATCTCAGGAATGGGGGGGAGGGGATGGCTATTCAGTATTAGTTACTGGTAATTACCAATCATCGTTCCATTCCGTCCACCAATTACTTTTCTCTATTAAATATGGACGAAATGGTTCACTCCTTTTGAGTTTCATTGAACTACAAGACTTTATGATTTACGGTACCAGCTTGTAAATAAGAGAACTAAAATTTACCATTAGCCACCTCCCGCACAGACATTGCCCATTTATGCAACCAGTTTAATCAAGTTTTTGCAATGCTAATTTCATTTCAAGAGCATTATTTTCTATCAAAACAGGCCTAAAATTAAGTTGTTTTTGCAAAATAAAAATAAAAAAATTTTCGAGCGCTGGGGGCTCCGCCCCCACGCACCCAAAGCATTCCCCCATTGTAGATTTCTGGCTTCGCGCCTGAGTCTAATTATGTTTTGCACTGCTAATTTCTATGCCACCAGAGTTCTACCTGATGCCACGTTTCAAAAGAATTAATTTTTAATAAAATAAGCCAAAAATTAAGTCATTTTTGCAAAAAATACAAATTTTCGAGTGATTGGGGGCCCTGCCCCCAGATCCCCGACACACAGCCCCTCCCCACAGCAGATTTCTGGTTCCGCGCTTGATACTACACGTGTGTTGGTCATGCTTTTAAATTTTAGAATCTTACAATGAGAAGTTATTGAGTTAGGCAAATAGCAGCGTGGCTAAATCGGTTGAAGCGTCGTTTTTGCGACGACCCTGATTGAATAATCTGCGTTCAACCCGCACCCTGGTCACGTTGTTATGTCCTTGGATAAGACGCTTTACGATGATTATCTCTGCTTGGTGGCTTCGAACAACAGCAAATTTAGTGGACATGAACTCGAAGAAATCCGCAGGAACATTTGGATCATCGGAAACTTCTAAGCAAGTGCGGATTACAGTACTCCAATCACGAAGTAATTATTGCAATGAAAAGTGTGCGGATCGTCCGATGAGTTAGCGTCTTACACTGTCCGGTGACAGGAGGACAAATATGCGCTACACCAACAGCAGCAACCGCTATCTACAGTAATGAAGTAATACCGCTATCTTTCAAATATAACCTTTTGCAGTCAACTATACATCATGAAAGGTGACACCACGAAATTCCGTCCCTGGTGTCACCATTCCTAGCGACGCCACTGATCGGTGGCATTATACGAGTGATATAATCTGTTGTATCAAAGTTAGACCAGCTTTGATGATGTTTTCAGCCTACGAATGATATAAAAGTTGAAGCTAAAATACGATTATATTGTAGATCAGTTCTTGTAGACTGTCAGCAGAAGTCCAAATTGGCCTACTATACGCTATTGCCTACTATAACATCCCTAAAATAACACCAACCTTGTCTAGTGTCTACCAGTCCTATTTATTCCAACTTTTTTTCACTACGCAATGGGAAGTTCCGTTACCGGTATTGTACAACCAGCAACAAAGAAATTTTATAAGATAACAGAATAGGTTCCGGTACATTATATTGGTACTCAGCGTAGGCTATTCTCAGAGCTGTAATCAGAAACCAGCGCAATATTACAGATAGGCATAATCTAATACCCACAACTTATTAAGCAGAGGTAGAGTCCTCGAGAACACATTTTGAAGTCCTTGGTCTCGATAATTGGCCTGTCCTCGGCTCGAGGACAGCACTATTTTTTGAATTGTTAAAATTTCGTGGAGCGCTTGAAAAATTTTTTGGAAAACGTATTTTTGTGGAGATCGCTTAAAAAATTTTTGTGAAGACCTTTTTTTTGAGATCGCCTAAAAAATTTTTGTGAAGACCTTTTTTTTTTGAGACCGCTTAAAAAATTTTTCTGCAGACCTTTTTTTTTGGAGAGCACTTGCGCTTGTGTCCTTGAGCATTCCTGTCCTCGGAAAGGCTGTCTTTGACCTTGGATTTTTTTTGTGTCCTTGGCCTCGAGCCTTGTGTCCTCGACTCCACCTCCGTTACTAACTAGTGGCAATAATTAAGTAGCCTAATCAAATCTGAAAACTAGGCTACTGCTTTTAGTACCTACAGACATAGGCTACCAGAACTGATCTACAATATGATCGTTTTTAGGCTTCAAATTTTATATCATTCATAGGCTGAAAACATCACCAAATCTGGGCCCACATGACAGAAATTTCCTCGTTCGCTTGAATTAACGAGTTTTTTTTAAAAGGCGCTATACTCGCTAAACGTAAGAGATCATTTTTGCACGTGTATGTAGAGCCTTGCGAAATTCGTTCATCATCCTTTCTCGCTAAGTTGCTTCGAGCGATTGCGGAAAGCAGTTCGAGTAAAAAAACGTCTCATTTTCCTCGCCAACTTAAAGAGGATCTGGAAGCACTCTTTAAGCGTGCGAGAAATCTTTTTGGTTCAGAAATTTAGTGGCGAAATGTTGAAAACTTTTAACAAAAGCGAATTTTTGCTGAAAATAAATTAAAATCGTCGCCATGTTTGCTATTAGACTGCTAAAACAAAAGCGAATTGCATTGAGAAACATTTGCTGCTTCGACTGATAGAGAAATGTTGAGTAGTGCCAGTTGACAAAAATAGCAATACTGTACACTCGTTCTATAACAACAACTTTCTAAAACACGAGGCTCATTTTTGCTCAAAACTCAAGAACAAATTACAAACACTGCCAGCTTCGGCAGCAAAATAAACCAAAAATGAACAAAAAAAATTCAAACTAATCAAAGAAACTAATAATTTCTGCTGATTCAAAACGATAAAATTTCAATGATTTTCTTGTGTTTGCAAGCAAAATTACTACTATTCAAGATTATAAAGCTCTGTCGCTCTGCGCAAGCAATTGAGAATTATTTTTGGCAGTTGTTCAACTTGAAAAAAGCTTGCTTTTTCGCTTTTGCAATTTTACAATGCTGCAAAAGCAAGAAAAAAGTCTTCACTTAAGCAGACAGAGCAATAGGAATTTAACAGTGTTACAAACATGCCCGCTAAAATTGACATCGATGCTCTCAAAATTTTTACAAAGTCAAGAACAAATTAGACTAAATATCGGCAAAAAATTAAAAACAGCCAGTCTCAACTCAATATTTACCGGTTGTGAAAAGGAAGAGTGAACTTCGACTAGCTCATTTTTGAAAAATTTGAAACCTAAAGCTACTGTTAACATATGAGTCTACCCACCCACAACCTCAAGAGCGCTTTACGTCATTTAAAAAAATTATAGTATGGAAAAAGTTGTTCTTATTTCACATTGTATCAGTATCAGTATTTATTCACCAAAAACGCAACAATACGCTCAGATAGGAACAGCGAAAGACCAAAATAGTCACCTAGTCTACTAAACCTTTGTGAGACATAACAGGCAATGCGAGAAGTGGCAACAAACACCGGCGATAGCAAGGCGTAGAAAAAAAAAGTGTTAATGATAGCAGTTAGCTGAAAACAATATGATTTATAACAACAACCCTTAGGTACTAGTTGTGACAAATGAAAATTATTACAATCAATACCTAGATAATGCCTACGTGAATCCAACAGCATCACCAAATATATATAACTCAAAATTTCGGCAAAAAATTACACGGCAGCAAACCATAAAAAACAAAAAAGTATTAGGTTATACAAAGATCAGCGTTTGGGAGAAAAAAATAATCATATTAGTAATAAATAATAATAATTAAACACAAATCAATTTTCTTTTTACAGTGCAAACAAATTCTACTAAAGCTGTAATTTTTTACTGGTAAAAGTTAAAGGAAAAAAAAAATCGGTTTAGAATTTAGACCCTACTTGAACACTTTTACTAATTAACAATGCAAATAATAAAATAATGATAATAATTAGCTTATTTAATTTTTTCGGTGGACTCCTGCTAACAGCAACCAACTTTTTATCTCTTAAGTCAGCTCAATTAGACTAAAACAATGCTAACGACTTGTGCAATTTCTGCTCAAAACTTAATTTAAACTCTAATTGTAGCCGTTTAGGATAGATTGTTAATACATACATGATTTTAAACTTAAAATATGAACAATCTTTTAGTTCTAAAGGTAATTTTTCCCAAACCTCAAGCGCTGCACGTTGCAATCTCTTTTTGCCCCACTCAGTTCTAGCATAAGTGTGAAAAGTTTTTTTTGTCTGGTAATATGTTGATGAATTGTTTACAAATCATCCAAATAATTTTTAAAATAATCGGGTAACATGTTGTGGCTGAATTGGTGTAAAAATTTGGCGAATTTCATTGCTAGCATGTCTTCTAATTTTAATACTCCAAACTCGCTATACATAACGTTTAGAGGACGTCTTTCACGGAATAGACTGGCTCGTAAGAAACGACTTTGTAAAGTTTTGATTTTCTGCAAATGGCATCGAGATGCTCTTCCCCAATTTAGCAATGAATACTGAAGGATAGAATTAAACATGCCATAGTAAAGTAGTTTCAAGTAGAAAGCGGTACGTAATGGCGTAGTTTGAAAACCATGCCACAAGATTTTGAAAGTTTTTCGCTTATTTTGTCAATGTGATGCTGCCATGTGAGATTATTGTCTAAAATCACACCAAGATATTTTACCGTGTTTGACTGAGAAATTACGTTATTGTTAATTGTCAAATTGAAGGTGTTCTTTTTAGATAAGCGATTTCCAATAATCATATAGCTATTGATCCAAAAATACAATTAAATGCTGTCGTTCATTTACTAATTATTATCAGTTGAGGAATTTGCTAGCTTAGAATAATAACGCATAGCTTATAGCATCTTTTTTCATAACAATGCAGTGTATACAGTACGCTTGAACGCATTATTTTGAAGTAGAAATGCATCTGACGTCACAATGAGATGTTTATTTATTACGTGCTAACGCAAGTAACGAACATCTCGCAAAGAAATTCGAGCGAGCAGTTTTAACGTGTGTTGGGCGAGACGGCTCAGAAATGGCAGTTTGTGTACGAAGATTTTTGGTTTTCGTTAGCGCTTTTTGGCGAGCGAGAATAGCCTTTACGAGCTCGCCAGCACGTTCTGTCATGTCGGCCCTGGTCTAACTTTGATACGACGGATTATATCACTCGTATAATGCCACCGATGAATTTAGTTTGAATTAGAATCGCTGTCTACCGCAGAATCCTCTTATCTTCTTCATCGATGACCGCATTCCTTAGCGAAAAATTTTTGCAAACTCATGCCGGTTGCGACGTCGCAAATTGGCAGGCAATCAAACACAGTAAATAGTATTTTCGCGAGTAAAGGAAATTGGGGAGAAATATTTAGGGCACCTTTTTATTACCGTAAGTACAGTAGTTCTCATTTCTTCAATAAAACCGATTTCGAGTAGTATCTCTTTAATAACGTCTGTAAAATCTAGGGAAAAGCATATTAACCCTCCTTGAAAAAAAAACAGCCACAAATCAGTAGACGAGTTTGTAATTTTGTTTGCTCGATTACTCCTGGACTTTTCGCCTATATCTGGTAATGCTCAGTTACGGTTTAGCAACGAAAAGTATGTTACAGTCGATAGGATTTGTTCAATGAACGCACAGTGAATCAATTTTCAAGCTTTTACTGTAATTTTCGGTATGAAAACATAACTCTTTAAAATCAATGGAAAAAAAAACAGCATTACACTGCTCGAAATCGCAGTAAAACCACAATCATTTAATCGAATACGAATTCGAACTTGAGACGTAGGGCACTAGGGCAGGCTATGTTCATCATCAACAACGATGTAATGGAACATATGTAGACTTATATGGCTGCAATAATGCCGACCAAAAGATTGACGACAAATCTACTTTTGTAAGCACTGAAACAAAAGAAATTCTTTTATGAGAAATAATCAATTTGCACGGATGTTGAAATTACGATAATCACAAGTAGGGAGCGAAAAGATTAACTAATTACTCCATTACTACCTCTGCGTTCTTTTCAGAAAGATTTACTCTCCCCCCCAAAAGAAAAAGCTCAACCATTATTTCAATGAAATGAATTAGCAACGAAAAGTATGTTATTATTTCTCTCAGTTCAAAACTGTTTCACGAAACGATGGCCAAACGCGTTGTAATTCTAGGTTGCACATTTACTCGATAACAAGATAATTCACTGCCAGTTCCGAGCATTACAAAAACTTCAAACTTTTGTGAAAAATGCGAAACTTTTGAGGCAACATTGCAAAATATCGTACAGTATAATTATCGAATAAATCAAGCCTTTTCAGTTGTACACCAAAATCATAAATACTAAACAATGGCAAAAGAGGAAAGCAAGAGGTTGCAATAGTAAATCTATTCCTCAGATATTTAAGTGAAAATCGGCAAACTGAAAATGGTACTCGACAGTGGTTTTATCTTAAAGCAATTTCGATATGCTCCGTTATTTTTGAAGGCGTTTTGGATAAACCAGATAGCAACAAACTAAATAGTGTCGAATACAAATGCAGTGCAAGTAAAGAATTAAACCGCAGAAAAATAAAATCTGACAAAATAGTGTTTCAATCCCGCATTTAGAAACCCAACTCCACCTTCGGAACCACGGCCTACTATCGGAACCCATCAGAAGGTATCTAAAACAAGTTTTTCTCCAATCATGTCTTGAAACAAGCTTCTTTCTCATGCAGAAACAGCTGGTATTAAATACTGCAGTGAAATATCATCGTGCACTAAGAAAAAATGAATTGCCGACTGATGTATGATATCTGAAAAGAGGAAAAAGATGTGGAATGCTGTAGACTAAAAACTATATTACAGATAATATACCAAGCTGACTGAGTAAAATAGTTACCGGTGTAACAGATTGCCCTAAAGTCAATTACAAATTTAGCTTTAAAAATTTTAGTTTTGACTTAAGTAAAACCAAGCTTCCACTCTCATATTGGGACTTTTTAAATCTTTCTATCACGGTTTTGTTTTTGCGGTCATTGACCTAAATTTTTGATAAATGACCGATAGTAAATTAGCCAATTCCTTCAAAACATAAAAAAGCAAGATTTTGCATTCAAGACCAAAAATCATGCTAGCAATGATGAAAATGACCGAAATTTCTGATCCAAAAATAATTCCAGTATTACAGTGTCACCGATCTAGCTTAACAGGATTCATCAATAAATATACGTTATTGCCTATTGTATTCACTATCTCAATAAATTCAGCATAGTAATTCATACCACAGATGACATTTAAACAGTCGCCTAATTTCATCTTTCAAGATCTCTAGGTTTCACGCATGTAACTAGCCCATCACTTCTTACTACAAATAACTTTGTGAGGGTTGAT
The DNA here is from genome assembly GCA_963965965.1 of Trididemnum nubilum. NCBI lineage: Eukaryota > Metazoa > Chordata > Ascidiacea > Aplousobranchia > Didemnidae > Trididemnum > Trididemnum nubilum. The sequence continues at coordinate 14,125,310 of OZ014481.1, forward strand.
CTGCTGTCCGGACAAAAACTGGAGAAATTTTCTAATGTCGATTCTTGTACTAGCAAATTCATCTGCTTGCCAAACTTTTGAAGGATCTTCTTGAGTGCCTCCCAGATCTTGATCAAAAGAAGGAACTTCGAGATTTTGAAACCTATAAAAGAAAGCAAGAGTAGATAAAATATTAGTACCAAATATTGCACTTCAGCTACGAACAATTCTTTCCATGTAAATTGGAGTGATGCAGGCGCCCCCACCTTCTCCAATTTATCCTGACTTTTTTGGAGGTGAGGTTTGGGCTAAAAACTACTGTCAAGTTTGAAAAAAAAAGGGTTTAGTTTAGGGGTGGCACTATGGCAGTAGCCTACCAAAAGTTCATCGGGGTCAATTATAAGAAAATGGCCGTAACTCAAAAATGCCGTGACCTAGAAAGCTGATTTTGCACCAAAATGAAGCGGAGTAGCCATGTTTCTATCTGTTATAATAGAACATTTTGTTATATCTCCGTTAATTTTTTGAGTTATTCAGAAAAAACTGGATTTTTATCAATAGGAAAATTTATCTGCGACAGCCTTGAAAAGACACATCTTAACTTGCTTCAGCAACATGTCAACTTGTTGCTTGTACATTATGCAGTCCGCAGTATAACGTGCAGCAGAAATTTTTATCTGTTAGCAACTTTGTAATAATGAGAACAAGCGTTTTCATTGAGCAGCACACCAACTCATTTTTGGATTTTTCATTGTTTGCTGTAGAAAAATCACCGATTTTTTGGGTGCAAGCTGATTCACCGAAACCTAAGAGGGAACACTGGTATATACTTAAAAACATGCACAACTTTAAGCCACGTTCTGCCAAGTCATTGGGAACGCAAAGGGTTGATCCAACTTCTTGCGCTGATAAGTAAGAGTGGTTGTGGTGCCACTCGCTGAGTAACTGGTCTTTGAAGAAAAACCATGCCAAACTTCAAAATATGAAAAGCTATCTTGGCCAGCGTATCTAGCAAAATCATCTGTTAGCTCTTCTAGAAGTTAAGATCAAGGCTTTAACAACTCTAGCATCTTGAGGAGAAGCTTTTAGCTTTAGCAGCATCAGCATCAAACACTTTCTAAATGTTTTCTTTGCAGTGGCCTTTCATATTCCCAAACAGAACAAAAGACAGAAGTTTCTCAGTTGAATATCACAAATGACGTTTCATAGCTATCAACGGCAGCATAGCTCAGTAGGTAGAGCGTCGGGTTAGTGATCGAGAGGCTGCTCACTCCTGATTTGGTTTCCAACTGGCAATGAGTTGTTGCGTCCCTGAGAAAGACACTAAGCACACATTTCCCATTGGGATCAAGCAGTCAACTTATTATCTGGGCCCAGTCTGACAAAAGACTTGCAAACAGATTCGAAAGTTGTTCTGCTTTGGCATGGTTAAGCTGACGTAGAGTATCTGGTCAATGGTTTATATACATGAACAAACAGTAGCTTTTTAAACAATTAAGCAAGATTCAACGCTTTTATACTGTACCATTGTGTACCAAAGCATTGGCCAGGTTCAGGTCACCAATGGAAGCAGACGTACAGCGTAGGCAGCTCATTTGTTGCTTTCTGCTACATTTCATTGATGCAGCGAGCCATCAATGAAATGTAGCAGAAAGCAACAAACTAGGTATTTTAATTTCTACCAGGGCCTCAGAGAGAAATCTTATCAGGGGGTATGAAGACTGATATCAGGCCCCTTTGCCAAGGCCAGGGCCGGAAATTAGGTAATGACAAAAAAAAAGTTCTTCACTGGAAATCCGGCCAACTTTTGCATGTATGCACACTGAACTACTACTAAATGAGTGTTAGAGCAACTACTCGAGTGTGCATGAACTTATAGGTCCTCTATGCCCTCGCACAATGTACCCCCTGAACCCCCTCTTGCAGGCCCTGATTTCTACAACATACTTCATTGTCGGCCACAGAAAATGGTTCTATGTACAAGCATTGTTATTTTGCATTCCAAAATTACCGGTAATGGCTTGAACCTGGTCAATGCTAAGTACAGTACCAAAGAACTGAATCAGATATAGCTACATTAGTTCTGAAAACTATTCGTCATTCATTCTTACATACATATGAAACCAGGCACTTTGTGTCTGTAAAACTACGCCAATGCAGAACATCTTTTTTGGGCCCCAGGTCTTTTGTCAGACTGGACCACGATAATGAGTTGACTGCTTGACCCTAATGGAAAATTTGAAAGACCACTGCAAAGAAAGCATCTAGAAAGTGTTCGATGAAAACACTGCTAAAGCTAAAAGCTCCTAAGATGCTAGAGCTGTTAAAGTCTTGATCTTAACTTCCAGAAGAGGTAACAAATAATTTAGCTTGATATGCTGGCCAAGATATCTTTTCATATTTTGAAGTTTGGCACGGTTTTTCTTCAAACGTTACTAAGTAAGTGGCACCACAACCAATCGTACTTATCAGAACAAGAAGTTGAATCAACCCTTCGTGTTCCCAATGACTAGGCAGAACGTGGCTTTAAGTTTTGCATGTTTTTAAGTATATACCAGTGTTCCCTCTTAGGTTTCGGTGAATCAGCTTGCACCCAAAAAATCGTCGGTTTTTCTGTAGTAAACAATGAAAAATCTAAAAACGAGTTGGCGTGTGCTCAATAAAAACGCTGGTTCGCTAATGAAAATCGTTTCAATGGTTACAAAGTTGATAACAGATAAAAATTTCTGCTGCACAATATACTGTAGACAGATCAAGCTACAAGTTGACATATTGCTGAAGCAGGTTTAGATGTGTCTTTTCATGGCTATTGCAAATAAAATTTTCCGCATTGATAAAAATCCTGTTTTTTCGAAACTTATTGGAAATACAACAAAATGTTCTCGTATGACAGATACAAACATGGCTATTCTGCTTCAATTGAGTGCAAAATCAGCATTCTAGATCAAGTTATTCTTGAGCTATGGCGATTTTCTTAATTGACCCGGATAAACTTTTGGGGGTTGCTGCCACCCCTAAACTGAACACAAATTTTTTTCAAACTTGACAAAAATAGTTTATAGTCCAAACCTTATCTCTAAAAGTCAGATATTATAAGCCTTTTTTCTTCAAAATCATGGGGTGCCTGCATCACCGTAATGCAAATAAAAATTTTTTATCAAAAAACTATAATGTTGTGCTGACACAATAAAACGTAAATAAAGCCGGAGCGCAAAATTAAAAAACAACTTGTACCATGTAACCTAAGTTGATTTGAAAAGATAACGCCTTTCTCTCAAAAATCATTCGCACCCGACTGCACTAATCCTTTTACCTGGTGCAAACTGAAACAAGTTCCGTTGATACTTTGATTGTCATTTCGCCTTGTTGATTTGCGGATAATATAACGTAAGTGCTGAGACTTTTCAATCTTTCGGCAATATTTTTTAACTGTAATAATTATCTTAAATATTGTAAGGTTGAAATATTGATAATTATTTCCTGAACCCGACATTTGGCCGGTGTTTTTTCACATTAGCACCAAATTATTTTCAGACATACGGTACTTATAATTTGATGCAAATAAAGCAGTTCAATTATTTAATTGGACAGCAATGCTGTACAATAACTCAAAAATAAAAGCTTTTATGTTTTTGCACCAAAGTTTGTACTTTATAAATAATATTATCGGATGAACATTAAGTTGCAAAAAGAAAATTAAACTATATTTGGTATGCAAACAAAATACCTATCATTACTGATGCAAAGAATTTATACGAATTTTGCTGTTTTGCAATTTTCACGTGCTATTTGGATAAGATTGCAATTGATCAATTAAGAATTAGTTAAGAGATCTTCAGATAAACAAAAGTAACGTTTTCTAGATTCTTTAGTGAAAGATATTTATTTCGAGTTTAAACCCTATTTTTAAACTTGGTATGAAATAAATTCTTACTGTTTTAAGAAGCGGCATGCATATGCTAACTTGAAACTGCGGCATTTCTGGTTCCTGATATTCACCCCAAAGACGACGTGGAATAACATTGACAGCAATATCATGCACCACTAATCGAGAATTACTGCTTAACGAAGGCTAAAAATAAAAGATGATAAGCATGTCAACCATATCAATCCATACAGTCTAAAAATTTGGGAACAAAAAGCTGGGATGATTACTAGACTCAAAGAAGACGAAAGGCGCAATCTTGCTTAGGTCTTTTTTTTTTTTTTTTCGGAAAAAAAACTTGTAATTAAAAAAGTGTAAAAAATTTACTACGCCATTTCAACCTGAAGAAGGTTAAAATGTGTCTTGATGGAAATAATGCAAAATTGCATATATTAGCACTGGCGTAATTGACGGGGGGATTTGTCCCCTCAGATGTGGACCGCCCTCTTAGAAATGGGCCCTCAGGTCCAATGAATTTCTGGAAAAAAGTCTACCTAAATACAATCCAGAAAAATACCAAATTTTGGGAGAAGAGCTATTTTTTAGTCTTCGTTGAAAATCGACGAAAACAAACAGCAAATGCTTGTTGCAAACCTTTTTTTGTCTGCATCTAAATTTGATGAAAAACTCACAGAGTTTTTGGTGAAGATCTTTTTTTGGTTATCACATAAATTCCGTCGAATTGTAGGCCTCCTAGAAGCTTGCCCCCAGACGCAAACCTATGATTATGCCAATGTATATTTAGGATTTAAGAGTAGTTGTAATACAACATTGGTATTTACCAATTCTATTTCAAATGTCAAACAAGGAGTGTCCTTCTTAGTGAGCTTTATTTTCATGGATTTTGCATTGTGAGCACTTTTCAATGATCTCACTATGCTTTCTGTTACAACTTCCAAGTAAATTTCATTGTACTCTTTGCTGAGCCCATCCATTTGGTATTCATCAAAAAAATTGGCCTAAATCAACAAAAATTGAGTGCACAGTGTATTCGAAAAACAAAACAAATGCTTCTAAGTAAACTTGTTAAGTAGTCTGTTCTACTGTAATTCGGTTAATTGCGTAATGTTTTTCAGCCATATGTTATACTATAGTATAGCAGTTAATTCAGTAGCAGTGAAATATAACTTTATTGAACTAGATAACAACACAGAAAGGAGAACTACTATCAATATCAATTCAATTCACAGCATGAGGAAGACTACCTGAAAATGAGAAAATATATCAGTAAAGATATAATTAATCAATGACTTAAAATTATAAGGTTGAAAAGATGTCAGCTTCTTGTTGTGACTATTAGCATCAATCTTAAATATCAAATCTTAGATTATAAGTGACACAAAAAATTCCCAGACTTTAATTTTCTCATTATTTTGATGACCCCAAACTAAACAGGTTCAAAATTAGTTATGCACAGACAATAATCACAAAATAATGCAGTTTTAGAATGGGCTTCAATTTTAATCTCACAATAACTTCTAATTTTTGAATGAACAATTCCGACCAAAAATACTTCTACTCCTTTCGACTTGTGGAAAGTCAAAACTTACATGCTTCTAGTTCACAAAGGCAGCATTGTTAAGTTTTTGGAAGTATCAACATTGCTAAATATTGAGTACTGCAGAAATATTTTTAGCTAAATTTGAATACACTGAAAGTAAAAATAATTGTATTGCTCATTGGAACAAGACTGAACAAAAAAGACTTTTGCATGTACATACAACTTTATTGCAATAACATACATTATCTAGTGAAGCACTCAGGACCTGTACCTGTTTTAATTCGCACCACATGCTAACACCTCCATTTGACACTTGATCAGGAAGAATAAAATACAATTTGTCTGAAGTGAAACGGAGTGTGCATTTCTTCAACAATTTGTTAATAGCACTCACAACATCTGCAATTAAATATCATAATTAACCACTCAAGAATATATATCTTTTTCTTTTTTAAGCAATCAAAGCCGTTCCATGTGGGCGTCAGACTCCGGCAAGGGTGCTTTTTGTCACCTCTCCTTTTCATTGTTTACATGAATAGGATCGACAAATGCAGCCAACCTGATGAGTGTGCCACGATTGGAAATTGCAAAATTAGTCGTCTGCTATTCGCTGATGATTTGGTTCTGCTTTCTTCCACAGAATCTGGCCTCCAGCGCACATTAAATAGCTCTGCAGATGCATGCAATACCGCCGGAATGAAAATAAGCACAGCCAAAACTGAGGTACTTCATCTTTCGAGAAACCCTGATCAGTGCATATTACAAGTGAATGGAGCGACACTGAAGCAGGTAGAGAAGTTCACGTTCGAGGTCTGTTTAAAAAGTTCGTAGACTGTTTGAACTGCGCAGCTCTCATTTGTTCCAGGTGCATTCGCTTGGTGTCGCTAGGTTCACAGAGATCAGCTGATTATGACGCCATTTTCTGATTGCAGATATCTCTATTTTAATACTGGTTAAGTTCAGTTAAGTTAAGGGTAGTTTTTTAGTTTGTCGGATTTTAAGTTTTACAAATTTTTTTCAAAATGAATAACTTGAAAGAGCAACGATTTGCTGTGAAATTTTGTGTCAAGCTGGGAAAATCTACTATGGAAACGTTTGCCATGCTCAACACGGCTTACGGTGATGTTGCCATGAAGCGAGCGACATGTTTCAGGTGGCATAAAAGTTTCAAGAATGGTCGGCTGTCTGTTAAAAATGATGAGCGTTCTGGACGTCCTTCCACATCAACTGATGACCCACACATTAATGAAATCAACACTCTAGTGCGAGCGAATCAACGTCTGACTGTAAGAGAGCTTGCTGAAGAATGTGGGATCTCGGTAGGCTCTTGTCACCACATTTTGACGGAAGAATTAAACATGCATTGCGTTGCTGCAAAATTTGTGCCACGTCTGATGACAAGTGATCAACAAGCTCATCGTGTTCAAGTCTGTCAGGATTTGCTTGATCACTCAGAAAATGATAAAAAATTCTTGTCAAAGATCATAACAGGTGATGAGTCATGGGTTTATGGTTATGACGTGGAAACAAAGGTCCAATCTTCACAGTGGACGAGCAAAACATCCCCCAGACCCAAAAAAGCTCGCCAAGTTTGATCCAAAACCAAGGTGCTGTTCACAGTTTTTTTTATGCTAGTGGAGTTGTCCACCACGAGTACCTTCCTGAAGGCTCCACAGTGAACCAGACCTACTACATTGAAGTTTTGAAACGTCTGAGGGATGCCATTCGATGGAAAAGGCCAGAATTGTGGTGGAGTGGTGACTGGTTTTTCCATCATGACAACGCTCCAGCCCATTCAGCCCTCAGAACTCGTGAGTTTTTGGCCAAACATTCCATCACTGCTCTTTCCCACCCCCCTTACTCACCTGACCTTGCTCCATGTGATTTCTTTTTGTTCCCCCATGCTCAAAAGACCTTTGAAAGGAAGAAGATTTGAGACCATTCCAGAGATTAAGGCAAATGCGACGAAGGAGCTCAAAGGCATTAAAAAAGAAGCGTACTTAGACTACTTCCGCAAATGGAAACACTGCTGGGATAAGTGTGTGCGTTGGGAAGGAGAGTACTCTGAAGGAGACCCAGACCTGTAACTGCTGTAGAAAGTACATTTTGTGTTATGACTTCAGTCTACGAACATTTTGAACAGACCTCGTATCTTGGGGTTGCATTTACAAGTGACGGAAGGCAAGATGAAGAACTCGATACCCGAATAGGCAAGGCTAGTGCAGTAATGCAAGCTTTGCACTACTCGGTTGTCATGAAACGAGAATTGTCGAAAAAGGCAAAGCTCTCAATTTTCAAAGCAGTTTTTGTCCCCATTCTCACGTATGGTCATGAATCTTGGGTAATGACCGAAAGAATGCGATCACAAGTGCAAGCGTTCGAAATGAGGTTTTTATGAAGAATCGAAGTAGTTACACTGTTTAACAAGGTGCGTAGCTCTGAGATTTGAAAATCTCGTAACATTGAGCCGTTACTTCTCCGAATTGAAAGATCTCAGCCTAGATGGTTTGGCCATGTAAGCAGATTGCCTCAGGAAAGACTCCCCAAACAAGCTTTACTTGCCAAAGCAAATGGGAGAAGACCAGTTGGACGACCTAGAATTAGATGGACCGATTACATTGAGGATCTTGGATGGAATCGCTTGGGACTTCGCCTAAGCAAAATGATGGAGGTGATGGAAGACCGTGAGGTGTGGCGGCTTAATGTTGAGCTACTGCCCCCGCAACCTTCCCGGAAAAGCGGGCGACGAAGAAAGAAGAATATTTATACCAGCATTGTTAAGGGTTTTGTACAATCTTATAAATTATATAAGTTACTGGAATCGATATTAAATAAACCACGTACACTACGTAATAATCATTTCACAATAACTAGGCAAATCATTTAGACCTGCCCTAAGTACAGACCACTTCACAGCGAAGCGGAACCAGTTTATTTGGACCCTAATATCAAACACTGGCTGATCAACGGATGCCCTGATATTAGAAGCAAAAATATGAAAAAACAATGACTAATTCATAAATAAACTCATCTAATTTACCATCATTATAAAATGATCTTAAGAGCCAACATCACATATCGTACTTGCAAGCTGTAGGCTATGCTGAAATTAATGTAATCCTTAATTTTGGTCATTTATGACATTAAGTTACAAGTTCCTACAAAAGAATATTACTTAAAAACACCATTTCTTGCAAGTAATTGCAATTATATTTTTATTCACTAAGTTGCCTCAAGTGGCTAGAAAACAGCTTAAAAAAATTAGTATTACTAAAATTTTCTGATAATTCTCAAGAGCAAAAAAATAAAGAAGGAATCTGTAAAACTTAAAAAAGCAATGATAGCAAACTAAATGCTTCAGGTGATGAGGTATCATACTTTAGAGCATATAAAAATGAAAAATTATCTATTCCAACGAATTCAAAATCAGAAATGATTAAAAACAAAACTTTAAACTATTAGTCTTTGGTGTTGTTATGCTAACCTAAAGGTGGATCATTGGTTTAAAAACAAAACACTTAAGTAGACCAGTCTCATTAAAATTTACAGCAACCCTGACAGTACTTTAATGTAACTGCTACAGCGCTGGACTTAAAATTCTTGAGTAATATTTGGGCTAATCCCACATTTTATGTTATGTTTAAATTTAAACTGCAGAACATATATACTGTAATTAAGTTCAAGTAGGTCAAGCAGTTAAGTCTGAAGTAGGTACAGTTATTTATGCTGCTCATACCATTTTAAAACAATTTAATTTGCCTATACTTACAGTCGAATCCGGTTAATTGCATAGTCAATTTGTCAAGCCTTTTTATGCGATTAACCAAATTATGCGTTTAAGCAAAAGTGCGAAGTTCACATGGTGCGCGACGCTCGTTACGCACAAAAACGTCACACGTCATACCTACAAGCGCATACGGATGCGATCATCTTATTCTTACTCAAAAACGAACACAATCGTCTAATTCTTACTCAAATAGTAAACAAAACCAAGCCAATGAAGGATTACAAATTTGTTTATTAATTTCAAGCAAAATATTCCGTGATAGTTGTTTGTTTAATTTTATTCTGCATGCTATCTTGCATTTGTCTTTCTAAACGAAGAAATGTGTCCATATCGGCCCCTTCAAATTGTAGCTGTCGCCGAATTATAGCAAGTGCGTGTAACACTTCTTTATTTTTTGGTGGAGTCACAGCAGTTGCGTCGGCAGAGCTTTCTTCATTGACATCGTCTGCTTCAACTTGCTTGTTTTGTAAAACTTCTTCACATATATCTGCATCATCTTAAACACCTGTCACTTCAAGGTCATCGTCAAGACTAACATATTGCGTGTACGTTTCCTGCGTAAATGAGGGTGGAACTTCATCCGCTGAAAATCCAAGAAACGGCTCATCGGGTACTGCTGGTGTTAGACTACGGAAAAAGCAGTTTCGAATTGTGTCTGCAGAAACATCGTTCCAAGCAGCGCTTATAAAATTTACTGCGTCTAAAGCAGAAATAGACCGAGCCACTTCGATCGCAGTACTGTTTTCATCTGCTTCAATGGCTAGGACAATTTTTTGCAACATTCGACGTCGGTAGTAGTGTTTGAAGTTCTTGATGATGCCCTGATCAAGCGGTTGGATAGCGGAAGTAGTATTTGGCGGCAAAAATACAAGTTCAATACATTGTAATCCAGGATCGTCAATTTTGTGGGCAGAACAATTGTCTAGCAGCAAACATATTTTTTTGTTTTGTTTCTGCAAGCGAATATCAAACCATTCTAGCCATTCTTGAAAGAGTGTTGCAGTCATCCAGGAATTTTTATTGAATTTATAAGTTACCGAAAGTTTTTTTATTCCCCTGAAGCAGCGTGGATTAGCAGATTTTCCAATGACAAATGGCCGTAGCTTGTCTGAGCCATCCATGTTTGCAGTAAGCAAAACGGTAAAGCGCTCGTTTAACTTTTTGCTGCCAGAGAGTTTTTCATTTTTAAAGCACAAAGTACCCTCTGGGAGTGCACGAAAGTAAAGCCCAGTTTCATCGCAGTTGTAAATTTCTGAGGGAGAATAACCATCTTGTATTTTTGGCCACACTGATGTAATCCAATTTTCAGCCGCTTCAGAATCATGATCTTGTTTCTCACCATGCTTTCGCTTAAAAACGATTAAATTCCGCTCTCGCCAGCGAGTGACCCAGCTCGACGATGGATCGAAATCAATGTTCATTATTTTCCCCAAGTCTTTTGCTTTTTCACGTAACATTGGGCCAGTGATTAGAAGACCCCTACTTTTCGCTTGTTTAAACCACTGTAACAAGGCGTCCTTCACTTCATCTTGGGTACTCTTTCTTGCCCTTTTACGAGCGGGATTTGTGTTGCTACGATGAGCGGACAAAAGCCTTTCTTTTGCAGCAAAAATTCGTGACACCTGTGATTGCGATATTCCAAACTTCTTTGCAACTGCGCTTTGAGATGTTTTATTTTTAAGTTCATCAAGGACAAGAATTTTGTCCGCCAAAGTTAAATCTTTGCGCTTAATTTGTTTACTTGTCCCTGCTGCTTCGATCATTTTTGATAAGTAAAATTTGTTCTGCGAAGCTAACTAGCTGATAAAAGTTAAATGAAACAAAAACAGTGCGAAGTGCGAAAATTAGTGATTGCGAAATGGCAGCCACGTGTTATTGTTCCTTATCAGTAATTGTCTTCAAAGAACATCAATCACATCCCACATTGCCTTGTTTTGATCTCTAATTGGCGGCGGCTTTCATATTGCGATGTTGGCAATCGGCGAGCTTGTTTTGCGCTTTGCTATGGTTTGTTTCCGTTAAGACTTTGAAACTGTCCGTTTCCGTCGCATATATTTTGAAATGTTTTACACAGCTATTGAATAAACCCTTTATTTCTATTCGTTTAAGCGGATTATGCAATAAACCGCTATGCGATTAACCAAATTATTTCCTTAACAAATGGTTGGCTATGGTTTGGGATTTACGATCTTTATGCAATAAAGCGAATTATGCGATAATCCGGTATGCAATAAACCGGATTCGACTGTATTACAATATCAGTTAATTGGCTAATAAAACTAACTAGTTTGTTTTGAGAGTCAAATAATTGTTACCAGTAGATTTACATATGAAGATTTAACCAATTTACCATTATGACAATCAAGATAAAAAGCAATTTACCAGTAAAGTTCTCTAAAACCACCTCAGAATTAAACCGGAAATTGTATCTGTGTTAACAGCCCAGGAACTCAATAAGTATATCCACTAATTTTATTATAACCCAGAACTGATACATAATTAGCCAACTGTGTATTAATAGAGAATCATAAAAATCACTGAGCTGTAGCCCAGTAGGCTATTATTCCTAGCAAAAGACAAGTTAGTGCAATCTGTAAATCTGGCTTGAAGTATGCATGTTGGCTACCAATACCAATATACCAAAACACATTTTAGACTAATGTAGAAATTGAACAGCAAACTTACTTGTAAAATGTAATATGCTGTCTATATTAACTACTTTGGCTCGAAAACGCATTGTAATTCTATTGCCAGATAGCGATAGGAATTAGTTAGTATATATTCTGAAAAAATTATATTTTTGTAATGTGCAATAGATATTGTACCGGTAAATAACTTAAACCAAAGACGACAATAGAACAGCCACATGCCAAGCCTACCAACGTCTGAACTCTGAACGTACTGGTACAGGACAGGCAGGTCATTTATGCTGCACTAGGCAAATCTCGGATTAGCAGTGTAGTTTAATTTAATATCATATGTCACAAAACCTGCCAAGTGGCATAGACTGAAACATTTTTTTAAACAAAAGTTTATCTTTGCTCTAACACCAGACTCTGGACTAGAAACACCGCACACACAGCTCTCCAGTCTTAAACAACCATTTCTTTACTGGAATTACTAAATATTAAAATGCAAGATACTAATAGTTACCGGTAAGTACCGTAATTAGTGATTCAGTATTGTAAGTCTGTAACTGTAATTCATTCAGTCAAATGTCAGTACAAGCAATTGTTAAACCATTTCAGATTTCGTGTAGAGGAGTATTAGAAACATTTTGCTCTAGCTTAGAGCTCAACCCTTTTTGGCTTAATAATTGAAAATTCTGGTCATGAGCCTGTCACTGTCATTTAATGATGTGGCATGTTACCACAATCCAATATTGCAGTGTCATTTTTCTTGAAAAGAACACCTTAGCTTACGGAAAGACTGATACTATCTGTTTTATGTCCATCAGCCTGTCAGTAATTGTTTTTGTTGAATGTCGCGACTGGGTAATGAGATGACTGGTAGTTTAACGTCACACCGACACAACCGAAAAAATTTCAAACCCTGAAGCTGTAAGTAAAGTGACCATATTACAGTAGCCTATTATTGTCAGATATGAGAGACTCATAATTACTGTAGTTAGTGAGATGTCCAGAAATGAAAAAAATTAAGGTAGAGGCTGCTGTTACATTACGTAAGAATAAGAAAATCGCAATCTCGTATCCTAGCTTTAACTCCAACCCTAAACCAAACTCTAACCTTAACCCAAACTCAAAATCTAACCCAAACCCTAATGATAATCTGAAAAATAATGAGTAAATGAATGCTCACTCTTTGCTGTTATTTTCTTTAATTTATGGACGTTAGATAACGTTAACACCAGCCACTTCCAAAAACTAAATTAGATAAACCTAGTCTAATTTTTAATGTGTGTAACCACTGTAGTCCTAGATCCTTTTCTAATTTTGTTTCGTTAAAAACTCTTAGCCAAAACAGTTTTCCGAATTTTGAACTTTTTTTTCTATTGTCAGATTGTCCTATACCTAAAACTGTAAGCATAGATTCTAGAAATTTAAAGAAATACCGGTAGCCTAGGCCTTATTTATTCTTTATTAACATTATTTATACATTCTGGCACTTTAGGCTACAGTACTGGAGCCAACTTACCAAGATATAGCCTAACGCTTAGCTTAATTTTCGCGCGAGAAAAAAATTGAAAACGATTTAAACTATGTTGCCATTAAAATTTGTTACTATGTTAAAAAAGTTTTCTTGAAAAAGTCAAACGCTGAAGGCTCCGTATTCGGGCCTCTTTTTTAATCCGACGGCTGAGACTATCATGCAGACCTTTAAAAATTCAGTACGCCGAGTTTGTTCTTGGTCATTCCCGAATGTGTCCAGGATAACCATTCAACTTCCACAGGACTACGTCACATATTCGCTTTCTCATGATTCCTCAGAACAAGTACAAACTTTTGCCGTCCAAAAAAACAAGTTATTTACACTTATTAAACAACGATTTTACAGGCTCTTGAAGAGCGATTAAATCTTGCTCAATCAACAAATTAATATCGGAAATAAATCATCGGCGACAGCTCAAAATATTCCCGTGGACAAAAGTCAAAAAGCGATTTACTTAAAAGAGAAACTGCTCGAGATCGGTTTATTGAAAAAATGAGAACTACCTGAAAAAAAGAGATGCCTTTGTTCCACTACCCCCTTAATCGCAAAAATAGATTTAATCCGATTGACTTCGTACCACTCTTGCGTTTCGAACTTTTGCGACATCAGAAAGGATGACTTTGCAAAATTTCTTGCAGAACAAGGAACGCGATGTTTGATGATCTGCAAGAAATTTTGCAGTCATCCTTTTCTGATATCACGAATTGCGAAACGTAGGGTCGCCAATGGTACGGAGTCAGACGGATTAAATCTATTTTATCCATTAAGGGGATAGAGAACAAGGTTTAGAACACCTTTTTATTAGCTGAAGTAGTTCGATCTCGAGCAGCATCTCTTTTACTATTTCGATTCAAGATTATGGCCTTGGACAGCTGCAATGATGTTTCGTGTAGCTGGAAGCCAATCATCAAGTCAGTTAACCATGAACTAAACGAATCTGGTTCCATCATATTGGGAGCACTAGATTATGACTGTACTGTGAACGACCACTGAGCAACATTGGTCATTAGCTGCGTCAACACACGTGCTGATTTGCGTCTTAAAAATGCGGTTCTATACTGTTCATCTACTGGTACGATGAAAGTGACTGAATGACCATCAATTTATCTTCTGAGGGAATGAATCATAAACTACTGTACAAAGATATTCGCGAATTTGACAAGCAGTACCGACTTGTAAGCAAACAGGGCTTTATTACAGCTCGCTTATTTAATGATTTCTCATCGTTTAACTGAATCGCAACAACAACAACAATAATACTTAATTAAAAGAGCATTTACTACAATCAAAAGTGCACGAAAAATGGGGACGGATGGAAGACTACAATCCGTCTTTAGCACTGAACAACAACTCAGCAATGACCAAATAACCAACAGACACATCGTCCAGTGATGCAATTGCAAATGGGGTCGGTGGGTGGTATTAAACGTAGGCCTAAACACGAGAAACTGGCAATTACAAATGCTTCGACTAATCAAACGCTATTCAACATACTCGCCAATTTTAATCAATTCGTTAAATTATGACCGTTAATATTCGTTGTTAATATAAATGTTGCAGGATATTGATAAGCCACATAGCGTAAAATATAGCTGCAAGCGTAGTAGGAACAACATACTCAAACGATTCCTTGGTTAAATTGTTAAAGCATTTTTCATTTGTTAATGACTGCATTTTGCGAGTTTTATCTCCACAACGCAAATCAGAATCAGCACTTCCAAAACGTTTCACTACGAATCTGATGAACAAGACTAGGTCTTCATACGTAACGCCAAAACAATCGAGATGAAGATAAGTAGACATAAGATGTGAATACTTTGCTTTAAAAATGTAAAAACCTTTCATGCTGCTGTGCATATAAGCGATTAGTTTAACGTTCATCTCCTATACGCATTATGCAAGCAAAGTTGAAATACAATTCAAATTATTGAATTACCTCATAATATGAATTTTGTAGGTATAGTCCAAATTGTAAACTATGAAATCACATACATTGACAATATAGGCATAATGAAATATTTGAGTGTCCATGTTTTTTCAACATAGGTCAAACGCAACAATATAGTCGACGCCATCTAAGCAATAACCATAGGTGGGCAAGTTAGTGCAAACCGTTAGCTTCGTTAACCACTAGTCCGTTAACAAACTTCACACCTCAGTTAAAGTTAATTTGTTAGTTTCAGCTTTAATTAACGGAACTTATTGAAGTCCGCTAATTGGTTAACATTTTGCATGTAATTTACATTTCTTTTTATTCACTCACTTCTAGAACACGTAATGACACTGTTGAGCTGATTGTAAGGAAAAATTCGTTGCTATGGTGGTCTTTTTGTGTTTTGGAAGTTACATTTTACAGTCTAATATAATTTCAAGATAAAAATAGGTTCACATGCACTAACGAAACTGCGATCGGAAAATCTTTGGAAATTGCGAACAGCAATAATTAATAGACCTATGAGGCTGCAGCTTATTATTTGCCACAAAAACGAGCTCCTTTCTTCGCTTTTTCTTCTATGAAAGTCGTGCAAATCAATACGCAGCGAGTTCTACCAGTGCAAACTGGTTTGTACCGGTACGATGAATGAATGGTCATGATATTAACGATAAAAACCTTAACGAAAGCTAACAAAAGTTAACAGAAGTTAATTTAGTCTGTTAGCACAAAAAAACTTTTTAACAAATTAACGAGTAAATGAAAAAGTTAGCTTCGTTATTAACGGATTAACGAATTTGTGCCCACCTATGCCAATAACATACCAACAAGAAATTTGGCGCAGTTGAAAAATTACATATGGCTTTAAATTTAAAATGTTGAGCTCACAACCAAATTGTAATCACAAAAATAAAGCAAACACACTTTTAAAGACTAATGTTTTGTCAAATCTCAAATCTTCAATCAGTTTCTAAGCAAGTATCATAAATCAGCGACATCTTTCATGCATTTCAAATTTTATATCTACTCTACAGCAACCTGTGCGACAAAATTGGCAGAAGGATTAAAAGCTAATAGTTTAAGATTAATTAGTTTTAGTCAATTTTTTTCTATTGTGTAAAGGCCATGATTACAGAATACTAGATAATTCTGTCACAAACACTGGATTGATGCTAAAATGCTCGGGATAGAAGTCTAACAAAATCAATTTTTTGATACAAAAATATTTTACTGAGGATTTGAATTTCAGCGGAGTGCTATTAATAAATTGTAGTGTTACGTTTAATTTCCAAATTTGCAATAACTCAGAAATTCGTTCATCTTCTAAAAAGTGCATCATTAAAATTACAAACATAAACTTAAGGTAACTCAAACTGCTACTAACAATAATGAGCACAATTTGATAATGAAATGTTTGACAAGAAAGCATAAAATCAGTAAAACAAAGTGATTTTATAAGATGCACCTGAATAAGCAGAATTTTTAGATATCGCTACAATAAAAAATTTTATATTTAATCGTTTGCGTGCTATCTGGCCCAAAGGCTACCAGCGCGGAAGCCTAGGAAAGGGAAGAGTAGGTTTCCGCGCACGGAGCCTTTAGGCCAGATAGCAGGCAAACAATTAAATATTAAAAGCTCTGGCCATTACACGTCAAAAACATCACAACTAAAAAAATTCATCTCGACTCTTTATTTCTGACCCTAACTTTTCGCCCTAAATCAAACCTACTTCTAAACGAAATATTTTTTTATTTTTGTCTGAAAAATTTGAAGTGAAGTAATTAATGTTCTTTTGCCATACCACCGCTAACAGCAAACGAAATGCCAATCTTTTATCATCAGAAATCGAAAACTTTGCTTATTTGTATCAACTTATTTAGTAAGCATAATGACAGAGAAACAGACATGCTTTAAAGCTGACTGATTAGAAAACAATGTGATACCAAAATAGAAACGAAATGAATAAATTTGGCACCGAAATTAACGGCAGTAAATCGTTAAATCGCATAGACTTTTAAAAAAGCTTTTGAGTTCCGTGCTAGTATATGCTCTTGGACAGACAAAAAATTTCTTTTTTGGGGTGGGATAAGAAAGCCAATTTTGAGCAATATTCGCTGTGTTTTTTTTTCTTAAAAAACGACTATAAAGGATGTACTGAAAACTGGGTAAGATTAGGGAGGATTTCTCTCAACCCAAAATGACTTCCAACAGACAGTTATAACTTTAAAATAAGGATAACTAGATCTTATATTTGATGAAAACTTGGTAACTCTATTTCATGCAGTTGTTTTTATCGGCATAAAGTTCTAATGTTAGATTTTCTACGCATTATGAAAGCCTACTTAAAGAGCTTAGAAAATATTATGGGCAAGAATTAAAAAAGGATTACAATTTTGCCCATACGCGGCACAAATTCACGTAAATTGAGGGCATTGTCGCTTAGAAAACTTTAAAGAAAACCAGGAATTAAAATGAAAAATAAAACGTAGCATGGAGCACCACCAGCAGTTGAATTTCAACGAAATCTCGAGTGCAGGATCTGGTATATTACTGTTAAGTATCTAAGCACCGACCTACAACTTTAAACGAGGACTGTTTTAAGTTTTTCGTCATTTGAATACATAGCTGGGTTCACGAAGAGCTAGACCAGCTTTGAAAATTAAGCGAATTTCCTGAAAAATGCTGGCTTGGATTGAGATTGTTTGTTGGTAAACTAGAAGATTTATGTAAAACATGCTGGGAATTAGGACGACTGGACTCGGATGGAGAATGACTACGGTCGGTTGAGGACGGAAAAAGTCCCATTGCTTCAACAAGGTCGTCAAGACTGGACGTTTCTCGCCGGTCTAAAAGGCTAAATTCGCGGACGAAATATGTGAAATGTTTGAAAACGACGCTGAGATATACGTGAAGTTCCAATTGTCGTAAGCGGGCAAAATGGGCGTAATACAAGTGCGAAATAACGTTGAAAAGATAGCGAAGCATCTTCTTCATTTCATTCGAGAAATTTTCACAGAAAATTTGAGCTGAAAAAAGAAAAACAGTTACTAATTTGTACTGGTTAAAAATTAACCAAGGCAGACCGATCAACTCACGAGAAGGGAAACTACGAGAACTACATAAAATAGAATCTACAAGCACTTCAAAGGCGTTAGGACAACAGCAGGTCTGAAGCTATTTACTCCTTTTACCACTCATTAATACAATATTAGGATCTAGAAGAGAGAAATTTTTCTGCATTGATTTGAATGAACGAAACAGAATTTTCGGTCAATTTTTTTGAATAAAATAGAATTTTCTGTCAATTCAGGAAATTTTCTGTCATTGATTTGGATGAATGAAACAGAATTTTAAAATTAGTTGGGTCGATTTTACCCATTACGATCTCCGTAACATATGAACAATGTCGATAAAAAATACAGTTTTTCTTTTGGGGCAAAGTTCTAATTCGCAAAACGGTACAAATCAAAACGAGAACCGCAATTTTCAGGAAGGCAATTTTTGTGAAAATAAAACTTCCCCATTTTGCATTTATCACGCATTGGGCTTTTCGCTGACGATGACGATTTTGTACCACGGTGGTGAGGTGTACTCACGACTTTTTAAAAAGGGATTTTGCAATCAGCATATATTACAGTACGAAAATTGTTGCCGTTATATTCGGTTTCTAACTTGCCTCGTCTTAGTGCTATACTAGTTTCTAATCCTTTAAAAAACGGTGCGTCATGATACCGGTACCGTAAATACTTGGAATATTGTTAATAGCAAAAAAATTACCATATTTAGTAGGAAATAGTTGTTGGTTACTAACACATTTTTGACAGAACGTCATTACGTAATCAACATATTGCGGAGCAGTGCATTTTAGCTTCTTCCCTCTTTCTTCGACCCAAACATGTTGTCTGAAAATGAAACAAAAACATCTAAAAAGCAATTCTAATTTGCTTAAATGACCAAT
The DNA here is from genome assembly GCA_963965965.1 of Trididemnum nubilum. Classification (NCBI taxonomy): domain Eukaryota; kingdom Metazoa; phylum Chordata; class Ascidiacea; order Aplousobranchia; family Didemnidae; genus Trididemnum; species Trididemnum nubilum. Next base: position 14,144,564 of record OZ014481.1, read on the forward strand.
ACGGTTTAAGTTAATCATAAATTAATACAGCTGTGAAAAAAAACAAAAAAACAAGATAACCCAATTTATTTTGGCATCGAAGAGCTCATTTCGGCCCTAGGACAGCCAATGCTGAATAACTGGTCCCAAAATAACTGCCAAAAGATTTGTGATTTGGCTATCTCAAAATTAGGATGCCAAACTCGATTTTTAATTTACTACTTTTATTATTTTCTAAATGCAATCTGGTAGAGATGAAAAAAGTATGTATTTCATATTTTTCCAACCAAGTCGTAGCTCAACTACAAAATTCTGTTTAACAGTAATTGCAGTCGTCATCTTTCAAGCTAACTTTTTTTAAAAATATGTTCTAGTCGATAAATTACCAAAGTTACTTACGTTTGACAGGGACCTTGCATCAAGGGACACCTTTCAGCGGTGCAGTATTCCGAAACGGTTCCGTATAAAAGATTAATATTGTGGAAAAGTGATATGGCTGAAAACCAAAAAATTCAATGAAACCACAGGTAAATAACATTGTAGTGGAAGAAAAACCACGTTTATGTGGTTCTGAATCTCGATTTTGAGAGTTAAAGCAACAAAAACCGTTTGATTTTGTCGAGTTTCACTTGTATCTACTGTAAACTACAAAGCAAAGTTGAGCCTTTTTTTTTTTATAAAAAGTGCATAAAATTTTAAGAACTGCGAATAGCAATTTAAGTTAACGCACAGCATGACCACGATGGTTGCATATTGCACTCTTGCATTCTTCTAAATCAAATACACTTTAAAAGTGAATGGCAACTTCGCCTTTAGAAATGACCATATCAAAACCTCGCATTGCAGCGCTTTTTGCAAAGCATATGTTGTTGTTTTTTTTCAAAAAAAAGAACATTAATATTTGTCAAAAGCGTGCTGCATTTAATACGGTCTATTTATTATGCTTCATTGTAGCGGTTTGAATGGACAGGAAAAGTTAGATAACTTCCTGCTTTCCAGCAGCATTGGCAGCATTTCACTCGTTCACGCATCAAAATGGACAATTAGCACGATTTTGATTCTGGTATACCACAAAAGCTGACAACGTCTGCCCCACCAAACCATCCGCCAAAAAAGGTTCTAATCGCCACATCCTGTTAACGGACATCGATTAATTTACGATTCCCTGACTTTTTCTATCATCAATATTGACTTCGAACTATTTATGACAAATCAGAGAAAGGACCGAAACAAAATTTGTGTATTGAAACACATGTAACTACCCTAATCCTTTTAATGGTAGTGACTATTTCACCGAAAATTTTCAAGTTAAAGAAAATAAAACGAAAATGAGAAATATTCATCCGCGCTTTTTTCATTTGCTTTTTAAGGGGTTAAGATTAGGGTTTAGGTTAGGGTTTGGGTTAGGGTTCGATTTGGGAATAGTTTTAGAGTAAGCGTTTGAGTTTAGGTTTGATTTGAGTCAGAATTAATAAAAAACTAGATAAAAATTTCCGGTGAAATAAAGCCTTCCTACTTTTAAAACGTACGACAAAAAGCAGAACAAGCTCAAAACAAGTCCGCTTAGACACCAGAAAGGGCAAAAACATGGGATATGATCTATATCCAGGTGACACTATTGTATTAGCCTAGAGCGAATTCGAAATGTTAACCATGGCTATGACATTCTTACAAAGATATACCATGAAGCAAGAGCAAATAATGCGCGACAATGGAAATGCTAATTCCGCAAGAATATAGCGCAAAAAATAAATGACGTAATCCTTGTATATTGCATAACCAAGCTCGCGCGAGAAATGGCAAGAAAGCTCATTTACGAGGCACTGTAAGTAAAGCAACATAAAAGAGCATAGAAAACCTACAAAAAACCGGCATCATTGCTCACTTTCGTCAGAAAAAAGTATACCATGAAGCCAGCTCCAATCTAACCAGGGTTAAATGCACATTTTCCCAAATTCTCAAAATTAGACATGGAGTGACGAAACCGCAGCTTCGGTTCTGAACGGCACATTTTTAAAGCTATTTCCGGTTCCTTTATACTGATTGTCTTAGTTTACAGCTCCACAAGGGGTTAGTAATGATAACTTCATCACAAATATCTTTAATAACTGAATATTACCTCAAAAACGGCACATCAACTAAATCAAATGCTGAAAAAAATTGTGCATTTTAGGAAAGCTGATATACATACTGCAATTCGACTTTTACCAAAACATTTCACCGGTAACATGTACACGATTTGTTATTAAAACCTCTGTTTAGAGGGACAAACAGAGATCAATTAAATATAACAGTGTAAAAAAGTCACTCTAACACACCGCAATCTAAAAGGCATGTTCTAAATATAGATCTTTGTCTTTATAATCTACTCGTAAATCCGTGGCTACCAGATGCTTCCTTTAAAACGACACTCGTTAATATACCTGGAGGGGTTAACGATCACATAACCAATAAGTCGTGGCATTTCTATTTTCAAGATGCTCCTTAATGTGACTATGACTTTCATGGAATGTCGCTTCGCTTACCCTTTACATTTGCCACTAGACTGACTACCTAGCACATTGTTGAGTTGTTCTTTGCCATTTTTGTAAATTTTTATTGGTTTGACAGGACATTTTGTGAAAGATTTTGCACATTACTGCTGATAGCACGTTTGCATTTGATTTTTTTTTTTGTCACAACAAGAGGATGGGAGCTACCACTACAGCAGAGGAAGGCGAAATAAGCCGGCTACAAATAAGCCCGGTTTATTTCAAAAATTCTACATATTTGCTCTAATAGTTTTCCATATTTACAAACTTAATTTCAAACTCGACAAAAACTACCTTAAAATTTATGAACCCAATTGCCTTTAGTCCCTGAACTTTCTTTAGTGTTGCAAACATTAATGCATAAAATTCGTTTAAAAAGCAACAAATTGCATCAATGCAGACTGTAAAATCAAGCAGCAGGATTTTAGCAAGATTTTACCGCAAATCTATAATAGCCACATTACAACCAAAGAACTTCGACAAAACATTCTAACTAACCATTGAAGTTTTCTCCGTAAAGCGCAATTTAAACAATACAAATCTAGCTTTATCAAAGACTTAAACAAAAGGTTACCAGTAGGTGACCGCAATAAGGGGTCGATTAATCTTCAACATGACCACCCGCAGACCAAAACTTCTGCAATTTTTTTTTTTTTCTTCGAAAACTTTTGCAAATATCCCTTTTTTTTCGGAACAGTTTTGTTGGAAAACGAAAGCCAACGCTGAAAACTATATACAGACTAGGGTTGGATTGAATTTGAATTTTGAATTTGAATCCGCTCACGAATTATTGATGAATTTGAATTTGAATTCAACTTTTGCAAAATCAATGAATTTGAATTTTGATTTTTCAAAGTCAATGAATTTGAATTTAGTTTTTTCAAAGTCAATGAATTTGAATTTAAAAATTAAAAACAAAATGAATGGATCCAACCAGTGCCGTCGCTAAAAGGGGCAAAGGGGGCCGTATCCCCTAATGGCCGCTTGTGCCTCCATTTTGGTTGACTAAAAACACTGCTTTTGAAACATCACGCAACGACAAGACAACAGACAGTCAGACAATGATGGAAAAAGGAATAATTACGTTTAAACATATTTCTCCTCTTAAGTTTTTTCGATTCTTTGCGACATTGCTGGCAACCAACTGCTGTACACTAATCTGACTTTACGGATGTGTCGCAGAATTGCGGAAGAGACATGTAAGCATGCAGAATTGTTACCGGTACTTCGTTAGTGATCATGACATGAAACAATGCGTGAAAACTTTTTTTCAAAGACCAGCTGTTTTGATTTTTAGAGCACACTCAACATTTTGAGGTCACACTCAGTGGCGCAACTAAGGTGACGGGGCTTAAATCCCATTTGCAAAGTCACTTAGAAAATTTAATCTCAAAATACGAGCGTTTAAACGTATTTTAGACTTGACCAAAAGTAAGGGGGGGTTGAGGTGCAAAGCAATTCAATTCTTTGAAATTACTTTTGAATTTTAGAAATTTAGTTATTCATATCGCTTCTAAAAGTGTGAAGTATGATTTTAAAATGGCGTTAAAATTGCGTTTTTTTTGCTTCAAAATTGCCAAGCGGCCGGGGGCACCGCCCTCAGGCCCCATACACATTCACTTAGTATTTAGTATCTATGTCTGTCTGTGAAACGCTTGAGTTGCATAAGTTTGTTCAGCTCGGGGGCTAATTTAAGCAGTTTTTGTACAAAAAAAATTTGGTTCACCTCTCTTAGCAAAATCCTAGTTGTACGTCTGGTAGCATTCACTGCTGTGGATAGATTTTTCTAGCGATTAATGGCCGCCGACGAAACGAGCTAAGAAACGCGGCCGGCCTTATTTTAAAATTGCGCAAAATTGTAGCCATACAAGATCTGAAGATCAATTTTTGTACGCAAATTTTAGTGCCTCCCCCACTTTTGGCTAGTGCCCTTTCACTTCGTTTGCTCTGGCGACGGTACTGGATCCAACTCTGGATTCAAGCAACTTGAGTTGTTGGTATATTACGCACCTGCGATCAGGACCTCAGAGAGAAATTTTTTCAGGGGGTGCGAAGGTCGATACCGGGCCCCCAAATCTTATTGGGGCCCATGGCGTTAAATCGTTTTTTGGCGGATGGGTGTAGATCTTCATTTAAAAGTGAGGGGATAACGATATTCGCATACAGTTAGGACCTACGAAAAACACAACTAGACATAAAATTGGTTTAAATCCAGCTAGGGAGTCTGGGGGGGGCGCTGTGAGCTCCCGCAGTGGGGTCCGGGGCGGAGCCCCGGAAGCTTCAGCACTTTTTATGTTTCTTGAGGGTAAAATACAGCGTTTGATCAACATCCCAGCACCAAACTTGCTTAAATTGACAAGTAGAAACCGCGATATACATGAAAGTAAGTATGTGAAATGGGGGATGATGACATTGACACAATATTATACAATATAACGACTTTAATACTGCAAATCCAAATATTTTACTGATAAAAGTTTTAAGAAGTCATCTGCAATCATGGACTTCACAAACCCAAATACCTATTAAATTCATACAGACAGAGTGAGTTACTTAATGATGGTAGTATAGTATGTCAACTTTGACTCCGCTCTCTGAGGTTAAAATGCTTTTGGATGTCTGGAAATGTGGGCCCTCGTAAATTGTTATACCGTAGAAATTAATTAAGGCTTTCAAGTCAGAGAAATGCAACAAAACGTTAAGTTCGGTGCAAGTGTATGGCTTTTGATACATTTTCCTTTTTTTTAATCAAATCGGCCTTTATTGGATGCCCTAAAGGCTGTGTAGCAAAAACAGCGAACAATTACCAGTAGTGAATAGGCTGACCGATATTTTTGCTGTAGGCAAGTTTGATTACGGTGTTATGGTGCCATACCAAAACTTAACGCGGAAACCTGAACTCTTCCAGCCCCCCCTGGGCCCGGGCCCGGGTACAATGTACCCCCTGAACCCCCTCTCGCAGGCCCTGACTGCGATGCGCTAGTACACATCTGCGACTGCGAGAATGCGACTTGCTAGATGCAAATTGCAAAATCCTCTTTGAATCTTGGGTGTAAAAAGTGGGGGTTGGATTGAATTTGAATTTTGAATTTGAATCCGCTCACAAGTTATTGATGAATTTGAATTCGACTTTTGCAAAGTCAATGAATTTGAATTTTGCTTTTTTACAGTCAATGAATTTGAATTTAGTTTTTTCAAAGTCAATGAATTTGAATTTAATTTTTTCAAAGTCAATGAATTTGAATTTAAAAATTAAAAAAAAATTCAATGGATCCAACCCTGATACAGACACAAAACTACTCCGAAGCGTTCACATTGGTACGACAATCGTTGCTATTCCCTTATAAAAAATCATTTATTCATTTGAACCAAGCACTCTGCTGCTCAGTATAACCACACCAACGCAGAGCATCTCTTTTCGAGGTTATGCTTGCAAGTTTTTCGTCAGACCGGGCCACCAGAACGAGTAGACTACTTGGTCACAGTGGGAAATAAGCGTTAAGGGTCTTTAAGGACACAACGAGGCTTTGCCAGTTAATGAATCGAATTGGGAGTCAGTAACCTCTCGATCACTAACCCCAACTCATTTAACTGAACACGCAGTCGCATCACAGCAAAGTATTTTAGTATAATCTACATAAAACCACCAAGGGAACCACAAGGGAGAGAGAAAACAACGTCAGTTAACAAGCATGTTGTGATCGTCCATATACTTGTTAACCGACGTTGTTTTCTCTCGTTTATATAGTACAATCGTTAGAATATGCATAAATGGCGGCCTAGCGGGATAAACATTAACAACACGGGGGGACGGCTAAATAAGCGGAGCTATATCCAAGATCTAGCAAAGCCCTCAGTAATACAGGCACGATAACATGATTGTTATGTGTGAAGGGTGAACGGCTAAAAATGATTTTTTACAGCTGGAGCATATCAATGGGTCTTCAAAATAGCGCGTTTCGGGAAACTGCAGCTGTGTAACTAAACAGAATTCAACCGAAAAGGCAAAAACTTTAAACAAAAGACTAAGAGGAACTTTTCCGTTACTTTATGTGTAAATAACTTAGCACCGTGACCGTCGAAGTAACAAAACGCTGAAAAATATCTCTTTCGCGCTTGAATACTTTTCCATCCATTTTATACCTTATTAGTTCTGAAATTGACATCATAATGAGCAAATTTACGTATTCTGTAAACTTGGAACATCTTTTAAGGTTAAAAAAATTTTAAGATATAGCCACTTACTATGAGTGGCAATCCACTCCTTTTCGTCAATGTAAGGGGGTTTTCGAATAACTTGCACTACATCTTTTTTTAGGATCGGATGCTGCAAAAGCTCAGGATCTAAATATAGTTTCTTTTCTTCGACAATCGGTTTCTTTTCATTCTTCCTCCCTTTCCTGAAACATACAACGTAGGCTGTAGTCACGTTTTTGAATACGGTACAGCTGGATCTCATTACGGTAACCTTACGTGCGATCCCAATCCCTCATACTGTACTGTATGACTCAGCTTGAAAAATAACATTTAAATTCCGATGAATGTCTCAGTAAAGATTAGCAAACAAAACTGCAAAATGGTACCCTGACTGGAGTGCTTAGATATCACACTGGATGAACCACTTCGCCACAGGGGTGTTAACAAATAAATACCATAATCATGCAAAGATAGAAGTCTTGACGTAAAAAAATTCAATAACTATGCTTTACGTTCACACTACTTTACGCATAAAGTCTTTGAGATATTATCTATTGTCTACAGAGTATATTAGTAAAATATGTTGGCATTCTAGGCTATAGTGTTCGATGATTATTTGCTTATTTTTACACAAAATCAACCCGGAGCAGTTGGCGCTATTCAATGTACTCTAGTATTGACTTTATGATATTTTAAAAATCCCCAAAACGACAAATTTTATTCCGTTTTTTATACTAGTCAGTGATTAACGAACAATGTGCCAAAAGCAAAAGGCAAATTCATAACCACCAACATCTACTACTGACGTAATAGACTATTCTTATCTTAAGATTATTCGACGGCCATTTCAACGAACAAACAACGCATAAATTCTTGCCATCCATAATCCATATGTCGATGGCAAACAAAAGCGTGTTTAACTGTTTATTTTGTGAACTAGAGAGTGAATATGAGCGTCGCCACGTGAACCATAGCGGCCTGTTAGCTGCAGAAGACCATTTCCAAACAAAATTTTTGATATGAACAATGACACTGCCCTGGTAACCATGGCCTAGTAATTTTGGATGCTCTGGGTTCGAATCCCACCGCTGTCTACATCCAGAGTAGCTAGTTTAATACAGTGAAAATGGTGAAACACAACATGCCCAGCAATTTAAACACGATATAGCCCGAAAGCAGCAACAAATGTCTCTACACTAGACCAACGTTTGTTTCGCGTATCAGTTTTTGCAGAAACAGACGAATCAATATTTTATGGTGGTGGAAAAATCGGGCATTTAGAAAAACATGATGCGGGATACTTGAACTCATCTATTTTTTTTTCTCACAAGCAAAGACTTTGACACTTCGATGTGGATAACGATTCGCTAACACTTTGTAAAAGCGATTTATGCTATTCGTAGATCGAGCGGTAACGCGTTCGTCTCTGGAGCAGGAGGTCTGAGGTTCGAATCTCGGGCCGGTGAAATCGAACACAGCGTTGCCAACGGTTCGCCACCGCTGCAACATTTCTTCGAAAGAAGCTGTGCTTACCGGGCACAATGACGCGGATGGGTCCCACAAACTCGTTACACAATTCGACGTATTACAGCGAGTATAATGAAAAATTTGATTGCTAGTAAAGGGTAATGCGCAAATTTCTGAATAAAATTAAACCCGGTATGTACGGTAGGTTATCTTCTCATAAACGTTACGCTTGGTAACGTCAATGCTTATGGGTCGAAGAACAAAGACAACCCACATTAAAAATTCATGGAGCGCCGGTCAAGGCACACTGGCTGCCTTCCTCTACATTGTGTTACAATCATCAATAGCTATCAACTGTAGTTAAATGCTATCGAAATATCGACATCTGCAGTATATGCCCTTTCAGTTATATTTACTCACTTTGCCTTTGCCTTATTTGCGCACCTTGACAACTTCAATCAAAACAACAGATTCTCTCTCGCATTGCACATTGCTATTTCATGCGTTCGAGGGCCCAGGTGACATCAGGCCCGCAACTTATGGTCCGTGTTCTCAAGTAGTTCTTGTTCTCAAAATCGGTATGGCTCAAAAAAAGATCCGGTCCTGATTACGTTACCCAATTTAGACCGACCGTTTTCCACCACCGCTCGGAACCTAGCTGTCTTTGTTACTCTCTCCCGAAAAAAGATAAAAAACTCGCAGCAAGTATTGCCTTAGCAGCTTAAAACTGGGCATAAGGCTACAAAAATCAAGCAAGATCTTACTCGAAGCATCAAGACAAAAAACTGAAATTGTTATTCAAGCATTAAGTTGAGCACCTGATAATCCTGGTAATCATTTCCGATTGGGTGGACAAAATTACAGCAGCTTCCTAGCACCAAATAATTGTCGTGCTCTTTCTTTTCCTTGGTTTGCTTATTGCACTCTTTGCTCTGAATTGCCCTCTTCCTCACAATAATACTGTACTCGTTATTATTCAATGCATGGAATTACTCGAGCAGTCAAGCAGCCTTCTTGCTTCTTCTATTGAGTTTATTCCCGTATATAAGGAATGACGTAATGTTAGATAACGGAAGTGGCATAACCACCAGCCTGTTTTTAATAAGCTGCTGACATGACGTGGCCTCACCGGGGGTGTTACATCGAAAAACTGCGTCACTAACTTTAATCGGTGATATAATGTAAAAACCTAAAAAATGGCTTGAGGAACGTACTGGTATCCGACTGTTCTATTCACACCAGAAAAAAAGGTAGATCAGCAACGCAAACAATCGAAGCATCTGAATAACGAACACAAGAAAAGTGGAACTGAAAACGGCAGTAAGCGGGATACAATTTTTCGGTTAAAATATCAAGTATCAGCAATTTTGAAGGTACGCACCTGACCGGATATTTAACAAACAGACAAAAAAGAATAACTCAAACTGCATCCCAATTTGACCTATTCTGCCTGGCTTCAATAAAAACAACTTTTGGAATGCTTAAGTCGTGTTGAATGTCCAACATTACCTGCAACCGCATGAAATGCACAGTACGTGTAAAGCAGTGTGTGTATTGCGTATTGGATGCAAATATTGTTGTAGTTTGGTGCAATCTTTTGTATTTCACCTTGCTATAATGTTGAAAACACCCGTCAAATTTTACAAGAACTGTACATGTGCTCAGACTCTGATTTCGGCTATTTTAAAAATCTCGTCAGGACTCGTGAGAAGGTAGTTCCTGATTATCTTCGACATAGATCAAGTACTGGGCCAGCGTTACTCGCACTTCGCAGGTACAGGCCTGTCCGGCAGCTTTAGATTTCGTTCGACAATCACTGACGAAGCATAAAAAATTACTTCCATATGGTTTGTTACGCTCATTTTGACAATTAAGTGGTATATATTAGCTACAATCACAACAATACAAATTTATATTTACAGCAGCAATCAATTTATACAGTACGGCAGCGCATAAAAGAGTTATTAAAAGGGAATTGAAGTGGTAGGCTCTAACGTCCATAGACAGTGTAAATTTAAATGACCAATGAAATGCGTCCAAAAAGGGTGTGTCGAAGTTTTTGCAGTGACGACTAACAACATTAGCTTATTGTTAAACTTCAAACCAATGAGGAAACGCTCAGAACTACGTAAGTTTATGAGATGTGTTATTCAGGATTCATTAGAGAAATTTTCAAACAATGCAATGCATTAAATAATCACGATTTCCGAGTCACGTGATCAGTTAAATGCCCACGGAAAGCAAGCAATACGGACGCTAGGATGCAAAATCGCATCATGATAGAATTATATTAGCCTTGCAAATCGCTACTGGCTTTTACCAACGCAATGCCAACCAGCAGTACTGGACAGAATGCTTCTAAAAGTGTCGATATTCTGCTTAACCTTATGCAAGGGTTAAGAATGATTCAGCTCTTCTGTTAAGCTAGTAAATCAGCATTAACCTACGACTGGCGGCATTTGCATTTTGAATTGAACGTGAGTCCACAGAATAAAATGGTTCCGCTCTGCCTTGGTGTTAAATATACAACTCAGTTTGAATCCTGATAAAAATCTAGTAAACGTTCGTGTTTTGAGAGTAAATTTTTACATTTAGTATCTCCGGTAGAAACACGTATGACAACATTAATGCATATTTTTTTCAAATCTCAGCGAAATCGTATCCACTCCTCTTTCTACATTGTTTTTTAATGAAGTGGAAAGGTTGGGAAGATACTTCACGATCAGTCAAGCAGGCAAAGGGTTGACAGTCACAACGCGTATTGACCTAACTTCTCGTTCTCTTCGACCACGTTTTCAAACGTAATCGCGTGACGATGGCGTGATGCGACGCTTCCTTTCAAGCTCGCCAAACAGCAGTTTGCTACAAGCAATCTCACCAACCAAAGTCGTTTAGAAACCAGCAAAAATTCTAGTCAGGGTTTGACCGAAAAGGAAGGGCGTTGTATGCTAATTCTTCGTGAAACAATGAAAATATCAACAAAATCTCCAAATAAAATCCTTCAAAACCTTTTAAATAGATGGGGGCGTGGAGCAAAAGCTTTTTCACAAGTGACCATCACATCAAACCTGATTTACACGATGTCAGGTTTGTTTCGTAAATGAAGTACAGAGAAACTTCTTGCATATCGTCTGTACAATAATAATTATTAATTCGCAATTTTAAGAATTTAAAATATTTTCCAACTTTCAGTGCGCAAAAACCTATTTAATCAAAATTATAATAAATTACGAAAGTGCAATAGGCATAGCAGTCGACATAATTTGAAAATTAGTGTTTTTCGGTCATTAACGATCATTGATCTAAATTTTTAGTGAATGCCGAAAAAAATTCAGCCATTTTATTTGCAAACGATAATCTAAACCAACAGCCTTTGATGGTTTTCATTTAGCCTAAACGGATACTACCGGTATCTATTTAGTGCCAAATCAAAGTCTTCTCTGTAGTGATTTAGGCTTTCAAAAATATGGAATCATTGTCTTACTTCCGACATGAAAAAAAAATCAACGTTATTATTGTATCGAAGCTTAACGGTTTTCCAGCTATCAGTTTAACATTATTTATTTCTGTAAAATGCTAAGCATATTGCGACAAAAACGAGAAGCATATTTTTGGATCGTTGCAAGTTATCATGTGAACATTTCGTGTGCGAAATTTCAATAATTATTGCTTAACGACTTTAACTGTCGAATGCAAAGAGCAATGTATTTATTACGCAACTGCGAAACATTTGAGCAAAAAATTTTACACCGACTATGTTGTAGATTAGGCAATTATAAATTAGGCCTATGTTTACTTCATTTAGCTACGCAGAATGAGGAGATGTATCTCTTTAATAGCTGTTTCATATTCAAATTAGTCATGCTCAAAGAAATATCATTAGTTTATTGAGTAACATTAATAAACATTTCACCATTTTATACACTGGTACGTGCATTCCAAACGAACGTTTACAGTTTTACAAGCTGTTTCTAAACAAGGCTGTAAACCTGTCTTTTGAAACAGCTGACTTGTTCAATCCACATTATTTTTGGTCATTTGCGAAACATCACTGGTTGACATAGCCTCAGCTTTAGAAGCCTACTTTTCTGCTAACTTACACATAGTACAAATTTTAGTCAAGATAGTCAGCAAAAAATATCTAAACATCAAAAAATTGGTGAAATGTTTAAATGCCAACCGAAATTTTATGACATGGTTGTCAACGCAGAAAATTAAAAATGTTTTGACTAAACAAATCGATTGAGAAGCAACCCTGTAACGCTATCAACTTGTAGCAGAGTAGATGGCATATATATTTGTCGGCGAATTAATGGAATTGTACCTCCAGTACCGTCCATTTCTCTCAGATAACAGTCAAATATCTTTTGTTTCTAAAATACACAGCTTACAGCTACCTATGCTGTTGGTAATGAATACAACATCCCAAGTACTTTGTTGCATAAACAAGCCAATGACATATAAAGAAACCTTACATTCCAAAAGTGCTTTGTCAAAAAAGAATGGAACTATCACGCCGCCGACTGACTATATTATTGCGCCAAAAGCCATAATAGAAAGATATTTCAAGGAGAAAGAACAGCCTTTACAATATAATCGAAACAGAACAACCACTTACGCCTGAGAAATGATTCCATATGGCTATCGGACACCGCTCTAACCAGATTACTTCTATTTTTCGATCTGTTACAAATTAGATTGTCCAGGTACTGTTAAGGGGCTAACAAAGAGACTGTGAAAAAGCTTATGTTCTCAATTAAATGCTGAATGGTTTCTCCTGGGAAAAGGTCCAACTGATATTGTAATTTGTAATGTAATTAACCAACTAAGCCAAGTAACGTAGAAAATCAGGATCATGTAACCAAAATTTTATGTATTTTTTGTTCAAAATTCATGTATTTCTTTCCCTGTTCAATACCCTGCATTGAGATATTTTACATTGAGTCTTTGCATTACAGGTTTTTAAACTTATTGCATGTTCTAAGCCTAGGTTTTTAAACATTGTGAGTGCGATAATGTAGTGATATAAACAACATAGTAAGTTTACTTTTTAGATCTTCCAATTTTGAAGTCTGAAGTACTTGAAGTTGACTTTCTTCTTACTTTCTCAAAATCCTTCTGAGGAGACAGCAACTGCCAAATTTGATCGAGCATTGTCATTGAGCCACTCATTAGTAACACAATGTAGTTTACTTCAATGCAATGCACAGAAAATACTATAAACGTACAGTACACCACTTCACTCCCAACACCTGGTAAAATCCAACACTACTAACTTATTTTACTGAATATAAAACATTGCGAAAAAGATAAAAATGAACAACAAAATAATACCGCAGATGAACTGGAAAGGTAGGATAAATCGGAACTTTCTTCCATATTCTACGAAGTTCACATATAGAAAATGGGCAAAGCTGATATGGGACTATTATAGGTCCGCATCAGCAAATGCCGATATTCCAGTCATTCCGAAAGAATAATTTTTCATAAAAAAATTCAATAAACTACTTTTATTCACTCGTCCTTTTTTAAATCTTGCCTTAAATTTTGAGACGCCTTCGTCGTCTACGTCAGGTAGCATTTTCGGCGCCAGAATTGATTCGTAGACGTTGTAAAATTTGATATACTGCACTGTTTGTTACTCCACCACCAGCCCCATGAAGTTGAAATTGCACTTTTATCGGCAACTTAAAATTTGGATCAGTGAGTGCAATACTCTGCAAATGCAATGCACTTAAGTACTTAATACTGTGCACCAAATGCTTAATTTGAACATTCACGTAACAATAATAGCATCTAATTTGGAAGCAATGCTATGAAATTAGACTTCCGCCTCGAGAATAAATCCGCAATAAGAATACCGAAATAGAACAAAGAGCAGGTAAAATTATTGGAATTTAAAGTTGAGTTAAAACTGAACTCAAAGAAGCAATAAGCATACTACTTGTACTTGCATACGCAATCAAATCCCTAGCGTCACTCGTTTGTGTCGAACAATTTCGCGTAATGTTGTTGAAAGAATCTCTCGTTTGCTGGCAACGAATAAGTCAAAATGCAAGGCAAAGAACGGATTTTTTTTTGAAAAATAGTAACTATTTCTAAAACCAGAGAACTCAGAAGTACTCGTTGAGTAATAGAATGACAAGAGGCTTCTGGTTAGTTAACCAGCGGGGTTATTGGAAGTGTTAGGTTTAAAATTTAAGGGCCTCTGGATTGTTAGGTTTGCTTAGTCAGGTCCAGTTGCAACGTTTCTTGCCAGATCAACCTAAAGCAGTGATGCAACAAACCACAACAAACTCTAAGCCAGTCCTTTGCCTACGCAGCTAAGGTTTAAAATGCTATATTTTCATTTTTAACTTATAAAACCCATATTCTGACATTTGCTATAAATCGCTTGAAACTGTAGGCAACTGATTGACTTGGCCAATTATTTCGCATCTTATAACCTTGTGTCTAGAACTTCGTGTTGCAATAAATCGTTCAACAACAGCATTTTTTACCTAGACTAGTCTATTTCTGAGATACGATACCGCTAGAGAACAGCTTTACAACTTCATGTAAATGTCACTTTAAAATGCATTGAATATCTTTGCCGCAGTTAACAGGAGGTTCATGCGTAGCTGGCATGCCAGATTGCCTTTTAATTGAATGCTTATCTTTCGACTAAAAGCTAAACGAACTCGAAAATTCAACTATGCATCTACACACGTTTTGAGCATTACCACACGAGTCGCTTGTGACTAACCACATGTTTCAGTAGAACTGACAGATCTATCAGAGGGACATGCGCACGAAAACAAGCGCTTTTTTCCCAATTTATACAGAAACGAAACCAAAGCACTAAGGGTGAGTGACTTGGGCTAGTTCATCGCACCTAAAACAGTACGAGAGTTTCGACGGTTCAACTCTGGAAAATAAAACAAATGTACGGCATCGATTATTACGAATCGCAGGACCAACTTACGATTCGATAATTAGGATGGGGAATTCTAAATTCTGATAGAGCTGGCTACTTTTGTGACTTTCTAGACTAGCTTTTTTCAAGATGCAGTTACTTGCAGACCAAAAAAATTACTTGCCAAAAAAAAAGATTTCGGCAAGTTGCTACCTTGATCGATGAAAAATGTGAACTAAAAATCTCAATCCTCTTCAAATTTTAAGCTTTAGAACATAGTGTCACCATGACTCTAACCAGGCCAAGTGTGGTTAACATCTCATAATGTCTTTTGCTCGCTTTTTAACAGCAGTTTACGCAGTATAAATAAAACTAACTAAGTTGATGTGGTAACTGCTCACTGAACTGCTTGCTTAATAATCTGTAAATTTCACAATCACAACTTAATATTGCACTAATTTGCCTAAGAACAAATCAGTTTAAACATTGAAACATTAATGCAGAATTCACTTCGGCACGTGTTTCGACAACGATTTGTCAGCAGCAAACACAACGACGCTAAACGTCACGGACGCGTGATAATGTAACCCATTACGTCAGAGTGTGTTAAAGTAACCTCTAACAAAGAACGCTTCAAACGATTCTCAAATTATCCAGAAACTCACCGGCATCAGTGACCTCAGCGACAGTAACTTAAAAATCAAATTACGAATGTTCGCATCCAAAACTGTTAACGACAAACAAAAGTGCTGGATCAACTATAATAATTTTCCAATGATGTAAGCATTAAATGCTGGCAACATGTGATTAATTGCGATTCTGTGAAATAACTTTCTGCTTCTCTTTAAATCTTGCAATCCATGGTTCAATGAAAGTTAAATCAGCGCACAGTCTCACAGGAATTTGCAATTAAAATTACACTCTTTCTTCAAAATTCCTTTCCAACCAAACATGAATCCGGTGAATAACATGAGCATATCATATGAATAGAAACAACAAATTTTTACAACTTGCTTGACATTGTATAACTCGTATACATTTGCAACACTGACAATTAATTGCCAGCAATGTATTCAATGCATAACCAAATGTCAAGGTTTCAGAAGTGTTGATTTTACAAAAAATTTTGATTCTTTAAAAACAGCATATCGCTTCCTTCAATGTTTTCATCTAGGAAAAAAAAATTCATCACAATCGAAAATTTCGTAACATTGACATATTCGTATGCATCGAAAAGATTTGTGTAAATCTAAGGTTAGCTATTACTCTAAAACTAAAACTACAGCATCTTCCGCCCCCCCCCCCCCAAAAAAAAGCAAAAACAGAAATATTCCAGTAAAGAAATCAAAACTTGCAAAATGCGTGCAAATTCATGATTGAAGTTTGGGATAAATCGAGGCACTGATGGTTTGACGTGTTGTCATATATTACGTCTAAGCTGAAAAATTGTTTCCGGAAATTATCATAGAATTTAACAAACAGTGGAACGTGATTAGCAGTAGCTAATATCGATCTATTTATACGATGCTAGAACGTTCTTCCGCAGAGACTGAATAACAACAAGCCGCCAATTTTAAGCTTTTCACACCTACGGCGTACTCAGGTTTATGCGAACGAAACAAGTATTCTGTGTCCGCCTTGTTATGGTTATGCCAGTGATTCCCAGATGAGGGTACATGTACACCCACAGGTACATTTCGACATTTCAAGGAGTACATTAAAACCAGAACTTAAATGCTTAAATTGTAGGGTAGACGCGTTGACACCATATTGCGAAGATTCGGGGCGGAGAAGACTTTTTTTTGGTCTTCAATCGAATTCGGTGACAAAATCCTATTCGAGTTGCGGAAAAGACATTTTTTTGGTTTTCAAGCAAGGTTTTGGGTTGATAGAACGAGTTTTTTTTTCAAAATAATATGTGAGAATTTGGGGGGTACACGAGCGAATTGATAAATGGCCAAAGGGTACCCATTACAGCAAGTTTGGGAAACCCTGATTTATGCGAACGAAACATCACAACCAACACAGAGCACTCTATTTTAGTTTCAGTTTGTGACTCTTTCATCATGCTGGGTATGTTTTTAAGCCCCAGTAATACGCTCGAGTATCTTTTCCGAAACACAACTGACGCATTAACGGAGGGAGAATCGAACAATGAGGCATTTATTAAGAAATGCACCATTAAACTTGCAATCTTGCCATTCTATCTCTTTTTCTTGTGTTAAATACATTTTGAGTAAATCATAGCGCCGTCTATGTGGCGTAATGATAAATTGCAGTTCAAAAACCGTGAATTCAGGTTCAATTCGCGTTGCACTCTTTCGCTCTCTTTCTGTAAACCTTGCTTCTCAAGTTAGGGTTAGGAGAGCATTGTCAATTTGCCAGTTTCAGAGATAGCAAAACGACGTGATACAAGATCCTTTTCGTCAAAATGCCACCGGGAGTCTACAACTTTTTCATCACTAACCTGACGCATTAGCAATTGAGCAATTTAAAACAACTCAAGGTCGCTAAGATATCTGCTGCCAATAATCAATTTAAATTTGTTAAACACTGGAAATGCGTCAGCGTTCTCGACAAACCAACAAAAGAGCAAGTTTGTTGACTTAGCATGACAGCAACAAATCATCTCAGCAATCTTTATGGCTCAAAATTCAGTATTTAGCAAGTCCACCAACTTTAAGAATATCAGGACAAAACAATCAAAGGGTGACATTTATACTCGTTAATGAACTGATGTGATATCGTTAAATTCATGCTAATCAGCGCAATGTTCTTATAATTGTTCCTATTAAACAGCTACAGCGTGAAATTGACCACAAAGCCAAAATACCGTTAAGTTAGTAGCGTAAGCAATATATATCCAAAATGCAGTATGATCAATATAGGTACCGTAAAAAATCGCAATTTTAATTTGAACAGGAAATACCTTTAGAAAAAGTCTCATATCTTATGGATAGCAAGTCCAAGAAGGAAAACTACAGTAGTATTCCGTTACGCTTATTTATTTATTTAATTACTTCCGCCTCTCAAACAACAAAATTAAGCATAGCTACATAACTCCTGCAAACTGTATAATCACTGCACTTTTTCTTTTATACGAATCGGTAAATTTTGGGTTGAGCCTGAGTGTGTTTAAATTTTCACGAATTTTTAGCCGCATTCGTTCTTAATTTTTTCTTTATAGTTTATAGGAAAACAAAATAATTTTATAAGAAATACATAATCGCTTGGGTGAAAGTTGTCTTTTGTTGCATGTCATAATTCTTGAAATAGTCCATGGACAAATAAACAATGGCTGGAATGGCGATGTGAAAAAACGCCAGAAAACTCTAAAACAGAAAACTCTAAAACTACAAACGCATTGTTCGGGCCAGTGTTCTTAATTGTTTTTTTTCATTGCGAGGATGGCATTGTTATTAATTTGTTGTTAAATTTTGAGTAAAAATGAGCCTCGAATTTTTATGAAATAGTTCTAATAAATAAAAGTATAACACCTGCCTGCTTATGGTGATTGGATAATGTGGATATTTGGTTAAGCTAAGAAGTGATTAAGTAATAACGTTCTACCCTACAATATGATACTGGGCGACAACGGCTTTCTATTGGCAAATAAAAGTCGTGCGTTGCTGATTAATTTGCCTTTTTACAAGTACCTCCAAATAACAGCGACTTACAAATCAAACTTGAACGCCAAAACAACGACACTAAACACACAAGAATCTTTCTTGCATATGCGGGTCTGCGATTTTGCAATTTTCGCCCCAACTCGTCAGTAATTTTTACCGATTTAAAGTAATTAATTAGCGCCATTTAGTGATTTGCGTTTGGGCGATTACTTTAAGCATAGTTTACATGAAATACATTACTTCTGTTATTTATATATCACGAAGAAAGCAGTATATGGGATGATAAATTATGCCATAATTACTATACTTATCATTTTAAGGAAAACTTGCTCCAGAATAACAATCCTACGCAGCCGAATGATCATTAACACAGGGAACTGTGCAACAATTATCGAAACATAAATTCTAATTTTTGGTCAACTCGTCCAAACTACTACCGGAATTTGTCAAGTCTGTTCCTTTTGATTTTCATGAAGTACTACTTACAGAGTTATTGATTGAACTTTTTAAAAAAAATCGCTTGTAACGCAAAGTGTAAAAATCAGATCGTCCCGTGGGGTAGATTTCCGCGAAAACCAGAGCAAAAATTTCCCAGTTCCTTTCCCTTGTCTGTTCCGCTACTAAGTTACTGACCATACCTAAACAACCAAAGAAATAAGACCCTACGTGGGCAATTGACAAATGAACACCTTCTGCCGTTAAAAGCTTGTTTTCAATCCTTTGTTCACGCAAATGTTCCCTTTAATTTTTTGTGGTCTTTGTGCGCAAAAATTTTGGCGTGTGCGCACCTTTTTCTGAGAATTCACCAGAATTAAAGCGGTTTTGTGTCCGAAATTAGGCGAAGACCAAAAAAATAAAAAATAAAAATAAAGGTCTTCAGCCTGAATTGGAGCGGATTTTGTGCCCGAAAAGTTTATTGTCTGTCTTATTATTGTAATTTTATGATCAACAATAATGTCTGTGCGCAGCAAATTTATGCGTGTGCGCAGTCTCTGAAATCTGTGTGCGCGCGCACAGCTTAGAGGGAACAAAGAACGCTGGTTCGTGCCAACGTCAACATGTTGATTATTGTTAAAGATGTTGACGCAAGTTTAAGCTAGTAAAATGAAATTAAGAATAAAATTTAAGCAAGCGTCAAACTAGTTCTTTTAAAAAATATCTCCCATTATCCCAGCTTCCATCTCCATGAGTTTTCGATACTTTCAAGTGTAATGCTTCGAGCACAATTTAATTTAAAAATGTTATTGACACAGCTCTTAAATGATCATTTAAGCGCTAGAGTATATTTACTTTGAAAATAATTAATGTTGGAAAAATCAATTTTGGAAGACATCAACGTCTTTGGATCATTAAAGTTGAAGATATGTCGAGACGAGGGAATACCACGCTGCGGAAAATTTTGTCAGTTTTAAATGTTTTAGAATAAATAATAAACGAATAGATTTTTTTGATATTTCGGACTGTTTTTGACCCATTTTAGCTTTAACGATTCTGCCGCTGAGTCTTGAATTAAAAAGTTTCTTTTTTCTATGTATTGAAATTGAACCAAGTGAAGTTTTAAACCCTCATTGAAACACAATCGAGTTAAGAACCATGCTAAAGACATTGCTGTGCGGAGCACTGCATGGACATAGACCGCCAGAATTGTTGGGAGGTTAAACATTGCCACTCACGACTGCCAGCCTTGGAGGCACGCAGTTTTAAGTCATGCTGCCACCAGCCGACCAGTCTACTACAAACGATGGAGGCTTCACATTGCCTCTTTTAGGCCCGGTCTACACTATGCGAAAAACCATGAGCGTATGAATGTCGACATAGTTTATTTTAACCACCTTGCAATTTTCCCGGCGTACCAAATTTCTGTTTCAAATGAAGTCAAAATACGCTCGCACGCTCACGATTTTACGTCCAGTGTAAATCGGGCCTTAACGTTGAAAAGCAAAGAAGGAATTAAACCGTGAATGCCAATTTTGAAGTCGTAAGTTCGATCTGACCAGCACCGACTTCTATGATCTTTTTGGCTTCCTAAAATCGTGATAGATTTCAGCGGAAAA
The DNA here is from genome assembly GCA_963965965.1 of Trididemnum nubilum. Taxonomy (NCBI): domain Eukaryota; kingdom Metazoa; phylum Chordata; class Ascidiacea; order Aplousobranchia; family Didemnidae; genus Trididemnum; species Trididemnum nubilum. The sequence continues at coordinate 14,165,316 of OZ014481.1, forward strand.
AACTAATGGTTTGTTTTGTACTTCCAGTTTCATTGCTAGTTGTCAGAATAACCTTAAAAACGACGACTGTCATTGCCATTAATGAAGTAGCTACGTCATCTTTTGCATTTTCCAACAACGCCGATATTGATTTGCCAGCACAGCAACCGCCTGAGCAAGCTACTTACTTATTTTAAGGTCTGACTTTGTAAATAACTTTTCAATTATATACAAATAGAGAATGAATATTGTTTGTTGTTAGCTTCTGCCCTCCTACCGTATTTACGAAACGCTTGTTAGCTCTGCAAATTATCAACAGACAAGTAAACCTGAAAGACTCATGACTTAGGTTTTTTCTGGATGTTTCAAAACAGCTAACCAGAAAAGTGGGAAAACATAACGATGCCCCGGCCAGGACCGTTCGGGATCGTACAAATTCTACTTGGAAAGACTGGAATTGTTAATAGAGCTCAAGCAAAGGTAAGGAAACACACAAAAACAATTTCAACAAATGGGAACCTCGGCATCACCCGTGACTGCCCACTTGTGATAAAGCGTAAAAAAAGCAGATCTTTCAAGAAGGTCAACAGTGTCCGCATTGTTCCTATCAAAGTGTTGAAGAAGCAAACGTAATCGAAGTCTTTTGAAGGGTGAAGTATCGTTGTAGGAAGACATAACGGCTGAGGGGAACTTTTAAACAACCTTGGGTAGGTGGTGGTTGCATTCTTTATTCAAGCTGTTTTGTCGTCGGCGTGTTCTAAGCCAGCGTATGAAGTGCACTTGGTTAACCAAAGAAAAGATTTTACATCAAGAGCAGACCGAGCCAAAGTTAAAACTATTCAATCAACAATTCCACATTTGTTTGAACTGATCCAATTTCCCAAAATGTGACAGTTTTGCAAGATTGTTTCGAGCATTTTAGTTCGGTTTTTGTGCAGTTTCTGCACGAGCAAACAGCAGGCAATAACAAATAACATCGTTAAAAATCTATTTTAGCAACCACGTCTTGAAAAGCCTATTTATATATATCAGTTTCTGTTTAAAAACAAACAGACCGTAGGTTTCTATAAATTGAAACAAATTGTATTTTCCCACCAATTTTCTGTTATGCATTTCATTAATACCTTTATTGCAAAGGTTGCAGAAACATAGGCAGAGAAGTAACATATCATGGCATAAACAGAGGTAGGAATGGTACTTTCGAAAGGTACCGTCGGTACTAGTACTTGCAGAAAAACAAACTGTCAGTGATGGTACTATTTTCCAAAAATTTTGTGAACCGGTACTACAATAATACCACGGTACTCTAAGTCTCGGTATTACAATATTACAAACTTTGGGATGCAATTGGGCAGGTTGTCAAATGACAGGGTCAAAAAAACTGTCTATTTTAAAATATGAATCAAGTTTAGAACTGAAATCGAACCTAAAAGCTATTTAGTGCTGCACGTTAAATTACAGATTGCGTAACAGCATTACCTCATCAAATTATTCGAAGTACAGTGGTTCAATGGTCATCTAATTGACATTTGCTAATACCGCACAATTAAAGCAAGGTCTGTAAGTCAGTTTAATCCATCTTAATACTATGTTGCGTCAAAACGTTAATCTAGAAGATAAAAGGGGAAAAAAACTTGGTAGGTTGTCTACATTTGTTCCAACAAATACTTTTGTCCAAAATTTTGCTCTTTTAGCATTCATTAAAATATTCAGATGAAAGAAGGATTAAAAAAAAATTGAAGTTAGCCTCACAAACACTTGACATTGAAATGAAATAAACCACCATAAAGAAAGAGCTGTAATAGGTTGAAACCGTGGGGCGAGGATGAACTTTTTTATTTTTACGGAGCGTTAAGACAACTTTTTTGTAACTTTGTAAGGACTAGCGGAATCAGTAAGGTCAAGATAGAACCGAACCCCAAATCTTTGCGTGTCTTGTCAATTTGTCACACAAACTTACGAATATTCTTGGCACATCACAAAGATTCGGCAAAAGACGTATAATCGCCTAGTGCTATAACGCCACCTAACGACAAAAAGAACTAAAATTAGTTTCCACGAGGCTTGTGTAGGAGTTGATGTAGGGGCATTGAATTAAATTATTGCGTTGTACTTAGAAACGGCCCCAGCGGTTAGAAGATTTGACTCTAAATCACACGGTTCAGGTTTTGTTTCTCTGCCGTTATGAATTCCACGAGTGCACGTAAATAAATGCGTCTTAACTGTTCCTTTCCGACTTGTATTAGTTTAATATAACATAAAAAAGTGTGACTTAAAAATTCTGTACTTGAAAAGTTAAAATCCTGAATTCTCCAGTTTTACATAACATGTTAGTTGGTTTGTTTTTTCAGCATTTAGAACAAACGGGATAGTGTTGTTCCGGGCGTTTCGGACGGTTAGTCCTCGTTAATGCTCAACGTTGAGCACAATACTCAACGTTGTCCTCGTTATTGCTCAACGTTGAGCACTATACACTCTCCGTAACTTACTTTGATCGAACGATCAAAAAAGAACCGTTTGGGACTAAATTTGCTCCAGATGAAGATAATAATAAGTTTTCTAATCAAAGAAATATTCTTGGTGAACAACTCAGTTAATCGTGCTACAAAGGTGGACTTGGCCTCCAGGAAGAACAAAGTAGCAAGAAGCAGCAGCAAATACTCCCCATCTGTCTTCAGTAGTTTAAACCGTACTTCGAAATTTAAATTTAAAATCTGAACAGATAGAGTACCGATAGTTTTGAAATTTACAATTCTCTAGCTTAGGAATTTACGAAAAGAGTCAGAGAAATTTAGACATTAAAGAAGCAAAACAGAAATTTAAACACTGCAGTGGAGAAGCAAAACAGAAATTTAAACACTGCAGTGGAGAAGCAAAACAGAAATTTAAACACTGCAGGGGAGAAGCAAAACAGAAATTTAAACACTGCAGTGGAGAAGCAAAACAGAAATTTAAACACGGCAGGGGAGAAGCAAAACAGAAATTTAAACACGGCAGTGGAGAAGCAAAACAGAAATTTAAACACTGCAGTGGAGAAGCAAAACAGAAATTTAAACACTGCAGTGGAGAAGCAAAACAGAAATTTAAACACTGCAGTGGAGAAGCAAAACAGAAATTTAAACACGGCAGTGGAGAAGCAAAACAGAAATTTAAACACGGCAGTGGAGAAGCAAAACAGAAATTTAAACACTGCAGTGGAGAAGCAAAACAGAAATTTAAACACTGCAGTGGAGAAGCAAAACAGAAATTTAAACACAGCAGTGGAGAAGCAAAACAGAAATTTAAACACGGCAGTGGAGAAGCAAAACAGAAATTTAAACACGGCAGTGGAGAAGCAAAACAGAAATTTAAACACGGCAGTGGAGAAGCAAAACAGAAATTTAAACACGGCAGTGGAGAAGCAAAACAGAAATTTAAACACTGCAGTGGAGAAGCAAAACAGAAATTTAAACACTGCAGTGGAGAAGCAAAACAGAAATTTAAACACTGCAGTGGAGAAGCAAAACAGAAATTTAAACACTGCAGTGGAGAAGCAAAACAGAACTTGAAACACTGCAGTGGAGGCATCTCTGCCGACAATTGCCAAACCCTAGTTTCTGAAAATGTTCAGACATCAACAGGACAATGCAGGATGAAAATTAGCTTAGTAATTTTTCAAGAGGAGCTCGGTTAGCTTTTGCGATATGGTCCGGTGAAAAGTCAAGTAGAAAGGGTAACAAGCAATAAACTACATAAACTACGTGCCAGGTCTTTTGTGTTTTTTATTTCTGTTCCATTTAACCACCTTGTAAACCCATCTTCGCATCAATCAATCACATTTAGCAGATGTAAATGATTAGCTTTGTCCCCATGAAAAACTTGCGTAAACAAACTTAGATTTCAGAAAAAGTGATAAAAATTTCCGGCATACTGACTTTGCATAACACAGCACAAAAATCAATAACACAAACTGACAACTAACAAGCTAGACTTATAGCTAACGTATCCAGACAGACAAACATATCAAATGCACATTTTCATTTTTTGGCAAGAAGACGAGCCAAATTGATGCAGCTACGTATAAATAACGTCACTCCATTTGAATTTGCTCATCAAAACAATGCGCCAACTTTTAAAATTAAATACATAGGTCTTAAATGTATTTTTCTACATTAGAAAAATTTCGCCAATACGCGAAAGGAGAAACGGGACGTTTTAAGAAGGAAAGCTTCAGTTACCTTGAAAATTGAACAAGTTTCGTCTAACTTTAACCGGAACTTTTGACCGGAACATCAAAAACGTGATCAAAAAATGTGCGGATTCATTTCATTTTATCTTCAAAAAGTCAACTTAGCGGTGAAATACTTGCTGTTCGCAAATTTGACAGTGTTTTCAAACATCAATGCCTGAAACTTATCGCTCAAAACTTAACAGCTTACACTATAATAGGTTTGTTAAAGAAAGCATTGTATTGTGGTAATTATTCGGAAAATATGCGGTTCCGTCAATAATAATGAAAGCTAACCCGTAGCCACATTTAAACTATAAATTAAATCATAGCAAGAATACCGAAATACCTTAAACCGGCAATCTAGAATTTACATTGAACCAGACGCGTCATTATGTGGCCTAAACCACGATATCCAAATGCAAGCAACACTTTCTTTTCTCTGTGTATCTAAATGCTAGAAAAGTTAAAAATCTCATAAAAGTAATGTTTCTTGACAAACCAAACAAATAAACGACGCACATACCCAGCAGTTGCTGTTTATTGGATCAACTTAAAAGAGATACTGCTCGAGATCGGTTTTATTAAAGAAATGAGAACTACTTGAGGTAATAATGATGTGCCCCAAACTTCGTTCCACCATTTCCTTTATACACGAAAACAGATTTAATCCGTTTGACTCCGCAGTTCGCACCATTGGCAACTCTGCGTTTCGAAATTTTGTGACATCAGAAAAGGATGACTTAGCTAAACTTCGTGCAGAATAGCAACCCGATGTTCGACTATCGATAGAACTAGCAGGTAAATTAGCAGATAGAACTGGCGTTCTGACAAAGCTGAATTGCTGATGTTAATCAACAACAAAATAACTCTTACCCCATAAACCAGTCCATGGCTAACAATATCGTCTCAAGTTCATTTAAAGTTCTCCAATTCCGATCGGGTTTCAGCTGAAAATGAAAAGAACGTATTGTAAATCACGATAACAAAACCTGCATTTCATCATCATATTGATTTGGTACACGAGCAATGCCCTTTAGCGTAAATTTACATTTTCGTTAGGCGCCTTGGAAAATCAATAACTGGTGATAAAACAAGTGCAATAAGGTGCGGTACATCAACATTCTGAATTATCACCTAAAAAGCAATCGCCATGGAAAAATATACTGTGCAAGGTTAACACCATTGAAAATTTTTTGCACTTTTTAGATTGCAGTACTATATTTTCAAATCAATAACTATTGAAATTCAAATCAAGTCTCAAACCTTTTAACTATCGGATTTAGCTCATGCTCAGGTTTTGCTTGTTAATCAATGCATTCCAGTTCTACATGAAGTCTTTTTACAGACTATACTTGGTAAAGAGGACTTAGCAAAAACGTTTATGGCTGCTGTTTCTTTATTTTATAAAAGGCAACCAATTACCTGAAAATTTTAATAGAAAATTGATGGACTGATTTGAAAATTGCTTTTCCAAAAACGACCCAAGTTAATTCTTCATTATATCATCATTAAGTCTATTCATATTGCACGCTGAAGTTAGGTTTAAACTAGCTGAAAAAGCACAAGAGGTAACAGAAAATATTCATTGGTTGAGAAAAATTAATAAAACATACCATTTTCCAATCTGAAACTCCATTACCATATTTATTATACGCTTAGCTCTACTCGGATAATATTATGAAAAAAAGCCACGGAAGCAAAAAATGGGAAAACCACATTAAATTTGCCGACATAATGATTTTTCCAAAGCAATCATATCATTGTAAGCGGAGGCTTTTCCAAAAAGGCAACTATTTACGATTTTTACTATATTCAACTATTGAAAGGAACTTTAATTGAATTTATTTTTTCTTAAGGGCAGGAATTTAAATCAGTACGTATACAAAGCAACTGTATTATGACCTCTTTTGAATTTGAAAATCGAGAAAACCAACTGTAACTAAACGAAAGCACGGGAATACTTTGTGTATCGCGTTTAGAACAATAATAATTTAATAGATTCTACAAGAAAAATCAAACTGTTTTACAGCGTTTATACTTGGGAAGAAAAATGGTAAAAATCCGAGTGCGGCTGACAAATTTGAGATGTTTACCAATATTGTTCACATTACTGTTTGTTAGATTGAGCGAAGTAATCATGTAGTAAATACTTTGCTGAATTCGATATACTGCAAAGCAGTCGGCACATATGCCTAAAAACACATTTAACTGCTGCACAAAAGGCAAAGCTGGGATCACTAGTCAAAATCTTGAGGAAAAACTTGTGCCTAAATTTGTTGGGCGTTGGCTAAATTTCCATACCAATGTGGAAAATGTTCAATCTCAGTACCTTGCTAGAATACGATGTTTGATGATATTGTGTTAAAATGATGGTTAAATTGAACTTGCATATATTGCCATACCAAAGCGAAAAACATTAACAAGTTGGAATAAAGGCAAAATTTTTGCGAAGCATCAGGCAGAACATGCACGTAACTCAAGCATCACTTTTCTTTTTTTGTGTTTTATTCCACATCGATGCGTTTCTGTGCCAACTTTTGCACTCGTCAATTATATTTTTTCTTATTTCATCCCAGTCTTTGTTCAACTTATGACGATTCGATAATTGTTTAGCGATGTCAAATTTTGAGTCAGTTTTAGAGAGAAGGAAAAACCGTTCTTGCTCTTCTGAATCAGCAGTTTTTTCGATTTGACACGATATGATTTGTTCAAGTTTATCTGCGTCATCTTCAGATTCGTCGCTGCTGTCATATTCAAATATCTTTGACGAATGCAGTGTTGAAACGACATGATTGAGTTTATCAAAGCTTTCAGTTCGGTAATTTGATACATCATTTACAAGACTCCCTTCTTCTTCCTCCTCGTCTCGACCTAACATACTTAGCAACGAAAATGGCTTTGGGGCAGAAGAATCACTAGATTCTTCTGAAGGTTTTGTTTTAGAAAATGCTTGCTTAAGATCAGTCGTACTGACGTCATAAAATTGTTTTTTTGAAACTTTAGGCGCATTTTTCTTCTGTTTTTTTTCTTTAGGCTCCTCCACCTCAACTTCATTGCTAAGTAGTGATTCAGTATTTTCTTCTAAGGAAGGGTCATAACGTCTCGTGGAAGGGTCTGAAAAATGTACACTTTGCTTGCCAACATTTGAAACAGTAAGGGGACCCATTACTTGATGGAAAACAGCAAGGTTAGCTTTAACTTCTTTCGATTTTTTCTTAACTTTACTATTTGAATCATTTACTTTATTATCGTCGCTTTCCACAAATCGTTCATCTATTTTAAAGCGTCCATCGTTACCTACTTGCTGTTGCATTGCTAGTAATTTTTCATTTGACTTTTTGTTTAATGTTGGTGCAGCTATGGTGATGTTTTCAAGTCCATTTTCAATATTTAATGGATCAGAAAATATCGATTTCGCTTTGCGAACTTTTTTACTCACGTTGGCATCCAAAGATGCATCTTTGTTCACTTTTTTTTTCTTCTTCGAAGATGACTTTTTCTTCTCAGACTTTTTCACATCGGTACCATTACGTAGTTTGAAAGCTGATTCATCAATTTTTGCCTTTTTGATAGGCAAATTTTCGTCGTCTTCATCGTCGAAAAAAATGTGTTGTTTTTTCGCAACGTTTAAATTTTGCAATGATTCCTGTATTATTTGCTTTGAATGATTGTACAGTTCATGTTTATGTTTCAGTGACTTTAGTCTTGCTTCATTGGAGGCTTCTTGTTTCATCTTCACTTTCATGATTTAAGAATCGTTTCCGAGCAATTATATACAGGTCTATCAGCTATTTCTAAATTATATCTTAAGCACAATTATTCGGTACCTAAACAAGAAAAAGTTAAATACATTGCACAAACGCCAAATTCATTGTCCAAAATACGTAATATGAGCACCTACAAAAAAAAATTATTCAGTACAATCTAGAGGTACAATCACAAATGATTAACAGGACAAAGACACACTGTTGTTGAATTGACTACCGTAGTATATAGAATCCTTTCAGTAAACGATGGTCCATTCTATATAGCGGTACGAGATTTATCTTGCTAATCATACCAGTAGTCATGATTGTGCCTATCAAACTGTTTGCCTACAAAGCAATACTTATTTCTCTGTCCATTGTTGTAATTTTAACTGCAAGCTTCTCCGTTTAGCAGATAAAAATTGCCGGTTAATTCCGGTACGTTTTCCTATCTATTCTTTTCATGCCAATTTCACCAAAAATGAGAGTTTTACAAGCACTCCAAAACCATCACTATTTTAAAGATATACTTTTCTATATCATTCAAATTAAAGCAGGTTAATGAAAATGCGGAAAAAAGTCTGCCTGCATAAGTAATTACGCATCAAACTGCATTGCTTTCATGATCCATACAAAGTACTACTCCAATTTCAAATATTAATCTTCATTAAAGATACGTAATTTCACCTAATAATACTAATCATTACAAAACTCAATACCACGTTAAATACACAATATAGCAATAGTAAAAAGCAAGAATGCAAGACCTTTTACAAGCTTTGCATATTTGAGCACAAAAACAAAATATTTTAGTTTGTCCCAAAAGCTCTCAATTTACACCCAAATCCTGAGAATTAAACTGTAATAAACACACTTCAGTTTCATATTTACAACTTATCAGAAAACTGAAGATACTGAGAAAGGGAAACATAAATAATACACTTGAATCTCCTAGATGAAAAATATCCTGATCGGTAGTGTAAGTTGACGGTTTTAAATGAAATCATCAAGTTAACAATTTTTCATGTCTGTAAACAGATTTCCATCAAATCACACAGCAAAGCAAAATATGAAATGATCATTAACGATGGACTTAGAAAGGCACTGAAATCTTCCGAGAATGGCCGTCATTTTGATTCGGGCAAAAATTAACAAACAGAGTCCACAGGAATTTATTGTTTCTCCTCGTGGATTACCGGTAACCAACAAGTTACAGCAGAAACTTTGCTATTTGTAAATCAATTAGAAATAGTTATAAAACTACTTCGTGCAAAATAATTTGTCCTTCCATAGAGCCACTGGCTAGTTGCATATGTGTAGGCGAAAAACAAGAACATAAAACGAGGCTATCGTGGCCAAAACAAAACTTGACTGTATGAAGTGGATCAGGATCGAAGTTAATACAAGTTGGTAACACCCAGTTACTATCATTTTGCTGTTGCATCGAATTTATCCTTGCCGCCATATGAGTTCTGTAATCAGTTAATTGCTCATCGTAAGCAAGAATCTGCACGCCATATCCAGAAGGAGAAGCAATAAGAAGACCACAAGGTGAAAAAGCTACTTCTTGTATGAAACCGCGATCAGCATAGGCGTCGTCAGAAACATAGTTTGTAGCCAAACCACGCAGCATTGGCAAATAGGCATCTTGCAAATTTAACCCATTGTCGTTGTCCTTGGTTTTCCAGATATTCTGACCTTGATAAGGTCCATCATAGTAAGACCACATATTATGCACCGAAACACACTAAAAAGCATTAAGATTACGTTTAATGTTTTACTATACCATGAAATGCTAAATATACGATGAAAAAAATTGGTGTATGGGGATGACAATGATAAAGAGCTATCGTTTTGGCATTCCCACTCACCAACTCCAAAACAATTGATTGGTCTTGATGATATGAAATTAATCCTATCTTTGTTTGAAACAACCAAAAAAGTCTCTTTGAATTCACATTAAACCTTAGACCATGAATTCTGCAACCATGATGATAGCAAATGTTGATTATTGTTGAAGGTTTCGTGACTATTCGTGGTTATCCCTGCTGCATGTGTATTTGCGTAAACTGGAATACTAATATTGTTTTTTTTCCGTGAAATGGAGTATAATATTCATTAATTTATTACAGTGTTCATATATGCGTGTTGTGGCAAACAATAAACTGAACTATCGCGTTAGGACCATGCTCATACAAAGGCATTATATAGCTAGTTTTTCACTAACAAAAAAAGTACATATTTACAATCTTTCTCCACAGAATACAAAGTTTCTATCTATCAAAGACTTTCTAGTTATTTGGCTTATAAAATATTTTCCTGTAATGTAACCTAAGCTTCAGTGCATTTTAATATTTTTATAAAATTTTAAATTTTGTCCAGCAATCACGGCATTATTTTATTTTAGAAAAAGTGCTGTGATGAATATATTTTAAGAAGTAGGTAAAATAGCTAAAGTTCTAAAAGTTTAATAACTAAATTTTTAGTTACTTATTTGAACACATAGCGGTGTGTACGAAAAAAAAAAATCTTTTAAACGGAAAAAGGCCAAAATCTCAAATCTTTTGAGAATGATGTTTTCATAAGAATGATTATCATCTTGAACATTTTAGACACAAAAAACCTAAAAAAAAACAGTCAAGCCTCTCTGAGCTTTATTTTCGACGTTTGAACCAGAACGTACTCATTTCACTATATAAGCAACAAGCTTTTAGCTTTCGTTAAAACACTCACCTTGGTTCCATCAAAAGGAAAAAAATCATATTTCATAACAATTGCAGAATTATCAGGATGAACGTCTAATGTTGAGCAAGATGCAGAATCAAGTTGATTGTAATGGCGTTTATCATAAAGTGCATAGTACATCTCCACTTGGTTTTGTCTACAAAACAACAGATTTCATCTCATTGAAAGTTAATTACAGTTAAAGTTGATAAGTTTTTTTTCCTTCAGTTTTTTTTTCTCAAAAAAAGTCTAATTTATTTTTTATTGTTACTTCTAAATAAATGGGTTTGTAACTGATACTACAAAAGTGTGAAAAAGATCCACTTGCTTGAAACCAGCTATTTCAACAATTACAAAGATCAAGTTTTGTTGATTAAGTTAATTATGTTTAAGTAATAGCGATTATGTTGATTAAATAATAGTGAGTTAGAAATAAAATAATTTTGATTTGAGAGCCCTTATGAGCGTATCTGTTAAACTAGCGTGTACATCGATCTGAGTGCGGACTTGACAACGTATAATTTGTATACCTTACTCAGAAACAATAATAGTAATGCAACTTGAGCTTATTTCCTTACTGGGAGAAAGGTTGAGCAATTTTTCCCTCTAATTTAAAATGGTCATGCATTTGAATCATCTTGTTTAAATCCAAACCACTATTTTGACGAATTCCATTTAGGGTTTTTTCGCATGCATTTTCACAAAGCTGGTCCAGCTGTGTAAAAAATAATTACAAAGTTAACTATAAAACGTTTAACTAAAAAACTTAAGCCTAACTGTGTGCCAAAATTTAAGTGACAACTGCACTTGTTTGCCAAAAAACGACTCATTAGCTTGGTCGTGTTTTGTAAAAATCATCTCTCTCCATCACCGTGATTTTCGTGAAACCATTACATAACGTTGTAATGATCATGAGACAGATAACAAACACAGCTGTTCATACACAAACTTCATTTATGGTTTCATATCACTGACAGCAATTAAGTCTTCTGTTAGACTTAGCACAGCACCCAAAACTGCATTTCCCAAATTAAAGTGACATTCAAACGTTAACAAATTACCAAAAAATACAAATTTTAAAAAGTGAACGAGAAAATTAGAAGCCAAAAAGTTCACATTTCATACATCAAGATTATGGAAAGCAATTAAATCAACAGAATTGGATGATGTTAAATACATGCTGCTTCCATCTGATGATATTCGCATCCTGGTTAAACATGCACAATCCAACACCTTTTTGCTTTTGCATCCTCCTTCAGAAGATCTGAATACATATTGAATAGTGTTTTGTAAAATCAAAAAATTTATTTTACCGAAGAACCCAGCCGTCTTTACCAACACAACTCTAATAATTTTCTAGCATGACAATAATTTTTGCACTAAACTGTCGTTATGATCTTTTAATATTTCAATTGTAAAACCTCATGACCCGATTCCAATTTGTCTAAAAAAATTGGTATTATATTTTATTGTTCTCTGATTCTACAGTTTGGTCAATAGATCAAGAAGCTAGATTAGACACATTCCCCAGTCGTAGCACAACATACATATACGATAATTAAAATCAGGGATGTGGAAGCGGTAATTTTTCAATCGTTTCCGCTTTCACCATCAACGCTTTTCTGCTTCCACCACTTGATGACGTAATTTTGGTTAAAATTTTTTGGCAAAATTTTTTTCCAAATAAGTCAAAATAAAACAGCTTTGTTATCATCATCTTAAAAACGTCAATTGGGACCAAATTATATAATTGTATTCAGTGGTTTGTCATCGCAAGGATCTGCACATGGGCATATTCAGAAATTTGGAATTGGAGTGGCCCTGAAGCGAAAAGTCCAATTAATCACATGGTTGTTATAGTTCAGCTGATGCGAATTTCTCTGAACGTTCACCCAGAGGTTTAAAATAATGAGCGATTATTTGGGGTCTGGAAACAGATTTCCAAGCGCTCGGGATAATAAATTATTTCAAAATCTTTACTTGGTTATAATTAGGAAGCCCTGGGATGAAGCTTCCAATTTTGTTGTTTTTTAATAACTTGTTAGCGCATGTGGCTGGCTCCAGCAACGTGTATTTTTCAGACAGCAAAATAAAAAAACATTACAAGAATTATGCAGTTATACGCAGTACCATATCAGAATAATTCTTGTCACAAACGGCACTTAGCAATAATTAAGAAAAGCATTACAACGTCATGTTTTGAAGTCATACAACATTAAACTTTGTTTGAGAGACGTTATGATCCTCCCCTCTGTTTGCTTTTCAAGAATACATTATCGCTGAAAAAGAAATTAAAATCCTGGAACAGGATAAGTTCTTTGTTTATGTTGGTGAATGCTGTTTTGAACAAGTATAGCCCTAGTTTTATTTTTATGAGTACTGTATGGCCCAAGTATGGCTCCAAAAATGGGCAAAGCCCCATTCAAAAGTATTTTTAAGAAAATCTTTAAATTTTAGGACTAAGATAGAAAAAATTTGAACACTTCATAATTTTGAAAATGAGTTGGTTAGCTACATGGTTCATCTTCGAGTTGATAGTGATGGGGACTGCCCCGGATCTAAGTGAACCACAAGCCCAAAAACGTTTCTTAGCAAACAATGATCAACAATCATTCACTTTTCGTTGTATAGTTTTTAAAAAATTGCACCACATTCAAGTTTTGACGTTTGATATGAATGGCCAAAGTGGAGGCGAAAGCAATAGCCTTTTACTGCTTCCAGCTTCTGCTTCCACATCCCTGGTTAAAACCATCATTAATCACTTTACATAATTTGGTAAAAAATTTGATATCTTACTGGTTGAAATCCCATGCAAGGACTTGATTATCAAATCCAGAAGAAACAAGCTGTCCAGTAGGCTTGTGAAACTCAACATTTTTCACCCAACTTTTATGACCTTTCAAATGCATTACATTCTGTAATTTAACACAAATTATTAGGCAAACTTGTAAATAAACATTACAACTTCAGCAACTCATGAGGCTAGGCTAAAAACAAAGTTAGCGTTTGTTTGATACAATCGATAAGTATCCGGCTTGACTCAGGACTGTTCAAGCCTTACACACAAAATTCTTAAATGGTACCCTGTAACAAAATAAAGCTAGCCTAGCCTACTCAGCCTAATATGAAGCAAAACACACATGTACTGATAAATACGTGCTTGTAATAGAAGGTTTTGTGGAAACGTATTCTAGAACTAGCCTAATAAACTTTGAATGCTAGAACTAGTAAACTTAACATGGCTGTTCTGGTATTTTTACAAAATTTTAGAAACTAGAAATAAATTGCAAGTAATATAGTCTGAATGGACAAACTTAAACTGGCTTGTTTATACCCTACAGTTTTACACACATTCACTGGCATCGATTTCCAGGGGGGGCAGAGCAACTTCGAGTCTGATACTCAAGGGGACGAAATGCCTTTTGCCCCCTCAGCATTTGTTGAATAGTTTACGTACTGCGCAAGTGCATTAAACAAATAAGTTTTGCTAGATACAATTTAGTTTATAGTATAAATGATAAAAACATTTCAAGTTTGCTATGTTTCAGATATCAAATATTTTCTTCAAATAGTAATTGAGTGGGTTTGCAAAATACAACTTTAAAACCAGTGCTGCGAAAATGACAAGTTGATGATGTGCTTTCATGCATTGCAAAGACAAACCTTTGTTGCCAATCATAAACTATATATTTAAGGCTCGGTCAACACTGTGTGTAAATGCATAAATTCGTGAACATATGAGCTTATCCTTACTTTATTTTTACTAACTGGCAGCTTGTACGCTGGTAGGGCAGTACACCAGAAGTATCAAATTTCTGTTTGAAAGAAAACTAAAAATATGCTAGCATGCTCACAATTTCATGCCCAGAGTAGAATAGGCTTGAACCGCAGCAGTCTTAAAATGTTAGTTCAATATTCAAAATATTAATTGGAGAAGTACAATACTTATTGTAGCGTAGCAGTTTCTGCTTTTTTCCCATTCAAAAGTTTACTAAAAAAGCATGCAAAGCAAGTTGCAATAGGAGAATTACACAATCAATTTACAATACATGAAAAAAATTTAATAATGATAAAAATTGGATACTCTTTGCTATACTAAAAACACAAAGAATAATGTAAAACTAAACTAATTTTTAATGCCAATAGAATAACTAATTCACATTATTTATTTGAAAACATTAAACCAGTTTTCCCAATTAATCAAAAGTAGATTAACAGTGAAGAAATCTTTTTCATGGCATTCTCGCTTCCAAAATTAATTTATTTCATTGCATATAACAGTATATTTACACAAAGACAGAGACAGACTATTTAGACAAAGCCTAAATACTATATATCTCTACCAATCCACAATGCTACAATACCAGGCTACCAGTACATATTAGTATTAAGTGTTTTTTGTAAGCGCAGCCAGAAACTTTGGATATAAGTGTTTTTGTTATTATCTGGCTTCGATTTCCACATAACCTCAAAAAGATCAAGAAGATGCAATCTACAGTTTGTGCAGCTTTTGAGCTTGCAACTTGATCCTTTGTTTAAACTGAAATTTGATACAGCCAGCGTACTGTCTTGTTAGCGTACAAGATATGCTCAAAAGCTTACAATTACATGCTTATGAGACCCAGAGTACGACTTTTAGGAGCAGACGTTTAAGCGCTGCCAATTAGGCACCGGGACTATTATGCGTCTAGACTTTTATGTGCTGAGACTTTTTGGAGCCAGAGGTGAAAATTTTTTTCCCAGAAAAAAGTTTTCCTCCAAAAAATTTTTTTTCCAAAAAAAAGTATTTTTTCCAAAAAGTTTTTTTTTTGTTTTGAATAGCATTTTTGTTTTCAAAAAAACAATTTTTTTACAATTTTTCATGTAAAACTTTTCATTTCATACAATTGCTACAGTTTAAATTTATCACGCTTACTGCATTCCCTTCAATAAAAATAAAAAGATAGACGAAAGACGTAACAAGAAGAGCTCTCTCAATACTGCACTAAGTGCTGTTGTCGAGAGTAGCCCTCTGACCTGTCATTCTACTTCATTCTTAAAAGGGTTGAGATAACGAAGGAACTTTGGGGAGACTCAACAATTGGACCACAGCCAAGGTCTGAGCCAGAGCTTCGAAGTCAACGATAAATCGAGAAGAAGGAAAATGGGCTCAGCAGTCACTTTCATCAAAACGTCTAACCCAGCCCTCAGCCGACAAAAAGAATTTGTGTGCAGCTTAAAGATTGTACAGTGTACACTACTGATGCTCTCTCGTTAATCCTTTTCCCACCAATCACTGCTCTGCTTTTTTGTATAGATGCTCCTTCGCTTGTGCTCTCTATTCTGACGCTTTTCTTGACAAGAATCAGATGACAAGCTTCGAAGATATTAACATTTTAATCACAGTAAAATTTTTTTGTTTGAAAAACGTTTTTTTTTTGGAGAAAGCTTTTATTTGAAAAATAAATGTTTTTGAAAATAAAAATGTTTTTGAAAAAAAAAAATCAAAAAAAGTGTTATTTGAAACAAAAAAATTAATTGTGAAAAAACAAATTTTTTTTGGAAAACTTTTTTTTGAAAAAAAAATTCTTTTGGATAAAAACTTTTTTTGGAAAAAATTGTTTTTTGAAAAAATATTAAAAAAAAATTTTTTTCACCTCTGGTGCCTAAGCGTCCGCTCATAAAAGTCACGGTCTGAATGAGACTAGGCTTAAAGCAGCAACTACATGTTAAAAAATAATACCAAAAATGTTTCTGGGTTCAATTTGGGGTTTTACTGATTCAATGTTCTACAAACCTGCGTTTGACAAGAAGATACTTTGTAAGGTCGATTTTGCATAGTTTACATCTCAGCAACTTGGTTTAATAAAAATGCTGAGAATTTTCAAATACAATGTGCTTCTGTGCACACAACGATTTAGCAAAAGTACTTAAAATTTTGCTTGGCATTTTCAAGTAAAGCAATTAACAGTTATTACATTGGTTTTCAAGGAGAAAGTCGTGATTGTCGCACTTAGGTCTTAGGCTCTGTCTTTTAGTCTTTTCTGGGTGCAAAATGATGAACGTATGAGGTTATTTTATTTAAACAGAAATTCGGTACTCCTGGCACATGGCCTTACCAGTGTACTGACTCCAGTTTGGTTAAAAATTTGAAACGAAATAATAGCAAGAATGCGCTCGAGCACTCACAATTTTATGCACAGAGTAGACTGGTCCTAACATATACCGGTACTGCAATACAGTAATTATAAACACCCAGTTAAATGAAAATTTAACGACACTGTATCATATCATAATTACATTGCTGTGTAATAGACTAAACTAAATTAAATATGAACAAAAACACAGGACAAATTTGCGACATCGATTGAGTCAGTACAATGTCAAAATAAACATATGATTATGCTTAACATCATCACTGTGAAAATATCGCAATGCCACGATTGGATACACAAACGGTACAGATAGTTGAGATTGTGACTGAATGTGGGACAATTTGGGCATCTGGCTCGTCAAAAAGATGCAAATGCCACATTTGTCACTGCCACAAAAACATATGAAAATGCTTTAAAAACATCACAGATGAAAAATCCTCAACCCCTTGGAATTTGCTTTCTTTGAGAAAAAATCTACCCCTATGCACACATTGGTTGCATTTTGCAGATAATTTTGATAATTGAAATCTGAAAAAAACCTTACTTCTCTCATATTTCGAACATCCCAAAGTGAAATAGCTTTATCATCAGAGCAAGTAGCAAATAAGCGATTGTCAATGAACGTAACTGTATTGCATCCTTTCTCATGAACTCCATCTTTTATACATATGGTTTTATAAGTCAAAGGGTCAGTTAGAACCAATCGATTGTTTTCACAAGCAGCAACAAGAAATTTTCTGTCAAAAACAAAAACACATTAGCCTGTTACCCAATCAGCTATATCACTAGTAGAGGTTAATTAATTTTTATGATGGACTACCAGTATGATGTTTAAAACAAAGACATTACTTCAAATTAGGTCCAATGACATTATAACTAAAATAAAAGCATATATATGCTATTTCTGTACCACTTTAGAATTGTTCAATTTGACAATATGATTAGTTTACATGACAGATGCAACATTCTTCCTTAACCCTTTGAGCACTGAATTTTTTTTTACGGAAATAATTTTTCACAACCTATTTTTAACAGTTCTATCAGCTTAACCTTTTATTTTATACCCAAACAATGTATATAACATTTGTAGCACATAAGCAGGACTATCAAAAAATGCTATAAAATTTGATCACTGTCACTAAATTTAGGCTCAGAATATTCTGGTTCACTCCTTGAATCGCAGTCAGCTGCTACCATTTTGAAAGCTTGGTTAAGAGTGTAATAATTCTAATCCATTTCCAATCAGTAACTTTAATCGCAGATATTAGCAATAACTTCAATAGCAACCTATAGAACACAATAGCTTATTGGAAAGCTGGTTTCCTAATGAACAAAGTGATATCTAACTTGGGGGATTCCCGCTTTCGATACTGAAGCAGTATTGTTTGATATTTGGAGGGTGGCCTTGTCCCTAAATCGTGACAGCCGCGCTTAAAAGGTTAAACAAGGACTAAACAAGGGGCAAAATCAGTGGGGGTATTTAAAGTAGATTATTTAATTTGAAGTATTAAACTAGATTGGTGTTGACCCCATCCTTTCTGACCCAGCCGTTTCAGAGATATTCTACTTGAAACACAGCATAGGCCGCAGGGGTCTTAAATGTTGCAATTTTGATTGGCAACCCTGACAGTAATAGCCTTAGCATTGTTAGCGATACCATGTAAGTTCTAACCTAAAACAATGCTATTATTAGGCTACGGCACTGAGTCATTTTGCAGCACACTAATCAGTTTTGATCTCGTCAGCACAACAGATCTGAGCTGGTAAAAAGAGTACACTGTTCGGTACTCTAGCGATCTAAGTGAAAATTAAGCAGTCAGACACATTTCAGCCTAATCATAGCCTAGAGTAGCAAAAATTCTTTTCTTACCAAACTTCAAAGTTCAAGCTCATACCTGAGAACAAGAATACCAGTATCTGGGGTAGGCCTACTTGCTTACAGTAATTTGTGATTCTAAAATAACTTTTCCAACTAAGCTGCAAACAATGGCCTACTACTCTACTACCAAGTAGCCTACTCTTACTTTAGCTCATTTTTTGTTCTTGGACACTTGTTACCGGTACCTAGGCTACCGTACAGTTTACTCTATAGGCTATATATTTCTTTATTTTCAGATCTGTTTTGCTAAAAAGATCAAACTTATTTGTGCACAGCAAAACAACTCAATGCAACAGCCTAATAGCGGCACACGACATTGCTTTAGGTTAGAACTGGGATGGCATCACTACTCGCTAAGGATACTAACAACTAAGGTAATCAACATCAGAGCTGCTAAAAAAAATGATAACATTAGAGGCACCTAGGTTGTGTTTGAAGAATATCTATAGAACGGCTGGATCAAGAAGGATGGATTCAACAACAAGCTAGTCTTATGCGATTGGCCTAGCTTTAGATACCACCATTGATTTTCCCTTTAGTCCTTGTTTAAGCTAAATATCAATATATAAACACGAATGTTATAAAAAAAGAGGAAAGGCTGCTGTTACGTTACATAGGCTATAAGAAATCGCTAGGTATCTTAGCCCTTACCCCAACCCTAAACCTAATCCAAACTCTAATCCTAACGTTACGGTAATCCTAATCCAAACTCAAAATCTAACCCAAACTCTCATGATAATCTAAAAAATAAAAAGGAAAAGGCTTGGCGCACGTTCCGTGCACGCAGACATTTTGTAATAAAGCCCAAAAAACTAACCCTAAGCCCTAATCCTAACCTTAACCCTAATCCTAGCCCTAACCCTAAGCCTAACCTAAACCCTAACCCAAACCTATAACTGTAATATTCAAAGTAAAAATTTCCGAAAACGAGTGACGTCACCCAAATCTTTGTTTATTTAACCGCGCACATTCCGTGCGCCAAGTCACTTTGAAATAAAAAAGAGTGAGCGTTCACTTTTTGCTCTCTTATTCTCTTTATAAGCGTTATGTAACCTAACACTAGCCACTTCCTATAAAAAATGCAATGGCTAGAATGAGTGCTATATACTAAGACTGAAAACATACTCTACAGGAGCGCAAAAAAGAGGGTGCTCATTTTTTTATTTTATTTTAATTTTTTTTCATTTGTTATTATATTTTTTTTATTGCCCATTTTAAGCAAGCAAAAAGTGGGAGCTCATTTTTTTATTTTTTTAAATTAACGTCAAGGTTTGGTGCAGGTTGAGACGTTGGCCCACTGGGTTTTGAGTTTGGGTTTAGATTAAGATTAGACATAGTCATAAACTTAGGATCGGGTTTAGACCTATAATTTCAGATTGTGTAGGCCTAACTATTTAGTGATTTTCTAATTCTTAAAAAACGTAACACCAGCCTCTTCAGATATTGATTCCAGGGTTAAGCATAGGCCAAGGCTACAGTACTTTATTTTCAGTTTCCCATCATTACACTTAATCTGTAGTACAAGCCTATAAATAATTGGCCTCCAGTAATTGTAATGGCTACCAGTACTTTTATTCTTACCCATCATTTGAATATTTTAGTCCAAACACTCCTTTGTTATCAGCATAACTATGCTTCGCAATATTTTCTCTTTCATGACTAGGTTTTAACCAAAGAAGAGGCCATAATCTTTTCATTAATAACAACGCATTATTTGATGCCAAAAATCTTGCAGGAGCATAATGTGGGCTACAAAAAGAATTTCCAATTTCTCGTTGTTTTAGACAGGAATGAACTGACATTGAATATTGACAGATCAGATTTTTTGACAATACGCTATTTTCAGAATTTAAGGTAAGCTAGTTACAGATACATCACTACTTGACTAGCCTATCGTATTAGCTTACAGGTATGTGCTATATTAGAACACCATACCTGTACACCGATAGGCTACACTAACACTGGTAAACACAAAAAACAGTACCGTACATGTACCGGTACACTGGTACATAGCCTACATTAATCAAAAACATCTAACATTGACTGAGATTGAGAAGCAATTTCATCAAGGACTCATTGAAATGATCTACTAGTACTATCCTCATTCCCCAAGCTATCTTGCCAACTCTCACTTTGTGACGACACCACTGGCAATTGGCAACGGTAGGTATTATTTATATCAGCTAGGCTAGTCTACTACGATTCCACAAATCCAGCAACTGCACTGCAAGTCTCAACCCTCATGTTGGTATTGGATACCGGCACAGGATCAGGTCAATATCACGTAAGTTCGAGTACTCAGCGCCGGATTTTTGCGCCAACCAAGATTAATGGTGGGATTAAGAGAAATAAATGTGTTGCCATAATTCTTGCTTTCTTCGCGCTATGACTTCTCCTCCAGAAATTAAAGGTTTTTATTCGCAAGGATCACCAGTATCGGAAATATTTCGCCTTTCATGCTGTAATTTCTATCGTTATAGCGGCTTTGCACCGCCCCAAAGCTATAGCGCAAGATTTCATAATTTTGTGCGCCGGATTTCTCGTTGACTGCTGCTAATGCTGCTACTATTGTGATTTGAAGTTTGCTTTAGATCACGATTTGGTTTAATGGTTTGGGCACAGCATAGAGAACATATATTTTCTTCTGTGGTTTGGGCAGTGTAGGCCTGTGGCGTAAAAGGATCTGATCATGTCCAGCGCGTGCAAATGCTGCAATCACACAGATCATGTATCAGATGATTTATTCGAATGAACCAAATTCCGAACGCTTCAACTTGTTTTTGTGTCATGTTTTTGCAATGTATCAGCGTTGCTCCATATCTGCCTCGTTTGAGTGATTTAGATTTCCACAACGAATAGTTTTCTATCCTTTTTTATCTGTGGGCGCGCTGGCTCAAGTTAGGTTCTTTTCACTAAATTTCGACGTCATTAGGACAAAAGAGGCAGAAATGGAACCTGTATTAACGAGGTCTGACAAAAAAGAAACGAGACTGGATCTGTCACACTGTTGGCCCAATGTCAATCGGCAAGCCACTTGTTCAGCATGCAAGGCAACCTCTTAGCTCTATTGTGTTGCAATATTTTAAAGTTAAACCATTCCGTTCTTGCGTTTCAGGCTTGTTTGTAACGTAGTGTTAGTAACGCTTGTCAGAATCTTGTTGCTTTGTGTCGCGTTTGTTCGCTGCCAGTGTTGTTATTTTTGACGCAACTGTTGATAACACGAGAATGAAACAACGAATCAACCTGAAGTTTTTGGTGAAACTGGGGAAGAATCCAACAGAGTGTTTCAAAGAGGTTTATGGCAAAGATGTGATGTCAAGGCCAGGAGTCTTTGAGTGGCGCAAACGTTTCAAGAGTGGCCGCGAGGAAGTGAAAAACGATCCCAAGTCAGGACGGCCTTCCACTACGAAGACGGATGTAAACATCTTGAGAGTGAAGCAGCTGGTGCGGAGTGATCGCAGATTGACCGTTCGGATGATAACGTACGAACTGGCTTAAACAGGGAATCAGTGCCGACCATCTTGCTGCATGATCTGGGGATGTGGAAGATGTGTGCCAAACTGGTACCCAAGATTTTATCGGAAGACCAGAAATAGAGCCGAGTCAATTTTTATAAAGACATGCTGGAGAAGATGAGGAATTATCCGGACATTCTTAACCAGGTTATTACAGGAGATGAAATGTGGGTCATTCAATACGATCCTGAAACAAAGAGACAGAGCATGCAGTGGAAGACCGCAGAATCACTCTGACCCAAAAAGGCGCGCATGTCAAAATCGAAGATCAAAGTCATGCTGATTGCATTTTTTGACCTAAAGGGTTTGGTTCATCATGAATTTGTGCCTGAGGGTAAAACAGTAAATCAGTAGGCCTGCTTTTACCAGCAGGTTCTCATTCGCTTCCATGACCGAGTTCGACGCACCAGGCGGGCACTGTGGAGTGACAAGTCATGGCTCCTCCACCATGACAATGCACCCGCACACAACGCGGTCAGCGTGAGGCAGCTCTTGGTCAAATAACAAATCGCAGCTCTTGACCACCTTTCGTATTCCCCATTTTCCAGGCTGAAGATTATGATAAAAGGAACTCATTTTTCATCTTCAGAAGAAATCAGGGCCTCAATGACAAAGGAGCTAAAGAGCCTCAAACAGGTGGAGTTTGCCAAGTGCTTTCGTGGATGGCAGGATCGAATGCAGAAATGCATTAACTCAAAGAGGAAGTACTTTGAAGGGGAGAATTTGTAATTTACCTAAAAATGTGGTATTAAAACTATTATGACAATAGTCTCGTTTTTTTTGTTTTTTTTTGTCAGACCTCGTATAGCTTGTTTTGGGCATGGCGAAAAAAAAACAGAGCTTACTAAGTTTTAGAGTTTTGAGATTTTCAGAATTTTACAGGCTAAACAAAATTAACAAGAATAATTAACAAGAAAAGCATTGGTGTGCAATTTAACATGAAGACATAAGAGTCAGATAGCGCAACATTATTAGTCAAGGCTTCATCTCCCTCAATTTACCACATGCCCTTATCCAGGGCCTCCGAGAGGGGGGGCAGGGGGGGACAATGACCCGGGGCCCATGGATTTTAGTGGGCCCATCAGAGGGCCCATGGTATTTAGGGGGCCCATGGGCTGGAAGGGGCCCACGAGAAGGCCCAATCGGTTTTATAGGGCCCATCGAAATGAAACATCGAAGATCTTTTTTTTTGGGAGATCACCTGAATTTGGTCAGAAAAACCGCTTCAATTTGGGTGAAGACCTTTTTTTTTTGGAGATCACTTGAAAATTCGGAGAAAAGTGTGCCATTTTCCTTGCCTGTTTTGGATTACACAAAACCAGAGATGCGTAATATTTGAGTTGTCCCCGGGCCCACCCTCGGCGCCCCTGCCCGTATCCCCCAAAGGCCTACTGTGATTTGGGTCAGAGATGAGCGAAGTTATATTTTTGGCTCCGTTCCCTGCTCCAAATCCTACTTCTACTTCAAAAATGAACGAAAACTGATAATAGTCGGATTTTGAACATGGCTCACTGGCTCAGACCACAAATATGCTGACATCATAGACTCTTTATTAAATAAAGTACAAGCAGACGCGTAGAGAAAAAGAGAAGGACGTTGAAGAAAAAAAGTCAGCTCTTTTTGCAAAGGTTTTCAGCGTTCACGCGTATTTGACTGATTTCACATATTCGTGGAACGAGTTGATCGAGCGGTAATGCGTTCGTCTTTGGAGCGGGAGATTTGAAGTTCAAATTTCGGGCCGATCAAATCGGACACTGAGTTGCCAACGATTCTCCACCACAGCGACATTTCTTCGAAAGGAGTTGTGTTGCCCGAGCGCAATGACATGGAGATGTGCCCCGTCAACTCGTTAGACGTTTCGGCGTATTACAGCGAGTATAATGAAAGTTTTGATTAAGGAAACCGTGAAGAAAAAGTCACGCTGATTGGACGAATTGGCATGTTTTAGAACAAATGAACCATGAAAACAAATAGAAAAAACTGTCAGTTTCCAGTTTGCTAATAAAGAGTCCATGCTGAGACTGACACAGAAGATTTTTTCAAGTGGTACCGCGCGGGAACCTAGTAACGGGGCCGCAACTAAGAAGGGAGGCGGCACCCCCCAAACAAAAATTTCCCCCCAAACTTCAAAGCGACAATAGGAGAAAATATTGGCAGCAATTTTTGGCCCCTCTTGAAAGAAATTTTGCCCCCCCCCCACAACAACGCTCTAGTTGTGGTACTACCTAATAAGCCTACAGTGAAGTGTGAAGAGTAAACTGATGAGTAGTGTATAGGCTTAGCCTACTTATAAATAAAAAACTGCCAACACAAGCCACTTCGATTCCGAGTTTAACCCCAAAGCAGTGGCACAACCAGGGGAGCTAAGGGAGCTTTAGTTCCTCCTTAGCCAAGCCACTTGGAAAATTTAACCCAAAATACAAGCGTTTTAAACGTGTTTTGGTCCTTGGACTTCACCTGTAACCAGTAATTAAATTATAGGGGGATTCGGGAGGCCCCCTTCGAAAGTTAGCGTCCCTCCATTGAGATTTAAGCGCTGGTTGTTCAGACGAAAAAGGGCCTGGCAGCACAAATGAATCCCATAAATTCCGCCCGAATTTAGTCCCAAATTGCGTTGAAGACTGTTTTTTTGGCCTTCACTTGATTTTGGGGACAAAAACTCTTCAGTTTTCGGTGATGACCTTTTTTTTGGGGGGGGGGTCTTCTCTCGATTTCGGGGACGGAAAGACATAATTTCCACTGAAGTACTTTCGCATTCCAAATGCGTTTGGTCAAGGCGGCAAAAGCATCCCCCAATGCAAAATTTTACAGTTTATGTACTGCCTGTAACTGTAAGTAAGGGGGAGATGAATCAGTGCCGTCGCTTTGGGGGGCAAGGGGGCTATGCCCTTACGCCCTACCCCAATTTCGGTTTACGCAGAATACGTTTTTGGAAAATCATGTACCGAAACAATAAGACAACAGGCAATAATGGAAAAAGAAATTAATAAAGTTCAAATATAATTTTTCTTTGAAGTGTTCTCGATTCTTTGCAAAATTGCTGGCCGCCATCTGCTGAAGAAAAATGTGACGCAATAATCCGTGACGCAATAATATCGCTATCTCGTTAGGGATTATGATCTGAAACAATACGTGAAAACATTTTTTTTAAGACCAGTTGTTTTCGTGGTTTTAGAGCACATTTTTTAGGTCGCAGTTAGCAGAGGCGCAACCAGGGGTTTATTTTTAGCCAAATCACTTCAAAGATTTAACCCCAAATTACAAACGTTTAAACATGTTTTGGATTTGACCTGAAGTATAAGGGAAGCAGGAGCTGGGCAATTTAATTCTTTCAATAGCTTCTGAATTTTAGCAATTTACTGTGATTATTTATATTGCTTCAAAAACGTGAAAAAGGTGATTGAAATGGCGTTAAAATTGCTGTTTTTGTCGCAAAATCAAAAAAATCACCTAGAGGCTGGAAGCTCTGCCCCTAGGGCCCTTTGTGATACGCTTGAGTTGCATCAGTTTGTTCAGCATGGGGCCTAAATTGGACAAATAATTTTTGAGCAAAAAAAATTTACTTTTGGTTCAAGCCCTCTCTCCCTCCGCAA
This sequence comes from Trididemnum nubilum, assembly GCA_963965965.1. Taxonomy (NCBI): domain Eukaryota; kingdom Metazoa; phylum Chordata; class Ascidiacea; order Aplousobranchia; family Didemnidae; genus Trididemnum; species Trididemnum nubilum. Next base: position 14,191,096 of record OZ014481.1, read on the forward strand.
AATCCTGGTTGCGCTTCTGATCGAATTCACTAAACTGCAAACTGATTCTTCAAGCGATTGTATGACATACGAAACGAGCTAAGCAACTTTGCTGGCCTTATGAGCCTCGTTTTTCAAACATGAATAAAAGTTGTTAAAAAAACGCATAATTTGTAGCCGTAAACTATCAGTATTTATGTGAAAAAGTTCAGTTTATTTTAGTGCCCCCCCCCCCGCCTCACTTTCGACTAGTGCCCCCTCACCTTGGTTGCTTTGGCGACAGCACTGAGCTGAATACAGGGCTGGGCAGTTTGAAAACTTTCGGTTTTGGCAATTTAGTTCTTTCAAATGGCACAAAAACGAGCGTATGGCATTAAAATGGCTATTTTTTTTGTCACATCAATCGCTCATCCCAATCACATAAATCCGTTTTGCAGGATCTATGAACTACGGTGATAGTCAGAGCTGCAAACACAATCCCAAAAAAACTCGGTTATTTTTCCAAACCCGAACTCGAAAAAATAATTCTTCTGAACTCGAACTTAAACTCGATAAAACTTTTCGAGTTCGAGTTCATTAAAACGAAGTTTAAAGATTAAAAAATTGTCGGACAAAAATATTTTTTGTTGATCATGCCAAGTAAATTGAGATTGTCGTTCATTTGTTTATACCGTGGCGACTTATACAACCAGCATGTAAACAAAAAGTATGAGGCGCCAAGTGTTCATCGAAATGTGCTCTTCGTTTTTCTGAGTTATGAGGTGTCAGTTTGTGACCAGAACGCTCAGTCAACATAACTGTCCATATGTTTTTGTAAACACGAACTCAACCTGCAAAATTTGACAATGCGTTTTTTACAGATTTAACATGTCAATTTTTAACAGTTTTTTTACAGATTTAACATGTCAATTTTCGCGTTTTTTTTTGCAGATTTAACGTGCCAATTTTTGCAGATTTAAATAAATCCACTAATTGGCACTTCAGAACTCATAAAAATAATTTGCGAATTTTGGTGAACACTTGGCGCCTCATAAAAAAGAGAGCAATTAAGTCGAAAAGTAGACTAAGTATTTTTTGTTAGGCTGAACTCTAACTCGAAAAACTTGATATTTTTGCCGAACTTGAACTCGAAAAAATTAAATTAGAAAACTCGAACTTGAACTCGCAAGTCGTAACTCAGACTTGTTAAAACAGGCTGAATTCGAACTTAAACATGAATAAAAAGCAATAGAGTTTGCAGCCCTGGTGATAATTGATGGTTGAATACAGATCATGCAATCTGGTCAAGGATTTCGGGACAACGCGGGGATGCGAAAGCTTCTTTCACGCTTGACATCACAAAGCGGCTAATAGTGCGATTACTATTTAGCAGTGCTGGGCTCCGCAAATTTACAATCTATTCCGCAACCGCAAATTCCGCAAAATAGCAATGGGTGGTCCGCAAATCCGCAAGTTTGCGGTACGTATGCGGTAATTTTTTGCACTTCCGCAACCGCAAATGACTTGTTACTTCCGCAAACTTTGCTGTTATTTTTTTCTGCTTTGATAAATACAAAAGACCTATCGCAGTATAACAATGCTTTATATTTTCCGTGCATGCTACAGACCTGTAGTAAACACCAGTAAGTTTTCTTCAATTTATTAATACCCTGTTTTTGTACGTGGTAATATAGATGTCAGCAGCATGGCCGAGTGAAAATGTACGCAGGTTTAGGTGAATTTACACAGTATCCGTTTTTCGTACGTTTTCGTCCGTTTTTTTACGTTTTTACTTCTCCTTGAAAAAGTATGCGCTTTTTCATCCGCATTTTTGTAAGTCCATATACGCACTAAGTAGACTGTTATATATAGATAAAAATTTTGTTCAAAAATTTTGTGTATGAACGATAAGAGCGATATTTCGAAATAGAATTGTACTCCTTTACAAAAAAATTTTTTCAGAAAACTTTTGTCCAGTATGTGACTGTCTGGTTAGTGCGGATATGGACACATAAACTGCGGATGAAAAAGCGCATACTTTGTCAAGGAGAAGCAAAAACGTAAAAAAACGGACGAAAACGTACGAAAAACGGATACTGTGTAAATTCACCTTTAGTTTAAACATAACTGCGCGCGGAATTCGATTATGGTGCCTGAAGTGGAGACTTAGAAGAGAGTAACCTCACCTGCCAGTCACTTTCGTCGCTCGTTCTAACTTCTAATTGCAGTATGTTCCTTGGGTTAAAAATCCTTGGTTGATTTACATACTTGTACAGTACTTGTCATATAGGACAAACAGAGATGCACAAATCTTCATTGAGTCTCGGTAAGAAACAACTCTGGACGCACGAACTTGCATTTTTGCGTTCTTGAAATAGATACTTTACCGGCGTATAGGCTACTATTTACTGTTTGAGTGGCGAAATGGGGAGAAAGGGTGGCGGCTCGTTGTCGATGTCACTTCCTGCTCCCTTCATCACGTATGACAATTTGCCGGTCACAATTACAATAACTTAGTTCAAATGTGATAATTGCAATTAACGTTTTTTTTTTTTTGCTACTGTACTGCTGCAAAAATTTTTTTATTGTTTTGAAAGGTGTTCATGTACAGGTAAACTTTTGCAAAGGTGAAAATGTGCTAGATGCAAGAATAACATACCAAAAGTTCGGTTTCTTTGTTTATTTTATTTCAGTTGGAATACAGTCCTGATTAATGGTTACATGAAATTCTAACGCTTGATTTTCTGGTCGAACTTTAGATAAGAACAATCTTTTAAAAGCTTTCAAATTGCATATAATTTAATTACGGTGCAGGCACTAGCGTACCGAGGGGAGGCCACTGTACCATGGCCTTCCTCTCAGACCCTAAAAATGAAACAAGATAAAGCAAAACCAAGCAGTTTTAATAGGATGTACGTTATTACTTCGTAAATGCAAAAATAAATGCAAAAACAAATGTTTTGGTTTATCTTCTTCCTTCACAAATGACCTAGCTTTTTAATTCCGTAATATTTTTGAAGCATTTTCATTTTTCGATTTCATTCTTCTTATAAGTCTCGTAAAAGTATTGTACTAAAACTTGCTTCCAGAATGCACGAAAACGTGTATTTTTAGTGTAATTTTGCAGAATTTTTCCGGGGCATGACCCGCACCACCCTAGAAAGGTCTTGCCTTCAGCACTCTCCATAAACTTAATTTTTGACGTCACAGTTGGACACAGTAGCGTAGCCAGGGGGGCGGGTGGGCTTATGCAAGAATAAACAAAAAATTATTGTCTATATCATATTTTACTGGATTCATACTGCAGCGAACATACTGTAGGTATAATCTTGGTTATATCCTCGCCTGTGCATTTAAATTTATTTTACAATAAATACCTCAAAATATGTTTGGTTATCCTTGGGTAGAATTTGAAACCTCTGCTGAAATTTCGAGAATTAGCAAAATATTTGCCATAAATTCGTAAAAATTAAAAAAAAATGCTGCATATTTGAAAATTCACTGTAACGCAACAATCAAGTAATAATTTTGCGCGAGCGCATGTCATTGGTCTGCAACAAAAGCAAAGGCAAAGTGGCAAACAGTGTTTGTTAATGCTAAATACAATTACTGAATAATTTTCTATGAGGAACGTCTGGAATTTGCAAATCATTTATCGATTTTACGGTACTTAATGCCTTGTTTTCAAGTGAAAAATAGAAAAATGATTGTTATGCTCATAACAAGAAAAGGAGAGGCACAAGCTTGCGTAGCAGCACCGTTATTCTGTGCCTTCAACAATTCCATGTAGTGAGAGAGAGACCATGGAAAATCGGTAAAGTAACCGTCAATATCCAACTTCAAAAATTGCTCGTATTCGCGATACGGATCAGCGCCATAATTCCACAGCAAAAACTGATCTTCGTTGCGAAACGTATAGACGTGCACCTGCAACAAAAAAATTTTTGCTTTGTTAGGTCTGTTAGAGCAATTTCGGCTGTAAGCATTACATTTGCGGTTATAGTAATAATGATGTACCGGTCCAGCACAATTGTGCCATGGCAAAAAAACATATACATATATTGATTGAGAATATATAGCTCCTTGATCAAATCTGCGATTTGGTCAGGTTGAGCACTCTTGCTGGGCACGAAAGTTACCACAAGTGATAATTTTCGTGCAGTCTTTAAGACTCTATCTTTCAGCAAACCAGTACACTATCTGATCGCTGCATATAAAGGGACAAACCCCTAAACGGCTGGCCGTACTGCGACTGAGAATATATGTATTACGCGTTTGCAGGTTTTGGGCGACACGACTTATCTTATGCTAATATACTGGTTCAGGCGACACCACTTTCCACAGGTCGTATGAGGTCCAAAAGTTCATGCATGCTTAGTTATGTGATCATTAGACCCCAAATGTTAAAAAGTTTCGAACAAAAAAATACAACTTCTAAAGTCGCCTTAAACTTAAGGTAATTTCTTCGTTTTTTAACGCTGCAAAATACTGGTTTAGGCGACATTAGACATAAAATCCTAACAACCACATTAAGGCGACAGTATTTCCAAAACTACTTTTATCGCTTAAACTTAATTCAAAACAAACAAAAACTAGATGGGAGTTTGCCAGCAAACCCAGTGAACGACCGACGCATAGCTAATGCTGTGACTCTCAAAAGTACTTTTTGTCAACCATAAAATCAGCAATTATCCAAAAATATCTGATTATGGAACCTCCAGAAAAGTAGAGTCAAAATATTTGTCAGTTAAATATCTCCTGATATCATTAAACACTGGCACCCTAGCTTGAGCCGTTCAAAAATTGATTTTTGGGGGTCTATTTGGGGGGTCCCCGGGGGGATGGCACCCCCAAACTATGTCAAAATATTTCTTTGTTAAATATCTGCTGATATCAAAACAGACTGGCACCCAAGCTACTCAAAAAATTGATTTTGGGGGTCCATTTGGGGGGTCCCCGGGGGGGTGGCATCCCCAAACTATGTCAAAATATTTGTGTGTTAAATATCTACTGATATCATAAAACACTGGCACTCTAAGTTGAGCCGTTCAAAAGATTCATTTTTTGGGGGTCCATTTGGGGGGTCCCCGGGGGGATGGCACCCCCAAACTATGTCAAAATGTTTGTGTGTTAAATATCTACTGATATGATAAAACACTGGCACTCTGAGTTGAGCTATTCAAAAATTGATTTTTGGGGGGTCCATTTGGGGGGGTCCCGGGGGGGTGGCACCCCCAAACTATGTCAAAATGTTTGTGTGTTAAATATCTACTGATATGATAAAACACTGGCACTCTGAGTTGAGCTATTCAAAAATTGATTTTTGGGGGGTCCATTTGGGGGGGTCCCGGGGGGGTGGCACCCCCAAACTATGTCAAAATATTTGTCAGTTAAATATCTACTGATATCATAAAACACTGGCACTCAAAGTTAAGCCGTTCAAAAAATTGATTATTTGGGGGTCCATTTGGGGGGTCCCCGAGGGGGTGGCACCCCCAAACTATGTCAAAATATTTGTCTGTTAAATATCTACTCATATCAAAAAAAAGTAGAACTCTAGCTAGAGCCGTTCAAAAAATTGTTTTTTGGGGGGTCCATTTGGGGGGTCCCCGGGGGGGTGGCACCCCCAAACTATGTCAAAATATTTGTCTGTTAAATATCTCCTGATATCAAAAACAACTAGCACCCTAGCTTGAGCCAATCAAAAAATGTTTTTTTTGGGGCCCCATTTTTGGGGGGTTCCCGGTGAAGTTGCCTCAAAAAATTTGGGAGAAAAAATTGCATTTGCAGCTCAACAGCTTCGCACAAAAATTAGGTTTCGATGTTTTGTGGTTTAGGAGAAGAAGAGCGTACAAAAATTAGGAAGAAAAAAAAGGAAAAAGAAAAGAAATAAACGTCATCGCGGCCAAACGTGGGTCGGTTGGGATGAAAGGGTATCTTGAGACATATAACCATACAAAATATTTTTTGCCGTATTTAAGCCGTTTTTGACTGAAACCGCTTTTTACGCCAAACTTGCGGGGCGGTTTTCGGGTTCTAAAACCGAAGTCACGTGACCTATTGCCTCGAAATTGTGTACAAACATACAACTCATTTATCTCAAACTGCTGTCCAAATTTCATGTTGCTAGACCCAACCGTTCTCGAGTTATAAGCAAAAGTCTGAAATTTCGCACTCATTACTTGGAAAATGGCCGAGTAAAAACAAAGGAACACGCGACGCGAGCGTCGGTCGTTCCAACTAGAAACTCATAGCTTTGAAGGGTTAAAACAACCTCATTGCCATTATGGTAAAGGCAATTCACTACAAAAACAAAATAACTGGAACGACCGACGATCGCGTCGCGTATTCCTTTGTTTTTACTCGGCCATTTTCCAACTAACGAGTGCGAAATTTCAAACTTTTGCTTATAACTCGAGAACCGTTCGGCCTAGCTACATGAAATTTGGACAGCAGTTTGAGATTAATGAGTTCGAGGCAATAGGTCACGTGACTTTGGTTTTAGAACCCGAAAACCGCTACGCAAGTTTGGCGTAAAAAGCGGTTTCAGTCAAAAACGGCCTAAGTACGGCAAAAAATATTTCATATGGTTGTATGTCTTAAAATCCCTTTCATCCCAACCGACCCACGTTTGGCCGCGATGACGTTTATTTCTTTTTATTCCTTTTTTTCCTTTTTTTTCTTCCTAATTTTTGTACGCTCTTCTTCTCCTAATCCACAAGACATCGAAATTTAATTTTTTTGCAAAGTTGTTGAGCTGCAAACGCAATTACTTCTCCCGAAATTTTTTGGGGCAACTTCACCCGGAACCCCCCCAAAAAAAACATTTTTTGATTGGCTCAAGCTAGAGTGCTAGTTGTTTTTGATATCAGTAGATATTCAACAGAAAAATATTTTGACATGGTTTGGGGGTGCCACCCCCCCGGGGACCCCCCTAAATGGACCCCCCAAAAATCAATGTTTTGAATGGCTTAACTTTGGGTGCCAGTCTGTTTTGATATCAGTAGATATTTAACAGAAAAATATTTTGACATAATTTGTGGGTGCTACCCTCCCGGGGACCCCCCAAATGGACCCCCAAAAACCAATTTTTTGAAAAGCTCACTTTAGAGTGTCAGTGTGTTACGATATCACCAAATATTTAACACACAAACATTTTGACATAGTTTGGGGATGCCATCCCCCCGGGGACCCCCAAATGGACCCCCAAAAAAATCATTTTTTTGAACAGCTTAACTTAGAGTGCCAATGTTTTATGATATCAGCAGATATTTAACAGACAAATATTTTGACATAGTTTGGGGGTGCCACCCCCCGGGGACCCCCCAAATGGATCCCCCAAAAATCAATTTTTTGAACGGCCCAAGCTAGGGTGCCAGTGTTTTATGATATCAGGAGATATTTTAACTGACAAATATTTTGACTCTACTTTTCTGGCGGTTCCATAATCAGATATTTTTGAATAATTGCTGATTTTATGGTAGACAAAAAGTACATTTGAGCGTCACAGCATTAGCTACGCGTCGGTCGTTCACTGGGTTTGCTGGCAAACTCCCATGCAGTTATTTTAAACTGTTATTTTATCTCGGATAAGTAAAGTTAGAAAAAAAGTGTCCGCTATACCCCTATACCGAAGTGGTAACGTTTCCGGGACATGAATTATTACTGAAGAAAACCAGTGGTGTAATTGAAATATTGAATTGGTGTTATTCAAAACATAAGAATTAGTACAAGATTAAATCGTTTCTACCAATTTAGTTCAAAGTCATTTCATATAAAGACAAATAAATCCAGATCCGTATGAAGGGGTTGTATCGGAAGCATTTGCCCAAATACATTCCACCCAAATCAGATCTGTGTAGAGGAGGCAGAAGTTTCATTTAGTAGCATTCAAAATAAGTTGGTCAATAACAAACATCCAGAGTGAAAATTAAATTATCCAACACCACGCAGCGTCAAAGTTAGTTAATGTTATACAAAGTAATTTTAAACCAAAAAAGTGCCATATTTATGAAACAATAAGAAAATACATTGAGTTAGACTAAAAGCAGTAAAATATACCAACCAGGCCTACTTTGAGAATAAACACTACTACTTAGGTGTTATTTTAAATTAATTCAAAGCATACATTTTTTTGTCAAAAGATAAGAACTGTTTGAGAGAATCAGCTGACACTTTGCAGTATATTGATAATTGCCACATAAATTAGCTTATAGTAAAACTATACCACATTAAATAAACCAGCAAAATTTGCAGAAATTTGAAAAGCATAGTAGCCTACTTTAATAATTGAAATAAAAAAAGGAACTAAAATAAATAAAGTAATTTAACTCATAAAACAGTAGGAGTAATATTCACCACTGTAAAACAAGTAGATCTTTTTTAATAATAATTTAGTTGTGATGTTTTGACGTTTGCTGGCCAGAGCTTTAATGTTTAATCGTTTGCGTGCTATCTACCTAAAGGCTGCCAGCGCGGAAGCCTAGGGAGGAGTTACCAGAACGGCGACTACTTAGAAAACTGGTGACTACTTAAAAAAACTGGTGACTTAAAAAACTACCTAAAAACCTACTTAAAAAACTAATGACTCTTCCCTAGGCTTCCGCGCTGGCAGCCTTTAGGCCAGATAGCACGCAGACGATTAAATAGATCTTTTTTGTTACCAGGAAGAATAACAAAACAAAAAAAATCAAATCTATAGTGCTTAAAAAAATATGCCATTTTAGAATATGCACTCTTATAGTTGCCAGATGCAGAATTTTTCCACCAATTTTTTTTCAATTTATTTTTTTCAATCTTTGTAAATCTAGCGCTTGCTTTGTCGGTAATTTTCATCATTATACTCTTCGCGATGTACCGAGAGTGAAAATATGACTGAATGCCAGGTTAATGTACGAAATTAGGTTTCAGCTTTACCCGCTGCTCCGGTCATATTAAGACCTCAAATTCAATAACAAAAATCAAAAGAAATCAGTAGTACCACTGCTATAAAATGAAACAAGCATTTTTCCTGAAAATTGTATGCAAAAACATCGGCGTAGTTTCCTGCAAGAGTGTAAATCATCCAGACTTCCAATGCTGTCAATTGCCCTGCCTGTCGACTGCAATGTGTACACTGAGCATCAAAAAACGCTTTCAAAATATTGTGGGAACTTATTCTATTCTATTAAGCCTATGTGGTAAAAACTCAATTGTAACGAACATGCGGTACTCTCATGGTTGCCGGATATAGATTTTTTTTACCAATTTTTTTCCATCTATTTTTTTTATTGAAAAGACGCTGTTTTTTATCGAGCTCATTTGAAGGTTCGGGGGATTACTGAGGACCAAATTCGAGGTCTTTTGGAAACCATGCCGGGTATTCGGATTTTTTTTGAGAAAAAAAAAGTATACATAGTCTGGAAAAAATTTAACTTCAGGGTAGATGAAGACCTTTTTGATAATAATGCATTTTTTGACAACCTCATTTTTGTTTTGGCTCTGATTTGGGTTTTTATCGAATTATTCTGGCAACACTGTACTCTATGTAAATACACAAAATATTTTACTTTTAAGTCATGTTCGTGAGCTCTTTCGATGAAATCAGTTGTGCGAAAGATGGAGTTGCTTCGGTCAGCTTGAACGATGGTTTCTTTTGAAGTTCCGATGCCGTAGCAAAAACTTGATAGTTCAGTCATTTTGCTGTCCGTGATCGAAACTGTAGTAAGAAAAATTAAAGGCAGATTTGTCCTGGTGGACATATATGTTATGCTATCTTCACTGAAAGATTGGATGAAGCAAGGTGACGTGTTTTGAGTGTAGCCGTATTTTTGCAAAGAATCCAACAGAATATCTTCTACTGTCGTATTGTGCGACGACAAAAAGTCATTGAAAAATGACGGAATTTTTGTTTCCGGGTAAATACCAACGATACGTTTGTTGGTAATGTTCTTAGCCACCGCTACATAATCATCGAAACTAGCCAAAGGAAATTTCCCGTTGTAAGATTGATCTCGATATGAACGGCTTTGAATCTAAATGAAGTACTGTTTTCAGATAATACTCTAGACTATACTTCACTACTATGCTCTTTGTGACCTGTTGTTTGGCTGGATAATTCTTCTTCTGGTATTTTCACAAATCCTTTCGCAAGTTACCGGTACTGTAGTGTGTATTTTACTCCTGTTACTGGGCAGCATCAGATGCTAACTATTGGACGTTTCACCTTTTCATTGCAACGACTACTTCGTTCTTGGAGAAATCGGTACCTGCTTCTTGTGATCCAATGTTCGTGTGGATTTCTTCGAATTCTTGTCCACTGAATTTGTTGCATGTTCAGAGCAGAGATAATCACCGAGCAGAGATAATCGTCGTGAAACGTTTTATCCAAAAACGCAACAACGTGACAGTGGCGGATCCAGAAAATTTTGGTGGGGGGGATTTTAAGCACAAAACCGCAAAAATTCGGATGTCTTCACCAAAATTGGGAGTGATTTTTCGGCCGAAATCGGAAATTCAAACGATTTTTTCGCCCAAAATCAGGTGTTCTCCAAAAAAAAAAAAAAAAAAAAGGTCTTCACCAAAGTTGGGAGTGATTTTTCGGCCGGATTCGTTACGTTTAGGCTGGTTGGGGGGGATGCATCCCGAAATGGAGCCGAATTATTCGAAATAGAGGCTGATTTTTCGGCCAAAATCCTTACTTTTAGGCTGGTGGGGGGGATGCATCCCCCCCATCCCCCCCCCTAAATCCGCCACTGCAACGTGACCATTAAACCATGGTGCGGATTGAACCCAGATCATGCGATAAAGACCATCGTAAAAACGACGCCTTTACCCTCTCTGCCACGTTGCCGCCAACAGACAAATAATAATTGCCAGCAGCGTAGCCGGGGGGGGCTCGAGCCCCCCATTGGCATGAAAAGTATGCAAAATCTCACATTTTTAGTGCTTTTGAGGCCGATTTTTGCTCAAAAAATGAAAACAGCTCCCCCCGAAGGGATTTGGTGCCGAAGTTGTAAAGGATTTGTCGTGATTCGGCCGGAAGAACCGTTTGAATTTCCGATTTCGGCCGAAAAATCCGTCTCAATTTCGGTGAAGACCTTTTTTTTTTGGAGATCACCTGTTTTTGGGCGGAAAATCCGTTTGAATTTCCAATTTTGGCCGAAAAATCCGTCTCAATTTCGGATAAACCGTTTGAATCTGATTCAAGAGCAATGGAAATTCGGGTCAAGGTCGCTTACAGTTGTCTCACTCTTTCAAAAAAGCCCCCGCCCCCCCTTTTTCCAAATCCTGGCTACGCGCCTGATAATTGCTATACACACAAATAATAGAAATTCAGCCAGAAATTGCTGAAAAAAAATTGTATACCACTACCAACTCTACATCCAAAACTGCTGTTTGTTATACTGCAGGTTATCAAGTCTTAGAAATATCAATCAAAAACTAACTTTTTGGATGGTTTGAAGTTCTTCTAATGTGAAATCAATCGTGAAATAATCGGTTCTCCTTGTTCCTAATATAGTATAAGTTTTAACACGATCTTTGAACTGCGGATAGCTGGCCACATTTGTCGATTCATTCAACCATGCATCGTGGGAGCAAATCAGTTTTTGATCCTGGAGTACAGAACAAAATAATCGGATGCCACGTATTAAAAGATGAGCGCCTATCAAAATTTATCAGCAAGAATGCACAAAGCAAAAAACTAGATTCTTCATACTCTACAGTAGTATAGTCTTATCTTCAAAACTGACGCAATATGACTGTACTGTAGTTGCGTTAGTATTTTCAAGTTTTGTCAAACCAAAATCTTATTTTTTCTCCATTATCTTATATTCGCTGTATTACGCCGAAGCGTACATCAGTATCGAGTTGACGGGGCCCATCTCCTCGTTTTTTGCACAGCAGGCAACATCTTCTTTCGAAGAAATCGCAGAGGTGGCGAAGCGTTGGCAAGACTAGTGTCGAATTTGACCTGCTCGAAATTTGAACCTCAGACTTCCCGCTTCAGGAGCGTACGCGTTACCGCTCCACCAACTGGCTGGTTTTGTCACTGTAGAGAAAATTAAAGCATTGCGTTGTTTGGAAGTATAAACTTCGGAACGCATTATGAATGTTACAAAGTAGACACAACCACTGGTAAAAATTAAAATAAAATTAAAAATACATTAAAAATTAAAAGTAAATTAAAAGTAAAAATTAAGTTAACGTTGCATCGATACACTGGGAAAAGCAGGTGTGTTTTACGCAAATAGCATCTTATTCAAACGCTAGATGCTATTATTAATGTTGCTGAAGTAGCTTGGTACAGTAGAATTCGTCTAATTCGTCATCGGCTTATTCGTCAGTTCGCTTAATTCGTCACATTTTCCACAGTCCCGGCAAAATTTTTGTCTATTACTTGCATTCCAGTTCGTCTAATTCGCCATCGTCTAATTCGTCAGTTTCCTAATTTGTCAGTTCGCATAATTCGTCACATTTTTATATACCCAAGAAACATTTTGTTCGGCTTATTCGTCATTTGCAGATTCGATTCAATGTTCAAGCGATATGCAGTTTATTCACGCAGCCTCAGTGGTTAGTTTAACACGTGTGAAATGTAAAACAAACAACGAGTCCTTATCGGATTATAGTCTACAGGAAAATCTCGTTGCAGCAACACAAAAGGACGAGGTGCGGAGCGCGTTTTAACTACAGAGCATTAACTATACCATCTGATAGTCCAGAAGATTTTAAATGGAGTACTGTAATTATAGAGATTAAGCGTAACAAAAAAAGAGCAACTACAGTTTGAACAGTAAAGAGTAAACTGTATAAGTGCGCTTTCTGCGTTTCATTTCAGGTTATTGCCAGAGTAAAGTTACAAAAAATCAACGTCAACCAAAAGCTCCGAGTGCGCAAACTTATATCGCTCTATATTCGGCAATAAAGGTGCATTGTATTCAATAACATACATAAGAAACTGCGTTAACAGCAAAATAAGGGCCTTGTAAACAAGCTGTATAGAGTTTTTACCTGTTCGCATATTTCTTGAGTTCGCCTAATTCGTTACTTTCTTCTAATCCCCTTAAGGTGACGAATTAGGCAAATTCTACTCTACAACAAAAAGTCGGAGTTGGTCAAAAATTGCCTCAGAAACTAATCGCTTGAAATAAATAAATAAAAAGCTTACTTTTGTTACTGCCAAATCGCATTCAATCACATCAGCACCTTGTTCAATAGCAAGTTGATAAGCAGCGACTGTGTGTTCTGGACGCATACCTAAAAACCATTAATTAAATATAAAAAATCAGTGACGCAAACCGGCGAGGGGCTGAGTAAGTACGTAAATTTATTTTTGGGCCTAAGCCGCATACGATGAAAAAATAAACAAAGCGTATAATTATGATCTCAGAATCCAAGAAGCACAGAACAATTGTGAGGTCTATAGTAGTTAAGACGCTCCTTGTCGTCGTCATTTTTAATACGATCAAAAGGGCATTTGAAATAATATTACAAACAATGTAAGCTATGCTGTTAACGTACAGCACAAAAGGAAAAACAAAAAAGAAAAAACAAACAAAAAACACAGGAAATAATCAAACACATACTTGAGACAGGAAATAATCAAAGCCATGTTTGAATTACAAAGTCACGAATGAAGTTAAATAAACACACATTAAATTGCTGTACTTTAATTTCTCGCCTTGTGAAACAAAATTAAGTTTTTTTGATTACAGCAGAAAAATAAAAACAATGTCAATACTGCGCTAGGCCTATAATTTTCCTTAACCAAGCCCCTCTTAGCCAAGTCACCTTGAAAATTTAACCCCAAAATACAAGCGTTTCCGCATGTTTCGGCCTTGAACTGTAAGTAAAGGAAGCTGAAGGGGCTAGGTAATTTAATTCTTTTATCTGCCTTCCGTATCTTTGCAATTTCTTTCTTTCAAATGACTCTATGCACATACGAAATGTGACCCAAATCGCGGAAAAATGGCTATTTTTTTCAAGTAATCTAAAAAATCACGCGGCGGCTCATGGCTTCCGGCGTCTGAGGGACCACAACAAGACCCCGTCTATGATACGCTTGAGTTGCACCAAAATGCTCAATACGCTGTCCAATTGATATTTTTGGAACTGAAACAATTTAACTTTTAGTTTAAGCTCCCCATTTGCAAAATAGCTGGTTGCGCACTTGTTCAAATTACCGCACAATTTACTGTAGTTAAAATTTCAATATAGTTTTTGAAATTTTTTATTCTCATTTTGTGACTGCGGTTGTAGATATATTCAACAAATAAAAATGATATCCCCCTAAAAAGTTTTCGGAAACCCTGAGTTTTTTCGCTCAGCCTGAATTTAAAGAAAAAGCGAGGGTTTTACCAAAACTGGATAAGTTATTTGATGTTACTGGAAGGATATATATCATTTAGTCTCTTTTTTAACAAGAAATTCAGGCTGAGAAAACAGCCCAAAATGAGAAAACAGCATTTCAAAAACAGCATATTTTGATAAGCTACAGACAGTATCCAGTGTGTTAGTGGTACAATCAAACCTTTGATTAACAGCCTAAGCATAAGCGTAGTCAGGGGGGGGGCAAGGGATCCCCCCTCCGCAATCGAAATGCCATCAATGATCAAAATGTGACAAAAAAGCCTTGTTTCTTCAGTTTCAGCTTGTTTTAGTATCGTTGCATAAAACAGTACACGTGTACAATAGTAATTAACAATAATATTCACAACCAAGGGGCCCGGGCCCCCTCAATTCAATTTTGCCAATCAATTTAAATGTTTAACCCAGGTGAAATTAAAGGTTTTTGTCCTAAAAGTTGCTATATCAGGCCCTCATCTAACCTTCTTATGAACGTAATGCAATAACCAGGGTTGGATTTACAGTATGGCACAGGCCCATGGGTTCCGCGCTCAGATGGTAAGATTTTTTTTGGTCTTCACCTATATTTGGCAGGAAATGTTTCGAAAATTCACAAAGTGCCATGGCCCCTGGAAAATGTGAATCAGGCCCGGGAACAACATGGTTAGTAGGCGTAACCATCTATTGTATACCTTTTTGCAGCAACAATTCACCTCCACCTCGCCAGTTTCTACGCACAAAATACTTTAAAAAAAAGAAATTAGCTCGTGGGAAATTCTTATTGAACAAATCATTGAATATCAATTGAAGGGGCCTGGGCTCCCTGGCCGTGCATGTACTCCAATAACTGGTTAATTTCATGGCAAAACAAAACTCTCTAAGGAAAATCTTCGAGTGGATTATTATTTACCGCTAAAATATTTCTCCTGCTTGAGACGAATTCCTTACAAAATTTAACATCAAAATGTAAAATTTTAAACGTGTTTTGGACTGAAATTGCAGTAAAAGAAGGATTGAACAATTTAATTTTTTCAATTGGCTTTCAAATGTTAAAAATCTAGTTCTTTCAAATGGCTCTGGACACGTGCGATATGTGATTTGATGGCATTAAAATTTCAAAAAAGTCGCCCAACGGCTGGGGGCCTCGTAACTAAAGACCCCCATAACTCCGGCGACTGGGAACTCTGCCCCAAAACCCCCGTCTGTGTTACGTTTGAGTTACACTAGTTAAAGGCGGTGAATCATCCAGCCAATTCCGGTGGTTTGCAATAGCTAAAATTGAATTATAATTTTTGATATTTTTTGTTTTGATTTTGGGACTGCGTTTGCAAAGATATTCAACAAATACAAAAAGATGTCCCCCCGAAAAAAGTTTTTTGAAACTCTGAGTTTTGATCTTCCCGCCAAAACCACAGTTCACTAAACTATTAGGCCTACTGTAATCTTATTAAACTATTAGACCTAACTATCTCTAAACTATTAGGCCTACTAGTTTAGAGATAGTTAGGCCTAAACTATTTAAAATTAAACTATATCTAAACTATTAGGCCTACCACAGTTCTCTAAACCATTAGGCCTACTGTGGTTTTGGCGGGAAGAACAAAAGTCAGAGTTTCCAAAAACCTTTTTCGAGGGGACATCTTTTTGTATTTGCTGAATATCGTTGCAACCGCAGTCCCAAAATTAAAACAAAAAATATCAAAAAATATAGTTCAATTTTAGCTATTGTAAACCACTGGAATTGGCTGGATGATTCACCGCCTTTAAGTACCAATTACAGGCCAAGGCTTTTGATCTTCTATTCAACGATATCTTTGCCCCACAAAAACTTCCTATTTTGAAAATTTCTGATGACGTCATTGCATGTGATTTGTGGTTTGCCCCCTCCCATTCAAAAATCCTGGCTACGCTTACAAGACTTACTGTTTCGTAATTAACTTTAGTCTTTTATTCCTCGTCAGTATAGCTAGGACTACAGATATGAAAATGAGCGTAGAAAGGCAAAGAATCGTAAATTAACCAGATCATAACTTTTTTTTGATTTCTCAGAAAATTTTATATATTTGATTTTAGATTTTATAAAGTACCAGAATTGGTTGTATGGTTCACCCCCTTTCAGAGCCCTGAGTGCTCTCATTTTGTCGTTTTATTTTAATACAGATTGTCCTCAAGTTTCCAAGACCAAAACCATTCATTCACACTGAAAAGGGTTGCGTTTTGTATCGAGTACAATTATTCCAAATTGCTAAGATTTTATTCAGAGCTCAGCATCTTCATGTTGAAATTTACAGTTCAAAGCACTTATGAAATACAGTACATTTTACTTGCGCAAGTCCATTTAGTTGCTTTCAAAATATCAATACAGTGTTCCATATCTTTTCATACACGCTCTATAACATGCCAGCATATACTTTGTTCAAACATGGCAATGTTTGCGGTTTATACCACAATCCAGTCAAAGATCTTGCCTTGCAGAGCCATTGAGAGAAATTCCGGGACCGTGGCACAGCACGATGAGATAAAATTTTCACAGCGGAACGGAAACATTTTTTCTCCGGATTTGGACTTATTTTTTGCTCGAATCTATGATGAAGACAAAAAAAAAAGACTGCTGGATTTGAACAGGCACGCAACCAAGATTTTGTTAAGAAGGGTTGGAGCTTGAATTAAGACTTAAATTTTGTTGTCTAAAAACTGTGTAATCTAAGCGACGTACTGAAGTAATCGATGTAACTCAAAGTTATCACAGGCTAGGTTCTGTGGGCGAAGCCTCCAGCCGCCAGGCGATTTTTGTGATTTTTCGACACAAAAACCATTTTCAAAGCTATTTAAATCACATTTTGCTCGTGTTTGGAGCCTTTTAAAAGAACTAAATTGATAAAACTAGGAAGTCATTTGAAAGAGTTAAATTGCCCAGCCCCTTCAGCCCCTCTACTTTCAGGTCAAGTTCAAAACACTTTTAAACGCTGGTATATCTTGATTTAAATTTTCTAATTCGAACCTCCTAAATCTGGACGGACCCCCGAAATTCCCGGACCTGGGTACTTTTACCCCCGCTCTCAACTGCCCTGTTGCCATGTTTCGTACACGCATTTGCTTTAAAAGGATAACTAATCCTCAACACGATATCAATTAGCACGAAAGTTTACAAGTGGACTACATCTTTCTACCGATAACAAACAAGTAATCGGTTAGGAAATGTTTGCTTAAGCCATGCATACAATCAAACATTGATATTTTATTTGGACAGAACTGCATATTTTAAGCTACTTATTGCTTACCCGAACTGCCGCGATGTGCAATTATTACAGGTCGGTCAGATGGGAGTCCTTCGATATCGGGTTTTTGAGCAAAGGTGTTGCTAATAAAAGCAAGGACAAAAAAGCCTAAAATTATTAAAATCATATTACAAATTGTAACTAAACAATAACTTTTTGCTTTTAGGTCACTTTGCTCGACAAAAAAACTATACAATTCAAATCAACACTCTGCGATTATTCCCCAGAAAGTGTTTTTGGTCAAACCACAACGAGAAGTTTCAGAACTAAAACCCACGGCATGCGTCTTGGGCTTCAAAGAACCCTACAAGAGAAGCCGCAGAGGTGGCAAGCCGTGGCGAGTGATTGCAGTGTTTCAACTTTAGTCAGACCCGATCAAAATCAAGTCTATGACCTCCTGCTTCAGAGTATCGGCGGTGAGCGCGCTTTTCTCTCTAGCTAGTGAGCGATTATTACTCAGCGCGGGAAATCGTAGAGAAGTCTAAAAGAAACTTTGGAAATACTGTAGTTTTACCTTGAAAGTTTTGGTGAGCTTGGTGTTTTACGTTTTGGATTTTGCAAGAGCAAAATATTAAAATAATCATTAACAGCTATATGTTTACAAGTAGGTAAATGCAAAATTGCTACAAATACGACATTGGTGTTTTTGAAACATCCATTCTTTTTCCTCTCATTTTTTCTCTGATTTGTAGGCTACTACGCTTAGCATTTATTTTGATCTAAGAATAAAAAATTGTTTTAATGGTGAATTATATATATTCCGACTATGCATCCATAGTTGAAATTTAACCCAGATACAAAATCGTCTCAGCAACGATAGTTTTTGCTGGTACAGTACTAATTTGTGATGTTAAGAATTCAGGTCTCACAAAAAATACCGTTAAGAAGCTACGTAACTTACCAATTCCAAAAACTGACCACGACATTGCGGATAAAAACTACGAAATACTTGCTGTTATATTTTATTCCTCTTGATCTGATTAATGTTCTCTCTTAACTAATTTTGTCTATTTGCTCCATGGTTGATCGTTTGGCAAATGAACTAAAAAGTCCAACATTGAAACAAAATTTCGGCGCACTTACGCCACCTGACGAGTTCTTATTCATTAAATTGGTTTGTTAAATTGAGTAATTTTTTAATGCTTCGATATAAATCATTAAAATAAAATATAATCTTAAAAGTGACGGAGTAGGCATAAGTAATGACTTACTAAATTTAGACTCATGGGTTGGTTCATTTTTTTTTTGACTTCTTTACTAAACTTAGTTATGATTAAAAAATAGCTGATAATAATTTAATTGTGATGTTTTGACGTTTGCAGGCCGGAGGTTTAATATTTAATCGCTTTGCGTGCTTCTGGCTTAAAGGCTACCAGTGCGGAAGTCTAGGAAGAACCACCAGAACGGCGATTACTTAAAACAAGTAACGCGAAAAAGTTATCCTCCCACAGGATTCGAACCTGCAGCCTATTTTAAAAAATAGCAGTCGAAATCACGAAAACAAAGGCACTGATTTAGCGTATTGTTATAATTTATAACACTGAAATATGGTTAAACTTTAATAAGGCTGTGTTGATTTTTTCCTTTTTTTTTTTTGTTGAAAAGAAAGCGAAATTAAATCGTTCACTCAATGAAGCTCGAACAACCACCGAGAAAATGACAAATCTTGTATTGGGTTTTAAACCATTCTAAAAAATAAATTGGACAACGTATGTGTAACATCTGTAGCGTTTCCAGTTAGATTTGAACCCACCTTTTATTTTTTCAGATTTGTTGTTTCTTGTTTTATTTACAGTAAGTGCGCTGTATAATAATCAAGCAGCGTACGTTTTTGATTTTGCATTGCTTTAAAAACAGTGTCGTCGCGATGGGAGGTCCATACCCCCTATAACGGCTGCTTGCACCCCCCTCCATTTCTGTTTACTCAAAATACTGTTATTGGAACATCATGTAACCACACGACAACAGACAATGATGGAAAAGGAAATAATAGCGTTCAAACATAATTCTCGTTTGACGTTTCTAGATTCTTTGCGAAATTACTGGCTGGGTATGATATGGCGTGGCAGACGATTTTTCCATATTCCACACTAGCAATTTTCTTCCACTTCATTTCCATTCCAAGCTAAAAATCTTCCATTCCATATTCCATTCTATGCTAAAATTTTCTTCCATATTCCACTCCATACTTTCATACCCAATTTAGTTTAGACCGGAAGCTAAGCTAATTTGCATTGTACTTTTGTAACGTTGAGCATGCCTTTACAAGTAGTCGCTTGCGAAGGTAAGCAGTATGGTACGATGCATCTCATGCCATATTTGAAGCACTATCGCAATGAGTTGCCATAAAAATTTACTCAGCATGAAAATTAGGTTGAATAAGATAAACTTAATCAACAGACAATAGGTTGACCGGTATCACTGGGTTTAACGATTGCAAGTCTGCAATAACGCCAATTATGAAATTTGGCGTAGCCAAACTGCCAAAAACATTTCACAAAAATACCGAAAAAAAGTTTAAACACAAAAAAAACAACAAAGAATTAAGCTCAACCAAGAATAGAAAATAAATACAGATTTTTCTTACAATAGAAGAAAAAGTTTTGTCACTTGGAAAAATCGGTGCCATTGCTATGGCGAGCCCGGGGAGCTTTGCCCCCATTTTGGTTTACTAAAATTACTTTTTTTAGAACATCATGTAACGACAAGAAAACCGACAATGATGCTAAAAGAAAAAATAACATTCAATTCTACCTACTTAACTAAAGTTGCTTACGTTAGCAGTATATTGAAGTTTTTAAATACCGAAAGTTTGGTGGTTCAAGTTTCAAACACCAGATTTAACGTCCAAAGTTTACACCCCTGAACTTAATAGGCCATCAAGTAATTAAAGTGCCGTCGCTACGGGGAGCCAGGGGGCCAGGGGGGCCGTGTCCCCACTAACGACTGCTTGTGTCCCCCCATTTTGTTATGCTCAGAATACTTCTTTTGGAACATCACGTAATGACAAGACAACAGGCCTTAATGGAAAAATAAATGATAACGTTCAAACATAATTCTCGTTTGAAGTTTTCTCCGTTCTTTGCAAAATTGCTGGCCACCAACTGTTGTACATAAACGTGACGCAGTAATCCGCCTTATTAACACGCTTTTACGGATATGTCGCGAAATAGGGATGTAAGCCAATAGAATCGTTATCGGTACTTCGTTAGTGATTATGACCCGAAATAATACGTGAAAACACTTTTTAAACGACCAACTGTTTTTGTTTTTTAGAGCGCACTCAAGATTTTTTTAGGTTGTAGTCAGTTGCGGAACCAGGGGAAGGGGTTAAGGGGCTTCAGTCTCTTTAGTCAAGTCATTTAGAAAATCTAACCCCAAAATACCAGCGTTTAAACGTGTTTTGGACTTGACCTTAAGTATAAGGGAAGCTGAAGGGGCTAGGCTATTTAATTCTTTCAATGACTCCTGAATTTTAATTTACTGTAGTTGTTCATATGGCTTTAAAAACGTGCAAAAAGCGATTCAAATGGCGTTAAAATCGCTATTTTTTGCCGCAAAATCACAAAAATCACCCATCGGCTGGGGGATCTGCCCCCAGGCCTTCTCTGTGATACGGTTGAGTAACATTAATTTGTTCAACACGGACATAAATTAGACTATTTTTATACAAAAAAACAACAAACTTTTGGTTTAATTTCTCTCCCTCCCTCTAAGCAAAATCCTGGTTGCGCTTCTGGTCGCATTCACTGCACACTGATTTTTCTAACGATTAAATGGGCCGCATACGAAACGAGTCAAGAAACGCTGCCGGCCTTATACGTCTTCTTTTTCAGACATGAATGCAAAATTTTTTAAATAGCGCATAATTTGTAGCCGTAAAATGTCAGTTTTTATGCGCAAAAGTTCAGTCTATTTTGGCCCCCCCCACTTTCGGCTAGTGCTCCCTCACTTTATTTGCTCTGGCGACGGCGCTGAGTAATTAGGCTCATCATATCAATTTCAAAACCATAAACGTTTGCATCGTATTCAATTCAAAGTATTCTAAGCCCGAAGTAAGTGTTTCTCAAACCATAGGTCGGGATGCACAAAAGACCACTAAGCGTTTACGGATATAGTGGCACAACTACGAGGGCAAAGAGAGCTTCAGCCGTCCTTCCTCCCCCCCTCCGTCCCCTTGCCAAGTCACTTAAAGAATTTAAGCCTAAAATGAAGGCGTTTAAACGTGATTTTGAATCAACCTGTAAGCTGTACTTAAATTATAAAATTTTGCATTGGGCGGACGCTTTCGCAGCCTTGACCAAATGCATTCTAAAAGCAGATGAAATGCGGAAATTTTGCTTCATGTTCAGATGCTGTCCCCGAATTCGATTGAAGACCAAAAAATAAAAAGATCTTCACCGCAATTTGGTACTATATTCGGCCGGAATTTGGGATTTATTCGTGCTGACAGCCACTTTTTCTTGTAATCATACAGACGCTTACTCTTAATGAAGAGAGCGCTGAAATCTCGTCGTGGGACGCGTCCGCCAGCGTCTTCCCTGCAATTTAAGTACTGCCTGTAAGTAAAGTAGGGGCTGAATGGGCAGGGCAATATCATTTTTTACTGGCTTCTAAGTCATTAGCAATTTAATTCTTTCAAATAGCTTTAAAAACGTGCGAAACATGATCCAAATGGCGTTGAAATAGTTTTTTTTTTTTGAAAAATCAAGAAATCGTCCAGTGGACAGGGGCTTCACCCCCAGACCCCCATTTATATGAAATGATTGACTTGCAGCACTATGCTCAACTCGCCACCTAATCGAGGCATTTTTCAAACCAAAAAATTTAACTTTCAAGCCCCGCCTTTAGCAAAATCTTGGTTGCACGTCTGTTTATAGGTGTGTCGCAGAGTAGAAATGTAGACCAACAAAATCGATTATTTCGTTTTTTTTAAAGACCAGCTGTTTTTGTTTTTTTTAGATCACACTCAAGGTTGTTGAAGTCGCAGTCACTGCTTCAGATAGACTTTTTAAGTGATTATGGGCCGGAAACAGAAGGAGCTAACAAACGCCATCGGACTTACATGTCTCTTTTTTAGTCATGATTACAAAATTCCAAAATTGCGCATAATTTGCTGCCGTACAAAATCAGTTTTAATGTGCAAAAGTTCAGTCTATTTTAAAACCTCCTCACTTCGTACACTCTGGCCACGGCATTTGGCAAATTGTTATTCTCCAAATAAAAATCAAGCCAGTCAGCATCAATGCAGCTGCAAATTGCAATGAACATATTCTATAATCTGATGATGCAATGTCTACACTGTTTGCGCAATGTTCATGACCAAATTGCCCCATTAATTTGTCGACAGATGATTAGCTGCTAAACGCTTCCAAATAGTTTTAGGCCTAGTTATCTCTATATCCGTATCTGTTTTTCTGCAAATGGCATGAGCGAACTCTAGTATGAAATAGGTATGGAAGTATACGGAAGATTGTCTTCCATTCCATTCTTAAAATCTTCCATTCGATTCTATTCTGGCATCTTCCATAATCCAAACCAAAATTTCCATTCCATTCCATTTTCCCTTCCATTTCATACCATTCCCTGATTGCAAGCAATCAACAGCTGTACATCAATGTGACCATAGTCACTAAATATATTGTAATATTTAGTGACTATGATGTAACGCAATAATAACCCGCCTTATTAACACGTCTTTACGGATATGTCGCGGAAGAGAGATATTAAGCAGCAGAATCATTGCCGGTACTTCGTTAGTGATTATGACATGAAACCATAGGTTAAAACATTTTTTTCAAAGACAAACAGTTTTTGATTTTTGGAGCTCACTTAAGATTTTTAGGTCGTTGTGAGTGGAGCACCAAGATGAAGGGACTTAAATCCCTTTAGCCAAGTCACTTAGAAAATCTAATCTCAAAATACAAGCGTTTAAACGTATTTTAGACTTGACCTAAAATAAGGGGGGTGAGGGACTGAAGGGGCAAGGCAATTTGATTCTTTCAAATGACTTCTAAATTTTAGCAATTTAATTATTCATATGGCTTTAAAAAGTGCAAAATGTGATTAAAATGGCATTAAAACCGCTACTTTTTTGATGCAAATTCACAAAAATCGCCCAGTGGCTGGGAGCTCCATCCCCAGGCCCCCGTCTATGACACACTTGAGTTGCATCAGTTTGTTTAGTAGGGGCCTAAATTAGGCAATTTTTGTGCAAAAAAAAGGTTTTGGTTCAAGCCCCCCCTTTTAGCAAAATCCCGGGTGCGCGTCTAGTAGCATTCACTGCTGCAGATAGATTTTTCAAGCGATTATGGGCCGCAGAGGAAACGAGATAAAAAACGCTGGCGGCTATACTCACTCTAAGCTGCGCGGCGCGCAGATAGCCTCGAAACCCCACGCAGAACTTCAGTTCTGCCGCGCACTGCAGAAGTGTTGATAAGACAAGGTAAATACGTGCGTTTAATGAGAAGCAAAAGTGATAAATTGAGGTTACAAAGTCAAGGGGATCCGAAATACCGGCTGAAGTCGGTCCCGATTTGTGAAGATCTTTTTCTTGTTTTTTCGTCTTCACTTGTATTTGGTGGCGAAAATCCAAGTATCTGGGCTAAACTTTACCGAATTGCGGCGGAGACCTTTTTTTTTGGTCTTCACCTGAATTTGACGGCGAAACTCTGGGCTAAAATTTTCCCAAATTGCGGCGCAAACCTTTCTTTTGCAGCTCACACGACCTTTCATTCGCGCACACTATGCAAGCTCTTAGAGGGAACGTAGCCTGGCGGTCTTACGTAGGCGTAGCCAGCCGGGGGGCCCGCCCCCCTCCAATCGCAAATGCCAGCATTGATGATTTCACCTGGACTTCAGACCGTGAAGACCTTTTTTTTTGTTTTTTTTTGGTCTTCACCAAATTTTCAGGACAAATTCAGCTCTTCAGCCAGTGAAGACCTTTTTTCGCCGTTTTTTGATGTCGGACTCCACATTTCCTGTTGTGGTTTGGCCCCTCCCCAATCCTAAATTGTTCTCCAACTAAATTTCGGCCCCCCAATGAAAAATCCTGGATCAGATTGTGAAGATCTTTTTTTTGGTCTTCACCTGGGCGATTTGTGGTTTGGGCCCCCCAAATGAAAAACCCTGGCTACGCCCTTACTGTCTTATGGGTCTCTTTTTTCAAACATAAATACAGAATTTTTAAAATTGCGCATAATTTGAAGCCGTACAAGATCTAAAGATCAGTTTGTATATTCAAAAGTTCAGTCTATTTTAGTGCCGCCCCTCCACTTTCGGCTAGCGCCCCTTCAATTCGTTTGCTCTTGCGACAGCGCTATTTAAAAAACAGATTTTCTTTTAACTCAACCTTCATTTTGTAGTCTGATATTGATTGGCCCTATTTAAATTTGACCAACATAAACTGTCAAGTTAAGTTAAAATTTAGTTTGCGGTCTACGACTTTTATGCGCGTACGTTTAGTCGCAGGACGTTTAAGCGCCGCCGATTATGCACCGGGACTTTTAGGCATCGAGAGTTTTATGCGCCAAAGGTAAATTTTTTGGAAAAAATTTTTTTTCAAAAAAAAAAATTTTATTTTTAAAGTATTTTTTCCAAAAAACAAAATTAAAACAAAAAATATTTGTTTCAAATAAAAGATTTTTTCCAAAAAAAAACAAAAAAAACGTTTTTCAAACAAAAAAGTTTTACTTCGAATAAAACGTTAATATTTTCGAAGCTTTTCATCTGACACTTGTCAAAAGAAATCCTCAGAATAAAGAGCGCATGAAAAAGAGCGGCTATAGCAAAAAGCGAGCAGTGATTGGCTGGAAAAGGATCGATGAGAGAGCGTCTTTTGTGAACCTTTGAGTTGAGAACGAATTCTTTTTGTCGGCAGATGGCTAGGTTAGAAGTGTTGATAAAAGTGACATTTTTGAAAAAAATACAATAAGAAATCAATTTCTTGTAAAACGTTTTTCGCTCTCCTTCTATCTATGTGTTTTTGAAGTTACTTTTATCAAAACTTCTAACCTCGCCATCTGCCGACAAAAAGAATTCGTTCTCAACTCAAAGGTTCACAAATGACGCTCTCTCATCGATCCTTTTCCAGCCAATCACTGCTCGCTTTTTCCTATAGCCGCTCTTTTTCATGCGCTCTTTATTCTGAGGATTTCTTTTGACAAGTGTCAGATGAAAAGCTTCGAAAATACTGTATTAACATTTTAATCGAAGTAAAACTTTTTTGTTTGAAAAACGTTTTTTTCTTGGGAAAAAGCTTTCATTTGAAAGAAAAATACATTTTTGAAAACAAAAAATTGTTGTTGTTTTTTGAAAAAAAAAATTTTTTTTGAAAAAAAAAAACTGTTATTTGAAACAAAAATTTTTTTTTTTTTGAAAAGAATAACCTTTTTTTGGAAAAAACACTATCGTTTTGAAAATTTTTTTTATGTGCCAGAGAAAATTTTTTTTTCTCTGGCACATAAAAGTCTCGGCGTATAAAATTCCAGGCGCAAAAATCCGAACCCATAAACGTCCCGCGCTTAAACGTCCTTGCCTAAACGTATGTTCCTTAAAGTCACGGTCCACTCGACCTTCATTTTGTAGTCTGGTATTGATTTTACCCTATTTAAATTTGACTAATACAAACTGCTAAGTTAAAATTTATAGTTCGTTAGTTTTTCAATTACTTTCAAAAAAAGAATTCATTAACTAAAGAAGAAAAAGGTATATTTTGAACTAATACTAAGAAGCTGTAGACTTTGGGGAATTGACGTTCTCCCTAACACTACACATCCAAACCGTCAACAATGAATTTAAAATTACCGATATAAGAAATGGATTTACATTTATTTTAAGGATCCTTATCTTCTCTTATTATGTTATCTAGTGTTTTTGGTAAGGTCTAACACTTAATAGCTCAGTTTCTACTTACTGTAGCTTGCTATGAAAAGCAATTGTGTGCTCCACATGATCAATACTTGACTGTGCTATGATCGCAATAGTATAGTCTGTAACTGTTGCGTCTTCCTTTTCGTTTTGTTTTTTGAAGATAAAGTTAACAACCATTTCATCAGTAAGCCACCTCTTCATGGACATTAATAACCAGTGAACTAAGTTAGCATGGTGCTCGTGCAACAACATAATTTCAACATTATGTTGTAGATAACTTTCTAACACGTTGTTACGTATAACAATGGTTTTTACACTGAACTCAGTGAACTGCGTAGAAAAGACTTTTACAATGTTTGTGCCTAACACAACATATAACTGCGGAGCAACTTAATCAGGTTGAGTGTGGCAAAAACCACAACTTTAGCCTTTCTTTTTTAGACTTTGGCTGGATTGATCTTGAACTAAAGTTTACCAAATTCAGTGGCAGGAGCATGCAGTTTACCAAAACAGATTCACCACTGAAATGGATCTCATTTGGCTCCCCACGATCAATTTGAACAGTTTTGAATTTCTCCAACCCTAGTTTGGACAGTCAGAAACTGTCTCCAGATCAGCTCCCAACTTTATCTACTAGCAGCTATATCAACTAATCAAGCAAGCGTAAGCTATCTTTAAAATGGGTGTGTTTTTAGAAACAATATTACGCGAATCTTTTAAAAATTTTTACCCCTTAGCAGTGGCGGATTTAGGGGGGGGGATGGGGGATGCATCCCCCCCCACCAGCCTAAAAGTAACGATTTTGGCCGAAAAATCAGCCTCTGTTTCGAATAATTCGGCTCCATTTCGGGATGCATCCCCCCCACCGACCTAAACGTAACGAATCCGGCGAAAAATCAGTCTCAATTTTGGTGAAGACCTTTTTTTTTTTTTTTTTGGAGACCACCTGAATTTGGGCGAAAAAAACGTTTGAATTTCCAATTTCGGCCGAAAAATCACTCTCAATTTTGGTGAAGACCTTTTTTTTTTTTTTTTTTTTTTCTTTGGAGACCACCTGAATCTGGGCGAAAAAAACGTTTGAATTTCCGATTTCGGCCGAAAAATCACTCTCAATTTTGGTGAAGACATCCGAATTTTTGAGGTTTTGTGCTTCAAATCCCCCCCACCAAAATTTTCTGGATCCGCCACTGCCCCTTAGTGCCTTTTTTTCTATCATTCTGAGGTAAGATACAGCAAACACTAACTTAATTAATCATTCCAAAACGATCACCAAAATGGCGCAAAATCACGATTGAATTAACTATGATTACCATACCGTCTACGTAGGTTGGTTCAAGATAGATGAAAAACACATAAAAATTCAAAGGTAAGCTGCAGAGAAATGACGAGAGAGATTGGAATTCCTTTCGATTTTTTTAAAGAGTATCGAATGAAGTAGCTATTATTTTCTGAAATGAATTTTACCAATAAGTTACTACTGGCTAAGTTTGTAGGGTACTAACTTACCAAGTGCCGAAGCAGAATAAGCATAACAGCACAGTGCAAAAATTTATTTTCGCTTCAAAACACAGCACAATAGCAGAAATCAATACGAACAAACCACTCATAAAACTGATAGTACCAGAAGGCGCCGCTTATTATGACCACGGATAATATGACCAGCCGCTTATTATGACCAATTTGGTTCGGTCCGTAATTTTTCCCATTTAAAATTCTCCGTTTCGGATAATATGACCAACATTTTCTCTAACTCTCTGGTTACAGTACAATATTTTTTCCCGCCACATACTTAAATTTTTATTAAATGGAAGAGTTTGATTCTTTCGCTGGACAAATTCGTGATTTTTTGCGAAAAGATCTTGTTCAGCGGAACATTACCAATTTTTTTCACCAAAAACTAACTAACGCATAGGCGTAGGAGGTGGGGGAGGGGGGCACCGCTCCCCCCGCTTGCTTTAGGGTGTCGATCGCGCATCAAAATTTCGGGTAATTTTGCTCGGCATTTATGTTTTTGTGTAATCAGTAGTGGTTATTTCATTTTTACGGTCAATAGGCTAGTCTCGTTAGTAGTAAATAGCCCAGTTTTTAGGCTATTTTGCTGTACCGGTAAGTTTCGTATCATAATATACCTTCATTGGGCAGTTAATATGGGGCCAGTTTCTTATTTTTCGGGCAGTTTTGCTCAGTAATCATATTTTTCATAGGTAGGCAAAAATCCGTTAATGACGAAGCTAAGTTTTTCATTAACTCGTTAATCCGTTAAAAAGTATTTTCATGTTAACGGATTAAATTAACTTCCATTAAGTTCTGTCAACTTCCGTTACGGCTTTTATCGTTAATATCTTGCACCATTTGTACTGGTAACTGGTAACACTTATTGCGTATTAGCACGAGTTTTATAGAAGAAAAAGCGAAGAAAGCTCTTTTTTGTGGCAAATAATAAGCTGCAGCCTCATAAGTCGATTAATTATCGCAGTTCGCAATTTTCAAAGATTTTTCGATCGCAGCGTCATTAGTGCATTTCAACTTAAATTAGACTAGACTGTAACATGTAACTTCCATAACACAAGACCACCATAGCAATAAATATTTCCTTACAATCACGTCAACAGCGTCAATACGTGTTCTAGAAGCGAGTGAATGAAAAGAAATGTAAATTACTCGCAAAATATTAACGAATTAACGGACTTCATTAACTTCCGATAATTAAAGCTGAAAATAACGGATTAACGTTAACGTAGGTGTGAAGTTTGTTAACGGACTAGTGGTTAACGAAGCTAACGTTTTGCAGTAACTTGCCCACCTATGATATTTTAAGTAGTCAGTTCTAGCTATTTTATTTTTATGGTCAAATAGTTTTCTAAGCTATTTTTGCTGCACGGATAAGTGGCGTGTGATGGTCTGCTTCGAATGAGTAGTAAATTTTCGAGCAATTTGTGTTTGGGGCATTTTATTCGTGCAGTGAAATTTTGGGCAATTTCGTATTTTGGGGAGATTTGCCCCATTGTGTCATATTTTATTGTCGGTGGCTTTTTTCCTTTTCAGTTTTGAGGCCAACTCTCAAAGCCACTAACATATATTCGAGGATTGCAGACTAAATTTTCGGTAATTTTGCTGAGTTTTTAATCATGCAATTTTGCTACCATAGTCAGTGTTGGTTTCTTTTCAGCTTTGTGGTAGAATAGAATTCTAGTCTATTTTGCTGTTAAAGTCACTAAAATAATATCAGTTAACTATTGATCCATAATTCAAAGTGACTACCCAGACTTAATCAGCTTCAATGAACCAACGTTAATGGCAAAGTAAAATTTTGGGCAGTTTCATATTTCTCTGTAGTAATTTTGTCTTATAGATATAATGACTTGTTGAATTCAGAACTGACCAGTTACTAGGCAGGTGTAATCAAATAGTTTTTCAGTTAACTTTCATTGGCTACCAATTTAGCTATTTTTGTTGTTTGTGCAGACTTGCACTTTCCTGGATATTTTTTTTCTGACAGAACTAAGTATTTTTCCAAGCCAGATTATTATAGCGCGAGCAAACTTGATTTTTCGAATGAACAGCAATCACTACCCAAATGTACAATATTGGTTGCTGAAGTCAAGTGCATCACATTTTTTTTTTTTTTTTCGGTATGTAGGTATGGTAATTAACTTTGATAGTGTTCTAAATCTTCGTTTAGATTAATCTTCTTCCTTGGAAGACTTATTACCACTCAGCTTATAATAATGTGAGGCGTATTTATTTGTGTCACAAAACCTATTTTTTGTCAGCTTGTCATAGCGTGGGGAATTTTGATTTTTATGTGAATTTTGACCAAGTTCCTAGCGTGATTTTGACCAAAATCACGGTGGTATTAACAGCAATTAAGTTACAAATAATACAACACAGATGTTGTTTTTGTCTATTGTGTTTTTTCTCTAGGTGTATTTTACTTTACATTCTTTAACTATTTTAAATGCTGCTGGAAAACCAAATAAATACATTTTGACCTTTGTTTAAAATAATAATTCTTTTTTAAACGTTTATTTCAACTAATGTACTACAGCAGAATGCTCTAAATTAAGTCAAGCACTGGACCAGTGCCGTCGCCAGAGCAAATGAAGAGGGGGGGCACTAGTCGAAAGTGAGGGGGGACTAAAATAGACTGAATTTTTGCACATTAAAAATCATCTCGTACGGTTACAAATTATGTGCAATTTTAAAAATTTTGTATTCATGTCTAAATAGAGCCCAATTGGGGCGGCAGCGTTTCTTAGTTCTTTTCGTCTGCGCCCCACATTCGCTTGAAAAATCTATCTGCGGCAGTGACTGCGACCTAA
Source organism: Trididemnum nubilum (assembly GCA_963965965.1). NCBI lineage: Eukaryota > Metazoa > Chordata > Ascidiacea > Aplousobranchia > Didemnidae > Trididemnum > Trididemnum nubilum. The sequence continues at coordinate 14,221,853 of OZ014481.1, forward strand.
ACAATCTGGAGTGGGCTCAAAAAACAACTGGTCTTTTCACAAGAAAAAATTGGTTTTACCAAAGAGGGGGGGGGGGGAAGGCTTAAACCAAAAGTTAAAATATTTTTATTGGAAAATGTCTTAGTTAGGTGGCATGCAGAGCAAACTGGTGCAACTTAATTGTATCTTAGACGAGGAACTGGGGGCGTAGCCCCCAGCCGCTTGACGATTTTTAAAGAAATAGTCTTTTCAGCACCCGTTTGATTACATTTCGAACGTTTTCAGAGCTATATCGCTGAAATTCGAAAATCATTCGCAAGAATTAAATTTCACATCTCCTTTAGCCCCCTTACTTCAGATCAAGTCCAAAACATTCTTAAATGCTCGTATTTGAGGGTTAATTAGCCCCCCATGGTTACGCCATTATTCACATATTATTTATTTTATTTCATGACATGATCACTAACCAAGAAACGATTCTGTAGGCCTACATCTCTATTCCGCGACACATCCGTAAACGCTTAGCGATCCAGATGTGCGTCGGGACCCATGGTTTGAGAAGCACTCAATCGAATATCAAATAAGCAAAAATGAAACCCTGAGCAGTAGTGTGCACCGTGTTAATAAAAATAATACGGATTATTGCATTAAAATTATGTTAGAGCAGTTGGTTGCCAACGATTTCGCAAAAGATCGACAAAACGTCAGAGAATTATGTTTGAATATTATTCCTTCTTACATCATTGTCTGTTGTCTTGAGACTACGAGATGTTCCAAAAGAAGTATTTCGAGTATACCAAAATGAAGGAAGCACGGCCCCCCTGGCCTCCCCGTAGCGACGGCACTGCACTGGACATGGCGTAAAGCTAACGTAGTCCAAGCGCATTTAAGTACTGTACGTTAAGGAAGTTGTTTAATGTCGAAAAGGAAAACGGGTATAAACTTGTGGTAGCCATATCACTTGTTTAATTAATTGTCTTGATAAGATATCTGATAGTTGTCAAGATGTAAATATTTTATGGAAAATTTTATCTCACTTAAAAAAAAGCACAAGCGATGTAACCAATGTAAAATTTAGCTTGTTGGAACAAAGCTAGTACCATTGTCATGTATTTTACACTAGACAGCTGATGAGTTCATATATTTTTAAAAGTCCTATAGGCCGTTTGCTGTAAATTCTAGCGCTCACCTTGTAAAAAAATTTGAGTGGCAACTTATTTTTTGCTTAAATACATTGATTTTCATCTCACAAACTCACATGCAAAAGTTCTCCACTTATCTTCCTGCAGTATTTTTTTAATTTGACCTGAAAGTTGGCGTCTAAAATGCGGATGAATACAATCAGACAACCGGAATCGACCAATCATAAAATAGAATAACTTGGGGACTTTCCCTTCAACGAATTTTTAAAAACTGCTTTGGATCAGGTCCTGAGGTAGGCTACACTGATTTAACGGTTAGTTTTTTTACTATGTTAGCTTAAATTGGGTTAAATGGGTACAATAGTTGGATTTTGTTCTTAAATTTGTTTTAAAAAGAAATTTTTGGCAAATTACTAACAATAAATACTAGTATCCATGATGAAACATCGCTTTAAAGTAGACCTAGGTCTACACAGTATAGATAGCCAGGCACTTGGTAACCAAAAGTGATATGACGTGCCAGGCAGAAATTATGAAGCATTGTTTCAAAACAGTACTTTAAAATAGCCTATAGTTACTGGTATAGAGATAATAAAGTTATATGACCCGCCAAGCAGAACATCGTCGCAAACTGCTGTGTTCAGGTATCAGTGGTAATTTTATGACAGTGCTGCGAAAATGGTCGAGACTTTTAGATTTGAAAATGCACAAAACATGTAGACCTAGCATTGTTTCTCAAACAACTAGGCCTAATGTAGATTTGTATTTGTAGACCTAGCATTGTTGTGCAGGCTCCTAGATAAAATAGAATAGATTTGTACTTCTAGACCCAACTCCCATGAAGACACTGCGACTTGTCATTTGAGATTTTGTTCAACGCTCTCTCAATTTTAGCCAAGTAGCACTCTGTTTAACAAAGTTTAAATCAGAGGCGGAGTCCTCGAGGACACATTTTGAAGTCCTTGGCCTCGAAGGTTAAATCCTTGGCTTTGAAGCCTACAAGCATGTGCGTAGTAGCTCAAAAGGATTTGGGGGAGCACCAAATTTTGCCCAAAAAATGACAATGAATTTTGCCCGGAAAGTGATCGGTTTTTCTGTCCAAATTAAGGTGACCTCCAAAAAAAAAAGGTCTTCACTGAAATTGAGACGGTTTGATGAATATTAAATTGCCCGAAATTTTGACGCAAACTTGCCCGAAAAATATGAAATTGCCCAAAATTTTAATGCAATATTGCCCAAATAATATAAAATTGCCCAAAATTTCGACACTTTAAAACCAAGCGGGGGGGGGCCAGTGCCCCCCGCCTCCTACACCACTGCCTACAAGTCCTCGAAAATGTCCTGTTCTCGGCTCGAGGATAGCATTATTTTTTGATTGGTTGAAAAGGAAAATAATCAAACAAAAAATAATCAAAAATTCTAGCTTTTCAATTCATTTTTTTTTCCTTATTTGAAAAATATCATATATTGTGATTGCCAAGTCATAGTAAACCTTATTTTAAATGGCATTGTGTGAAAGCTTTAATCTGAGAATGAGGGCAAAAGGCAGTGTAGAATTGTTATTCTTATTTCTGCTAATATTTCCGGTGCGGGTGGTACAAACCGCAAAGCCCTAAAACCATCAAGAGCCATAACAAGGGATCCGGGGTCCTGACGCAAACATTTTTGAGTTGCTAATGCTAACTCATGACCGTGCTTATCTGAGTATGGACTCGGAAAAAAGTATATGTGCGTGATAATGAAATGTAATACAGTTACCACGGCAGTAGCGTAGCCAGGGTGAAGCGGGGGGTGGGGGCCTATAGCCTCCCCCATTGGCCTGTCAACCAAAACGCAGAATAAGAAAAATACCACGTTTTTAGGTCTTTTGAGGCTGTTTTTTGCGCTGGAATGGACTAAAAAGTGATTTAGAGCATCTTTTGCAACATATCTTCAGGAGAGGCTAATTTGTCAAAAATTAAAGTCACAAATCAATAAAAACTTTGAAAAATGCCCAAAAATAAAAAATCAATAAATTTTGATCGCTGGTGCAAAAACGCCAAACATAGGTTTTATTAACAAATATGTTACAAACTCAGAAATAAAGGAGAGGGGGGCTATTCAGTGTTGATTAATTACCAATCATTTCTCTAAGATCTCTTTTCATTAGCCTCCCCCCCGATTATTTTCCTTTATAAAATATAGACAAAATACATTACACCGTGTGAGTTTTATTGAATAATAGAATTTTATGATTTACCAGCATGTAAACAAGAGAACTGCAATGTTATCATTAGCTACCTCCCACATAGCCCGTTAATGCAACCGGTTGAATCATGTTGCACTGCCAACTTCTATACCACTTTTTAAAAGCATTATTTTTATTAAAATAGCCCTAAAATTAAGTTATTTTTGCAAAAAAATCCAAAATTATTGAGCGCTAGGGGCTCTGCCCCCAGACCTCCGTGCCTCCGGTGGCTGGGAATTTCTCCCCCAGACCCCATTTGACCTCCAGCGGCTGGGGGCTCCGCCCCCAGACCCCCAAAACAGCCCTCCCCCACTGTGAATTTCTGGCTACGAGCCTGTGCCAGGGATAGCATATTAAACAGAGTATGTTAGTGTATCCGTGATATAACTAACAAAACTTATCTTGAGAAAGCCACCTTGTTCTGAATGTATGCGAGCAAAAATCGCGAAGATTATTTTTGAAATAAGAAAGAGCAGCACTCTAATCATTGTTATGTGATCTGGGAAAAAGCCACATTTGCTGAGCAATTTTTGCGTTAAAAATCGCCGCTAAGAATCCCAAATAACAGAGGCGAAGTCCTCGCTGACACATTTTGAAGTCCTTGGCTTTGGCCTCGAAGGTTAAATCCTTGGCCTTGAAGCCTGCAAGTCCTCGAAAATGCCCTGCTCTCGGCCGAGGACATTAAATTGTTGAAAATGATCCATGGCCATGAGCTTTTTTCACTTTACCTTGGAAATTGGCATTTCCTCGCGTGAAGACCTTTTGTTTCGTTTTCGAGAACGCCTGCGCCTTGTGTCCTTGGCCTTGAGCATTCCTGTCCTAGGCCTCGAGAAGTCAGCCCTTGGCCTTGATCTCGGATTTTTTTGTATCATTGGCCTAGGCTTCGAACGTTGTGTCCTCGACTCCACCTCTGTCCTCGACAAATAATAAACTCTACTGTATCAGAAAAAAGCGCTACATGTGGAGTTAAAAATGAGAGCGTGAAATTAAATATAACTATAATTGTTTGAATGGCTGGAAACAGTCGCGTAGCCAGGATTTCGCAACGGGGGGGGGGGGGGCTTTTTTTGAAGTTTGATTCAACTGTAAACGAACTTGATCCGAATTTTCATTTGGTTTCAATTGGATTGAGGCAAATTCAGAGCGTTTTTCTGCCAAAATCGAGTGATCTCCAAAAAAAAGTCTTCACCGAAATTCAGAGCGTTTTTCTGTCAACTGACACCCACTTCTACTTCTCCTTTCACGATCTTTGGGGGGCTATTTTCGTTTGGGGGGGCTATTTCCCGTTTTAGGGCAAAAACCAACCTCAAAACTGCTAAAAGCATGTTATTTTGCATACTGTTCAGGCCAATGGGGGCGGGGGCTGTAGCACCATTTGCCCCCCCTAGCTACGCTACTGGCTGGAAAGATGCGCGCTGCAGTCAATCAATTTTTCACACGACGTCATTAAGATGAGGAGAAGCTCCCATGAAAAATTTGGACCTTTTTCGAAAAAAATAATGATTTATTATTTTTACGTTTCTACAATTGTGAGCTCTTCAGAGGGGGAGGGCGACCCCGGACAAATTGCAAATCTCTTCAAGGCCTTTCTCCTTGATACAGCCCTGCTAAGATTCTCAAGTTATTTTTGCTATTAAATAATTTATGTTAAATTTTACAAAGTGACGTTTGGCGGCAGAAACGCGTGCCCTCATTCATCGATAGGCAATTAATGAGCTATAGAAAGATATCATGTGTAATAAAACGTAAAAAAAGATTTATTAGGATTGGGGAAAATGTGATAAAACTAAAGTTTTTTAACTTAACTTTTACGTTACCGGTATTTTCTTTTTTAAAATTGCTTTGAAAATTTAATTGTTTCACCTCTTTCAAAATCACAAAAATTGTTTTTTTATTAAAAAAAAGTCACTAAAATTGTTCAACAGAGGCATGTGAACTTTGCCCTAGCCCCCAGACCCCGTTTTTTCCAAGGACGTGAGCTTGCAAATACTGGATACGGTACCTTAATTCATTTTAAAAACATAAATTATTTTACTCTATTTTGCAATACTTTTAGATAATAATATCGTAGTCGCTATACAATGTTTGAAAACTATGATAACATTTTTAAAAATCTACAAAAAGAAGTCGTTCAAACAATAAAGGTTGTTTTGGAAAAAGTACTAAAACGGTGAGGATGAGTGATCCATAATCACTCAGAGGACGTTTACACTGGGGTTTTAACTGATGAAGTTAAGGTCTTAAAATTGACTGTTTCCATGTTCAGAAGTTAGTTACTCTCATTTCGCATAACGGTCTTAATTGTTTTATTACCTCGATACCGCTATGGAACGTAATCAAAATTGCTGCTAACGCGTAAAACTTCAAAATAACATTCGTTATTTTTAGAAACTACCATTTTTAAATTTTCATGAAAAACTTAACGAAATGCAATGTCTTACACTTTCGCGCTTAAAAACAGTCAAAGTTTGCCGACCATAGCTTTTTTTAAAATTTTGTCCTTGGTCCTTGGCTTTGGCCTCGACCAATTCTGCCCTTGGCCTCGAGAGGGTCTGTACTTGAAAAGCTGGTCCTTGGTTTTGGCCTCGGATTTTTTTTCAGTCCTTGGCCTCGAACATTGTGTCCTCGACTCCAGATCTGCTTCAATTATCGAACACGTAACGTGCAACTTGAATGTGATGATTGACGACCACGACAATGAAAATAATTTGTATTAATGTGATCGGTGATATTACAGAAAAAGTTTTGATTTCTCCAAACATTGTTGAAGCTTAAGACATCACCGGCAACCTGCATATTTTGCTTTATTTTTTGCACTTTCCTAAGTAATCAAAAGTGTTCTAATTTATTCTTCAATTGTTACTTGCTTCGGATGCACCCTAGGGTTAGAATTCACCTAGCACACCCATCAAAAATTGATTTTTACCAAAAAATGCGATTTTGCTTTTCATCAACTCAAAAAGTATTGCGGTTTTGCAAAATTTTGACAAAAACTTCATATTGCAATTTGTATTGTGACGTTTCATTCATTTGTTACGTTTTTTTGTGACGTCATCATTGACCGGTTACGTCATTTCAAAAGTACCCTCATCAAAAATCCTGTTTATAATTGTGTAGTTATAAGTTGATATACTTATTTTAAATATTTAACAAGCATTTGAAACATGTTTGCTTTTGTAGTTAATTTTATTGATTTTTGTTAACTGTTTTTTAGTCAAACAAGGCGCCAAAATTAATAAATTTTTAATTTTATCTGTAGCCCAATGCTTTCGGAAAAGTTTATGTCATTTTTGTACGTTCAAACAAATGAAGTAAACTCCTATCGATGGTTAATCACTGAAAAATTAAGGGGAAAATTATTAAAAGCTTAAATAAATACGAAAGAAACATTTCGCCGCTAGTAGTGCTAGAGAGGATTGCTTAATTTAACTTTAAAACCAAACTAGAAATTTGCGCATCTGAAAAATTGTCAAAATAAGCAAATAGAAATGATAAAAGGATTTAAATTTGCACATTATGCGGAAAATATGTAATTTTTAGTTTTGAAAACCCCCAACTTTACCCCCCATTTGCTCGAAAACTGCAGGGTAATTTTTGGAGAACTTTTTATATAAACCTCCTAGGATGAAATACAGTCTATCTGCATCAAAATTTTTTTGCCACTCAAACTTTTTTACAAACTCGATTTTTAAGCGTCCTAGAATTTACAGCAAACGGCCTACTAGAATTTAGATGCTTTATAATAATTTGGAACATGACAATATTGCTAATTATAGTTACTAGTTTGCCTGAATAATGTTGCTTTAACTAATTGTTGACCGGTACAAATTTTTGGTGAGGTACTTTTGAGTAGTGACTTAAAAGGCAGGCTGATTGAGGAAAACAATTTTGCTTTGGCACTTATTTGTAAATCTATGTTTTGAACTATCGCCAGTTAACATTGTTTAATTACAATCAGCTGAAGTGAAGTAATTGAACTAAAAGATTAAGGTCTTTCTGCAAAAAATGCAATTGTTGAAATATTTACGGTGATCATCAGACTACAAAAATTGGCAAAATATCTGCATTGTCATGTCAATTTTCAGTAAAGTGCGTTTTTTGAGATACCGGTATTGGTGAGTTTAGCATTGATTTGATTTTGTTTACCAAAGTTCAGTTAAATTTACCAACAGCAAATTGCCAAATGACTAGCTTTCCTTAATACATTTTAATTAGTCTAAAAACTGCATAGCAAATAATTTAATTTAGGTTTTCTGATGTGGACACTTTTTAAGCAAAAAAATGCATGTGGCCAAATTCAAAATTCAATTTCATCTAGTCATTTTTCGGACGAAAGTTTGGTGCCCCCAAATCATTTTGAGCTCCTATGCCCATGAACTAACGTACGTGCGTAATATTTTGAATTTGTTTCGCGGTGCTTTAATATGTTTTTTGATTAAACTTAGTAGAACTGTTATTTATTTTATTTACTTTGATTCAGGTGCGGTTATGGCGGTGTCGGTTTTTGTGACCAAAATGGTCTGGCCTCTAGGTGGTCATATTAAGCGGCGCCAACTGTACTGACAGTAATTACATCATTGCAGCACTTATTTAATTACCAGTAGCGACCAAACTTGACTGAACTATTCGGAGGCAGGGTTCTAAAAAAATTAAATTAAAATCTATAAAGAGGTAGAATTTTGCGATAACTGAAGAGAGCACCACTGAAGGAAATCACAGCAAAATTGGGAATTACATCAATAATTGCGTAGTAGAAGCACAAAAGCGCGAAAAACAACGAATAACTGCAAAACATCTAAGAGTTACTGCCACGTCTGACCTAACTCCAGTAGCGAAGTGAGAACACATAGCTTCAATGCAACGTAAAATAACACAAACAAAACGAAACAATGCAGAACCAAGGAAAAACGAAGTTTTCTGCGCATCTGCTTTGACGCTGTATCAACCGAGCTTAACTGGAAAACAATAATGATGTTACTATTCCACTGCAAACAATTTTTCGAGCTGGCTACGTGGCAGAAGTGCCCTACCAGCAGTGGCCCTTGCGTCGCGATTGGGTGCTCACTCATTGAGTGGTGTTGTAATGGCCACTTTTCCAGGATTTTTAGCTCAGCTGGGGGTTCTGCAGTGTAGTGTTTACGTTGCACCATTACCTCATTCACAGGAAAAAGCTAGGCTACTCCAACCATTACGCTGTCTAATGACAGAATATGTTTCAACTTAACATACAATTTCGGCAGTCCCAGACAGATTTGGCTTTGTTTATGTACATTGCTATTTCGAACTCTTGCTTTGAACTCAATATTATTATATTAGACTTTAGGTTTCGAGTGTAACTGTTTGGTACGAGATGTACTCGGAATCGCATACTGGCTTCGATTCTGCGTCGGGTCAAACTAATATAACACGCTGTTGCCACTTTGCATAAGACCTTTAAAAGCGCGACAATACAGCCAGATATTACTTGAAGCAATCCAGGCGTTTAAAACCTTGGCAGCTTGTAAAAGAATCATTTGAAAGCCCAGAAAACCATATATATAATCACCATCTTAAAAGCACTTCGTATTTACCGGCATTGAATTTCCAAAAACTTAAACTTCAAGTTTTTTTTTTCCGAAATTTTGAATTCTCTCATAATATTCGCTCCCAGGCTTGGTTTCAAGCATTTGTCTATAATTAGTGATCGATAAAGAAAGCTTGTAAACAAACATACCGATTCTTTTAATTTAACAAGTTCATGAGTGAGTCGATCCACTTCACTGTCCAATTGAGAATTCGACGCCGTTATCGAAGTCACAGTCGAATCGTCATGATCTAGCGTACTGAGATTAGAACTGTTTTGGTAAGGAAGGTTGACTTTTTCCACAACATATCTTTCTACACGAGGAGGCGGGGTATATTTAGGAGAACAAATTCTTCTTTGTTCGAACGTTTGTTTATGTAAATCGGTTTCAGACTTGCGACTCGACGGCTTATCCGAGAATCGAACGGTTAGTCTGTCAAAGAGAAATTGATACCATGATAACCGTTTTCCTTCATTAATTTCAAGTAGTTTTCTTCAACCGCATATCGCCACTACACTCTATTAGACCACTACGACGTAGCATTACTCTACTGCACTTTGAAGTGATAGTGAAATGTTGATTCGGATCCGAAATCGTCGTCGAAACGATCACATGTATTGCTACGTAAGAATGTTTGATTGCTTCGTGATAATTCAATAGTGATGTCACATTCAAGAGCATTCCTTGAGCTGAGTTTTTGTTTCTTTACTTTTGCACGCCACGCCCATCAAGATTTTGCGCATTATACACAAAAACTGCTGCAAACTGCATTGAATCGCGCAATCTCTGCAAATCTTAAAGGCCAACGTAACTTAATTTTTATAGTTTTTCGAGACATTCTAAAAACTTCAAATGGTGAAATTTTGATAACTCCACTTGAAAATTCGATTGGATTTACGAGAAAGTCAACAGATCCGCTTTACTCCGAAAAACAATTCAATCCATGCTGACGTCGTAGTACGACTAACTACGCTGATACTGAATGGATCTAAATGCCAAATGCTTTGTAATCGACAGTTAATGATTCAACACTGGGTAGTTCAGGTAAGCCAAGTACTAAAAGCATTGTCAAAAAGGTTTACAATTTTAAGGCATTACCTAGCAAGTGTGTTGAAGCTATAAGTTAGCTAAATAGCGAAGTAAAATAGCCTACTGGTAAGTCACTACTATTACCGATACAATAGTTCAGCATTGTGAAATAAAAACTTACTGTATCTGCAATCACAACAGTGGATATCTACCGTAATGTTAACCAAGAAATGTCCTGGAAAATGCTGGTACACTAAATGCCGGTACTGAAACATACCGATACTAAAAATACCAGTACGAAAAATGTTAATGCCGGTATGGAGAATGCTGGTATTGTCCAATTATGACACAGGAAAATGCCGGTACCAGAAAATTTCGGCACTGGAAATTCCGATACTGAACATGGCGGTGCCGGGAACAGAAACTACTGATAACGGCAGTACTAGAAAACGGGGCAGCTTCAGTGTCGCCATTAAAAAATCATTATTTTTTTCTTGCTGGGGACCTTATTTAACCCCTGATAATATTCAACACAAAAGTAACCCTTCTCAAAAGGCAGACCTGCACGAAAAAGAAAAATAAGCGATACATTTGTAACTTTTATAGCAGAATGGCAATATTGAGTACTGGTACTGTCGTTTTCTAGTTAGTGCCTGCATTTTTCGTTACAGGTATTTTTCATTTCGGTACCGCAGTTTTTCAATATTGGCATTTTCTACGACATCACTTGGTTAACATCATGGTAAATATCCACAGCTGCGATTACTGATAAGTTTTCTCAATGCTGAAAAACTATACAGATAACAATATTATATACAGTTGCTTACCAGTAGGCTACTTTACTTTGCTATTTCGATAACTTAAAGCTTCAACACACTTGTAATTGTAAACCCTTTTGACGTTACTTTTAATACTTGGTTTACTTGAACTACCCACTGTTGAATCATTAATTATGGTCGATCACAAAGCATTTGGCATTTAGATCCATTCAATATCAGCGTAGCTGTTGTACAATGACGTCAGCATGGATTGGATTGGTTTTCGGAAAAAAGTGGATCGGTTGATTTTCTCTCTAACCCAATCGAATTTTCAAGTGGAGTTTTCGAAATTTCACCATTTGCAGTTTTTAGAATGTCTCAAAAAACTATGAAAATTCAGTTACGCCAGCCTTTGGCTTTCTGGCTGCGAATCGCTTGTTTCTTTGATTCGTCAGCTCACGAGCTCCAGAAAGCATTAAGCAATCAAAGTGACGTCATAATAGGAAAAGAACTGGGCTCACAATAACCCCAGAAATTCGAAACAGGACAAAAATCATGAGTAAATTGCTACATAAAATGTTTCCAATGTGTTTTGGCCTCTCTTGTTTGATGTCTACGTCCTTTTAAAACCGAAATAGCAGTTCATTTTAAAATCTGGATGCCCTTCCTGATCAATTAAATTGAACTTATTAATACAGTATTAAACAAAATACATATATTCTGATCAGCTACGAACAACTGTTGAAAATTATACAGGGTGGGGCAAAAAAACCGTACTACGGCAATTCTGTTTCAGTCATCCACATAGTTGGAGTGAATTTATGTCGTGAATGAATTGCGATTTGGCCTGCAATAAAAGATCAGAAAAACTAATGATAAATTGGTTTGATTTCTTCAAGAGTTTTGAAGTCTCGATTCAGCCAGCGTGGTAAAAATGGTGCATATTATTATGAAAAATTTTGTCACTTATGGAGAAGGGGCATCCGCAAATTTAAGAAATTTCGGATGTCATTTTCGACTAAGCAATAAAAAACTGCTTCTGATAAAAAGCAAAGAAATTCTCTGTGCTATTTGTTAAAAAGTATAAAGTTGCAAACTCAGAACGGCTTCAGTCTGGTGCCACAGGCTCCTCATCATCCAAGTAGAAACACCAAGAATCTTTTCAGGCCAAAGCGGGATTTTAACACTTTGAAAAATTTTTTTTTAACTTTTAAAAAAATTAACCACAAGTTTTTTAAAAATATTTGATTCCAGGCCAAATGGCAACTCAATCACGACATAAACTCACTCCAACTATGTGCATAACTGAAACAGCATAGCCATAGTAAGGTTTTAAAATATGGTAGATTTTTCTGCCCCACCCTGCTGTACATTACATAAGTAAGCAAAGAAAATCAAACATGAAAAAAAACGATAGTAAATTGGCCCCGAGTAAAGAAATGACAACACTGGGAAAAATGACATAATTTTCACTATCAGGATTTTTTTTGATCTCAAAGGCTAAGACTTTTTTTTATTTGGGTTTTCAAGGAAAAAAATCAGTTCTTTTATTGGTCTTCGTAGGTTTTAGTGACTCATAAAAAAAGGTTCTAAAACACTGTTTTGATCATGAAACTATTTTTCTCAAAAAAAAAAAAAAATCGAAAACTGTAAAATTCCGGCAAAAAAATCAGAGTGACAGCCTATATTAATAACTATTCTTTTATTCTTACTTGTAATCAAAACGCATGTGTTGAGGCATGTGAGTTTTCCAAAACTCTTTTATACTTGTTGCATCTCCTTTCCGTTGGTATAAAATTAAAAATTTGTCTTTTGACACAACTGATTCCAAGCCACCATCCAAAAAAACATAAATCGTCACTGTATCACCTAAAAATGTCTTTTAACAATAACTTGGGAGCCCTAAACTTGTAGTTATAGGAAATTGAAGCATCTTTTAAATGTTTTCGTTCCATAGCAAACACTGAGGAGTGGAGACATTCACAGATCCTCGTCTTTTTAAAGAACGAAAAAATTAAGTCAATGTTATTTTCTGAAAATCGTGTTTTCACAAGAAAATGCCCCATGGTAACTCGGGCAGGGATATATTGGATGGGTTGCCACGACTTTCGCTGTTATGAGAAGGTTGTACGCACTCTTATTAGCTCTTGAATAGTCGATATACCGTCTCACTTAGCCAAACTGATGAAGCTTAATAGTCAAAACGGAAAAGTCTTGGGCATGCTTATAATCAGTAAATTGTCTATTGGGGTTAAGGTAATTCTAATTACATTTCATTCACAGCGAAGGGACCTTTCCGTCTTCGAGTCAAGCTACCACCTGCCCACCTGTCTACCACACATGGTTGAGGCTTCACACTGCTTTTTAATTGCTGAACGTCAAGCAGGGAAGCTGTGAATACCAATTTTTATAGACTTCGATTTTACCCGACCGGGAATCGAACCCGAGTCCATCGTTTCAATAGCAGACGCTCTATGCACTCGGCCACTGATCGATGCTCTTGTTCGATTCATTCTCCGTTGCCGTGGAGGTACGTCTTGAGAAACATTTATATAAAATTACTTTTTGATTCGTGAAAAAGGCTGCTACTACAAATCTAAAGGCAAACAAGGCCTCCACGAAAAATCAGTTGCGAGTCCCATTCGCCCTCAGCTAACACTTTAACATATATTGGAGAAAAAGAAGTTTAAAAACATAGTAATGATATTTGTGAAAAAACTAATTTAACTTGAATTTAATTGTTTGAAGATGGAAAACAATAAACGTACCTGGAGAAACAAAACCTGTGTTAGGTTTGACCAGATAATGAGATGGAGAATTACTTTTAATCTTGAAAGCAACTTGATTTTCTCGGTTTAAATTGGTTAAAGTGAAACGTGACTCGTATTTTCCAGACATCGCATTAAAATTCCCTTTGCGAAACACTATTTCTGAAGCGGGACTGCAAAAAAAAAAGAGTTATAAGCACCATATACAACTTTTGAAGCTTGGTGATGAATAGAAAGGCTGATTGTAGATTATCGTTAAAAGTTAGTGCGTATGTTTGCCTTTGTATGTATTGTATTACGTATATTATTATGCTTATTTATTCATTATAGTTTCTTCTAAATTTACTGCGAATTTTTTTATTTGTACTGTACAAATCAATTTTGTGTGCTATTGATAGTTTATATTGATGATGAGAGGTTACAAAAAGAAGATTCGACAACCGCACCTTTAGTAAGAATGGGCTCCGAGTACTTTTCAGGAAATGGCCCATGGTCTTTTCACAACTTCTTGTCAGCGAGATCGTTCAGTAATTTTCGTTACTTCATATTTTTCGTGACTTGTAATATTTTTTAATTTGCAGAGTATCTTTCCAAACAAAAATAAATGCTGATTGAATTGTTGTTTATTTCGAAGACCAACCTCGCATTATGTAGCAGGAAGAGTAAAAGCAAGCCAATATATCGGATTCATGACTTAAATGCGCTGGGGTTCACCACAACTCTAACCTAAACTTTAATCTCAAACTTTGGACCCAACCCTAATCAGACCACGTCAAAATCTATCGCGGAAAAACGTCCCGATCAAAAAAACAATCCTTTGAAGAATATTCATGTCTTACCTCAAAATTAGCAAGGAACTTAGATTCACTCCATTAACATAATTGGGTTCATTGTGCTGCATGGAATCTGTTCTCTGTCGTAATTGCAGAAAACCTAAAATCAAAACTCATGTCATAAAAAAATTGATATTCTTTTGAAAGGAAACGTTCGTAGCTTGTTTAAACAATGAGATTTTCTGCAGTGGTTAAACGATTGGAGTTTTTAATGTATTGATTGTGAGACATACCTGCTGATTTTCAAGAACGGTTTTCGCATCGCAAATGACCGGTATCGTTGAGTAGCGAATGATATTGCACGGTAGACATGCTGTGTTTTTCCAACATTTAATCTCTAATAGACTTAGACGTCAAACGAACTAAGATAAAAAAAGAAACAGATATAAAAAAGCGTAGAAACAGAAAAAAAAACACGTTTATGCATTTCGAGTTTTACTCGATTCATTCTTTTGATAGATTGTATACTTAAACGCATGCAGAAAACGAAGAGTTACCCATATCTGGTGAAACGAAATTAAACTTTCTTGGTTCTTCGGGATGTTTTTGTAAATCAGTTACTGACGGGCGCGGCGTTTTCACGTTTTTAGAAGTATGGACTTCGGCGTACGGATCGTCCTCATGGCGCGACTGTGAGACGCGAAGACGAAGTTCCGAACCTTCGTGAGCAACATCTTCAACTACGACGTTGCTTTCAGTCGCTTGCAAGTCGTGATCCGAATCGTCGCAATCGATTACCGATGTGTAAGTTTCACTGTCGTCATCTGCAACATTAATTTTAAAGGCTGTCACCAACAGGTTGTAGTAAACTTTTTTGGGGGTGCTAACTGGTTGAGTAGCTAAGCTCATTTTAATTTCGCACTTAGCGATGAAAACCGAGAAAGGTTGCTGCTGCCTGACTGTGCGAGAATATAACAACAATAACATCAGTTTCTTTGGGCAGAAGACAACGAAAAACCTTGCAGTCTTCCGAATCAAGCTGCAACCTGCTTACAATACACGGTATAGTTTTAGAGGCTTTCTATTACCCTTTCTAATGCTTAAAGTCAAGCAGAAAAGAATCTAGCGTTTTACAAGCCAATATCTGCTAAACTACTTGTCGGTTTTCTAGCGATATAGATAACACTACAAACTCTTTATTTCTATTTATTCAATTGATTCGAAGAGTCTATGGTTCGTCAGTACAATAAACATAATCTCATAATGAAGATATGTAAAATAAAATCAACTTTGCTTCAGCGAATTGAAATGCATGGATCTGCAATAATATCTTGAATCGAAACGTTAAACCACGTAAACGCATTGATTACTAGAACAATCCCGAAAGGTTCAAATTTCACAATTACTGTACTATAATAGTGAATATACAATAAATAAACCGCGATCAAATAATTTCTGCTTGCAAATGTTAAAAAACAACTAGAAAACAAAAAGCTCTTTCTTGGTAAAAATAAACAATCATTTAAGCAAACCTTGAGGTTGGTCACACGTTTCGGACATAAAACAGACGTCATTCAACGAAGGAAAATCATTTTCTGGAGGAGGAAACGTGTAAGTCCAATCATCCTAAATAACAAAAATAGGAATGTTGAGGCTGGCTGTTCTTAAATTTTCAGATTTTCAGCGTCATTTGTTGTTAATTTGCCTCAACTTTATTGGAAAATAAACCGACACAAATTTATTCTTGCTCGGTGAAAAGTTTTCTTTAGTTATAAGATCGTGTACTGCTGCGCAAATCAACAATTGTTCTCAGAAAAAATAAGCGACAAGATTACAATCGTTTTTTCGAATTTACTTCAAGGACAACAAGCTATTAATTTTGCAGAAACACATTTGGAGAGAGTAAAGTTAAACGGTTACCTTCTTTTATTTTGAAGTTTTAATATTTTGTTTTAAACTGTCGGTATTGCACAAAAAAACACTACCAGTTGAACCAAATTCAAGAAGCTCAAGGCAGAATAAGCACGAATCATTTCTTGAAATCTCATCTTTGTGTTACGTTTTTTTACTTTCGTTTTTTTCAATTAACACATTAAAAATTCAAGTTGCAACATTCCGACATACCATTCCGCCCATGTTAATTAGCAGGTTGTTGGGATCAACATACTGCTTCAGATCTTTAAAGCTGCAAAACACAGTTTTTCGACGTTGTTCTTCTGACATCCACTGCTTAACAATTTTCCAAATAGCTGAAAGACACAAAGCACCATTAGAATTAGAAAAAAAAATTTATTTGACATGAAAAAGTTACCATTCATAATCCACGGCATTTCCAAGACAACAATTCGTTCTGAAAAAGAGCAAATGTTTATTGAGTTATTAACAGCAAAAGTAGTAGCTATAGCAAGTGCATCCATAAGATGCGGCTTTCATTGTTTTGTTGCTATTTTAAAGAACTGAAAATATCAGTTTAAGATAAAAGACTGCAATTGCGGATCAAGACTTTTTGACACAACGGCTTTAACTTAAGAAGTTTAGACGTGGTCACGTTAAGATTAGGCGCCAAAAGGTCTTAAGAGCCACAGGTTGGGGTTAGGTTCCTCATTTCAAAAAGTTGTAAACACATACGAAAACTACATTTCTGATTCTGACCAACTTTATTTAGGCCTACAATATTTAACATACAGGCATCAAAGAAAAGATATGAACACATTTGGCAAACCACATTTCTGAT
Organism: Trididemnum nubilum; assembly: GCA_963965965.1. Classification (NCBI taxonomy): domain Eukaryota; kingdom Metazoa; phylum Chordata; class Ascidiacea; order Aplousobranchia; family Didemnidae; genus Trididemnum; species Trididemnum nubilum. Next base: position 14,238,827 of record OZ014481.1, read on the forward strand.
TCTGACCAACTTTATTTAGGCCTACAATGTTTAACATACGGGCATTAAAGAAAAGATATATCTTACCCAACATATCAGGAAAATAAGTTGCGAAACAATCCAACAAAAACTTAATTGATCCCAGATCAACATTGCTCATTGAGGCCTTGCTGACATCTAATATAAAAGTGACATGCTTTCCTGGTTCTTGTTGCTGTATTTTTTCCAGCCATAAACATAAAATTCGTTGCACGGTTGCTTTGACGTTTTTTGTTTGAAGACGAACAATGAAATAGACTACAATGAAATTATTATTATTATTATACACAACTAATGACCTCCTAAAATATTGCAGACTACTAACCACCTGCTCGTGAGCTTTTGAAATCAAGATACCCGTTTGTGCTTGCTGCTGAAGATCTACCTTGGCAGACCTTGATCAACTAGACATCAAGGCAACAGACTGAGTGGAACATTCCTGGAACACTGAATGGAGTACTTGTAAGTCGTAACACCAGACTTCATCAATTCATCCTCAACATTGATGCTCTGTCATCAAGAATGCATATTCCAAGATGCTTAGGAGCTAGGTCATCAGTTAAATCGTCTTCACATTGGTGTTGGGCGTTTTCATTCTTCCCTACACAGCTGGGGTATGCCTACAACTGGGGCATGCTTACAACTACGGCATGCAAGTGCACCACTGAAAACCAAATGACAGACCCACATAACAACAAACTATCTGCTGTACCCCACATAACAGACGGAATGATCCAACTGGAAAAGAATACAGCAGGGTTCCCTCTTAAGGTTTGGGGAAGGGGCGTGCGCAGTGGCGGATTTAGGGGGGGGATGGGGGGATGCATCCCCCCCACCAGCCTAAAAGTAACGATTTCGGCCGAAAAATCAGCCTCTATTTCGAAAAATTAGGCTCCATTTCGGGATGCATCCCCCCCACCAGCTTAAACCCAACGATTTCGGCCGAAAAATCAGTCTCAATTTTGGCGAAGACCTTTTTTTTTTTTTTTTTTTTTTATTTCCAATTTCGGCCGAAAAATCAGTCTCAATTTCGGTGAAGACATCCAAATTTTTGAGGTTTTGTGCTTAAAATCCCCCCCAACCAAAATTTTCTAGATCCGCCACTGGGCGTGCGCCCAAAAAACCGGCAATTTTATAATAGCATACAATGGAAAATTTAAAACTAGGTTGGCACGTGCCAATAAAAACGCTGATTCACTGATAAAAATCGGCTTACTAATTACATAGGAATGCAGTACAATCAGCTGGCTGCAAGAAACCAGCCCAACACTTGACTAGAAACTTAAAAACAAACAAACTCGTGAGTACTAAAATTTGAATTTTATCTTAACTTTTGCACCAAAATAATGCAATCAATAACTTACCAAGTCTAGTGTTATCTATAGCTCTTCCATGCACAAAAACAATACCACGTCGTAACAATTGCCGATCAAGGCTGTCAATGCTTATATCTAAATTAATTACTCTCTGTTAAAGGCATGACAAGCCAAACATCTCGATAAATTCATTCAATAAGCTTCAATAGAACTTTTCAAAGCAAATCAAGTTTGAGCATCCAATTATAAATTAAACCTGCTTCAATACCGCTAAATCAAACAAAAGTTATATTATGAAGATAATAGATCACACAAGCACTCTCATAAATTCAAATAAATAGGGGATGAAAAAACTTTGATTAACCAAAAACACAGTTTTGAACAGAAGCAATATGGCAAGTAGACCAATTATGATGTTGTCCTTCAAATGATTTCACTTTAAAAGATACACCGCTATAGTAAGTAATAGCTATAATTGAAGCAATAAAACTTTATCAGAACACTGCTAAAATTAATCTATTTCAAAAAAGAAAAAGCCAAGTTGCCATTATGGGGTTGTTTGATTTACTCTTGATTTGAGGTGGAGGTATTTTTTCAAATATTTGTATGAAATTATTTTAAAGTTTTCGTTCATGCAGAATTAATCAAAGTGTTTAAAAAAATAGTACAGTTGATCTTTTTAGTTTGGTCATAGCAACAAAAATTTTAACAAGGTCATCCATCATTCCACCTCACATTATCAAAAAGTCTGCATGTGTTAGAAATGAGTGGATTATGTTTTTTGACATGGTTCATTTTCAAAAGGGAGGAGAGGATTAGTTCTATCACTCCCACCCTTTGTTGCACTAGAGACAGCACATTGGAGATCTAGGAACTTCTCTGGCATACATTGGGTATTATTTACAAATAATCTGGTGGATTATGTTTAACAAACCATAAACTTAAAAATTTAAGAAAGAGAGCACTTAATTTATTTACTATCCAGGAATGTTTAAAAAAACGGAAGTTCAACAGTTAAAAAGTTACACTAAAATGATAACCTATATAAACCACTAACCATTGATTTTCATATCTTTTCTCCATCGCAACACCTCAGAAGCAAGACTAACTGCTTCATCGACACAACCTTTTTTCCAATCAATAAAACATAATACATATTTGTCATTGTTTCTGATTCGATTTAAATCACGACCATCAAAAGCTGATTGAGACCTTCCTATAAAATAAACAAAGGGACATGATGCACGGAACTAGTGCAGAGTAATAAGCAAAGATTACGGTGAAGTCGCAAATTTTTATTTTGGTTATTACAGTTGTAGGTTAGGTTTTTTAGGTTCTATTATGAAGTGCCTGTGCGCACAAAACAAGGGCTAAGCCTTTTCTAAAATAAAAAGAATTAGAATTGTCAGAAATATTACCCAATGCTTTGCAAATAGCAAGAACATAAGAATTACCAGTACTTGACGAGATAACTAGTTATATTCTTTTGAAGCTAAAGCCACATTACCATTAAAGTTTCAATTTTATGCTGTTCAGGCTTTCTTATTGCTAAACATATGCTTCGAACTCACCATGTATAGCCATTTCAAACTGCTTTCGAAACTCAGCTATGTTTAATTGCTCTTGCTCCATAACAAACACTTTTAAAAGTTATAGTAAATAAATAAAATATACTTCTTTCAATGTAAAATGTGAAACGATAACTTTACATGCACACATTAATGTGGTTTACCACAAGCTGGTGACTTGGTAGCCTAAAGGCCCTAGAACATAAGGCTAAAAGTTAAGAACAGAATGTAATGGATAATTCACAACATTCCATCAAGATTTGGTACTGACAACAATTTGGCTTTACTGCATCTGCTATGAAATGTATTACTTGATAAGGTTACAAAACATGGATTGAATTACCAACAGAAATTAAAAATCAAGACCAAATCAATTGCAAACTTTTCTAAAATATGTAAAATTGTATCTCAAGAATAACCAAAAATGAATCTGTTTTAGTTTATTATTGCTTTCATCATTCTGCTTTATGCAATGCTGCTATGCTTCGTAACTGATGCACTTGGTATGAATACCATGATTTTGTTTCTTGTTGGGTCTCTTTTATTTGTCGCCATTGCTAATATCTTTGAATGCACTTCTTGTTGTATTGCACATTTATCCTCCTGCCACAAAAAAGAGCCAGACACTAACTATTCAGTATTGGACAATCTGCACACATTTTAATACATTGACTACTTCCTGCTTCGTACTAAGAAGAATCCGCACCTGCTTAGGAGTTTCCAGTGATCCAATGTTCTTGTGGAATTCTTTGAATTCTTGTCCACTGAATTTGCTGCTTGCTTGAAGCCACCAAGCAGAAATAATCATCATAAAGCCATGCAACAATGCATGCAGCGATGTTACTAGGATCCAACAATGTGACCAAGATAAGGTTGAACCCAGATCATGTGATCCGGGTCGCCGCAAAAACGATGCCTTTCCTCATTTGGCTGTGCTGCTGACTTGATAAAAGTCTACTGAACATTATGCTGTTCTGCTTGCATATCAGATAGGCTATGTCTACCTACCGGTAAAGGCTACATTTTGTTAGCTCATGTTTGTACTTTGCCAAATTACTTTGCAATTTGTTTAACAACTACACTGCAAGGTGAGAGGTTGCAGACTCAATAGGCTACCATTCAACTCTTAGAACTGGGCTTCATGGTCTTTGCAGCATCTCAATAAATAAAAGCATTTATTTTGATTTTGGTTAATTTCTCAGTAATTACAGTGCTTGTTTCCCCAAACAAAAATAAATGATGATAATGAAGTATCACATACATACCAGTGCACCATAAACTGGAATACTGAATATACAGTAGGTAGATCTAGAACAGCGTTTCCTCTAAGCATAAAAAAATGTGAAAAACAAGAAATATTTTCAAAAATTTTTGCACAAATTTTTCACAAATTGTGCGAAAGGGGTTTTTGACATTTTGAAGTATCAATTTGTTGTAAAACAACTATTTCAAGATTGAAAAGGATCTAAAACTACATTCAGCAGTTAGGTTAGAGTGCTTCAGTGATTTAACAATTTAAAACTAAATATTATATCCCACCAAGTGGTGATATCGAGAACTAACATTAAATTGCTATGAAAATACGAATGCAAATTAATAAACTGCACTAAGTTGTGCTTTTTTTTGAGGATTTTTTTGGTGGACTGGCAGTTTCACAAGGCCTAGGCTGTGGCATATTTGCAAAGACGGTAGTATATTTTTGTACCTTTTCTCGCAGGTACTGTACTCCGAAGATCAAAACTTAGAAGGAGCAGTGGTCTACGCCTAGTATCCCAAAACAAACTGCTACCGGTACCACATTTCAGATTTGGTATGTGTATATTATTTAGGATGGCTTAGCCTATTTCTTTCACTGAAAATTTCTATCTAATTTTTTAGGTAGTGACTATTTCACCGAAAATTTTCAACTTAAAGAGAATAAAACGAGAATGAGAAATATTCATCCGCGCTTTTTTCATTTGCTTTTTTAGGGGTTAAGATTAGGGTTTAGGTTAGGGTTTGGGTTAGGGTTCGATTTGGGAATAGTTTTAGAGTAAGCATTTGAGTTTGTGTCAGATTTGAGTCTGAATTAATAAAAAACTAGATAAAAATTTCCGGTGAAATAAAGCCTGCCAATTTTTTATTGGGCCTAATTGAAATTCTGAACTTAAATCTATATATACATTCAGTATAAACTTCTACCGATATCCTTGCTCTAAAACGCGAACCCCAAATCTAACCCTAATTGTAATGTAATCCTGACCCCTAAACAAGCTAACAAAAAATGCGCAGATTGCTATTTTCATTTTCTCTCTTTAAGTTAACTTAAAATTCTGTAGTGAAATACCGGTAGTCACTTCCTATAAAGGGTAGCTTTTAAGCTTACTGTCCTTAAGTAACTTAGTAAGTTATTTATGCACTCAGGTAGTAGCGAAGGCCTAGTCAAGGGGGTGGGGCTATAGGCCTAGCCTCTTCCCCATTGGAGAATCTTTTTAAAAAATTTTTAGAGGGGGATCATGTTTCAAAAATAACACTCACAAATCAAAGCGAGGTAGAACTAAATTTTAAGCGCAAAAAGTGCACATGTGCACTCTCTTGGTGCACATGTGCACCTTTTAAGTACACATGTGTACTTTGAATATCAGAATAGTATCTGAGTATCAGAACGGTAGTCTACCAGAAGTCCTAGTTGTTATCAGCTGGAGCGTCTCGCGTGCAAAAGTTGACGTACACACTTACGAGTCCACGTTTATTTGCAATATCAGTTATCCCAGATCAGCAGGAACTTCTCACGTGAACAAGTGCAATTTCTAAAGTGCTCAAAACCTTCTGAAGAGAAAAGATTATTTACTTCTGGGCAGTAGACATTAACCACTTTTCTCAGTCTCTCATCCACTAACCTAGCTTACCAATACCATCCTGCATTAATGCAAAAGATGGCTCTTTTCTAAAGTGTGCAAACTGTGCATGTGCACGCGAGACACTTCAGCTCAGCAACGAGTCAACTCTCTTCTAAACTGTGCATGTAAGGTCGTGCACGCAAGATGCTTGAGCTGGCCAAGACGCTTGTGCACTTCTCTGGTGCACATCATAAGTGCACCTGTACACGAGCTTTGGAAGTGGACATATGTACTTTTATGTGCACTTTGAAATGGCACATGTGCACTTTTTGTGCTAAAAATCTAGTTCTATCTCTGTTGCACAAATCAGTAAAAACTTTGAAAAATAGCCAAAAATAAGCAATCTATTAAATCATATTTATTAGCTCAACTGATGGGGCAAAAAACTTTTTTGCCAACATTTCGATGGGCTAAGGTCATAGCACGTACTACCTATCTTCGTTAGGGCTACAATGCAGAGTTAAAAAAACAAGCGTATGAAAGATGCGAAAATTACGTCACAAAATGAATCATAAAAAAACATAAAAAATTACAACAAAAAATTACAACAAATTGGAAACAAAAAAGTGACAGATTGGCGAAGCGTAAAAAACAATAATAATGACGCGGAGATGGGCCCCGCCAACTCATTACACGCTAGTACAATGAAAGATTTGATTTGAGGTTTGAAGTAGAGTAACTAAATAAATGCTTGGAAATTTGTCATTTTGCTTATCATTTATATAGTCTTGGGGATTCGGTTAATGAAATATGACTCGATAAACCAGCATTTTGTAAAGTCAAGTTCGAAATCTAAAATTTTAAGAGTTGATCCAATCCATGGAATGTTCGTTGACAAAAACATGCTTAAGTGAGTGCTGACTTATCGAATCGTATATGCCGAATGTCAGCTAAGTGTTCTTTTTTGCGGATGGAAAAACCAGCAATTTGTTTCATCAATATATGAGAAATCACAGTCATGGCAAGGAATTTGATATACTGCTCCTTGTCGCGAATTAGGATCCACTGAGTCTTTGTGATTAGTGAGTTTCTTGGCAATGGTGTTGCACGGTTTTAATACTTTTTTTACGGTATGGTTAGACAAACTAAGCAGTGCTTTTTCTGTCAATCCGGGTGTCACAGTTCCTGCTTCATCCAGTGGCGATGTGGAAAACTAGCATGGAAGTAACCACAAACGAAAGATAATTGGAACCGATAGCCTCTTAAGTCAACAGATCATAGCAGCTTAGAGGTTGTACAACCGAGCCGGTTAACCGCAATCGGAGCGCGCTCCCTTTTGACACGCCACACGGGGAAGTAAATTATAATACCGAAGCGTTTGAATTGTTGTTCAGTGCGGTTTGATAGTTTCTTGATGAGGGTCGTATCCAGCAGTTAGAGATGGCGCGGATAACAAAATATGCATCCGCATGCTGCGCTGCGTCCGCAAACTTTGTCCGCATGCTGCACCACACCGCATTCAAACACGACTAAGTTCACGCTGCACCGCGTCGCACCGCAAGTTAAATATCTTTTAAATTTCCACTAACATCGGAAAAAATTAGCTCTCTAGCTTATGACATATAAAAAAATTGATTTTTGGGGTAATATTTTAGAGAGTTTTCAAAAGAGTTGCTCTCTCAAACCATGTCAAAATATTTGTTTTTTAAACATCTGCCGGTATTAAAAAAAGTAATGCCCTAGCTTGAGCCGTTCAAAAAACTAATTTCTGAGGAGTCCATTTGGGGGCCCCTGGGGGGGGGTACCTCCATACTATGTCAAACTATTTGTTGCTTAAATATCTACCAATAAAAACAAAAAACTATCACCCTAGCTTGAGCAATTAAAAAAATTAGTTTTTTAGGGCCCCATTTTGGGGGGGTTCTGGGGAGAAGCCTCAAAAAAATTCAGGAGACAAAATAGCATTTGCAGCCCAACAAATTTACACAAAAATTAGATATAGATGTTGTGTGGTTTAGGAGAAGAAGAGTGCACAAAATTTAGAAAGCAAAATATGAAAAAAGAAAAAAAACTCAATGCGGCCAAAAGTGTTGGTAGAGATGACAGAGTATCTTACGACATATAACCATGTGAAATATTTTTGCCGTATTTAAGCCGTTTTTGAATAAGACCGCTTTTTATACCAAACTTTTGAAGTAGTTTTCAGGTCCTAAACCTGAAGTTATGGGACTCTTTGCCTTGAAATTTGGCACACACAAATAACTTATGAATCTCAAACTGCTGTCAAAATTTCATGTACTGTAGCTAGACCAAACCATTCTCGAGTTATAAGTAAAAGTCTGACACTTTGCACTCATTAACTTTGAAAATGGTCGAGTAAAAACTAAAAAACACGCGACGTGAGATCAGTCGTTTCAATTATAGCCTTTCAGGTTTAATCTGCCTTGTGTGTGCTAGCTGTCAGTTTTTCTGCACCATGTTTTGGCAATCAAAAACAATCTACCCAGTACCAGTCTACCTGATGATTTCATGCAACTACTGCACTAATCCTGAACCAGTAGCTCAATTAATGAAATATAAGGTATCACGTGCTCTGCATGCTGTCACAAGCTACTACACTTGTAAGAAACTACCCTATGTAATAATACCTTTGCCGTTTACATGTGTGTTGGATTGTGGAATAACTTTTGCTAAAACTACGTACGGTATATGAGATAGGCTCCAGACATAGGACCGAAAGCCTAATTCTTGATGCCATGACCTGTTGACGAATAGGCTACACTGAACTAACTCTTTCACTTTGAAATGCAAGCGCATGTGTAGTAGAAACTGTTGCCTAGCCTTGGGCTAGTACCAATACCATAGGCATAAGCCTACTGCGTAAAGGGAGGGTATGTCGCTAGGCTTTGTTTTGTGCCTCTACTCTGATGATTGCTTCCAACAAATCTGTTTCTTCTACTTTTGTCTGCCTTTGTTTCATCTTCTCACCGACAGGGGTGCCGAAACCCGGGGGATGGAGAGATATATTCCCCAATTTGACTGTATCTTCCCCAATAATTTGAGTATAGTCTGCACCTGCATCCCCCCAATAATTTGACTTTGGTGTGCATTTGAGCGCAGGTCTCCACTAGAATTTGGGGAACAAAGTTTTCTTTCTTTAGGTGAAGACCTTTTTTTGGTCTTCACTTAATTTGCTCACCTGAAAAAAATCGTGGTCGAGGTTCATCCCCCCAAAGTTGAAAATAGGGTAAAATTGGGGTAAAATTGCAAGTTATCTCCCCCAATGCTCAACGAAGATCGGCACCCCTGCTCACCCAACGTCCTAAACCTTTCCTAGTCTAGCCAACCAAAACCAAAATCTTTTTGTTGGTGTCAAAAAAAAAACACGTTCAGCCGATCAAAACTAAGTTTCTTGTAGCCAAAATAGCCGATTCTAGGATGCTCCGAATTCTGAAAAAATAAACTTGAACTGAAGGCACCTTTTCCTGTTTTAGTAGCATGCATTGTCTTCAATTCATACCGTACAATAGTTACATCCAGACTAACCATTATTGTTCATAAAGAGAAAATCACCAACAATAATTGTAAAAAAAATGTAAAAAAATTTTTGTTCGCGGCGCTGCGCTGATGCTGTGACGTAATGCAGGTTTTAGTTGCCACGCTGCGCGGCGCGGTGCACCAACAACAGCGCGCGGCCGCGTACGCTGCGCTGTTGCCATCTCTACCAGCAGTGCCGTCGTTGCGGGGGGGCCGTGCCCCCCCTAACGAGTGCTTGTGCCCCCCCATTTCAGTTTACTCAAAATTCTTTTTTGGAGCATCATGCAACAACAAGACAACAGGCAATAATAGAAAAAGGAATAATTACGTTCAAAGATAATTCTTGTCTGAAGTTTTTTCGATTCTTTGCATAATTGCTGGCCTCCAACCAGTGGCGGATCCAGAAAATTTTGGTGGGGGGGGATTTGAAGCACAAAACCTCAAAAATTCGGATGTCTTCACCAAAATTGAGAGTGATTTTTCGGCCGAAATCGGAAATTCAAACGTTTTTTTCGCCCAAAATCAGGTGGTCTCCAAAAAATAAAAATAAAAATAAAAAAAAAAGGTCTTCACCAAAATTGAGAGTGATTTTTCGGCCGAAATCGGAAATTCAAACTTTTTTTCGCCCAAATTCAGGTGGTCTCCAAAAAAAAAAAAAAAGGTCTTCACCAAAATTGAGACTGATTTTTCGCCGGATTAGTTACGTTTAGGTCGGTGGGGGGGGATGCATCCCGAAATGGAGCCGAATTATTCGAAACAGAGGCTGATTTTTCGGCCAAAATCGTTACTTTTAGGCTGGTGGGGGGGATGCATCCCCCCCATCCCCCCCCTACATCCGCCACTGCCTCCAACTACTTTACATAAATGTGATGCAATAATCCGTCTTATTAACACGCCTATACGCATGCGTCGCGGAATAGGAATGTAAGCCTATAAAATTGTTACCGGTACTGCATTTTTGATTATGACTGGTTAACCAACAAAGGAACGGTCATGCAAACGAAAATAAAAATAGAAAATACTAGTCAATCAGTAAGGGAGACTGCGAACGAACCTTTCGGTTTTTAAGTCAAGCAGCCACCCATAGTCAGAACGAGATTGTAATCAAATATGAGTAAATGAGCATATTTGCGCTACTACAGGCAAAGTCAAGTCATCCTTATCAAATTTAATTCAAGAAGATGAGCAATGTTTGATGTGTCAAAGTATCGGTTTAAAAAGCATTTTTCATAATTGCATTTAAGAAGATTAAAGGTTTTGTTTTTAATATCTGAATGAATATCATTCCAAATTTTCACTCCCAGATATCAAATGCACCTTTGTAATCTAAATCTAGCACAGTGATGTTTAGGTATATAAAGATTGAGCGAGTTGAATGGGTTTGAAGATCTGGTGTGTCTGACCGAGATGTCGTTAGCTTTGATGCATAAACTGAAAATAAGATGGGTGAGATTATTCTGTTGGTGACAAAATAATAACTTAGCTGTTTCAAGTATCAAAATCTTTAAATTGGAGTGAAAAGGGGTTGAATCTCCATGGTAGCTGGCACCGCCAATGTGTCGGACAACCTTATTTTGAAGGGTATAGAGTTTAGTAGGATGTGCAGGTGGTACCCAAACAGGAAAACCACAGAGTAAATGAGGATGTACTAATGCGTAATACAATTAAAGCAAAGCTGTGGGGGGTAAAAAGGATTTGATTTTTATAATTGTTCCTATAGACCTTGATATTTTATTCTCTATTAATCTAATTTGTGAATTAAAGGTTAGCTGGAAATCTGTTTGAACTCCCAAATATTTTACAATTTTACAGGGATTAATTTCAACATTATTAACCTTCAATGAGATGTAGAGCACATTAAAGATCTTTTTAGGTTGCAGTCAGTCGCGCAGCTAGGAGGAAGATCTAAAGGGGATATCAGCCCCTTTAGCTAAGTCATTTAGAAAATTTACCCTCCCAAAAAAACAAACGTTTAAACCTGGTTTGAACTTGACCTGAAGTACAAGGGGGCTCAAGGGGTTAGGCAATTTAATTCTTTCAATAACTTTTGAATTTTAGCAATTTTCTGTAATTATTCATATGGCTTAAAAACGTGCGAAATGTGATTGAAATGGTGCTAAAATTGCAATTTTTTTGCCGCAAAATTGCAAAAATCCCCCAGGCCCCCTCTGTGGTACACTTAAGTTGCATCGGTTTGTTCAGCTCGGGTCCTAAATTAGACAATTTTTGAGCAAAAAAACCCAAACTTTTGGTTCAAGCTTCTTATCAGCAAAATCCTGGTTGCGCTTCTGGTCGCATTCACTCATCCAGACAGATTTTCAAGCGATTATATGGGCCGTAGACGAAATGAGCCAATAAACGCTACCAGGCTTATCCGTCTCTTTTTTCAAACATGATTACAAAATTTTTAAAATAGCGCATAATTTGTCGTTGTATAATATCAGTTTTTGTGCGCAAAACTTCAATCTATTTTAGTGCCCCCCATTTCGGCTGGTGCCCCCTCACTTCGTTTGCTCTGGCGACGGCACTGGTGTCCAGGTAGCATATTTCCAATTCGTTCCACATTTCAGTGCATAAGGCTATTTTAACCTCAGTTTAGCGCTATGTCACAATACAAAAACTGCTCTTACTAATAAAATTTGTCGTTAATAGTGTAATACAAGGTTCCGAGAATGTTTTCACCTACTCTGCTTTGAATATTAAGCCTATTTCCTTCAATAAATAGCCTACTCTCAGCCACTGCTCTCACGCCTGCAAAGGGTGAGAGTAGGCTATTCATTGAATGTCATAGGCCTAATATTCAAAGCAGAGTAGGTGAAAACATTCTCGGAACCTTGTATTACACTATTAACGACAAATTTTATTAGTAAGAGCAGTTTTTGTATTGTGACATAGCGCTAAACTGAGGTTAAAATAGCCTTATGCACTGAACTGTGGAACAAATTGGAAATATGCATCCAGGTACGAGATTTCACCATTTTTCTTTTCTCCATAACTTAAAAATTTTCGGAGAAATAGGCCTAGGCTTACTCCCAAAATGAATTACTGGAGAATACTTTCAACTTTTTCCAAAATTCAAATTTATTAGCCTACTGGCATAGGTGGGCACTATCACGATACTTTCTTGGTACTGGTACCAGTACGGTCGGTACTTTTGTGGTACCGGTACCGTGGTACTTTGCTATTTTTGGTGGTACCGGTACTTCAATTTTGTTTTAATTCTAGAAAGGATTTTAAGTTAGTTAAGGAAGTTAATTTGCAAATGAACCGGATAAACAGCGAATCTTTTAAATTCTTAATTTTGTATTTAACTATTGCCTATTGGTCTTACTCGCTACTACCACCGCAAGAACTTAGCGTCAGCAATTTGCTGTTTCATTTGAAAATTGACGTTTTCTGGCAATGGTACAATGATGCATTGGCAGTATCCATGCACCAGTGAAACAAAAGTAAAACTGCCAAGAAAATAGTAAGAGACGACTTACATTGTGAATACTCATCACATCGGGCGTGAAAAAGTATTTTCTGCACGTTACTGCCGGGCGCCGTCTCTTTTATATTTGCTTTTGGTTTTCATGTGTCTGAAACGTTTGGCGTACAAGACGTTCTCACTCAAAAACGGTGTATAATACGGCCAAAAGTATTTAACCCGGTTACACCTATACAGAAAACTTATCTCAAAAAATTATTTTATCAGCACCAACCCACTTTGGCTTTGATGAGGTTTTTTCTTGCTGAACATTGTACGCTTTTCTAATAAGTTCTAGAGGGAAAAACATTGCAATCTATTTTTTGTGCAAAATTATCGCGTTAAACACACGGTTTTGCCTCTTGAAATATTATTGTGCCACCTCCCAGAAACCTAACAAATTACGTAAATCCCCAGAAATCAATTTTTCTGAACTGCTCAAGCTAGAAAACTTTTTTATTTGTCAATTGATATTCAAAAAGCAAATATTTTTACATACTTTGGTGGTCCCCCCAAATCAGTTCTTTGAGCAGCTTAAAGGCGGTGAATCATCCAGCTAATTCCGGTAGTTTACAACAGCTAAAATTGAACTATAATTTTTCATATTTTTTGTTTCGATTTTGGGGCTGCAGTTGCAAAGATATTTAACAAATACAAAAAGATATCCCCAGACAAAAAGTTTTTGGAAACTCTGAGTTTTGTTCTTCCTGCCAAAACCACGGTAGGCCTAGTAGTTTAGAGAACTGTGATTTTGGCGGGAAGAACAAAACTCAGAGTTTCTAAAAACTTTTTGTCGGGGATATCTTTTTGTATTTGTTGAATATCTTTGCAACCGCAGCCCCAAAATCAAAACAAAAAATATGAAAAATTATAGTTCAATTTTAGCTGTTGTAAACTACCGGAATTGGCTGGATGATTCACCGCGTTTAAGCTAATTAATTGTTTTGATACTGTATCAGTAGATATTCAAAAACACAGAGTTTTAGAGTGCCACTCTCCGTACATTCCCCCCACTTAAACCCACAGAATCAATTGTTTAAACAGCTTAATCCAAAGAGCTAGCTGTTTTGATATAAGTAGATGTTTTAGAGACAAATAGTGTGGAGGTGCCACTCCCGGGGACCTCCAAATTACATCTCTTTTTGAACCCCCAAAATTGAATCTAACAAAAAATAAATATTTTCACGGTTTAAGCAAAAAAGCTAATTTTTTTTATATCAGAAGAGACAAAGAACCTCCTTGAGAGTCTCCCAAAAGCGTGGCCGAAAGTGCAAAAGTTTTTTTTACGATGACCCTGATCGCATGATCTGGGTTCAACCCACACTCTGGTCATGTTGTTGCGTCCTTGGATAAAAAAGTGCTTTACGATAATTATCTCCGCTTGTTGGCTTCGAACAAGCAGCAGATTCAGTGGCAAGAAATCGAAAAATTCACAGGACATTGGAATACTGGAAACTTGAAGATGTAAATTCCTCTAAGCACTAAGTTATTATCACAAAGAAACTGTGTAGATCGTCCAAAAATACTGTAATTACCGGTAGCGTGTAGCGCTGTGCAGAGACAGGAGAATAAATATGCAACACAACAATAACATAGAAATGCTGTAACTTTGAAATTGTTCTCTTAAAAGGGAAACAAAAGTTGCTTTTTTTATGATTATCAACATACCTCAGTAGTTCATAGGGCTGGCAACTGGTTAACTCCCATCTAGCTTTAAATAATCAGTGCAAAAAGTAACTGCAGCAACAAATCAACTAAATACAAATCAAAGCAGCACATGAGCACACTTTGCCAAAAGTGCAATTTATCCTCCAGTGTCTAAGTTTTGTGTGACTGTCACTTGTGTGATAATTGGGAGCTGATGTGTATCGTCAAAGTAGCTTACAGTGTCAAATTAAGCACGAGATGCTCTAGAAGTGACGGCTGTTTGGTTATTACTGGTGACAGGATACGTACTCTAATATATACAATTCGTAGCTCGGTAACCGTAGCCGGTAAGCACGGTATAACTATATGTACTTTATTGAAATCAACTCCATCACTATGTTAGCACTTTGTACTCACTATAGTAGTGATATCGGTAATAACACTACAACTATACTGACTATTTTACAGCAAAATTTCTCTAAAACGAACTGTTTGTCAACGCAGTTCGCAGTAGTCGCCAAACAAACCAAATCGTTTAAAGTGATGATTTACAATCCCCTAAACAAGCTCGATTAGTCCAATTTTTTTCTTTTGTTTAAAAAAAGTACCGGTACCGCGGTACCATAGTCGTTACACTATGGCGGTACTTTTAATTTGAAAGTACCGGCACTGCGGTATGGTACTAATTTTAGCAAAGTAGGCCGACCGAGCACCGGTACCGTGGTACTTTTGCAAAATACCGTGCCCACCTATGCCTACTGGTTTGTTTTCTACTGTATATTAATACCAATACACTGCACTTGCACTACTAATGGACTAATATTGTGATATGATATTGATAAACACTCTAGCCTCGGCTGTCAAGCTGACGATTGACCACAGTCCATAGTCATTGATTCATGATTGTGTTTTCAGTTTTGTGGTTTGAACAGTGGAATTTAGGTTGTTAGTGTTAGATAGTAGTTCTCTCACTTCTCTGCTCTTTCAAATGCAAATATGCATGGTATATGGCAGTCCACCAAAAAATTTGGTAAATTTGCATTGAGAGACTGCCATCCATCTGCTGTACTTGAAATACCTAGGCTTACTTACAGTTAGAACTCTGATGGATCATTGATAATTATCATCAACTTTTAAAACAATTTCAAATTTTGAAAAAATCGAACGGCAGCATGGCAATCATTTCTCCGAGGGTAAGGTTAGACTGAATATTATCAACTTTTCCAGTCACATCACGTGACCAAGTCAATTTTGGTAAATGCCCCATTTTTTCATTTATTTTGGGTTTGGGGGGATGAAATAGAATGGGGGGGATTAAATACACTCTATTTGATTCCTTCAACCCCAATTTAGACGAAAAAGGGTGTTTTTATCAAACCTCCGATGTGTTAATTTTTGAAGGTAAAGTCTAGAAGACCAAAAAAAGCAGTCAGAATCGTCACGCTTGAGTGATTTTCCAATTTTGATTTTGTGTATTTGTTCGAAAGTTTTGAGAATACGTAACAAAGGCATTTTTTAATAAACAATCAACGAGTTTTGTGAATTTAAATCAAGCAAATATCAAAAAATCACTCAAGCGTGTTGATTCTGAGTGCGTTTCTTTTGATGTTCTAAACTCTTCGATTTTTGTACGCTGGTTATTTTTTTAAAGCTTCATTATTAAAATACAAACGGCCAAAACTTGTACGGTAATCGTAAAATAATTAAAATTTGTTTTGAAACAAACCTGACGTAAAACGTTGTTTCATTCCCTATAAACTTCTTTTCAGAAACGAATTCAAATCTAACCAAAAACTAAGTCAATTTGATGGATAAAATAAACATGGTAAATGCATCGTTCACATGACAATGACCAATCACCGTGCCTTAGATGCCTTATGAAACTGTTTTTGGGAGTACATTCTTACCAGCATCATGCTGGATCACCATTTTTTGAAAAAATAATGCAGGAAAAGAAACCTAAAAAATTTCGAGTTTTTTACTCCCTTGCACTATTTTTAAAAAATGTAAAACTTATTTTACCACAGGATATTTTGCTTCCTGGATTTCTTTCCATTTTTGTGGGCTTGAGGGTTTGGTGTAGCAAAAATGGCTTCTCGAATGTCGAAAAAAAGAAAGGTAATTCAGTAGCTCTATGAATAAAGTTGCTTTGTTATGATTTTTACATACGACGAAGAGTTCCAATTTTACTATTATTTTGTTTTAGTTTTCAGTTCCAGTCAGATTGAGGGTGATATATTTTACCACTTTAGGATTTCAAAACAAAAAAATTTTTTGGAAGACAGATTTCAAAACAAAAAAATTACGATCAACTTCAAATAGGCTACGCCTACTGGCAATGCAGTTTAAATTTGTCAGAATTCTAAAAAAAAACTCAGTTGGCCTACCAGTAGTGTATGTTTCTTTCAAAATATTTAATGGCTTAGCCAAAAATGCCAGTTACCAACTAGCCTGTAGGCAAGCTTAGCGGATTAGTTCTGAGTTCTAGTTTGGTTTAGTAGTTTCGATAGGAAAGAAAGATAGACCTACTTACCATACTTGGTCATTATGTCTGATAACCTGTATATTTTAAATCTGTACTGTGTACATTGAACCATTAGGCTACCAGCTGAGTTTATTTTTCCTTAGAATTTTTGGTTAAATTGCTTAATTTAGTTCTTCTTTTATTCATTTCAAAAATCTAGCTTACTGTCTGCTGTAGTCAGCACCATGCAATAGCAAATGTCAGTAGGCCTACAACGTGATAATAGACAAAGGCTACTTCTGGCTTATGTTAAAGCAGACTTAGTACAAACTTAAAACCTCATTCACTACAGTAAGCACTAAATGTAGTTTAGGAAGCTAGGTCAGTTGTCAAGTGATGCTCTTGTAAAGCTTAAAATTGCCAAATGAAGCATGCCTGTACCCTACAAAAATCAGTGGTCTGTAGATTTAGGCCTATTCAGTTAAAAGTAATCTTTGCATACTAGTACGTGGGCACAAATTTGTTAATCCGTTAATAATAAAGCTAACTTTTTCATTAACTGGTTAATTCATAAAAAAACTTTAATGTTAGGCAGTGGCTATTTTGCCTCTAGAGGCAAAATAGCACTAGGGTAAGAATGGGTAATTCCGGACAGGGAAAATTTCGGACAGCCAAGGGTAATTCCGGACATGAAAGTAAAATTGCAATTAGTGCGTTTTTGTATTACCTATATCAATGTAGATTATCATTTTGGTAATTAAATAATTGCTTGTTCATTTTATGTGCAATAAAACTATTCTGCGTAGATGCACTCTGCTTTCTTTTGCAGATTAGGTTAGATATTAATTTGTCCTGTATTGTACCCAAACATGCTCTCACACCCTGCTTTCCAAGCAAACCCGATTCCTGCTAGGTTTATTGATTCATAACTTGAATTTTTCCGGAAAAAGTTAAATCCATTTTTACTCCGCATCCAATTCTAACTTAGAAAAATCCGTAAGACTATGAGTTTGCGAGTCGAAATGATTGTGAAAGAAAACAACAATCTAGAAGATAGCTTGGGGGTAAAAAATAAAAAAGCCTAAATTGCTGTAGGTACAAAAAGGCCTATGCATTAAAAAGTTACAAGCCGCACTCGATAAATCCGCAATTTGCGGCAGAAAATCACAGATAAATCCATAAATCTGGGGTTGGCGTGGCGCAGAACAAACCAAATCCTCGACTCAACGATAATTTCGGACTGATTTTAGAATAAAAACAGCTGTTAATTCAAGCGCATTTTGCAGAACAAAGATCTTTTTTTGACGTTCAACCACAATGAAGGTCTTAAAAGGGAAATTTTGATCACCATGGCTTAGGTTTATCCATTTTAATCGACATGGCGCAATGACTAATTTGGCGCTAGACTGGCGCAAATGTCCTGCGGAGTGCATTAAAATTTTAAAAAAAGTACCTAATTACGCTTCTTAGCATATTATTCCACTTTATAATATTTATGAATACGCTATCAAAGAGTATCAAATTTGCACTTTTACCTTTATACGCAGATGTTCGGAATTACCCTTTCAAGGGTAATTCCGGACATGTCTGTTCAGACCGATTTTTTCATCCATTCCCAAAATATTTTTTTGAACCAGTGTGAAAATACTAAAGTCCATGATTGAAATGCACAAATGAAGGCAATAGATTTCGAGTTGATTGAAGACGAAAGCAGACAAAACGAAAATAGCAGATTTTTGTCCGGAATTACCCGATCTTACCCTATGTTATTTTGTTATTTGGAGGCAAAATAGTCCCAACGGCTATGTTGCCGCGAGTGCCAAAATAGCCCTAAGCCTAAAGCTAGCCCAAACCCTAACCCTAATCCCTACCCTAGCCCTCACCCAAACAGAGGAAAAACCTATTATGCCTCTAGAGGCAAAATAGCCACTTCCTTTATGTTAATGGACTGAATTAGCTTACGTTAAGTTTTGTTAACTTATGTTAAGGTTTTCGTGTTAATTTCATGAACCGTTAACTCATTGTACTGATACAAACCACTTTGCACTGGTAACACTTGTTGCATATTAGCATGGCTTTTATAAATAAGAAAGCGAAGAAAAGAACGCTTGTTTGTGGCAAATGATAAGCTGCAGTCTTATTGCTGTTCGCAACTCCTAAAAGTATTCGGATCATAGCATCATTCTTGCAAATGAACCTATTTTTATCTTTAAATTAGATTAGACTGTAAAATGTAGCTTCCAAAACACAAAAAGACTACCATAGCAATAAATGTTTCCTTAACAATCAGCTCAACAGCTGAACAGTGTCATTTAGTGTTTTAGAAGTGAGTGAATCAGGAATGCAAAGAAATGTATATTACCCTCAAATTGTTATCGAGTTAATAAACTTCATTAGCTTTCGTTAATTATAGCTGAAAATAACAAATTACCGGTAACTTTAACTGAGGTGTGAAATTTATGCTAAAGATATGCTAACAGACTAGTACCGTAGTTAACAAAGGTAACATTTTGCATTAACTTGCCCACCTATGAATCTTTCATATATGTAGAGTCTGGAGTTGAGAGTAAGATTTAGGCAGAGACTGCTGTAGGGTTACCTTGGGTAATTCCGGACAGGGAAAATTCCAGACATCCAAGGGTAATTCCGGACATGAAACTAAAATTGTAATTATTAGGTACCAATATGTTTTTGTACAACCTATATCATTGTAGATTATTATTTCAGTAATTGATTAATTGCCAGGTCATTTTAGGAGCGATAAAACGGTTCTGCGTAGTTGCGCTCTAATTTCGCTAATAGATTAGGTTAGATATTAATTTATCCTATATTGTAACCAAACACACTCTTAAAACCTGTATTCAAAGCAAACCAGTTTCTGATTAACTTTATTTTTTCATAATTCCAATTTTTACGAAAAAAGTTTAATCCATTCCTACTCTGTGTCCAAATCTCACTTCAAAAAATCTGTAAAAGAATGAGTTTAGGAAGAAAAATGTTTGTAAAGAAAAACAACTTTAGAGGATAACTTGGAGGTGAATAATAAAAAATTTGCATAGTTTTATTTACTAAAAGGCTAATTCATTAAAAGTTACAAGCTGCACTTGATAAATCCACAATCCGCAGCAGAAAATCACAGATAAAACTATAAATCTGGCTACGGTGTGGTGCAAGACTAACCACAATCCAGGCTCTACGATAATTTCGAAGTGGCTGTAATTTAAGATGGATGCCGATTCAAGCGCATTTGCGAAGTAATGATCTTTATTAGCGATTTCACCGTGGGAAAGGCTTTGGAATGGAAATTTTAATCAACCTGGCTTAGGCTTATCCATTTTATTTGACATGGCACAAAGACTAAATTGGTGCTAGGATGGCGTAAATATCCAGCAGAGTGTTTTAAAATTACCAAAAAAGTACCCAATTATGCCTCTTAGCATATTATTCTAGTTTAAAATGTTTGTAGATCTGTTATCAAAAACTATCAATCTTGCACTTTTGCCTTAAAAACGTAGATGTCCGGAATTACCCTTTCAAGGGTAATTCTGGACATGTCCGATCAGATCGATTTTTGTAGCCATTCCTTAAATATTTCCTTTAAACTGGTATGAAAATACTGAAGCCCAATATTGAAATGCACAAATGAAAGCAACAGTTTTGAAAATGATTGTGGTAGAGAGCGGACAGAGCAAAATTAGCAGAATTTTGTCCGGAATTACCTGAGGTAACCCTATCGTAATGTTTGTAAGAGTAAAAAATTCATTATCGTAGCCCTATTCAAGTATCTCCAAACTTGAATTTTATCCAAGCTTTAACCCTAACTTGGATTGGATCCTAACCTAAAGTTGAAACTTGACCTACCGGTATACCCTAGTGTTAGCAGAAAGCAAGCAAACGAAAATTGCTCTTGCCAACAATAGTCAAAAACAAAAATCCTGTTTTCATTTAGGCTTTAGAGCTAACCTGCTTGTTTGCCAATTTTTTTAAAACGTTTGTGTCCCAACATGTAAAAATAGGTTAATGTGCCGTGCATTTTGTCTCAATTCAGTTTCAGTAGGCTACTGAGAGTTTTTAATTGCTAATTTCTCAACTTCTCAAAATCTTCATGTATCTTTTTGCTAAAAAATTGCTTTCTGTGATTCATCAAATCCATGATTCGCTTTCAAAAATAGCTTAGGCCCAGCATACACTAAGTGTAATATCGTGAGCATACAAATGTATCCTTAGTTTTTTTCAAACAAATTCCCCACTTTATCAGCGTACAAACTGTCAGTTGGTTAAAATAAACAAGGATTTGCTCACGATTATATGCACAGTGTAGACCAGGTTGTAGTGGTAACAGTAGGTACTTGTCTTTTTTGCCAAATCTTGAGTTTTTGTCATGGACATCCACAGAAAAGGTGCTGTTTAGAAGTTGAATAGGCATTAGTTAATAGTGTTGAGATTTATGGTTTATTTGTTGCAAAATTTCTTTAATCTCATTAATTTGGTTCTTTATTTGCTGGCTTTCTACTAGTCGTGCATTAATAAACAAACAGTGAAAGTTAATGGAAAGTGTGAGCTCATTTTCTTAAAATTTGTGTGTTTTATTACATTGTTTTTGCAAAGCGGTAAGAGATTTGTGTTTGCTGTGAAAAAGAAGTAGCTAATCGCAGTAGAAATTTTCTAAATTAGGCAATGATCATGCGAACTGCAATAATGATCGTATTTTTGCTAAGACCAACAAAAATGTGACTAACTAGGTAAATTGTACTGTAAACATCATATCTACTGAAGTTTAATTACATTTTCTATTTTGTTTAGTTTGTCCTAGATGGACTTTTTAAAGCTGAATTAAATCAGCTACTTTGGCGAGAACTTGCTGAAGATGGATACAGTGGTGTTGAAGTGAGAGTGACACCTTCCAGAACCGAAATTATTATTCTTGCTACAAGAACCCAAAATGTTTTAGGAGAAAAAGGAAGACGAATTCGTGAATTAACTGCAATGGTGCAAAAGCGATTCAAGTTTAAAAATGATGCTGTTGAAGTAAGTAAATTTAAGTTTTCTTATGTTGTTGGAAAGCACATCTGATGCATACCTTGAAATTCCCAATTCAATGTAAAGTTTTATGTTGGGGATAAAATACATTACACATATCACATTTACGAATTATTTTTATGCGTTCACAAAAGTATCATCATAATTGGTTAACATAATATTTAATAGGTAGAGCTCGACCGATATATCGGTCAGCCGATATATCGGTCAGCCGATATCAGTATCAAGCCGATATATCGTATCGGCTATCTACCACCGATAAAATATCGCCTTAGCACAATTACCTTAAACTGTTTATTTTTGAGAGCAAGCACCCCCACACTTGACTATTGATTGCCAAATCGTATTTTTGGTTTGTTTTTTTATTGAATAATACCGGAGGGCGACTTGTGTTTGCAATAGCCTTTTTTTGGAGGGGAATTAGTGAAGCTTTTAGTGTCAAGTTAATTGAAAAATAACAACAAAATTTCGTAGTTAATAATTTAAGATATCGGTTATCGGTATCGGCCTAAAAATTTCCAAAATATCGATATCGGTATCGGCCTGAAAAAGTCATATCGGTCGAGCTCTACTAATAGGTATTGTACAAAGTAAGCAATATTTCTTGCACTGTTTTGTATGTGGTGATTCATCGAGAGAGCTAAATGCATGCAAAAGTATTTGGTTATTCTCCAAACTTCTATCTTTTATTGGAATTTTTTAAAAATATGAGTCAGTGACAGGTTCATCACCAAATGCTTCATAAAATGTTATACTATGGCAGGAAGCTCTCCCAACCATAATTTATGGCTAATTAATGCAACAAAGATAATCAATTAGGCATAAGGGATAATCAGACTCATCATTACAACACCCACATTTTTGAATCACATTCTGTTTTTAGAGCAAGACTTGCTTTTCCTTTTTCTGAAGTTTATGTATAACGATTAGCAAAAACTTGTGCTACAGTATTTCTCCAGAAGTACAATGTGAATTGTTCTTCAACATATCATTTTTTAGCTTTATGCTGAGAAAGTTGCTAATCGTGGACTTTGTGCTACAGCTCAGTGTGAATCACTACGCTATAAGCTATTGGGTGGACTTGCAGTCAGAAGGTACAAAAAATTATCTGATATTTGGGTTTTTTAAATTAATTTGTTAATGATCAACTCGACTGTAATTTTAACCTATGTGTCACTGCGATGTTTTAACTTGTAGCCCGTCATCCTGAAAGATGATACGTTTTCATTGTGATCATGATTTGCATACCAGGAATTAATAGTTGTTTAGTTTTTCTTTATTGAACTAAAAACGTGGTTTTTCATTATACAGTAGTAAAGCATTGAAACAAGTTTTAACTGCTTCAAATTTAAAGTAAGGTGATGAACTTTTGTATTTTGAAATAATGGATTGTGAATCAAGGCAGCTTACTTGAATTAGTAATATTGTCCCAAATGTGTGAGCACAATAAACATATAAGAGCATTTTATGGCGTAAATGTCTTTTGTTTTTAATAAAGATTTAAGTAACCTTCCAAACACTTACAGTTATACAGTATTAATCGATTGAAAAGAATTATTAGCACAGCAGATGATGATTTTATCACGATGGTCTTCATAACACCTGATGTTGAAGATTTGATGTCTGATGCTGCGTTTTTCGTGTCGTTGTACTAAGATTTGTGTGACTGATTGATTTATCTTTTTGCAAATATGCATCAGTTTCGCGCTCATTTGACGAAACTGCATTTACTGTTCATTCGAATTCACTGTTTTCGAACTTATCTGGTTGATTTTTAATTTCTTATTTTGCAAAGCCACCAAACGGAATAATTGCTTTGAAGCACCTTATCAAGGAACGTGACAGAGTGCGAATTGAACCTAGACCAGGCGGCCAGTGTCGTCATAAAACGATGTTTCAGACCTATAGGCCACTCTGTTGACTCGATAACATTGAAAAGCTTGTTTTCAGAGCATGTTATGGTGTCCTTCGATTCATCATGGAATCAGGAGCCAAAGGATGCGAAGTGGTCGTTTCTGGAAAACTTCGAGGGCAGCGAGCCAAGTCTATGAAGTTTGTTGACGGTCTGATGATCCACGCTGGTAATCCAGTGAGAGAATACGTTGACACAGCCGTTCGTCACGTCCTTCTCCGACAAGGTTTTTGAATTATTTGATTTTTTTGTTGTTAGGCCTTCGATAATATGCTGACTTTTTTTATTAGAAAAGTTAAACTCTGAATATTACTATTTGCGATTCCGGGTTACTTAGTTTAAAAGTGTACCCTTCCATCTCGAAGGCTGATACTAATACCCTAACTCCACTTGTAAGTTATGTAAAGAAAAAAAAAATACTGATGATGGGGTGCCCCTCTATTGGTGGTGTGGAAATGGTCACAATTTGTACCGAGTTATCCAGCTCAATTGGTTTTCGTTGTGTAGCATATCCGCTGCACCGTGTGCTGATCGACAGAAAGTTGGACAGCAACTACCAACTCGAATAGCGTACTTGAACCTTTGCGCCTCGTAGTTGACGTAATGAAACCAGTGGCGGATTTGGGGGGGATGGGGGGGATGCATCCCCCCCACCAACCTAAATGTAACGATTTTGGCCGAAAAATCAGCCTCTGTTTGGAATAATTCGGCTCCATTTCGGGATGCATCCCTCCCCACCGACCTAAACGTAACGAATCCGGCGAAAAATCAGTCTCAATTTTGGTGAAGACTTTTTTTTTTTTTTGGAGACCACCTGAATTCGGGCGAAAAAAACGTTTGAATTTCCGATTTCGGCCGAAAAATCACTCTCAATTTTGGTGAAGACATCCGAATTTTTGAGGTTTTGTGCTTCAAATCCCCCCCACCAAAATTTTCTGGATCCGCCACTGAATGAAACGTCAACTCTTGAATCGAGAAAAAGGATCAGACTATTGAGATACTCCGGGTTAAAATAACATCCGTTTTCGAAATTGCTGCAGGAAGTTGTGGTGTATGCATTCCGAACTGCCAGAAAAATATGTTATGTGTTTGAAAAAGTTATTTCAGTGTCTTATTTTGAAAGGATAACGTAAAAGCCCATGTAAAAGTTTTGTTTTTGATTACTTTAAAATCGTTGCTACTCTGCTATGAAAGAATGCTGATTGCTGAGTATGAATGCATTGCATTTGGCAAGCAGGTGATGATTTTTTTACTCACGATGGTCTGCATAAAAATGTTGCTGACGATTTTCTATCTGATGCTTGCCTTGCTATTTCCAGTGAAATGTTTTATTGCTAAATATGAAAGGAATATATTTTTTCTCAAGTTCTAACATTCGTAGTGTCTACCACATCTACTGTATATCATTTTAAATGTAATTAATGCACGATGAAAGCAAAAATGCATGTAAAAAGAAACCTCCACTTTTTTCCTCCGAAACTTTCATGATCCCGCTTTCAAATTTCTGTGCTGATGGTTTATGATATGACTGAATTGCAAAGGTGGTAAAGGTTCGATTTTCAAGACCTCGGACGAGTAACTTTTTTGGTAGGGTAGCTGGAACCGAACTACATTGCATGTCACAGCTTTTTACGTCGATAGACCATAATCTTGGTTGTTTTTAGGCGTTTTGGGAATCAAGGTAAAGATCATGCTTCCTTGGGATCCTACCGGTAAAATCGGTCCGAAGAAGCCGCTTCCAGACAATGTTAGCATTGCTGAACCGAAGGAAGAGGAAGTAATCACTGGACCTCGGAGCGAAACCAAAGGAGCTAAATCTGTACCAGACACCATGCAGGTCCCACAGCAGGTTCCCATGCAAACTATGCCTCCTGTCGTACCAGGGCAACCAATGCCTTAAATAAAATATATTGTCAATACTATCGTTTGCTTTGTGCTTGAGAAGCTCTTAAATGCGTAAACATACCGGTATTCATTTATCAGGCATGGAAATCAACATTAATTATAACTGCTGTACCGCTTTCAAAGAAATCAAGTGGCGAAGTTCCTGCTCTAGTAAGCAACAACATCCAATCCTGGAAGAGATTTTACGATGATATCTCTGCTTAGCTGCGTCAAGCAACGAGTAAATTTACTGGTGAATATGAAGAATCACTTGAAACTCAAAAGCAGACGCGCATTCCTCTCTGTACACGAGGTATTTCAATAAAAAATTTGCAGATTGTACGAGAGTTAGCGTCTAACGCTGTTGAGTGACAAGAGGATAATGGATAACCATGTAACTTGTCAACTTCAACAAACCATGGTAAAGTTGTGAAAATGAGACAAGAATTAGCTCGCAGAAATGAAATAACACCCTAAACCGATACCGTAACGGAGTTTCTACAAAGCGGTAATCAAAAAACTGCTCAGTAATTGCATTTTGCTGATTTCAAGTGCATGGGGAGCAACAAGCATTAAAAAAAACGCTTACCGTATTTACTCGTTTTGTAGCCCGGGCCCTTATTTTTTTCAACCTTACTCACTGCCGGGCCCATATTCAAACGGGCGTTTATTTAAGCACGGGCGCTTGTTATTTTCAAAGCAAAATTACCACAAAAATTATCGTTGAAGACAAATATTTCACGACATTTAATCTTTCTCCATATGAGAGCCGTAATCAATACTACCTGTTACGTAATCAATGCTATTTGTTATGCAATTGGACGTCTAAGGCGTTAGTGTTGTCTGCCAAAACGTAATCAATGCTATCTGTTATGCAATTGGACGTCTAAGGCGTGACTGTTGTCTACTAGCGCTTAAAATTCAACAGCGTTGTGACACAAGCGTTTCTTAGCAGCTTCTTATTTTCTATTGTTCTCTACCACTGAAAGATCAGCTTTTGCACCGGGCGGGTATTAAAGCACGGGCCCTTGTTTATTTTTTTGTTCTGCTCACACGGGCGGCTATTCAAACGGGCCCTTAATCAAGATCGGGCGGTAAAACGAGTAAATACGGTAATCGCTCTATCGAGCACAAATGCTCAATATTATTGCGCGAGAGTGCATTAGCCATTTAACTACTTAGCCACAAGCCAGGCAATAATATTTTCCAATTCTTTTTACGATGATTTTGATTGGAGTGTAGTTTTGCCTACAACGGAACACCATCTGGCTACAGCAGGGGTTCTCAAGCGTTTGATGTTATGGAGCCCTTGAAGAAGTTCACCATTATTTACAGCGCCCAAATACAAAAAAGCAAACGAAATAGCTTGCGGAGCCCCGCGATTTCTCTAGCGGAACCCTAGGGCTCCGTACGGAGCACATTGAAAACTTATGGGCTAGAGGATTGATTCGCCTAATCTTAAAACAAATTCGTTTGTAACAGATAAGTTAAGCGAAGTACTAAACAATAAAGAAACGTTCAAACATACGGTATTGCGTCTCAATTGACAACTTCAGAGCAAATTTCGACCCTCCTAAAATTAGACCCTTAAAAAAAATGTCATATCAGCATTGTGGTAAACAGACCAGATAAGGTACTCGACAATTTAAAGCAAAGTACTATTTACTGGTAAGGAACCACCACAACAGTATGTTTTGCACATTTGAATTCTTCAGGGGGCAGAAATTTTATATACAGCAACGTCAACAAAATGATTAAACAAATATGCAATACTAAAAAGAGAGGCAAGCTGTCTAACATGGAGACGATCTGAATTTTTCAAGTAGTACAATCAATATGTATGATTAATCACTGTTGTAACGTGAATAGCTTGGCGCTAATTCATCTTACCTACTGCATTTTGATTGTGTACGTGAACGAATTTCAATCGTCTCGGTATTTAACAACTTGCCTCATCTCTTTCTAACATTGCATGTTTATACGATCATTTTGTTTTGTGTATGCTATGTTAAATTTTACGGCCCTTGAAAACAAGACTCTAGGGCCATGATATATAATGAATAACGCATCGCTATCATACAAAGTTCAATATACCAATTCCCTTTAGAAAAACTGCCGAAAGTGAATTTAAAATGGAACGAGTCTTTTACGACATACTGGAAGATGTTTCCGAAGTGTGCCATTTATTTTCGCACATCGATTTACATTTACCCTGCGTCAGACTGGCAATGCTGCCCTAACCCTAAGGTTCTGCAGAAAAAGAATGAAAGTATGCAAAGCAAATTAAACTGGAGATTTGTCAGACGCGCTCCTTGAATAACTACAAGATACAGATAACGCTGTAGTTAGGAAGACAAACAAACATAAAGGCTTAAACTTCGTAAAAGTGCATACCAGCAATGCGGTGAAAATGGAGAATCGTCGCCCATACCTATTCTCATAGGCGTAGCCAGGACGGGGGGGGGGGGCAGTGGCGTTGCTAGGGGGGCCACCCGCCCCGGGTGTCACCATTTTGCGGTGACACCATTTTATGATGCCAAGCAAAAAAGAAAACTAGAATATCGCTAATATCACTGGAAACGTTTAGCACACCGGAATAGACAAAAGAATGATTTTTAGCAGCTTTTGAAACATTTATTTAGAGGGTGAGGGGGGCGCTAATTTGCCAAAAACATAACTTGCAAATTAGTAAAACATTGAAAAATGCCAAAACTAAGCAATCAATTTTGATTGCTTGTTGAAACATGCTGAATATAGGTTTTATCAAAATAAGACATGAGCTCTGGATAAGGGGGCTGGCTATAGTTGATTACCAATCCCTTCGACTAAAATATTGTTTCATTAGCCTTTTTCCTTTCCCAAATAATTTTCCTCTATTAAATATAAACGAAATGGATCACTCCTTGCGAGTTTCCTTAAATCATAAGATTTTATGATTCAACAGCTTGTAAATAAGAGAACTAAAAATTTACCATTAGCCACCTCTCACATAACCATCGCTCATTTTTGCAACCCAGTGCAATCATATTTTTACACTGCTAATTTCTATGCCACGTTTTAAAAGGATTAATTTTCGTCAAAATATAGACTTAAAATTCAGTTATTTTTGCCACAAAAATAACAAAATTTTTGAGCGATGGGGGCTCCTCCTCCAGACCCCCGTGCCTACAACGGCTGGAGGCGTTGTTCTCCAACCTCCAGTTTTCGGCAAATAGGGGATGTTCTCCAAATCCCCGAAACACCCTCCCCCCATTGTACATTTCTGGCTGCGCGTCTGAATCTAATCATGTTTTTGCACTTCTAGTTTCTATGTCATGTTTTGAAAGCATTAATTTTTACCAAAATAAGCTTAAAATTAAGTTATTTTTACAAAACAATATAAATTTTTTGATTGCTGGGGGCTCCACCCCCAGACCCCCGAAACACCCCTTTCCCCATTGCAGATTTTTGGTTACGTGTCTGTTACGAGACGTATGCTGCTCATACTTCCAAGTTTTAGAATCTTACAATGAGAATTTTTGAGCTAGTCAAATAACAACCGCTATCTACTGTAATGAAGTACCGGTAGTACCGCTATCTTTCAAATATAACCTTTTTGCAGATTAGTATACATTATGAAGGGTGACACCACGAAATTCCACCCCGAGTGTCACCATCCATAGCGACGCCACTGGGGGGCCCAAGGGGCCCGGCCTCCCCCCAATTAAAATACCACCAACGATAAAAAAAATACGACAACATAATCTAGCGATGTTTAGTTGCAGTTTTTTTCAGTAATTACGTATTAACAGTAATTAACAATAATACTAATAATGACTAAGGAGCACCTAATTAACAACCAGGGGGCCCTTAACCGTCAACCAGGAGGCCCGAGGGCCTCTAGCTGACAACCAGGGGGCCCCTAACAATCAGGGGGCCCCGGGGCCCCTAACCAATAACTAGGGGGGATTGGGGCCTCTAATTTACGATCAGGGGGCCCCGGGGCCCCTAACCGACAACCAGGGGACCCCAGGGCCCCAAATTTACAACCAGGGTCCCCAAGGCCCCTAATCAATAACCAAGGGGCCCCGAAGCCCCTAATTTACAACCAGGGGACTCCTGGGCCTCTAACCGACAACCAGGGGGTCCCCAGGCCCCTAGCTGACAACGAGGAGCCCCCGGGGTCTCTGACTGACGACCAAGGGTCCCAGGCTAGGGACCCCTTAATTCAAATTTTTTACAATTTATATGCAAAACCTGTGAGAAATCTAAGACTTTTGTCCTAAAAGTTGCAACCGCAGGCCCTCGTATAACGTTATTATGAACTTAATGTTATAACATAGACGTTAATGCAAACCCCCCAATTAAAATACTACCAATGATAAATATAATGAGAGACATAGCCAGTATGTTGTGCTTGTCTGGAATTGCAGTTTCTTTAATTTTGGATTTACGCGTGCAAAAGTAAGGAAAAAAATAAGGACCACGTTCCCTTGTCATCATAATGTCATGCAATTCTTGGAGGTTTTGAAAAGTCTTCCACGTTTGAGAAAAAAATTGTTTTAATTTTGCCTTAAACGTTTTTTTTTTAAGAAAGAACTTAAGGGTGCGATCGTATTTCAAAATTAGAGGCGTAGCCAGGGGGTGGCCCAGGGACCCGGGCCCCCTCAATCAAAATGCCGCCAATGACAAAAATTTGACAAAAAAGCCTTGTTTCTTCATTTTCAGTTTCTTTTAGCATCTTAGCGAACAACAGTACACGCGTACAACACCAATTAACAATAAATAATATTGACGACCAGCAGGGGCCCAGGCCAGGGACGTCGCCAGCGTAGCGAGATCGGGGGGCAAAACTGAAAACCGGGAGGGCAAAGTTTTGACGGTAAATTATTGCAGTATTTTAAGAGTTACGTAGATTGTTTGTGAGGCGGGGTTGTAAATTTCGTTTCGCCTTTGAGTAATATAGCTATTTGGCGTTGATTAAGTTCATAAAACCATTTTCAGCTTTATTTTACGAACTAATTACGTAGGTTGCAATGAAACGATTTCTAAACCGTATATTTATTTAATGCCTATCAGACGCGCATGATTGTCTTTGTCTTTTACATATGAACAGCATGGGATCATATCGGTTATTATACCACATTGTTTAAAGCAAGACACAAACTTGCAACAAAAATTTTAGGCATATTCTATGGCTATCGCATTGGTAAACATATAGAATTAATTTAAATAATAAGAAAAGTTAAGAACTGCGCAACAAAAACTACCTTGAATGATTTTTGAATAAATGCAGAAAGCAGACTGTCTCTGACATATTGAAACATTGACAAAGCCGCTAACTTAACAATTGCTGAAAAAATAACGTAAATCTTCTCATTTTACTAAACATGATTACAGCTAGTAAACGACTGGAAATGACTGACGACAGGAAACTCCAGAAAAAATATGAGCAAAATTTAATATAGGTACCTCTATGATGAATACTGTAGTTAATAATCTACAATTGTGTATTCCAAGCCAAAGCAGAAAAATGAACAATTTAGCATTTATACTGGAATACCTATTCTGTTTCTGTATCGCCAAAAACTTCATTAAGACAGGTAAGTGCCGATCCAGGGGTTGCATCCCCCAAAAGAATTTCTGCTGTATCCCTCCCAATGATCGCATCGGTACGGTGTGTAACTTTGGTGTTACAACTTGCAACGTTACTAAACGATGCATTTTATCCTCGAAAAAATGTCGAAAGAGCTAAAGATTCCGGACCCCGCTGGGGAGCTCACAGCGCCCCGCCAGACCCCCTAGCTGACTTTAAGGCTGTCTCACTATAACTTTTGTGTTTGAAAATTCTTAATTGCCACCAGCACTCCTTCCAAACCTTACTAAACGTTTCTGCTGACTTCCTTGCTGGTATTGGCAAAAATGAGAGTTGAACTTTGCTCCAAAAATCTCCAGTTTGAGCATCATCCCTCTTCCCAAAGTTCAAAATTATCAAAAAATAGACAAATTCCTTAAATCATCCCCCAATGGTCAATATGGATCGGCACCACTGATTACTGTATCGGTAATGCACCAGGACTGTATTACTGCTCTAAAAAAATCATCACAAATAGCAGCACCAAACAGCCAAAACGGTACTATAGGCTACTAAAGTTTACTAAAAATCTCAGATATTAATGGTGTTACTAGTGCCGAGAACACTGCTTAGTTTGTTTTGCTACTGGTACTAATCGATCTAGTTAAACAAACTCTACGGTAATGGACACTTCTTGCAAATCTGAAAGTCAGAAAATTTCCGTAGTCTAGCTATCAAAGAATTGGTCAATGGATTCCGATTTGGGGGAGGAATGCAGTCTGTTTCTCTGTTAGCTCAGAGTTTCTGCAGGTCGATTTCTCAAACTGCTGAACAAGATCCCAATCAAAACACAGTATGGTTTGAGTTGCTAAGCTAAGGCCTTCCACTTCCAGACATGGGCTTGTCAACTCTACTCACTTTTGCATGTTTGCTTACCCGTAGCCTACGTTTGCTACATAGCCTAGAAGTGCAACTGACCGATCGAATTCTTATCTTTTTTTCCGGAGGCATTTGGCGATAGTCTATTTTTCTTTCTGTAAATATTGATTGCACGGTACATTGCGGATGGCTTGTACTATGCGTATACCACTGATCACCAACTTACAGCCTACACCAACTTACTGTACATTACCTTCAACAGTCACAACGACTGACTTGTAATAAGGCCTCGCCTATAAGTGCTGCTGTATATGGCATCATCATCTACGATGCCACGCCTACCCAGTGGCGGGCAAGTTACTTTCTAAAAGTTACTAGTTACAAATTACAGTTACTTGGCAAAAAAAGTAACTAAGTTAAAGTTACAAATTTGAAAAAGTAACTAGTTACAGTTACAAGTTACAGTTACTTTTAGTGATTAAAAATTTGGACTAAAAACAGGCCTGTGGGCACTTGCCAGATTATGTCTGTTTGTCTCAAAAGTATATTAAGACCAAGCCAAGCATGTTTCTTTGTCACAAAATTTAGTTTTGTCAAAGCGTTAAATTTCATGCATCAACTTTCAAAGTCGCATTTGCGCAAGAATGCAAAGAAAAAAGGACTAGCTAGATCTAAAAATATGCACTGATAGTTACAAAAATTTTGAAAACAGAAACCAGTTAATTGCCTTTCAAAAAGGCTAACATTTCAAAGTGTTCGTCACTGAGCCTACAGCGTTTTGGTTTTAAGATATCTTTACCCAAACTAAGTAGTCTCTCCACTGCTGCACTAGATGGTAGGGTAGTATCAGTGGTGGGCAGTAACTAGTTACAATTGTAACTAGTTACTTTTTTAGTAACTGTAACTTCGTTACTTTTTTCAGATGTAACGATATTTGTAACTAGTTAGCAGTTTAGAGCCCTAAAAAGTTTCAGTTACAGTTACTTTTTGTACTACATGTTTTGAAGCAAATTACAGATTTTTTATGAATTCCATTCAAAATAATTGTATTACACTGGCAACACAGGACGCACAGTCGCATGTCTGATCAACCATAACCTTTAATTCATATTTTCTTCACTGTGTTCACTTTAACTTTTCTATCTGCAGTTACTCCAAAATCCATTGATACGAATTCTTTTGATGATGAGGGATTGAAGAAACTTTTCATTCAATATAATACTACCCTACCATCTAGTGCAGCAGTGGAGAGACTACTTAGTTTGGGTAAAGATATCTTAAAACTAAAACGCTGTGGGCTCAGTGACGAACACTTTGAAATGTTAGCCTTTTTGAAAGGCAATTAATTCTGATTTCTGTTTTCAAAATTTTTGTAACTATCAGTGCATATTCTTTAGATCTAGCTAGTCCTTTTTTCTTTGCATTCTTACACAAATGCGACTTTGAAAGTTGATGCATGAAATTTAACGTTTTGACGAAACTAGGTAAATTTTGTGACAAAGAAACATCCTTGGTTTGGTCTTAATATACTTTTGAGACAAACAGACGTAATCTGGCAAGTGTCGACAGGCCTGTTTTTAGTCCAAATTTTTAATCACTAAAAGTAACTGTAACTTGTAACTGTAACTAGTTACTTTTTCAAATTTGTAACTTTAACTTAGTTACTTTTTTGCCAAGTAACTGTAACTTGAAACTAGTAACTTTTAGAAAGTAACTTGCCCACCACTGGGTAGTATTATATTGAATGCAAAGTTTCTTCAATTCCTCATCATCAACATCATCAAAGCAAACATTGGTAATATACATGAAGAATTCTTTTAAAATAGATGAAGAATTCTTTTAAAATAGATGAAGAATTCTTTTAAAATAGATGAAGAATTCTTTTAAAATAGATGAAGAATTCTTTTAAAATAGATGAAGAATTCTTTTAAAATAGATGAAGAATTCTTTTACAATAGATGAAGAATTCTTTTAAAATAGATGAAGAATTCTTTTAAAATAGATGAAGAATTCTTTTAAAATAGATGAAGAATTCTTTTAAAATAGATGAAGAATTCTTTTAAAATAGATGAAGAATTCTTTTAAAATAGATGAAGAATTCTTTTAAAATACATGAAGAATTCTTTTAAATATACGATATAGATGAAGAATTCTTTTAAATATACGATATAGATGAAGAATTCTTTTAAATATACGATATAGATGAAGAATTCTTTTAAATATACGATATAGATGAAGAATTCTTTTAAATATACGATATAGATGAAGAATTCTTTTAAATATACGATATAGATGAAGAATTCTTTTAAA
This sequence comes from Trididemnum nubilum, assembly GCA_963965965.1. Classification (NCBI taxonomy): domain Eukaryota; kingdom Metazoa; phylum Chordata; class Ascidiacea; order Aplousobranchia; family Didemnidae; genus Trididemnum; species Trididemnum nubilum. Next base: position 14,273,244 of record OZ014481.1, read on the forward strand.
ATACGGCCAAGGATTGTTGTCACTGCCAGTAGTACTGGGTCCAATATCATCAGTAGACGCATCATTACCTTGATCTTGGCTAACTTGTTCAACCTCACACGAAGAATTTAGTGATATTTCAACAACAACATCATTATTACTGTCAGTGTCACTGTCAGAAATCACTGCAGTAACTTCATTTTGATTGTTGTTTGCCAAAGCAGGCCTACTTCGTAAAAACTTGTTCATTTCAAAAGTTGCTTTTATCACAAAACATACGCCTAAAGAGTAACAATCACGTAATGTACAAAAATAAGGTTTGAGGACTTCATATCAGGACCACTTCATTTGAGAGGTGGGGTTTCCGTGACCCAAAAAGTAGTGGCACCAACTAAAATTAAATGTCGTGTTAATTGTTATTGATCAGCTCTTTAAATATCCAAAAACAAAACTTGTAGCCTACAGTCTGACAGTGCAAACTAGGCTACTATAAGCCTGTGTTACCATTAAGCCAATTTTTGTAGCTGAAATTGGCGTTTTTTTGGGCACACGTTAATTTATTTTAGGTATCCCATAGTTTTGCATAGGAAAACCACCAATTTTTTGGGCACAAGCATATTTGTCAAAACCTTAAAAGAGAAGACTGTTAAGTAGGTTACCGTACCCCATTTGTTCGAAACCCTTCAGCTTTGGCAGTGTCTGCTACCACTATAGAATACTTCGAACCTTCGGCCTAGCTATTACACCGAAGTCAATTCTCAACACTATTCTCATACTCATTCTTAACTGAACTCTGTTCTATTTTATACTATTTCCTGAACTCAGCCCTAACCCTTTATAACATTGCTTTGGTAAGAATCCAGCCGAAGACCTCGTGACTCTTTGCACAACACATTGTACCGTTTCGCCACCGACGCTGACATCAGCGATCGGAAGAACTGCATTCTTGAAACATCGCGTGCTCAATCAACCGTGAACAACGTACGCGTTATTGTCGTAGGCGTGCGTTAGTAGGTGGAATAGCACTAGACACTTCCTTCAGATTTTGATATATTAACTTAAAGGCGATGAATCATCCAGCCAATGCCAGTGGTTTACAATAGCTAAAATTGAACTATATTTTTTGATATTTTTTGTTTTAATTTTAGGACTGCGGTTGCAAAGATATTCAACAAATAAAAAAGGATGTCCCCCCGAAAAAAGTGTTTGGAAACTCTGAGTTTTGTTCTTTCCGCCAAAACCACAGTAGGCCTAATGGTTTAGAGAACTGTGGTAGGCCTATTAGTTTAGAGATAGTTTATTTCTAAATAGTTTATTTCTAAATAGTTTAGGCCTGACTATCTCTAAATTATTAGGCCTAATAGTTTGGAGACAGTTAGGCCTAATAGTTTAATAAGATTAGAGTAGGCCTAGTACTTTAGAGAACTGTGGTTTAGGCGGGAAGATCAAAACTCAGAGTTTCAAAAAACTTTTTTCGGTGGGACATCTTTTTGTATTTGTTGAATATCTTTGCAAACGCAGCCCCGAAATCAAAACAAAAAATATCAAAAATTATAGTTCAATTTTAGCTATTGTAAACCACTGGAATTGGCTGGATGATTCACCACCTTTAAGGTAGGCCTAACTTACCTTGTACATGCTTCATTAGTAGGCTATAGTATAAACCAGTAAGCTACCGGCTGCCGGTAATTTGTGGTAAACAAGGCCAACAGTACCACCGTCCACCGGTACACTGTAATGTAGCATCGTATCAGTACCGGTACGAGGCAGCTAGGTAACATAGACTCCTGAACACAAAAAGTATCTCATGCGATACCGGTAATCAACGTGCTTCCGGTATACAACAGTTAGGTAACTTATGGGGGTTATTTAATGTGATATCAAACTCTTAAAGCCAAACTCTAAAGCCTGAAAGCTGGTTTGAAAACGTGTTATCGATACCAGAACCTACCAGTTTAAGTGGAGGCAAGAGGACAGTGCAAATTAATACAGAACAACTGGAAGGTTGCCTGACACCCTTCCTAAAACTCAAAGACTAAACCTTAACCCGAAATCCCAACCTTTTATTTTAAACTGCAAAACTGTAACCCACAATCCATAAAACCAAAACCGAACTTTAACTGCAAACTCCAAATACGAAACCTGGAAACTTAAACGTTAATCTTAAAGTTGACCCAGAAACTTGATCCAGAACCCCAAACACAATTTTACCATAACAGATGAGATAATCCCTAACCCCTCCGATTCTTCTTGATCCAGCCTCTTGAACTACGTTGCACTGATTATAAATGCATTTCACTGAAATTGCAAACTAACACTGATTGTTAGTACACGTACAGCTGTGCAGTAGGCCTACTCAGCACTGAATCCCCAAACGGTTTCAATCACCAGAAAGCGAAGTTGGAAAATTATCACTGCCTTCACTTTAACCAGCCACCACATGTATAGTCCAGTGAACAGTGAAGAAAATATGGATTGAAGGTTATGGTTAATCAGAAATGCGACTGTGCGTCCTGTGTTGCCAGTGTAATATACAATTATTTTGAATGGAATTCATAAAAAATCTGTAATTTGCTTCAAAGCATGTAGTACAAAAAGTAACTGTAACTTTTTAGGGCTCTAAACTGGTAACTAGTTACAAATATCGTTACATCTGAAAAAAAGTAACGAAGTTACAGTTACTAAAAAAGTAACTAGTTACAATTATAACTAGTTACTGCCCACCACTGCGCCTACCACACAGTACACACAAACTGCTGGTAGCTGTATTAGTATTATACCGTATTGAATTGAATTGTTGTTGTTGTTGAACCTGACCCAAGACACGAGATTGTGCTGCGTACCGTACCCTAGATTGTAATATAGATGTCAGGATACTTAGTTGCATGAAGGAAACAAAAAATCAGCCAAAAAATATATTTAACTAAAGTATATTAACAAAAACTTTCACTAAAATCGATTTCGGCCAGGGGCCATCTTCAGCTTATTCAAATACAATCAATCAAATAGAATCGATGTCCGAATAGGGGATGGAACAGTTAATATTACCACTATTTTAACTGTCAGGACGATGCTCACCTTTAAGAAAAAATACAGTGGGAGGGCAAGAAATAAGTCAGGGGGCAAAAATAAAAATCGGGGGGGCAATGCCCCCCCGCTGGCGACGCGCCTGGTCCCGGCGCATCCTCTTAATTCAGTTTTTTCCAATTAATTTAAACGTATAACCAGGGTGAAATCAAGGGTTTTTGTCCTAAAAGTTGCCACCTCAGGCCCTCATCTAAACTGTTTATGAACGTAATGCAATAACCAACGCCGTAGGCTATTTGGCATGTGGCACAGTTCCAGAGCCCCGCGCTCAGACGGTAGGACTTTTTTTGGTCTTCACTTAATGTACCATTTTTCAATAACGATTCACCTTCACCTCGCCAGTTTGTACGCACAAAATACTTTAAAAAAATAGCAAGGGAAAATGCTCATTCAATGACGTCATATTCAATGACGTCATCAGAAAATTCACATTCAATAACGTCATCAGAAATTGTTGAAAAAGAGATTTTTTATCAGACGAAGATATCGTAGAATGGAAGAACAAAAGCCCTGGGCTTGGCTTGGTACGTAACCATGATCTTGTTAAAAAGGGAGGACTTGAACTAAAAGTTTTCCAAAAATGTCTGAATTGAGAGACACAGTGAACAAACTAGTATAACTCAAACGTATTACAGACGGGGGTCCGGGGGCGAAACCCTCAGCCTCTGGGTAATTGTTGGAGAAAATAGCTACTTTAATACCATTTTGGAATATATTTTGCACGTTTTTAGAGCCACTTGAAAGAACACAAGTTTTATGATTTAAACGCCAGTTGAAAAAGCTACCATATTTTGTTCACTGTTCAGTCTTCCCTTTACTTACTGGTCAAGTCCAAAACAAGCTTAAAATCTTGCATTTTAGGGTTAAATTTCGCAGGTGACTTGGCCCAGGAGGGAAAAGCAAGGTACACTGCCTCCTGCAATATTTTTAGCAGTAAATAATAAATTAATTCACTTAAATATTTGTCTCGGGAAATTTTTGTTTTTGTCGTGAAAATAACCAGCTTTAGGAGTACACGTACGACCAGGAGGCCCAGGTCCCTAATTCAAATCACTCCCTCAATTCCTTCCCCCCCCCCTTGGCTACGTCTATGTCTCTTCTTTTGCGGCAAAATTGATTGCTCCAAAACCGCAATTTAAACGTGGACTAAAAAAAATTAATGGAGGTATCTAAAGTGAGGCCAATCGCATAAAACTAGATTAGCCTTGATTACATTCTTTTTGGCTCAGCCATTCTAGAGATATTCTACTATAAACACGACGTCGGTGACTCTAATGTTATGAATATTAATAATTTTTATTGGCAATCCGTCGTTGATAAGCATTAGTGTATTAGCGACAATTTCCAGATCTATCCTAAAGCAACGATTAGGCTACTGCATTGGGTCGTTTCGCTGGGCACTAATCAGTTTGATCTTGTCAGCAGACTAGATCCGAGCTGGAAAAAAGAGTAGACTTTTCGATAGCCTAGGTAACAAACGTCTAAGAACAAGCGAAAGTAAGGCTACTGGAGTTATTAGAGTAAGCTAGTAAGCCGTTGTTTTCAAATGAGATGGAAAAGTTTATTCTAGGGTCACAAAATATCGTACGCAAATACAGTAGGCCTACTCAAGTATTGATGGTCTTATTATCAGGTATGAGTTTGTATTGTGTAGCCTAGTAATAAAAACCTTATTGCTAGATTAGGCTAGGATTTAGATTGAAATGTATCTGCCAGCTTGATTTTTACTAAAATCGCTAGGCAACCGAAAACTACCCTTTTTACTAGCTCAGATCTGTTTTGTTGAAAAGATCAAACTGATTAGTGGGTAGCGAAACGACCCAATGCAGTAGCCTAATCGTTGCTTTAGGTTAGAACCAAGGATGGTAGTGCGGTACAGTACGCCTTTTTTGTAAAGATACGGGTACGGTACCAGTAGCGTAGCCAGGGGGGGCTCGAGCCCCCCCCATTGGCCTGTAAAGTATACAAAATTGCACGTTTTTGGTGCTTTTGAGGCCGATTTTTGGTGAAAAAATGAAAACAGCCCCTCCCAAAGGAAATGGGGTGCCGAAGCTGTGAAGCAGATGTCGTGATTCGGCTTGAAAAAGCGTTTGAAATACCGATTTGGGCCGAAAAATCCGTCTCAATTTCGGTGAAGACCTTTTTTTTTGGAGATCACCTGTTTTTGAGCTGAAAAAGCGTTTGAATTATTGAAAAAAGCGTATGTATTATCTTTTGCAAATTCAGATAAGTTTAACCAAATAAAAATCTGCTATACACATAAGACAAGATTAAGCCACAAAAACAACTTCTTTCTTCCAAGAACTAGAACAAGATTAGGGCTAAAGTCTCTATCATTCGCAGGAATTAAAATTAGGAATGAAATTCCAAGCAGTATAAAAGAAGTTTCATTCTACAGATTTAAAAAAGCTGTTAAAGGTCATTTTTTATTAACCTATGAAACCGATAAAAGCTAGAATAACATCTTTCTATCAGCAATGCAGTAGTAATTACAGGAAACATAGTTGCATATTTATGCTTGAGTTCAACAATAACCTATTCTATTGCTTGAATGGCATGAGATGGTGCATTCATCTATCACACATTTATACAATACGTCATCTCTCATTTTGATGTGCCCTTGAATAATAAGTAATTTTGCAGAAACTGACTAAGGTTGATATATACTGGTATTGGAAATTGTAACAGTACCTACTAATGACATATTGGCAAACAATACAAAACAAAGCAAGGAGGTTTTTTTTTTTCACTCCAATTGCCCACTTTAAATTCTACAAAACATAAATAAGCATTATGAACTTTATTGATTTTATTTTCTATCCAATCTGTAGTTACAGTATTTTTTTTTTTAGTATGCTTAGAGTTAGAACAATTCTAATGTTGCCTTGCATTTTCTTTACATGTTGACTGTGAGTTTTGTGTATACACTGTACAAAGTGTACAATTTAGGGGTGTTCAGATTTTGGACTTTTTTAAAAAGTTCATGTTTTCGAAGCTTATATGGTGCACTGGACCTAAAAAACAACTACTGTGCAAAAAAAATTCGAAAATTTTATCTCTTAGCTATCGCTCATGGAGGTTAAAAAAGTCTTCCATAATTGCTCCAAGGGGAATCCCCTTATGACGTCATATTATCTAAAAACTAACGTAACTTTAGTTCTAGAGCAGATAGAAGTGCAAACTCAAGTAATTTCTCTTCCATTAAATGGTTGCTTTATTTTGAGCATAAAAAAGATGACGTCACTTAAGTGATGACGTCATAATTGCAACATAATTGTTAGATTACATAAGTAACCTAATTTCGGATGACATGTATTTAATTTATAAACGAATTTTTGCAGATACAATATTTAGGCTACTATAATAGTTTATGAAGCAGTATTAGTGCAATGTCAGAGCCTGCTCGAAAGAAAATCAAAACCCGTGCTTCAGCTGAATACTTCTTAATTGGACGAAGTGAAGACCACATTAGTGGAAACAAACTGCCCTTATTAGGGCAAATCCCTCGATATGTTTTGCATTTGAAGGAAGTATTATCTATCACTACCCCAGTGAGAAAGCATTTATCTGATGCTATTGATGAAGTTTTATTGATTTGGTCCAGAGCCGGAATCAAAACAATGACAAAAATTAATGCATTAAAAAGGTTAACTAAAGACTATGATACTTGGCTACAGCTTTGCAAAAATAAAACGCGTGCATCTGATCCTGGGAAAAAACGAGAAAAGTTTGCTCAAGCTCTATCTATTCTATGGGATATTGGGGCTCCAGATGCTGTTGAAACCATACAAAAAAACAAAATGTTGTCTTCGGAAAAAAAAAGAAGAAGATATATACTTCTATGAAGACCAGCGAAATGCAAGAAAAGGCGTCATCGGAGGAAAAGATGCATTATTCCAGAAAAGCCTTCGCAAACGCCAAGAAAGAAGAGCTCACTTAACTGTTGCCCCAGTTTCCAGCAGTGATGAAAGTGAACGAGATATTGATTTATGCAGTCAAGTAAGCTCTTCTAGTTCACATTCTATTTCAAGTGCGGGCTATGAGTCAAACGAAAATGCTTCTCCGAGTTCTCAAAGCAATTTTGTAACACTAAATGTACCCAAGAATCTCATCAACAACCCTGAAATTACGGAAGTTTTGGATAGGCTTAAAATTTCGGACAACGCTGCTACTATGTTAGTTGCTTCGTTTATTAAAGCTTGCCAGGGAAATATTGACGACTTTTGTCTCTCACGCTCATCTACCCACAGAGCTCGCATAGCAAACAGACTGCAAATTTCCAATGAGATTACTACCGACATAACGGAAGCTCCTTCAGATTTTCTGGCACTTCATTGGGATGCAAAATTAACTAAGGACCGTTACGGTGATAAGCACGAAGTACTTTCTGTGCTGGTTTCAGGGATTTCTAATTATAAAGAAGGCAAACTTTTGGGAGTGCAGAAGCTAGACAGTGGAAGTGGAAAAGCTCAAGCGAAGGCAAGTTATGATTTTCTCGAGCAACTAAATTTGAAGCAAGAAGTGAAATCTTTAGTTTTTGACACTACAGCAAGCAATTCTGGTTGGAAAAATGGAGCCGCCAAAATTTTGGAAAATCGTTTAGATCGCAAACTCTTCTATAATGCATGTCGTCAGTGGCGGATTTAGGGGGGGGGATGGGGGGGATGCATCCCCCCCCACCAGACTAAAAGTAACGATTTTGGCCGAAAAATCAGCCTCTGTTTCGAATAATTCGGCTCCATTTCGGGATGCATCCCCCCCACCGACCTAAACGTAACGAATCCGGCGAAAAATCAGTCTCAATTCTGGTGAAGACCTTTTTTTTTTTTTTTTTTTTTTTCTTTTGGAGACCACCTGAATTTTGGCGAAAAAAACGGTTGAATTTCCGACTCCGGCCGAAAAATCACTCTCAATTTTGGTGAAGACATCCGAATTTTTGAGGTTTTGTGCTTCAAATCCCCCCCACCAAAATTTTCTGGATCCGCCACTGCATGTCGTCATCACATTTATGAACTTGTTATTGGATCTGTGTACACTTGCTTGTTTGGCGATTCATCTGCTCCAGAAGATGCCCATTTCAAATCTTTTAAAATTAATTGGCCTAACATTGACAGGACTCAAAATTATCAAACTTTAAACATATCGTCAGATTGGCTGAAAGATCGTTCAAAACTTGTAATATGTGAATTGCAAGAGATTATTAGTAAAAAGAAAACTACCAAAGAAGTCTTCATAAGAGGTGACTACAAGCAATGTGCAGAAAATGCCCTGGCACTGCTAGGAGCTGCTCCCGGCAATTTTTTTTATCATAAGCCTGGACCAACTTCAAGCGCAAGATGGATGGGCCAAGTTTTGTATTGTCAAAAAATGTTTATGTGGGCCGATCAATTGTCTTACGACAGCGATTTTTTGGCAAAACTTCATCGGATTAATCTTTTTATCGCGCTCTTCTATGTACCTGCATGGCTGAAATGCAGTATTGGTTTGGATGCTCCAATGAACGATTTAACTTTTTTGCAAGATATGATCAGCTATAAAGAGGAAGACCCGGCTGTAGCTGACGCTGCTTTCAACAAGCTTTCTTCCCATCAATGGTATTTGACGGAAGAAATAGTGGCTTTCTCGTTTTTTAGCCAGCATTCTTCGTTAACAAATGAAATTCGAGAGTCTATGGCATTGCGATTGCTTTCAATAGTACCGCCACAAAAGTATCGCCGAGGTGTTCCTCTTTTCAAAAGAAACATCGACAAGCATTCTCAACTTTTAGACTTTATTGGCCCAGAGACCTGGTTTATTTTCGAGACCCTAAAATTAGACACAGCTTGGCTTTATGATTTACCCGAGTTATGGCCCACTTATGATTCTTTCGTAAAAGGTCAAAAGTTTGCAGCTAATGTTAAAGTTGTAAACGATGTAGCAGAAAGAGGAGTCAAATTGTATTCAGATTATGCTGCCATATTAACTGATAATGAAGTACAACGAGAAAGTCTTTTGCAAGTGGTAGAAAAACACCGAAAACAATTTGCTAACTTTAAAAAATCGACTTTAGCTCATTCTTCCTCCTCCTTGTAACTTGCAATACCGGTGCGAGTTGTGGTATTCACAATGCACTCGGGCAGAACATTGGTAGTTTGGGGCTTTCGTTCAATAGTAAAACTTCACCTAAAATGTGTTTGCATATAATTCGTTTCGCTTGAAGAGCCTTCGTAATGTCGCGCTACTGTGCGCTTTTAAAATGGGCAGGCAGCTTTTAGTTCAATATGATTCAATTCATTGATTGCACTGTACTTCCACGTGTATTAGGCTAACATTCTTAACAGTTTCATCGATACCTCACAACACCATGATTCTTGTCCCAATCACAATAACCAATATTTGAATCGTAACTCACTATACATTGCAACGTTATTACTGGTAATCTGATGCAAAAATATGTCACCACAAGTAATACATGTAAACACTAATTAATGATTTGCAAGCGAATCAGTTCCTAGAAATAGCTCAAAATTAATTATGACGTCATCAAACTTAAGTGACGTAGGCTACTGGGTTTAAAATTTCCACAATTGTTTTAAAGTATCATTGCAGCAGTAGCCTATCTAAATAATTCAATGTAGCAAATTATCTTGTTTACCACATTTGTTTAGACCTACTTACTTTAAATTGTGTGTTTTGCAATTATGACGTCATCACTTAAGTGACGTCATCTTTTTTATGCTCAAAATAAAGCAACCATTTAATGGAAGAGAAATTACTTGAGTTTGCACTTCTATCTGCTCTAGAACTAAAGTTACGTTAGTTTTTAGATAATATGACGTCATAAGGGGATTCCCCTTGGAGCAATTATGGAAGACTTTTCTAACCTCCATGAGCGATAGCTAAGAGATAAAATTTTCGAATTTTTTTTGCACAGTAGTTGTTTTTTAGGTTCAGTGCACCATATAAGCTTCGAAAACATGAACTTTTTAAAAAAGTCCAAAATCTGAACACCCCTAGAACAATTCTAATGTTGCCTTGCATTTTCTTTACATGTTGACTGTGAGTTTTGTGTATACACTGTACAAAGTGTACATATCTTTGCAACACTTTGTTTTAATTTTGCATAAAAATTTTTATCATAGAAAGTAGCAGACTGAGAAAATCTAGAAGCTGCTTTTTTTAACCTTAACTTGGTGAGGTGGCAGTAGACTTAGATGACCTTTCGGTCCTTCGCTGTCTCCTCACCAAGTGACTAAATATCGCTTTGACTCTGCAAGTTTGTGTGTTGGTTTTAAAGGAATTGCATATTTCGATGCTTTGGTGATAGACCTAGAGGAAGTTGCAGTTTTTTTCTTGTGATATGACGTCACTTGGTAAATAAATAAATATGATGATGAAAAAAAAAAGCGTTTGAATTTCCGATTTTGGCCGAAAAATCCGTCTCAATTTCGGTGAAGACCTTTTTTTTTTGGGAGATCACCTGTTTTTGGGCTGAAAAAGCGTTTGAATTTGCGAGTTTGGCCGAAAAATCCGTCACAATTTTCGGATAAACCGTGTGATTCTGGTTCAAGAACAATGAAAATTCGGGTCAAAGTCGTTTGCAGTTTTCTCACTCTTTCAAAAAAGCCTCCCCCTTTTTCAAATTCTGGCTACGCGCCTGTACGGTACGCTCTTAGAATTAAAAACCCAAGACTTTTCGCACACTGCGCCAGCTTTTTGTATACACAGGCAAAAAACAGCTGAAACCGACGCTAAATGTATGAATTGAGATTTATAGGTTAGTGATTTCAAAGTCACTTAAAACTGCGAGTAGTTAAAAGCAATGATGGCAGAGTTAAAAGCAATGACGCCAAATGTGTGAATTGAGCTTTAGAGGTTTGTGATTTCAAAGTCATTTAAAATTGTGAGTAGTTAAAAGCAATGATTGCAGTACGGTACGCCTCAGTTTTTGCTAAAAAGTACGGTACGGTTAAAGGTGTGAGGTACGTACTACGCAAATTCTGAGCGTACCGTACTGCCATCCTTGGTTACAACTGGGAAGGCGTCGCTAATACGCTAATGCTTGTCAACGACAGGATTGCCAATAAAAATAATTAAAATTTATAACATTTGAGTCACCGACGTCGTGTTTGAAGTTGAATATCTCTGCAACGAGTCAAAAAGGATGGAGTCAACGCGAATCTAATCAAATACGATTGGCCTAACTTTAGACACCCCCACTAATTTTGCCTTTAGTCCTCGTTTAAGCCTCATTTATTATTTTACTCAGCAACAAGTTTATTAAATACTGTAGAAAAAAGCAGAGTAGAAATTTTGCAAAACCAAATGTTGCTTTTAGTTCTTCAATTTTTTAAGGAGTGACTAATGACTATTTTATTGAAATCATGACAAAACTTGAAATCACATAAAATTTATCCGCGTAAAGCTAGTATCGCTACAGGACCGTTATAGTCACGAGTAGGATTGGATTGAATCTGCTCACAAGTTAGCGATGAATCTGAATACAAAAGCCAATGAATTTTAGTGTCCTAATTAAAGATTCGATGAATGTAGATTTTTTCAAAAACTTACATTGCAAAAGTAGTGATTTATAACTGGCTGAGTTTATGTTGCAAACGTGTTCCATAAAATTTATCAAGCAAACTTTGCGATGGCAAATGTTACGCCTCAGTGAGCTTTGACGTTGTTTTCGCAACACTTAGTTCCCTAGCAAACCTGCGAAAGAATGAAGTTGACGCCCGGACCCTATTTATTTGAAACTGTTTTTATGCCAGCTTAAATTGAGGTGAAATTGCGAATCGTCTTCTACATCATCACTTTTTAAAATGAGTTCATTAAAATTCATTTATTTCACTAACAGGCCGGCAATAGCAAGGGTACTAAGCAGTGATGCTGTTCAGACGGTTCCAAAATTCAGCAGTGACTGATAAAATTGCTTGCTTAATATTTTTTGCAATTAAACTTGCATTCAAAAACGTGAGCTACCGTATAAATAAACTAAATCACTAAAAAGCTTCCTATACAGTGACAATCAAATGGCTGTGTGAAAATTTTGAAATGAAAATTACTTAGTATTTATTGGTGGAGTTCAGTGGCGTAACCGCAAGAAGGTGGGCTTGGAAATACGTGTGCTTTTAAACGTGTTGTGATCTTACCAGAATGTAAGGGGAGGGGGTAACTTAACTATGTCATATAGCCCCAAATTTTGGCAATTAATTCTTTCAAATGGTTCACCAAACATGCGATGTGTCATCTAAATGGTGTAAAATAGTTTTTTTTCTGAAATTACAAAAATTGCCCAGCAGCCGGGGACTTCGCTCCCAGGCCCCCATTTGTGATACGCTGTAGACAACGTTCAGCTGTGGGGTCAAGACCCCTCTCTAAGCAAAATCCTAGTTACACGTTTGTACGTAATGTGCAGTAGGTTGTGAAATGTACCCTATTTCTTTTTGTTCTAAAAGAGTTCTTGGTTTCAGCAGTGCCCTTACAATTCAGATAAACAAGATTTACAAACACTTCCACGATAGCAAAATCTCTTTTATGAGAACCGGTTTTTGACTAGTCGGCAGCCCGCTTTACGAAAGAACCTTTTTTCAACTGCTCTTGAGAGAACCGGTTCCTGAAACATTTGAATAGCACCACTGGTACTAAGGTTAAGCTTTGAAGTTGTTTTTGTAAAATTTAGTGTAAGTATAGAGACACCGGCCAGTTGGTCGAGCAGTAACGTGTTCGGCTCTGGAGCGGGAGGTCTGAGGTTCGAATCTCGGGCCGGTCAAAGAGAACACAGTCTAGCCAACGGCTCGCCACCGCTGCGACGTTTCTTCGAAGGAGCTGTGTTGCCTGCAGACGCAATGACGCGGAGATGGGCTCCGTAAACTCGTTACACACTTCGCCGTAATGCAGCGAGCACAATGAAAGATTTGATTGAAGTACAAGAACAATTTACAATAGGTTACCAGTACAAATGTAAATCTAATGGCCTGACAATGCTTTCTCCTCTCACATAGAGTAGAAAATGCACATTAAACATTAATTTCTTCGCAGCGGTTTTGAATGTTAACTTGCTGCGATATGGTTTTAATAACAGCCTTGGATTGAATTTGAATCTTCAAAAGTCAATGAATTTGAAATTAGATTTTACAAGTCAATAAATTTGAATGCGGATTTTTAAAGTCAATGAATTTGAATTTAGTTTTTCCAAAGTCAATGAATTTGAATTTAAAAAACTAAAAGAAAATAAATGAATCCGATCCGGGTCGAGAGTTAAAATTTACATTAGAACGAACTTAGATCGAATTTTCCGGTGAATTAAAATGTAACCACCATCCAAAGGCAGATTATAACATCTGTTTTAAACTGATACACACATGACGCTTTAGCATAGCAGAATGTCACATTTTTCCACAATGTCTCTTTTAAAGATTGTGGGGTTTATCCTCAAAAATTCACCTTCAGTATTGGTGAATTCAAGGGAGGTGACCAAGACCACTGACCAGGAGCAGGATTTAAAAACAAACTTTTCATGCAAATTCAAACAACTTTTTTTTAAACAAACGTTACATAATACGTTATTATCCACGTCATTAAATTAATCACACAAACATCACGTCGAAAATACAATCACTCTTTAAAACTGAACAAAACATACTGAATAAAAAATAAGTTCATCAAAATATTTTATAATCGTTTAGTTCCTTTCATCGATTTAAAGGTTATTACGCAATGACAAACTACCGCACCAACATAACCTAATAAACAGCCCATAACGCAAGGAATGGGCCACACTTGCCAGTCTCGATCCCAGTCAAGAGGTATGACTGCTGCAGATGCCCAACTTCCGACAACCACGCCTAAAGCTTGAAAATATAAAAATTGTTCTATCTGATTCGAAAATTTTCCACATATGATAACTCGATACCAAGGCTCAAGATTAGAGCCAAAAACGCATACATTGGGTATTGCAATAATTGAAGCCACCAGTAAGGACCAGGTAGCAGTTTCTTGCACGTACTTGGTCAAGGCTGCCCCAAAAAGTATGCAAATGACATGACTGACAAAAAAACAACCAACAAAAACGGCAATCCGCTTAAACCAATCACTTGAAGTATCAAGAGGTTTTCTTGCTATCTCGTCAGTCTCGGATTTCAATTCTCCTTTACACAACTTCCAAATATAGCAAAAAGTCACCAATTCGACAATGCCGAAAATTGAGCTAAATAGCAAAGTTGAATAGATAGGTTGAGATATGAGAAACATTTCATCCCATATCAGCATAGGCAGCACATGATAAACCACAGTAAAACCGACTAAGAGAAACTCAGGAAAGAATGCTTTCCCAAGTGAGTCCATTTGTTCGTCTCTCTTTCCTTGCTTAGAAAGAGGAAGCACCGACATTTTACTCATTTGCACTCTTTGGTTTGGGTGCAAAAGGGTCAGACCACACTCTCATATCTCCAGGCTGAACTTCTTCGGGAGTTATATCCTTTCGGGCTTCAGACTGAATTTGCTCTAAATAATAAACTTTAATTACACACTGCTAATATTGTATTATTCATTAATGAAATGACAAGAAATAACGGTAAAGGTCGAGAACAAAAATTTAATTTTTTTGCTCAAAAACAATCAAGTATAAAATAAAAAAGCACAAAAATGTACGCAGCAATATTACAGTAGATGATAATTTGGCAAGGGGCAACTGTAAAGAAACCATAAAGGGCGTAGTCTTCAAGTTAAGCAGGAAGCCAATGCAGCCCAACATTCAAATACAGTCTAAAAAGCAAGTTGGAGACCGGAGAGGGCATTAGACTTCGCAAAGTGCTATGGCAACATGAAGTTAATTAAGCAAAATAAACAATAGAAATACAATCAAAACAAAACTTGCTACATCTGATTAAACCATGAACACAGAACACACCATGTCATGTCTTAAAAAACCTTTCCTCCAATTATTATCATTCACAACTAGAACGTGACATCACAAGCGATATCTGGGGACTTCACGGGATTATTCAAGTTTCACTCAACTTTATTATGCTTTAACATAGTAATCCGATTGCTTTAAACGAATTTGCAAAAAATGTGGTTGTTGATAGTTAGATCAATTATTTAAATGCGCCCCTTTCAAATTTTGTTTCACTAACGTTAATCGCTTTGTGATTATTCGAGGTCAAAGTTTAAATCTCCCCAAGTTATCAAAAATAATCTGAGTAACGTCATTTAAAAAGCTCGCATAACAGTTTACAATACGACGTCAAATCTCAACACTTTTTACGAGTTTTAAAAAATTCCAACGACTCACAAGCAAATTTTGTTACATCAACCAAACTTACAGCCATGTATAATTTTGAAAACGCTCTTTCGCATCGCAATACAACATACGAGTATACTATTTCGTATACCGGTTGTTTCGAAATTAAAGCGTCAACAATAATGCAAATGACAATCCTCAACAGCATGAAGTAAAATAAAAAAAGTACTAAAATTATGAAAATTTACAACAGGTATTTACTTTAGTTTTTTACTAACTTGTTCATGCTTTTGCCACATAGCCGTCATTCTCGAGTGGTATAATTTGACAAATTGAAAAAAAAGCGGAGAAACAAAATATATTTTTCTTAGTTAATGTTTCACTCACAAGTTGTCACAGGTCGATGAGAATAACTTGGTGAACTATTGCAGTTTTCTATACGCCATTTAATAAACGCGATTTTTTGAGATGACTACCGAGCATGCTTTTGTGAAAATTTGCTTGAAAGGTGAGAGGTGCTGAGAACTCAGCTACTGGACATGAAAGTGGAAGAAATTTGAAATCAAAAATAGATTCGTAGAAACTTGAAACGTTAATGAACTTCAAACTAGTCTAATGAAGAAACCTTCATGAATTTTCGTGCAAGAGGTAGAGGGAGGGACCCTAATTTCGAAACTTGCTGTATAATTATTAAACCTATTATTTAGCAATAAAACCTCCTTACTGAAATCCTTCGAAAACCTTGAGCAATAAAACAAAGTACACTTTCTAAACGTCAAAGGTGACAGCTTCGTGAAAAAAAAACTCAGTCATGAAGCTCAAATTTATCAAAACTATTAGGCTCAACTTGAGAATGACATCGCCAGCGATATCTAGGGAACTCGAATTTGAATGTTTCAATGTTAGATTGTGTTTGAAAAAAAATTTTTTTGTGCTGTTTTTGATCACAAATTTTTTATGATTATGTCTTTGATGCTGTTTTGTGTATTTAGTTTATGATCCCGTTTAGTAATTAAGTTTACTTTAGTTTTTAATATCTACACATTTCGAAAATTCAATCCATCTAGGTCTAACGATTCAGAAGTTCAAAAATTTGGTGTTTCGTTTGAGGGGGCCCGCATTTTGGTACCCCCAACTTTAGTCAAATTTTATCTCTTCTTTATATTGGCCTATGCTGAAAATTTCATGTACCTAGCATCAATGGTTAAAAAATTTGAATTTCGGCGGCCCCGTTTTCGGGGAAACCCTCCATTTCAATACCCCAAACTTTGGTCAAATTTTGTCTTTTTTTTATATTTACTTACCTCAAACACTTCATGTTTCCAGCTTAAAAACTTTGAAATTTTGAAAGGCCTCGTTTGTGGTGAAATCCCCACTTTTGAACCCCAATTTTTGTTAGGTTTAGTTTATTTCTAATATCTATCTATTTCAAAAATACGATACAACTGCCTCTAAC
Source organism: Trididemnum nubilum (assembly GCA_963965965.1). Taxonomy (NCBI): domain Eukaryota; kingdom Metazoa; phylum Chordata; class Ascidiacea; order Aplousobranchia; family Didemnidae; genus Trididemnum; species Trididemnum nubilum. The sequence goes on from OZ014481.1 coordinate 14,289,992, forward strand.
GATTTAAAAGTTCAAAAACTTTGAAATTTTGGAAGGCCTTGTTTGTGGGGAAATCCCCACTTTTGAATCACAATTTTTGTAAGGTTCAGTTTATTTCTAATATTTGTCTATTTCGAAAATGCGATACATCTGCCTCAAACGATTTAAAAGTTCAAAATTTTGGCGGCCTTGTTTCAGGGGAACTCCCATTATGGTATCCCCAAATTTTGTCAAATTCTGTCTTTTCTTCATATTTACCTACACTAAAAATTCCGTGTGCCTAGCATTATTGGTTAAAAAGTTCCAATTTTGACAGCCCCGTTTGAGTGGGAAAACCCAATTCTGGGACCCTCAATTGTTTTCATATTTTCTCTTTTCCTGATATTTACTTCAACAATTCATGTGTCAAGCTTTAAAAGTTAAAAAATTTGAATTTTGGAGGGCCTGTTTGAGGGGAAACCCCCAGTTTTTGTTAGGTTTAGTATATTTTTAATATTTACCCACTTCGAAAATTTGATCCATTGAACTCCAATTGTTCGAAACTTCAAAATTTTGGAGGACCCGATTGAGGGAGATCCCCTCAACCTGGCACCCCCGGTTTCAGTCGCACACTAGTCCTCTTTCATATCTTTAATCGTTCAAACTTTAAATATAGCACATTCAGCGGTTTAAAAGTAGATAGCTGGAGAAAAAAAATAGTATTGAGATTGGGATAAACCAACATAACCAAAAAACGGCAGTAGATAGTGTGTTTAAAAATCACAAATCATTTTCCATCAAAATCGATATTTAATGAGATATATATCAGTTCAAAATCGTTCACTGTCTGCCCATTTTCAGCCTGTAACATTTTGGTCACGTGACCAGGCGCCCCCAAACTCAGTTTGCATAAACCATTTATAAGCACCCACATTGTGTCTTGATTTCAGCTTTACTTGCCACGCGGTTTTTGAGTTATAGGCAAATTAATAAATTTTCAAGCTAAAAATCACTGTTTTTTTATGTGTCAATCCACGATCACATTACCTAGGATTCCCAAAATTGGTATACATGATGCTTTCATTAATTCTCATGTTGAGTCCAAACTTCCACTTTCTAGGTTTAATCATTTGCAAATTATAAGCAAATCAATCCTCATCAGCTAAAGTTCGAGAACAAAAACAAAGGCACTACGTGCTCACGCGAAGTCCCAATTATATGTACCACAACCGAGGCAAAAATTGCACTATAAAAGTATAATTCAGTGTTCCCACGAAGCCAATTTTTGTCTGTGCATTTGTTGGATAAGGACATTTTGGTTTTGGCAATATGATAAACATAGCTTTAAATAAGTGGTCAAATTTGTGGAAATACGACTTGTAGTATGCTTTAATACTGCATTCTTACAAAATTCAGGGCACATGAACATATTTTTACTGCGTTGGGCACAATTATTTCAAGAAAATTTGGGCACCCGCCATTAGGCCAAAAACTTAAGAGATAACATTGGTATAAGTACAATACTTACTATATTGGTTGATGTTAAAAAGAGGATAAATGTATATTGGAAAAAAAGCAATTCCAACAGCAATGACAAAAAGACCAAAGAATTTGAGGTTTTTGCGTTTTACAAAAAACTTTCGCTTCACTCGAAAATCTGATGGCCGAGAAAACTTGTCTTTATTCAAAAACACATTTCCAAGGAACATCCTATGCAATACTAGTATATGGCACACATAACTGTTAATTCGCTACTTTTAAGGCTTCTACAAAACTACAGTAAATATGTTGTATATAGCATATGAAGTAAAAAGTATCTACAACACAAAAAAAGTTTGCAATGCAGCAGAAAGCAAACTAAAATAAAAGCAACAATTCACTTCATCACACCTGTGTAGTGTGATTTATTTGCTACCAGATCAGAGTTAATTTTTTCCTTAGAGTTTTTGACAAACAAAACGATGATGTTTCCAAAAGATATTCGGCACATTTTGAAAATATTGGTCAAATTTTACTTTTGTGTGATGTCACTTTTGCCTCTTCTGTTTGCGTTCACATGCTGATCTTGTTACGAAAAAACAGTTTCATTTCAGAACTGACAAACATAGACAGTAAAGCTTTCCAAAGCTAGTCAATTGAAATGATGGCATTTAACTTTAAAATTCTTTTTTAGAGTTAAAAATTATACATTGGATCATAGCCATTTGAGCAAGTTCATTGTATAATTACTAGTGCAATGTTACATCGAATAAAGTAGAAATTTAAGAAGATACTAGTTAAGAACTTTTCTGATTATAAATTTTTTTAGGTAGTTGTAATAATATGTTAGTGATGAGAAAGAAACACATTTAAGCTAGTGATGAGAAAGAAACACATTTAATTTAGTATGCCTTTCTTTTGAAGAACATTTCAATCAGAAGTAAACAATTCTTCTGATGACCATTGAACAAGCTGCTTCAAGCTACTTGAAAATTTAATAACCGCACTATAATTATCACCCAAACTAAGGTTAGACTACTGCTAACCACACAGTTTTACAACATAAATTGACATTTATCTTTTATATAATTGCATTCTATCATGTTTAACTGTTAAAATTACATAAAATTTAATTCACGCTAAAGTTATTTTGACTTGGTAATTTGTATCAAATCTTTTTTCCAACCAGACATCAATAATTTTAACTATCCAAGTTTATGAACATTTTAGTCTGCCATAACAACTAGCAGGCATCATTATCTTTTACTGCGGCATTTATGCTCTTTTGGTTTTGTTGAAGTTAGTGACATCAAAAAGGGGTGAAAGCAAAATGAATAGAGATTCTAATATGAGTGCAATAGTACTAGATTATATCTGTGTTTACTTTGTCCTTCCTAACAAAACTGTTCGAGTAACTTCAAATAGATTGCATGGCCTCAACCAGAATTAAAACTGCAAAATATTGGATGGAAGAGATGCTTCTGCTGTCATATCTGGATGCCATTGGAATGAAATTCACCTAATCAAAAAAAAATTCACACTCATAAAGGTTAAAAAAGCCTCCATAAGTCCACATCTAAATCGATCATTGTTTTCCCAGAACTCTTGGCGCATACACACAAATGGTATTTGCGTCCGAATCAGTTAAGACACTTTCTTTCTGTAGGGAGACAAGGAATTTTGAAGGGAGGATGCTGATCTTTGATGGAGGAATGTCTCTCTCCGCATTCCCCCAAATATTTAAGTACTGGTCCTTATGATAATAATACAACCACAATATTGACGATTATAGTGGGCTACAGCTACCTGAGCATAACTACATTCTCAAAACAGAGTGATCTCAGCAAAGATTTCAATAATAAAAGTCAGGGTCATAGTGTCAAAGTAGAATATTAATCCCTAGAACAGTTGGATCATAGACTCTTTATTAGTAGGCTTGAAACTGACAGTTTTGTCTTTTTTTCTTCGCTGTTCATTTTTCTAGAATATGCCAATTTGTTCAATCAGTGTGAGTTTTTTCTTAGTTTACTTGTGCTAAGAATATGTCCAATCAAATCAGTCCAATACCCTTGACTGCAAAAAGTTTTTGCAAGAAGAGCACACGCTTTTTCTTCGATGTTCTTCACTTTTTCTCTGCGCGTTTATGTTTGGATCAGGAATGCATGGTTGGATATAAATAAAGAGTTTACGGTGTGATCAAGAATGTACTTGAATTTACTTTATAAGTTTACTTAAAGGGATCAACCAGTTGATCCAGAGGTAACTTGCTCAACTCTAAGGTTCAAATCAAGGGCAAGATGAATTAGACACAGCATTGCCAATAGCTCAAAGCTTGCTACCACTGCAACATTTCTTTAAAAGGGGCTGTGTTGCCCTCAGGCATAATGACACAAAGATGGGCCCGTCAACTCGTTACATGCTTTGCATAAAACAGCAAGTATAATGAAAGATTTGAATTGAAAAAATTTTAAGATAATTTGGTCAAGCTGAATACGAAGCAGGACATTCTGACACGACTGACCTGACACGAGACTTTTCACCCGGGAATTCTGACGCCATGGACATCCTGACATTAGGGTTAGGGCTAGGGTTAGGGTTAGGGAGAGTGTTAGGGTTAGAGTTAGAGCGTCAGGATGTCCCTGGCCTCAAGAATACCGGAGTGAATTTTCTCGCATCAGGTCGGTCGCATCAGGATGTTGCGGACCCAGCTGAATAAGTAAGTTTACACATAAAATATAAAGTTATGCTTGAAATCATGATGACCACAAATATTTTGAAATGACTGCAAAAATGACTTGTAACATAAGACAATTGAATCAAAAATTTGAGCGAAAAGTTTTGTCAATTAACCCACAGTTTTAAACAAAACTCAATTAACTCAGCCCAACAGTATGCTTTGCACACACAGGGTCTTTAGCAGTTTATGAGGCAAAAATTACAGGAAGTGACTATTTCATCAAAAAGTTTTAACTCAAAAGTATTAACAATCATGAGAAATATTCATCAAAACAAATCTCTGATCTTAAAAATTTGCACAACCACTACACCATACACATGGTTCACTCAAGAAATCACTAACCAGCTCTCACACTTGAAGGGTTTTTGCATTGCACCAAAGCTATATTTGTGCCAAACTGGCTCAAAATTTTGTGATACTCAACCTTACATTGGTGCAAGCTACTGCTAATCAAAAGGGGTAGACTCCGGCATTCAGGGTAAAATGTCCCACCAATGCCTTCCTTACTTACCCTTACCAGTTTGCCAGTAAAAGTCTTCAGGTTCAAAGGTCTTAGGATAACCACTTCTTGATCTTCAGCCTTTTCTGTTCTCTACCAATCATACGTAGGCCTAACTGGATAACCATGAACCATAATCATCAGCCAATTAATGATTCATTTACATAATTCCACTAACTTACCGCACTTCTTATGCCTGCCTTGTCAGCTGTACAGTCACAGAGTGAAGAGTCAGCACTCAGCAGTTGGGTAGGCTACCGGTAGGCTATATACTGTAAGGATCAAAGCACTGCAGGAAGCAGACAACTCAGACCTTGAAGATCGCAAATTGCTTTGCTGTCTCCTTACTTGTTACCAAGGCAGTAAGGCAACTTGCATTGATGTACAGGTAAATGTAATTACTTTCAGTTTGAATAAACTGTCCAAGTATCTTTGCTTTGTTCACGTTTAGGTTCAATGTTTCTGTTAAATTAAGTGCTACTCGTACTGTTGACTGCTGCAGGTTGTGTAACTGGTTAGTAGCCTATTACCAGATTACTTTTATCACTCAGTATCAGGCGAGTAAACCTAGCACTATGGCGAAGCCAAACCTAGCTAAGGTAGCTTATTTAGGTTACCGATTCGCGGAACTAGAGGAAACCTACATTATCTAGTTTTTTTGGCACTAAAGATCATAAATGCCTACAACACTGCACCTATGATTCAATAGCTGATGCAGTGGTTGGGATAACCTAATGTGCATTATGTGCATGATCAATGTACATTGCACAATCTACAAAAATCAGAATAAAAAATTTTGGATGTTAAATAAAAAAGGTATTTATTTTCGTTCGTACTACGTATCCGTACATTCACATACTTTGCAACTTGTTTTAGTATCAAATACGAAAAAAATTAAAAAATCAAACACGGCTCTTTAAAATTACTCATTAAATCTTTGTTTGCTTGGTCGATTAAAAAAATTATTTTTTTTTACTTAGAAAGTCATGCGTGAAATAAAAAATTATTCTGGATGCGAGATTTACTCTAGACTTTCTTTTTGCAGTGTTTAGGCTTCAAGGTAGGTTGTAGTTGTTTGAAGATATCTTTTTTGATCTAAAATTGTATTATTAACGATAACATAAAATCAAAATAAATGGGAAGGTCTAGTTTGCAAGAATATCAATAGGAATAAGCTTCTAGTTGCAATTAAACAATTGACTTTAGTGATTACTACTGTGTAATCGCAAGAATAACGCAGCTTTGGTTTTCAGTCAATGGTTGTATAAGTTGTTCGCTACTTTCTTCAAATATTCGTACCTGTAGCTTAAGCTAACTACTTAGAAATAGCGTTTTTGATATGAAATTCAAAATTTAGTTGGAGTAGCAGGCTTTTGCCTGTTCAGTGTTGGGTATACTATCTAACTAGTAGTCTGCAGGGTTGACCAATGGCTGAGTCTGAAACCAGCACGACAGCACATCTGTTGTATCAGTGCTTGTGTTAATGTTAACTTAAAGTTCAAAATCTTAGACTCGTCAATGAATTCTAAAATTAGATACTGGTAATAGCAGTAAAGTACAGTACTATTGGTACCAGTAGGCTATGTTTTGATTTGAGATTAGTGTCTTAAAGTACCAGTATTTTTTATTTAGAAAGCATTACCCACCTTTGTTAAAAATGTTTACCCACGTAGTCAGTAGCGTGGTTGTGATGGTAAAGGCATCGTTTTTACAACGATTCTGACCAGATGATCGGTTGCCAGTGATTTCGTCACAAAGTGATTTCGTCACAGTGATTTCGTCACAAATGATTACATGACAGACGGCATTTTGAGCAGAAGAAAAGACAGAATAGGCCTATCTGCTAACCGTATTATACTACCATTGTATTAAAATTTAGGAATTGACTAAGAACAGCAGTCATTAAACTATTCTACTATCCCCAGAGCTGTCTTGCCCTAACCCTCACTTTGTGGCGAAATCACTGTGACGAAATCACCATGTGATGAGATCACTGGTAACCAGATGATCTGGGTTAACCCACACTCTGGTCATGTTGCTGCGTCCTTGGATAAGACGCTTTACAATGATTATCTCTGCTTGGTGACTTCGAACAAGTAGCAAATTCAGTGGAAAAGAAATCAAAGAAATCCACTGGAACATTTGATTTTGATCATCGTAAACTCCTAAGCAGATGCGAATTCGTCCAATCACAAAGTCAGAAGTACCGGTAGTCATTGCAATGAAAAGTATGCGGATCATTCAATATGTTAATGTCTGACGCTGTCTGGTGACAGGGGGATAAATATGCGCTACAACAACAAAAGCTTAAACAGTTAGGCCTACAGTGCTTAAAAGTGGGAAAAAAAGCTCAGCAAATTATTGCACACTACTGTGTAGTTTTGACAAAGTGGCTAAGGTGCTACTGGTTTGTATTCTCAAAAAAATAAATCAGCAAGCCAATAGTGGAGGCGTACAGATTTGTTCTTGATTCATTACTATACAGTTTAAGTTATCTATTCTGGATGTCATTAAGTATAAGCCATCTGCTTTTTTCGGAAGCTCTGCGACTCATGTATGAGCGTGCATGCGCTCTCTCTTTCTCTCCAATGTAAGCTTTCAGTATTCTCCAAATCTAGCCCTTACCCAAACTTTAACCCTTAACCCAAACCTTAATGGTCATTAAAAAATAAGAGTAAATGTTCGCCCACTATTTGTTCACTTAATTTCTTTATGGATGTTTTGTAACATCAGCCATTTCCTTTTAATTGCATTAGGTCATCATTTGTAGTTGAATATTTACGTGACCAAATTACTATTCCCTTGATTGATTTAATCTTTAGTGGCATTCTGTACTAGTAAAACTAACCTACTTTGGATTGTTCTGGTTCGCTTCTAGATTTGAGCTAAATTCATAATTGAGTCGTGTTAGCCTATGCCTAAAGCATTGTCAGATTTAGATGAAGACTGCAAAATAGATTGCTGCATTCACACAGTAATAAGATGTATTCAATTAATGTTAGAATTTCATTTTTGAGAAGATGTAATTGTAATAGCATTTTTTTGGGGGGGAGGGGGCAAGTTCCTGAAACTTTGTACCACTCCTGTATTAAAGTAGACTAAAGTCATATTATCCAAATTAGTCTGTTTTCTAAAGCTAGTTTGTCGAATAGCCAAAAATTATTTATCCTTCATTCAACAAATCTATAAATAGCTGACACAAATTGGCTTAGTGGGAACACTGGGTAAATTAATTTTTGAAAGACCAGACCTGAGAACGTATTTGGAAACTAGAAGTCACCTTGCATATTGGGGATACAAATCATTTGCTGTGCTGCCCAAATTGCTTTTAGTTAACTGCAAAGCTGTTTAGTTTGCAACTTTAGAAAAATTGAGCTAGCGAATGTAGTGTTGATAAGTAAAAAAGTGCTTCATTGGGACTAAAATATCAACATATTTTTGTATATTTAGATGGCAAAAAAGACAAAAGGATCGAAGCCTGCTGGTGTAAAAACCATCAAAGATGTGGTAACCAGAGAATATACCATACATATACATAGAAGAATAAAAGGAACGTAAGTTCAAGTTTATGATTTTTTTTGAACAAAGCATTAATTTCTATACTAATTGTCAAAAAATATTACAAGAGTCTGATGAAATTTGTTTTCAGTTCTGTAATCATGTGCTTAAGTAACTAGTTTAAAGAAATGGTTGATTTATTTATTTTCTTTAAGAGAAATATGTGAAGAAAAGTTATTGTTTTTATGAAATTGCGTTTGTAAATTGAAGTTTTTTTTGGCATTAGTGGTTTATTTAGAATGTTCATCTGGAGGCATAACCCACCCTTTAATTTTTCAAGGATTATGTAGTTTAAAACCAGTAGTTTTTACTCCAGTCCTTTATTTTTTAGGTGAAAATATTTAAATTACATTGAATTTTTGATATCAAATCAGCTTAGTTCTTGGGATGATATGTGCTTATATAGATCGCGAGAAAAAGTATGATATGATAGTATTTTATGGAAAAAATATGCATGTCTTTCTTTTTTTGACATAATTAGCTAGCATATTGTAAAAAGATCAAATATTGCATAGAACTTGGGTTGCACTATATGGATATCCATTAACGGGAAGTTTTTTTTACCATCTGATATGCGGATGTAATTTTGCAGTTACGGGAAAAAAAATTATTGCTAATGCATTTTGCCACAGTTTTACGCTTGTATGAAGTTTGAATTTTCTTTGTTACGCGTATAATGGAGACTGACTACCTATATGTTCACATTTCTACTAGCTTAAATTATTTTCTTTCAACTGCTCGTCAAAGCAAAAATGAACTTAACTGTTACATTGCAAAACTAAAGCAAAGGTAATGGTTATTTTTATACAAGACCGCATTCGCATAACAAGGTAAGTCTGTAAGCAGGGGTTGAGAACCTATGGCTCACGAGCTAAGTGTGGCTTTTTTGATGAATGCATCTGGCCCTTAAATAAATTTAAGCTGACCAAATGTCGCCAAACTTTTTATAGCCAAATTTTAAACTTTTTTGTAGTCAAATTGTTCAAAAATATTCTATAAAAAAAGTTTGTTTTATAATTGTTATTTCGTTAATTATTTTGGTCGTTTAAACTTCGTAGAAAAGTTATGTGAGCATATTGATTGTTTTAAGTTTATCACTCATCCACATTAGTGTGTTGTGAACGAAGTCGATATGTGTTTCATGCAGTTTCATTCAAAACGCAGTTTCATGCATTGCAGAAACTGTTAAAATTCCATCTGTGTAATTTTTCATTTTCAGTCGTACTGTGCTTGTGCGTATATCCACAATAAAACTGTGTAATGATTTTCTAAACAATACTCGTTCATATAAATTTCGTGAAGTTGATTGTCTTAACGCAGTGGTTTTCAACTGGGGTTCCGCGGGACCCTGAGGTTCTGCCAGTAGGCTACAGTCCCACGAGTTCCGCGACGTTATGAGTAAATTTTTACTGACTACCCTACTAGTTTTTTTTAGTTTGAGAATTTCAAATATTTTAAATTGTATCGAAATTTATCGTGACAAGGCAAGGCCACCTAACCTGAATAAAGTTTTAAGTTTTTTATGTCTGTACAGACGATTTATGATGTCATAATGCTTCGTCAAATAGTCATGGAGTTCCTCAAACCTCTGAAAGTTTCATTGGGGTTCCAGTCCACCAAACAGATTGAAAACCACGGGTCTAACGTATTAGCGGATATTATCCGGTTAACGGGTTAGTTTAATTGCTCATTATACGGATATATCCGTTATCCGGATTGTGAAAATTATTGATATCTGAACTAACCCCACATAGCACCCGACAATTTCTTCAATTGAAACTTTGTCTTTTCACATCACTCTAGTTGTCTCTTAGTGAGGCTGTCATTGTCTTAACTTTTCTTAATTAAGTATCATGTGTTGGCGCGTATACGACATGAATCTGTTTTAGACATAATTGTTTTAATGACTAAAAGGGTGAGCATTTTGAGCAACGAGCATACATTGATCAAATAATTACGAAAAGATTCTATGACAGTTATACACTGTTTTAATGACTCTGTATACTGTCTGCCATGTAAAAAGTTGATTGGTGGTACAGAACTTGAGAATTGCTTTGATTAAAATGTTCATGTCTTTGAAGCAGCTTTTTGTCTGACTCTCATTGGTCTTTTTCCAGCCAATCACGGTTCGGCTTTTTCTCATAACTAGCCGCTCCTTTTTTTACGCTCTCCATTCTGACGATTCTTCTTGACAAGTGTCAGACGAAAAGCTGCTTCGAAGACGTGAACATTTTAATCAAAGCAATTGCCTGTCGTGTCTAATCAATTTTCTTTTTATTGAACCTGATTCCAGTTTTCTAAGCTAGAGCGCAGTGCATCACACCATTCAAAAAAGTATTTTTTCTAGATTTTTTGTTCTCAGAATGCTCTTCGTTATTTATCGAATGTTCGTTATTCGAAACATAGCGAAAAATGGTATTACATACTCCAAAAATAACGAATAACCGGTAGTAATCTTTCAGAAATTGCGACGAAAAATTCCACTTCTGTCGAATATTCGCTATTTGTAATTTCGTGTTATTTGCTGTTCGTTATTTGGTATTACATGCTCAAGTTATATGAATAGCGAATATGCGATAACTACGTCATTTTTTCGAAAATATTTCGGATTCTATAAACCGTTCGTTAGCTTTATTTTTATCAGTCTTTACGCCATATTTTATTTTGGATCAGTTTAAAAGTTGCGAAAATCAAATAACGTTTTTATCGTTTTGTATGTTTATATTGTCTTAGACAAGAAATTGATAAATCTCCTTGGAAAGACCTCGTTGCGAATAATCTGGTTTACCAAAAATTTAACAAAATAAAAATTAATCGTTTGCGTGCTATCTGGCCTAAACGCTACCAGCGCGGAATCCTAAGGAAAAGTCACCAGAACGACGACATCTTAAAAGCAAGCAATGCGAAAAAGTTGTCTTCCCGCAGGAATCGAACCTGCAGCCTTCGGAACAAATGATTAATTATAAAAGCTCTGGCCTGCAAACGTCAAAACATCACAAAATAAAAATTAATAGCAAACTTTGAATTGGGCAACTTTATCTCCCTTGATAACACAAAAGCTTTGTCTGAAACGTATTTGCGACATAATACCCTAGTAGCCTACTATATACACGTCAATTAATAAATTTATCAAATGCTGTTAATTAAAGTTAAATTATTTCTTAACTCAGACTGAACTGAGTAAGAATTCGAACAAATTTTACGGTGTCAACTTGGGAACGGTGTTCTTGTAAATGCTTTAAGAAAGAATACAAAAGGCAGTTGATAAACAGTCACAAAACTATACGTCACTAAATTTTTTGATCGCTGTTCCAAAAAAAAAAGAATGAGGTAAGTTTTGAAATCGACAAAAAATTTTCAAGTTTCAGCTGCATTAACACATTGGGTGGTAATAATTGTGATGTTTTTGACGTTTGCGGGCCAGAGATTTTATTGTTTAACCGTTTGCGTGCTTCAGGCCTAAAGGCTATCAGCGCGGAAGTCTTTAAGAAACAGCCACCAGTCTATGAGCATCGTGTGTAGCATGCAAGGAGACTTCCTCTTTTGCTCAAGTGGTGGAGCAGTGGACCGGTAATCCAAAGGCTGCAGGTTCGAATCCTGTGGGAGAAAAACTTTTTCGCTTTGCTTGTTTAAGTAGTTGCCGTTCTGGTGGCTCTTCCGTAGACTTCCGCCCTGGTAGCCTTTACACCAGAAGCACGCAAACGATTTAACATTTGAGTACTTTCGTTCCACGATTTGGTATTAGTTTTTGCAGGATTAATGGTGTAGTGAAAAAGAGAAGTTCTTACCATCAAATCGATAAATATCTAAGTTTCCCATTACCCCTTTCACTCATGTTTTTCGTGTTCATTTTTGAAGAACTGGCTTCGGTTATTGAAACTTATACCAGAGATATTTTTTTCTTACAAAGTACAGACCGTAGCTTATTAATTGACAGCAGTCAAGAAGATGGAATAATTGTAATGTATGGTGCAGAACAATTCCAACCAATTGTGCTGTAATTGATTGCAACGGATAGGACCATAGGTGATGCAATTTTGACGTAACGGTCGGAACAGAGTTAACGAAGTGATTTTATTCTTTTCGAATGGATTTTTCTGTTGCGAACGTTGCTTGTAATAGCATTTGATTGGTTATTCGTTACAGCTCAAAAATGCGTTATTCGAAAAAAAAACGTCAAATAACGCTGATGTATAACGATCAGCGAATGTCAATAACGAGTTACGAATGCCGAAGATGAATAACGAAATACCGTAACGAATAGCGAATGTTCGGTAAATAACGAAGAGCATGTATGGATCCCATTGACCTATAATGATACTGAGTCTATGAACATCGTTTGTTTAGTGCTGACTCCGTATTTTCTAGTCTTGTAATTGTAATTACATTTTATTAACCAAGTTGCCTTTGCCAGGAGACAGCGAAGGGACCTTTCGGTCTTCCGCGTCAAGTTGCCACCTGTTAACTGCACTTGGCGGAGGCTTCACACTGTCCCTTTAATTGCTGAACTTCAAACAGGAAAGCTGTGAATATCAATTGTTATAGTGTTGGTTTGACCCGATCGGGAATCGAACCCGAGTCTACCGCTTCAGTCGCAGACGCTCTATCCACTCGACCATATATACTCATTTAGCACAGATTGCAGAATTATATTTCTGCACTTTTGGTGTTTGGTAGTCAATACCTTATTGGCCTAAATATGAAAATTAATGATTTATGGTTGCTTTTAAATGAAAAAAACGTTTCGATTTGTCTAAATCTCTGTTAAATAGATAAGTTGCAGGTAATAGGAAGAGTAAAATTGAATTAAGATTTTACAGTATCAATTTTATTTTTCAGAGGTTTCAAAAAGCGAGCTCCTAAAGCAATCAAGGAAATTCGCAGATTTGCTTTTCGCGAAATGGGAACCAAAGATGTGCGAATTGACACCGGATTAAACAAAGCCGTATGGTCCCGTGGTATTAGGTAATTTTGTGCAATCAATGAGTAGTATAGTTGTATAGTTCTATAGCCGAAGCTGCATGCACCAAATTTGGAAAGAAACTACCCAGCTCTAATACTGTATTTTTATCTTATCATGGGTTCGTGATTTGGTGAAGAATTCTAGTCAAGGAGCTCTGTTGGTGATATCATTTCTTGGTGTCGATTATCAACTATTTTTTGTGAATATTTCTCGAATTGCGTTATTTCAGACGCTATCTCTATTTTACTGGAGTGATTTTTGCTAAATCCGATTGAGAATCAAACCCACACTAGAAGTGTTTAAAGTATCTGCCTTGACATTGCTAAACTTTATTTTTAAATTTAAGACGTTGAAAATGCTTTCTGTTGTGTTTAGTGCTTGGCACTACAATTTTACCTGTTAATGTTAGCTTTTTTGGTATGCTTAAATGGATATTAATTTTGGCTAATTTTATGATTTAATAGTTTCATAGTGACAATTTCGCCGGATAATTTTTAATTTGGCAGAAAAAATTTTTTTTCAATGCGATATTATCAGTAACATAGTATCGGTGTTTGTGGTATACGCACGGTGAGCAAAATTTCACTCAGGACGAAAGATTTTCACTGCTTACCTATTTTTAGAAACGTTCCCTTCAGATTCCGCATTCGTTTAGCCAGAAAGCGCAATGAAGACGAGGATTCGCCTAACAAGCTTTACACTTTGGTTACGCATGTACCTGTGGCCACTTTCAAAGGCTTACAAACTGTAAACGTGGATTCGGACGAATAAATATTAATTATAGCACACGATACTTTTTATTAGTAGCGAAATAGAACAGAACAGTTCTAGAAGCAAATTTTTATTTGCTACAGTTAGTGATTAATAGTTAAAGTTACAGGCTATCAGGAGTCTCTAGTTGCAACTGGAATCAAACAAATGCTACTAATAGAGCTAGCAGTTGTGAGGTGTGATAACAAAAGCGGCAAAATTTTGCGATTTGTATATCACCAATTTGCTTGATTGATACTAGTGATACCGGACACAAAAGCATCTGTCTGGAGTGACATTTTTTGGACAATGCTAAGGGGCATACTCTACAAAAATACTGAGTTTCAATTTATTTTCGTTAGTTTCGTGATTCAAAACACTAAAAATGTGAAAAATTCAAATCAATGTACACAGCATTTAATTTCCATGTCAAACCCGAAACTAGAAATTTAAGCTGTGATCTACATGGGGCATAAAATGCTGAGCGTTTTAGTTTTATAAACAAATACGTTACGCCCGGCGTACCGCCTTACCAGGATGCACTACAAACTGCCTAGTGGTTGAAACAAATAAAGGTTACGCGCACGATTTTCCGCACAATGTGCGCAAGAATCGGATGCGCCGCGATGCTCGATTCAAAAACCATTATCTTTATAGCTGATCAGTGATCACTTTACTGCATCAAGTTGTTTCTTGAAGATTTGTTTCTTCAGCAGCCGCAAACAACTCTACAAAAGTCAAGCACATACCGTTCATTATCAATGGAAGCAGACGACGTTATGAGTAGGCTTCTGTTACTTATCTAGAGCAGGTTGGCAATACTGGTTTTATCCGCTAGAGCAGGGGTGTCCAACTTTTTTCAGTGACGGGCCAGATTTGCTGTTCCAAAATTTTCGCGGGCCAAAATTTCGTTTGTGGTATTCTTCAAAAGAAGATCGTGCGATAGATTTTGTGGTGTTCTCCGAAAAAGAAAAAAAAAGGTCTTCATCCCACCCGATGGATTTTGTGGTATTCACTAAAGAAGAAAAAATGTCTGTAACTCACAATATTGTGTCAGCGCGAAGGATCAATTAACCAATCAATGTAGAAAGTTTAACGGGCCTCTTTGAAACCTTTTGCGGGCCGCGTGTTGGAAGCCCCTGCGCTAGAGTCAGATGGCATCCTATTATCCTCCGATTGTAAGAAAGCGACGGTGATAAGTTGTGTTCAAATTTTGTTGAAACTGGTTCTCTAAACGATCGTTTTGAGCCAAAAGTGCAGTGTCATGTATTTAAGCGCTTTCAGCAACCGCTTCTCTCAATTTAGTAGAACATCCAGGTCGAAAGGACGCACCCCAACGCGGTCGACCGGCTCGGTTCAACAACCTACGAGCTATTCCGCACCTTGACTTAAAAACCACTGTATCTAATTTCACTAGTGAATACGTTGGAGTGTAACGCTACATTAGCAATCGGCTTGTTCGAACCAGCTGAATAGCACTGCTGTAAAATGTTTAACCTTGATTTACGCATAATGAATCGCACAATACATTGTACCAAAATACTGCATACGAGAAAAAATTACAATCTCAAAGACCGTCTGTACGTTAGAGTAGATCGATTTTTTACTTTTCGAATTTTGAATGACGTAATCTTGCAGTAGTTGCATTTTGGTGCAAAATGAACTCCTGCAAACTTTGAGTGCTCTGCATTAAAAATGGCTTGCGGATTTTAGTTTAATTTTTTTTTGTACAAATGTGATTTTTTTGCTAAACCGCTAGTTGACGCTTTCGAGCACAGCTATTGGAATACCTATGGGAATACCATTTTACCTGTTTAAAATAAACTGTACCACAAGAAATACAAGTATCACACTAAATAGCAACCAAGCACACTTTCTTTTACTCGCAATGACGTCATAAGAAGCCTGCTTGAAGGCATATAGCAAAGCGTAAACTTGCTTAAGTCGTTGAACAAACACTTGAACAGCTTTTTAATAACAACGAATTGCAAACTTACAAGAAAGTTATCGGTTCAGTTCAGTTACAGAATTGAATCGTATGTTTGGGAGTAGGAGCTTTTGGATGCAAACATACGGCGCATTTTTCGGCTAGTGATTTTGGCCATACGGTAATAGATTTGTGGCGGTTGTCAAATCCATAATAACTATGTGAAGCTTCTGTTACAAGTTTCACGCTTCTTTCTACGCTCTGTGAGTGGGACGGAAGATCTGGAAGCTTAAGTAAACTGTTGTTTGCATGGCACAACATTAGATCTTCCATGGGTATATCCTTCGAAAGCGGTGGCTCCGCACAGAGATACTCTTTATCCACAAAATTGTACTACTCTTTCGGTTTCCAGCTGATGGGAGGGATTTTCTTTTACGTCTTTATTTCCTTGCTGATTCTGCGCGCAAAAGTAAAAATGTAAAATTATATCTGTCGCTATTTCTTATTGTGCAATACGATTAAAAACCGAATCCTAAAACTTTGGTGCTTTTTGGTTCTGGTTTGCGTTTACTGAATATGGCATGTTGTTAACTACTAATGTAAATACAGTAGTTCTACAAAAATTGTATCACATTTATCTCGTTAGTGCAGTATAAAAATCTAAAAAATTTACCGATTCTTGCTCCTCAGGTTTATAATTGTTTGCAGTCCCAAGTTTCTGACGATGGGATCTTCATCTTTTATCATTGCATACAGAAAGTTTTCTGGTAATAAGCAAAAGGAGTTTCCTTGCAGGTTTTGTTTTGCTATGGTTTTTACGTCTTGAAATGAAAGTTGATCAATGCGAGACAAATTCTGAAACAATATTCTAGGAGTTTCGTGCAGTTTAGATGACGACTTTTATCTCAAACCACGAAGGCGCATAAACCTTTAGTGTGTAGTGAACGAGTTTAATTAGATTCCCGCTTGGAGATTCTTCCCGTGTATAGACAGAAAGAAGTCTAATAGCAAGAGTAGGCCATCTTGCGTGATGCAGCTGACCAATTTTTCAGGAAGAGTCCTAAGCTTTTCGTCTACTTTTCCTGAACCGATTTCTTTGGTATATTCATAAAGAAGACGCTGGTCAGTGCTCAAATCGCTCAAATCTTCTTTTTCTACGCTATGTTGTAAAGGGTTTTTGAATAGACTCAAACGCAATTTGTAGTTTACTGTGGAGAATCTCTTTACATTTTTTTCCTGGAGGTCCACTGAAACTCTGCGGTCCTGTAGTTACTCCATCCAATTTTTTGAATGTGACACAAAAAGGAAGTTCATTTTGGTGCAAAGCACAACCAACAGTATGCAAATTCCGCCCTAGTTTGTCTTCTAATTTGACAACCAAACCATTCTTCCAGCCTGTATTGACAGAAGTGTTGTCAACCAATATTGCTCTAATGCTTTCCAAACTGTCGAATTCCTCCAGAGCATCGCAGACATGCTGAGCCATAACTTCACCAGTAGAGCCAGTCATTGAGAGCGTTTTATGGCTTAAATACTCTCCAGAGCATATTCCGGGTTCATATGCAATGGTGAGGTGGTGTTGAGAACCGGTTACTTTTTTTAAAATGTTGTTTCCAATGTCATCTTCCGTTGCTTTGTAGTCCAAAGTTTTCTCATCTATCTTGCTATCAACACCGACACGGATTGCCTGAGTTTTTCCTTCTAGTTGTCGTACTTCAGTAATTACTTTAACTTTAGATTTTGCTCTGTCTATTTTTGACTTGTCTATTAAACTCTCGTTTATATCAACGTGAGGTTGAAACAAATGTTTGAAGTCAAATAACAAAGCATTTCCGAGAGCTGCACCAAGAGAAGAAGACAGGTCACCTCGTATTAACTCCATTGCATATCTGTTTAGTTTTATGATGTTGTAAGGGTTCGAAGCTGCTGATGTGGTTGGTAGCCATGTACCTCTTTCCTAAAACAAATAAGTTATTAAGCGTAATTATTAAGTTAATGTAAGTTTAACATTAATTAGTGCATGGCTAGTTGCAGTACTTACCATAATAATTAGCGTACAATTATACAGTGCAAGCAATAACAATAAGCATAATGTGATAATTAACTTTATTGTTGATTTTAACTCGACATTAGATATGGAGCAGAAATAAATGCAGCGGTTATGACATTAAGTATAACATTCTTACGTCTACTGTATACGGTGTTTCAAATGTTTTTGATTGTCAGGCAATAAAAAGTGATTATCTTCAAACAGAGTTGATTCACAAAATTTTTAATGCGATTGCATTATATCGTTATGTCACTAGCTGTTATCGCTACCTACTGCTTATTAAAACTTATTTCTGAATGTACTGAAGCACTGTCAGTCTCTGAGGAAGACTGGATTGAGGTGCAAGGAAAAGAGGAAGAATAAACAGTTGATCGGGGAAAACTTGCCGATGAACGTAAAGCTCGTTTTACAGCAACTCGGTCCACAGATGCCATTTGAAGTAAGCCTTTGGGGCCTTTCTTCATACGTTGATCTCTCAAGTATGCCCTATCTTCTATTGGAACTTTAAGAGCTGAGTAGCAAAAGATGTGCTTTTGTTGGCAGTTATCATCATCACAGTTGATTCTTCTGTCATCACACGGTAACACTTCCAAAGAACAGGAGCACCCAGCAATATCAAAAAGGCTGTCTAATTTGTAAGTAAGATTTCGTTCTGCAGCAGCTTTATTGTGTTTTCGATTGATATCTTTTACCAACTGCAGCAAATTTCATCTTTTTTTCGATTGACAATGTGGATGTTTAAAGGTAATCGCGAATTCACTGACTGCCAAATACACATCAAATCTTTTTTATCTGCTGGTAATATTGAGAAATAAAGGTTTGAGGATCAGTAGTTTTTGAATGGTAATAGTAACGGATTAACTGCCTGTAGATGCTTGGCTCCGTTTTGGATAACTCGCTGGGTCCTCCACCATATTTCGCGTCACTTTTTTGTCTCGTAAGCAGTGGTGTTTTTGCTTTCGGCATAGCTATTTCTTCCTTTCGCTTTCATTGCTAAAACTAACTTCGATTGAGCTTGAATCACAGAAGATACTATAGACTCTTATCAGCCCGAAACGATAAAACTTTGTACAAGAGAAATGATTTATTGATAACGTAAGCACGATTAAGTGATTGCAACCAAATTCTGTTTTAGCATTTTATTAGTCGGCTACAAGGACTACAAACTGCTTTGAAGTGGAATTTAGTCGTTGGCGATAGTCGTAAAATGGAGCATATGAAAGCGGATAATATTTAACTTCCAAATAAACTACTAAACTTTCGAGAGTTGTGGATATAATTTTATATAATCTTAATATTTTAAACAGTTGCTGTGACTTGGCGATTACGCCATTGTATTTTTTTTTGTAATTTTGTACCATTTGCGCTTAAGGCTCGTTAATTTTAAGTTCAAGCAAAATGATAAGAACCTTTTTCAAGTTTATTTTCGCAAAATATCTCGTATTTTGTAAATGATTTATGGTGCGCCATCTACCGGAATGTAATAAGCAAATTTGGGCAAAAAAATAAAAAACCATTTCCGCAAACCGTTTCTTGACTTGGAGTGCTTAAATTTCGCAGAAAGTGTCTTTAGGCTAATACGCAACTACGGCAAAATAACGTTTTTCTATAGCGAAAAATGACCTACCCTACTGTACGTACATATTTCACTCCGTGATATTACAACATTAAATTTGTTTCATCTATAAAGCAACTATTGAAACGGTTGAAAATATCGTTCCACCAGTAGTCCACGAAACAATTAAACTTTTTGTTCTTCGACAACAGCTTTTTGAACAACATCTTCTTGATATTGATTGCCAGCAAAATGCCCGTTTGATCTCTGAATTGATTCCGTTTTACAACAACCAAGTTCAGCAAATATTTTAACTAGGGGGCTGATTTGATCTTTTCCAAACTCTTCTCCTTCCTCCAGCGTCTCTGGAAGACGGATTCCAAGAACTTCAGGAAGAAAAAGAGCAAGCAAGCCTGTAACACAATAACAATGATCGCAGTTTTGGGGGTAAGCAAAAGTAACGAATTAGGGATTAGCCGAATTTAAGGGGTTTTCCGGTGTGATTAAGGTATATTAATACGGTGCAGTGAGACGAAGATAGTAGAACGAGTAACTGAAATTCGGGCCGCATACAAAACGTATAGGCCGCAGGCTCGCGTCACGAGGGGGTATTTCGGGGCCGTGCCCTTCCCCAAATTACTGCTTGTGCCCCCAAGCGAGCATTGTGCCCCGATAGAAAGTAACAAGTCGTTGGCAACCTAGTGTCCGAATTGACCGCACCGAATTTTGAACTTTAGACTTCATCCCGCTCCTGAGACAAACGCACCACCGCTTGACCAACTGACCGGTGCTACAAATAATTATTATTTTTGGAACAATCTTAGTGCCTTACCTCCTACTATTGACATAATCCCAAAAACCACATAAGGTAAAGGCTCAAATACATGAGATAGCAAAGCAATTACTGGGGATAAAATTGCCCCAACTCCAGAAAAACTGCTGCAAACACCTATCCCGACGTTTCTAAAAACAAATTAAATATTTATTAAGAACAATGTACGGAGAAAATCAGCAATAAGCAATGGACAGATTCTAAGTCTTATAGGCACAATCAAGCCTTTGATTAACAGCCTAAAACATACTATTTTGGAATCGACATTCGTCTCTTACTCCTCGTCAAAATAGTTAGCAGGGCTGTAGTCGAGACCGACTCGTTCGAGACCAAAACCGAAAAATTTTCCCCAGACCAAAGTCGAATTTGGCTTCGAGACCGGCAAAGTTCGAGACCAAGACTGAGACCACAAAAATTGGTCTCGAGACCTACAGCCCTGATAGTTAGGCAGAACTAAAATTGTAGGGGGGCGCGTTCCCCTATCAAGATTCAGCGTCCCGCCACCGAGATTTGAGTGCTGGTTGATCAGACGAAAAAGAGCCTGGCAGCACGAATAAATTCCACAAATAAATTCCAATAAATACAGAGGTCTACAAATCAATATCACAAAAGCTTAGGGCAAAACAAATTTTGTTTTTGAAAAAATTTTCTTTTTTGCGAAATTGGTTTTTATTTATAACTAATTAAAATGATATGTTTTGCTATCTATGATGAGCATTGGGGTTACTGTGCTCCCTATTGGGCTATCGTGACATAGGTGGCACTGCGTCTGCGAAAAAGTCTTCAAACTCTAAATCTCCAGCCCCACAGCACATAACGACCAGAACGCCCATAAAATCAACAACGTAAAATCTCATCCAACAACATTCACAAAATAATAATATCTGAACGATTTTCGTTTCAAATACCTTATTGCAGTTGGATAAAGTTCCGCTGCAAAAATGTAAACTGTTCCGAAAGATCCAGCAATTGCAAAGTTTCTGATCATGGAGAGAGTATAGCAAATAACAAATCTTTTAATGAAAAAGAGACACTCTTAAGTACCATAACCTACGAACAGTCAATAAATCAGGCAATGGCAACATGACACATAACTTAAAATGAACAAATACAAAATTGTGGTTTTAGTATTTCACCTCTGGTGACTCTTTGTCATTTTTGCACATTTTGTATTTTTCTGTTCGTAATTTTGTTCTTGCACAATAAATACGATAACTATGAAATAAAAATTGGATAAGGTGTAAAAATAAACTAAATGTACCAACAAACTAAATATAGTTACATAAATGTTTACCTTTGGGTACAAAGAGCATTCCAACACAAGCAATTCCAGATAGAATAAGAGAGAATGATAACGTCGGTCTACGACCCCAGTTTTCCAGTACAGGAATGCAGAGGAACCCTGCTGGAATCTCGACAAGTCCAGACAAAAAAGGTTAATGAATGGATCTCCTCCAATATCCGATGAATTTAAAGTCAATCCGCAATAAACACAACAGCAAACCATCCTGTCAAATCCGGTATACATTCACTATTTATTGGTAGAATACAGTACGCTTAAGTCTATTTTAGACGGGCTATTAAACCAACGCAGTTTACAAGAGGGAGGCAAAGTGAACTAAGTGTAACTCCTAAACGAAAATTTATGGAAATGCCAAACTTGGCAAGCGGGTTGGTCCTCCCCTAAATTTCTCAAAAAGCTCGGTTTGAGTTGATGACGTCATCATAGTGACGTTAAAGCCATATTTTCGAACAATGACGTCATCTTTTTAGTGACATCACAGGTGGTTTAAATCTTGTACGTGGGTTTGTTTTTTGATACTAAATCATAAAATGCTGAGTCAAAAGTAGTTACGCAGCAAAAAAGTCTTATGACGTCATTTAAGTTAAATATTGGCCAAAAAAATTCTTAGATTTCGGAGAGAAATTTGGCAAACCTCAAAATTGGGAAACTTCCTCCAGTCTTAGAAACTTGAAATTTTCAGGGGTAATTTGTGTACAAATTTGACTCAAAGTCAAATTCATTTGAAGTGAAAAGCTTGTTTCTGACGGGATTTATCACAAAAAAACGAGAGGTAGATATTTTTGTCCCCACTCCCGGGTAAAATAGGGTTTAATGAAAACGTAAAATTTGATTTCGGTTTGGCTGCTTGGTGGCTTGGTTAAAAACTGCCCGATTGACTATTTCTGTGCATGACAAAAGTACAACAGAATGACACCACATGGAACTTCAGTAACGTCCTGAAGGACCCGAAAAAAAATTGATCGTCTTATGCCATGTAAAAAAGTGCATGGTTACTCTTTCACCGCCAAGGTTGCCACTGCAGCATAGGACAAAATTTCCATCAAAGTTGGATCGATCTTGTGATGTGACTGGAACGTTAATATTATTCAGTCTAACGAAACTATTTCAGCAACGCGTTCAATGTTGCTATTCGAATGCTGATTAACGTTATTTCAGAAACAGAGTTGTATTTATAGTTAGATCAAAAAAGATTAATATCTAATAAAAACACCTATAAAATGATTTCCCAAGAGGCTGTTTCGCCGCTGGGCTCTTCCGGAGGACGACAGCAACTCCAAACGTTAAAACATTGAAATTCTAATCAAATATGGACGATAAAAGATTACAGCGGAAAAGATAACCAATTTTATTTGAATTTTAATGCTTTAATGTTGAGAGTTACTGTCATCCCCCTGAAGAGCCCAACGGCGAAACAGCTTGTAGGGCTCTTTAGGTGTTTTCATTCAGGTGTTTTTCATAGATTTTTATAGGTGTTTTCATTAAATTTTAATTTTAACTGGGTCCGACCTAACGTCATCGAGCACTTTATCTGCTTCGCGGCAAAACACTTATATCAAATAGAGTAAATTGACATTGCTTGGAATTTGACTTTTGGAATCACTCGTTACTTTGAACCACAATAACTCGAAAACGTTAGATCGTAATTCGGCGGGGGGAAAGGGGAGCTCTACGCTACCTTTAAATTTAATTCTTACCAGCAGTAAAAAAGTTTTAGCGATTTTGATCTCATGTTGGTAGTCCTCACAAGATCAATAAATCCGTGTGTATGAGCGTTATCATCTATCGTTTGGTCTTCTTCGTCATCTTTGTCTAGCTTGCTAAATACGATCACCAAATATGACATTTTTTGCTATCGTGATTCGTCAATAGCAGGAAACATAGAAAAATTCGAATAATTTAATTTTATCAAATTTCATGTTATGCCACCTACACTTAGATGGTCTACTTCTGTACATCGTATAGAATTCGGTATGAGCGAATTTAAAGAGGTATTATTAATTTGCTTAGATGAAAGTTTTTTAACAGTGCAACTCTTCTCAGAGATGGAAACCGATCGGGTTACGGATCGGGTCGAGATTCTTCGACCGGCCGGTCAAGCCGGTTGAAACACCGGTCAAATTCTCCTTTCTTGCAAGTAAAAGACAGCTAAGCACCAACCGAAATATACATATATATTTTGTTATAAATAAAACTTTTTATAAAAAACAGTATTAACAAACCACGTCTTTTGAAAACACTTGTTGAATGGTTTCTAGCTGTGACTAGTACGCTGTGACCATTACGACGTGTACACTTAAGGGCGTATTTAGGGGGGGGTTGTGCCATGCCTACCTCCCTTTGGGCCACGGAACAAAGCAAAAAAGAGCAAAATATACCTTTTAATCGCGTAATCAGATTATAATAAAGCATGCATGTGAAAGAGGCTTACGCTACCTGGCATTTTAGCACCATTTTAATTAGCTTGAGAGTAGAAGTAGCGCAGATTTCAGATTTTTTTAGTACATGTTAAAACTTGCCGCTTTGAAAAGTTTTTTTCAACTTAAATTTACCACACTCTACACTGGGCAAGAAAGACAGAGCTCTCATTTTTAAATATCTTATTATAGCCATGGCTTGCTCTGAAGTAGCAGCATTTCTACAAACTGCTGGGGCACATTATACTTCGAATATTTTATAGCCAATGTCATAACAGTTTAGTGTTTGCTGCTCGGCAAATTGCTAGTAATCTGTCTCCAATAGCTAAAAAATTTTGACTTCTTTTCTTGGCCTTACGCATAATATCATTAGAAAGAACGTCTAATATAATTTAGTTGTGTTCTCCAGCTCTATTTATGCTTATTTCGTGCACGTTTTACACTGCTAAAAACAGGTCTTTCAAAGTGAAATTTAACCTAAAAAAGTCTTAAAATTGAGTTGTTTTTGCAAAAAACGCAAAAATTTTTATATGTTTTTTTTTCTGAGACCCCCGTCCGGAGTCACAAATTTTAACACCTCACCCATGGCCCTCCCCTCCCTTTTGAAAATTTTTCATAAGATGCATTGAACAGCGAACAAATACCTTCTGTAGAAAAACCGGTCGACCGCGGGACCGGTCAGAAACCGGTCAACCGGCGTAGATTTTGAAATTTACCGGTCGGGTCAGGTCGAAAAAATCCTGACCGGTTCCATCTCTGACTCTTGTACAGTGCAAGCGGTTGATATTTCTCTTTCCTTATACTATCTCTAATTCCTTACCCGATAGCAGCTTCTTTTAGTTTGTAACTCTTCGATGTTTGGTTTATTTCCGAGACTTTTCAAAAATTTTTCAACGATGATTTTTGCTTCGGTGTAGCGTTTATTGACAATCAACCATCTAGGAGATTCATAAACGACCTTAAAAATAATCATCGGAAATTTTATGACCGTAAATAAGTTGTACATTGATTATCTAATTAAATCATTCGGAACCCGGTTTAAAAAAGCTTGACCATTTCTTGTTTTCCGTTGATTTTTTTGTTTTTTGTTTTTGTTCTTTTTTCAAGTTAGTTTTTTCATTAATGCATTGCATGCCCCGTCAAACGTTGACAATTTCTTATAATTGTCGAAATAATTTCTTGTATTGGTCGAATCAAAGCATTAAGGTGTGAGTTGAGCTGAAGTCATAGAATCGTCGTTAGAAATAAGTAAATTATCCTATTCTTTATCGTTCTGTGTTGGATTCATTTTAACATCTATTAGACAATGATTGCTAAACAATAAAATATTAATTTCTTCGAAAATGATTTTTTAAAACAGACAATTTTTTCAAAATCTTAATCTTTGGCATTGATTATAATTATAATTTGCGAGTAACATCTTAGGATCAATTTTTCGTAAAAATACTTGGAAAAATAATCATTACATGAGCACTTAACCCAGCTCCAAATCTGTTGCTCCAATTCACCATCAATCGGTAGTATCAGGCAAAAATTAACTTAGCTTGATTTTTAAAATATAGTTATATATACCTTAAAACCATTACTTAAACTGTAAAATTTTGCATGGGGGGACGCTTTTGCAGCCTTGACCAAACGCATCCGGAATGCGAAAGTACTTTAGTGGAAATTATGTCTTTTCGTCCCCGAAATCGAGTGAAGACCAAAAAAACAAGGTCTTCACGGCAATTTGGGACTAAATTCGGTGGGAATTTGTGGGATTTTTTCATGCTGTCAGGCCCTTTTTTGTCTGTTCAATCAACGCTTAAACCTCGATGGGGGACGCTGAATCTCAATGGTGGGACGCTAAATCTTAATGAGGGGACGCTAAATCTCGATAGGGGGGCGCGTCCCCCGCGTCCCTTTGCAATTTAAGTACTGATTAAAACCATTTAAATGCAGTATTCATTTTCAACGATAAAAGCCTCTAGAGACAGAGTAGTATAAACAAGAAAATATTTAAATTGATCTGGTTCACAGACTTATAAACAGAATAGTTTGGTTTGCCGTTTTTGCCTATTTACGCTGTTCCAAAGGTGTCAACTTCAGACCAGACAAAATGTCGCCAAAGGCTTTGTATCATTAATAAGCGCACGTATGTAATATTAACAATCACATTCTTATGAAATTGGTACTGAAAGATAATGATAGAAGAAATCTAATACATAAATTAAATCAAAAAAACAAAAGCTTCTTAATCTGCTGATACGTTTTTCGCGCTATCACCACTCCTCATCAGCTAAAATTACGATTCCCGCGTTCCAAGGTGGAGCAATTTAAAAACCTGGTTGAAAATCGGCTTGATATGCTCACCAGTAATAGATTCCAAAACCTGCTATTGGAGCTGACAATAGCACTTGAAGATACCTCCAGTTCCTTACAAAATATTCATAGAGGGCTAGCAAGCAAAATCCCAGTGCAAAAAATGCTTGGGTTGTTTGTGCAATTCGAACTCGATTTTTCGGAGCGACAATTTCTGTTGCTGCAATGAAAAAATCAAAGTGTTAAGGCTACTAATACGTTTTGAAAAAGAATTGGATAAAATGCAAAGTAAATGATATTTGAACGAGATTGTGTAGCACTAGCACTAATCGAAAATACAATCACTGAGCCTAATAGAAAAATTGTGGCAACCCTCAATAACGTCCACAGGTACTTCCAAGTTATAAACTCAATAAATGATTTATTGAGTTTGATTCACTGTTTCAAACTCAGTCACACTACGTTCAAAACTGTTCTTACTGTATCGCAAGATCCTTTCTGTTATTTATTTATTTTTATATTTATGGACTTCTTTTCTTATTTGAACGAAATTGGTCCCATCTGGAGGATCCTTTTTTGGTCTTTACCTAATATCGGGACGAAATATATCTGAGTTCCGTTGAGTCTTGCTGAGCCTCGCGCCTGGCTACGGCACTCTCATCCAATGACATTTGCAGTTGTAGTTTTGTTTTTATGCTCATTGACAATATTGAATATTGACGTCATCAAATCTATCACCCATAGAGTTGCCGTTTTGTGAAATTGTGTGACTGCACTAATTAGGCAAATAAATTGTTCACAGGTGATTCTGACAAACAAGATTTTACGTTAAAAACTCACCTAAAACAAAACGCTGTTGTATAAATCGCAAATATACAAAACCCGCTAAGAGACTTTAAAGTCACAAACACCGCATAGGACGGGGAAAATGCCACAGATGATCCAGTTAATGTACCAATCAACGATCATGCCCGCAGAGCACTTTCACGACCGTATCTAAAAAAAAAAGCTATTGAAGCACGGAACCGCAAATTAAGCCAAACTTTAACGTATAACGCTTCGTAGTTTATGGAAAGGGGTTAGGTTTACATTCAGTATATATAAATTCAAAACATAATATCGAAATTAAATAAAATATAAAAATTTAATGCAGCAGAGCTGAATATTTAGGCGGCTAACCATCAACCCAAAGGCATATCTTTCTATGCTTTAACGTATTTAACGCTAAATTTCTTTGTATATTTACAAACGCGCAGTAATTTAGGCACAACTTATTCGCAAACAAATCAATTCTTTTTTCCTGACTTTTTCACATCAAAAAGAGATAACGTGCATCGTCCTAAATATTACATTGAATCTTGAAAGAGAATTCTGCACGTAACTTGTATCATTACCTGTCCGACATTTTTCCCTAAAACACTACCGAACGTGACTCCGACCATGAAAATGGACTGGGATAATCTTCTTTTGTAGTCGTCTGAGCAAACCAGGTCGAAGTCACTTGCGATTGTGGCTGTGAAGATGGAATCAGGACTGTAAATCCAAGACGAACAAGAAACAACAGTACGATCATCATTTTGACTAGTGCCGTTGTTGGCGGATGAATCGATCTCCGGCCACCAAAATGAACAATTTCTTGCCTCTTCTACTGAAGAAAAGTCATACCTGAAAATTATATTCGTAAAACTTCGCAACTTGATCGAAATAACTTTGTAGATCCATCTTTATTTATCAAGTTGCGTTGGCCAGGAGACAGGCTGACAGCGAAGGGACCTTTCGGTCTTCGAATTAAGCTGTGCAACCTGCCCACTTAATTGTCTCCCACACAGTAGAAGTGTAAAACTTCACACTGTCTTTTTTAATGATGAACGCCAAGAAGTAAAGCCGTTAATACTGATTTTTATAGTCTTTGGTTTGACCCGACCGAGATTCGAACCGTAGTAGCCCACGTTTTAGGTATTAAGCAAAAAATCAATCGTTTTCACTACAGTTCTGGTCATTGTTGATGATATAAACCAGGAATGATAGGTTATTACACCAATAGTGAACTATTGGGAAGCAAGTAATAACCTAATGGTCGTATTTCACTGACAATAATTTGCTTGCAACAAGGTTCAACAAGTATAACCAGCGATATTCTGCACTTTTGTCTCTTTGTTTTTTTCTTTAAATTCCAGATGTTACTGTCTCACTAACCAAATCGTACCTTTACGCAAGCAGTGAAACATAGTCGTAGATTGTTTTTCCCCTTGAAAAATGATTTTGAAAATTACAAAACAAACAAATAATCGCGCCTTTGCACATGCTTGATGACAAACAATGAAGAAAAAGAAAAACATTTTTTTCGTTGATATATTTGCGCATTTTGTTCGCACAGGTGACATTTTTC
Organism: Trididemnum nubilum; assembly: GCA_963965965.1. Taxonomy (NCBI): domain Eukaryota; kingdom Metazoa; phylum Chordata; class Ascidiacea; order Aplousobranchia; family Didemnidae; genus Trididemnum; species Trididemnum nubilum. Next base: position 14,318,710 of record OZ014481.1, read on the forward strand.
GATTAATTGTCTGTCTGTCTGGTAGGTGTTAAGCGGCGTTCATGTCCACGCGACATGCGACAGTGTCACCAAAATCAAAATATATGTTTGTTTTAAATAACCTTTTTTTGGCACGCGACCGTGACAAAAGTTTTTTCAATGTAAACTTCCATTTGGCAACATTGTCGCGGTCGTAGGTCTCGTGCACATAAACGCCGCACCAGCAATGTCATGAACATACGTTAATTCAAGGTAGTTAAAGGGGGTGTAGATTTACAAGTTAACAAAAATACAAATATGGTTTGATTGGTCTTGGTTTTGTATTTTTATAACCTAAACTGTTGAAAAAATTATAATACTGTAATTTTTAGGCTAGATTTCAGCCTTATTACGCTAAATATTATGTTGTGACTTTTTTAACATGGCAAAAACACACTAAAATCACAATAACGTTTGAGAAGGTGGCACAATCTACGACTGCCTACGTAGACTCTAAACAACGAGGTTCGATTAGAAAATCGTTCCTTGTTGTAAGACAAATATTTCTAATGAGATACCACCATTAATTCATTAAATAAACTGTTACAAACTGCCACAAATTGTTAGGTACGGTATCGATGCTGTTAAAACAAGTTTTTAATCAATGTTCAGTATTACTACTATGAGCAAATTACCCGAGTTATTGAGAATTTTTCACTAATGTTTGATGTAAAAATACCAAATTTGATGTGGGCCCAGGCGCGTAGTCAGGAATTCGCAAAGGGAGGGGGGGCTTTTTTGGAAGATGGAAACAACAGTAAACGAACTTGACCCAAATTTTCACCAGTATTGAATCAGCTTGAGGCGATTTTTTTGTCAAAATCAGGTGATCTCAAAAAAAAAAGGTCTTCTCTGAAATTGAAACGGTTTTTCCGGCCGAAATTAGGTGACCTCTAAAAAAAAAAGGTCTTCACCAAAATTGAAACGTTTTTTTTTTTTTCAGCCGAAATAAGGTGACCTTCAAAAAAAAACAAAAAAGTCTTCATCCAAATTCAGTCAGTTTTCCTGACCAACTTTAGGTGAGGTCCAGAAAAAAAAAACACTTTTCTGGTCCAAATAACAACAAGTCCTTCACAACTGCTTCTCGCCAATCCCATTGGGAGGGGATATTTTCATTTTTGGAGCAAAAATCGGCCTCAAAAGCACTAAGAACGTGGTATTTTGCATACTTTTCAGACCAATGGAGGGCTCGAGCCCTCTCGCTACGCTACTGTGTGGGCCATAAAATTATTCTGTAATGCAGCAAGTTAACGTAAATACTACTAAACAAAGATCGTTATCATTTTCTAGTATTTGATGATTTCATTTTGATAATTCGGACCCACCTTTTACAGTCGCTTGTTTGATTGTTTTCTTGTGGAACATAGTTTCTGGTTTGATTTTCTGTATATGTAGTATTGCATGCCTATAAACAGAATGAATGTTACCGAATATACAAGACACTGAGGAACGCCAATCGTTTTACGTATTAAGTTTATTTATTATCTATTTCTTAAATTAGTATTATTTAATTGATTTATTTGTTTATTATCAAAAATACAAACCCTTTTCCAATATGAAACAAAGATCCGAAAATTTATCTGCTGATGATGAGACAAGTGACGCTTTAAAACGTTCTCTAAAAATGTTCGCTCAAGTTTTTGCTTTTCTTTTATATTGAAAATTCTTAAACATTCTAGTCATTATGCTTCCAAATTTTTTTTTTTCCAAGATGTCGAGTAATTTATTGAAGTCCTGCTCAACGTAAATGCTATTGAAGAAACATTATCTTCGATAAACAAGGTGAAAAAGCAACTTCTTTTTGCATTAAAAGTCACATTCCATACTTGCTGTAACTCTTTTTCCATTGGAAACTTGTATCTTTTATCCACTAAATGTCCAAGGTAGACCATAGATCCCATGTGAGTAGCCACAGCTATGCAGGGAATTAACATGTAGACAAGTTGGATTTTTTGCTTCCAACTCAAACTCCCCATCTCCTCCAAGATTTTGTCGAACTCCACCATGATTATAGTGGCAATATACAGCAATTTGTTACTATTTTAGAACTTGATTTAAATCAATCAAATTTTTTTTCTCGGTCATGTTAAGTCTAATATGCAACGTTACTTGAAATTTGCAATATGGGCATCGTGTGGAAACCATAATCATAGATTGAACTCTTTTCACGTGTTTATGACCCCTTGCAAAAGCACACCCAGAAAAAGGGCTCCTTATAAAAACCATAGCCAAAGCATGAATTTATGTGAAAGCCAAAAAAGGTCTTCACGACTTGTAACGATAAAAGCTGATCTTGAGTATAAGGCAAATGTAAAAGTTGTGCAATTTTGATAAAATATGTGGGGGCCCGGCTGCACTTGTCTCTAGCCTTCCGTGCCTTAATCTGGCCCAGATCTTACCGCAACGAGCCACGTGTCTTGCAATGCACTGTCGACGCGAAAGCGACACAGGTTGGTGCTGCGACGGTCCATCCATAACGTACCATACATTGGAAAAGAATTCAGGCGTTTTGTTAGTCGTTTAGCAAAATTATTTCGTGTTAAATTTGATGTCAAGGTGTCTGTCATTTACAAAACTTTCAAAACGTAGACATATTTTCAGCTGAAGTCGCGCACTCCTCTCTTGCTCTGCTCAAATGTCGTTTACAAATTTACATGTTCGTGTGATTCGAACTTAACCTACAGTGGTAAGTCAACTCGACATCTGAGTACCAGAGTGGGAGAGCACCTGAATGTGGCCAGCCAGCACGAAAACAGTGCGATCAAACAACATATATATTCGTGTACTGTTTGTTCCAATGTGCGACATGACCTAAATTGTTTCGAGATTCTGAAACAATGTAAATCAGATTTTCAGGCCAAAATTCATGAAGCTTTATTAATAAAGAAACATAAACCTAGTTTAAACTAGCAATTATATGCTCATGGCTCGTCCTTTCTGTTAAATGTCTACAAATGATAGAGACGTCTGTTGAATAATGCGCTGTTTTTTCCCCTCGAAGTTCTTTATTTTCCATTAGTAAATGAACTGTTTGATCTGTTAAATGCGATTGATGATCTTAAATTGTTTTAACGCCCGGTGACTCGAAACCTTGATATCGCTTGATTTTTTTTTTGTTTCATTTTTTCCAGTTAGTCTGAAGTTAACATGGCTATAATTTAACTAATACCTGAAGAGGCCTGATGAAAGGCAAAAACGTTTGTATTTTTTATTGTAAATAAATCCTTAGAATGACTTTAGTCTTGCTGTTTATTGCTATTACTTGGCTAAATAAAATCTCCACTTTACCGAAGTTAATCTCTCTTCTATGTTCATTTATTAAGGATAGCGCAGTAAATTTGAAGAATCCTTAAAATTTGAGAATACTATACCCTCTGCGCAACTATTGTTTAAACTGCCAAAAATTATTTCAAGCAAGAAAATTAGGTGTTAATCCTGCTTTTTACTTTTTTCCCAAAATACTTGTAATTTAGATTAGTCCTCCAATCACAAGAGGTTACTAGATCACCGCCTAGATGGAGTTACAGAAGATTATGCTGTAGAGTTGGATTAATCAGCCTAAAGCAACTTTTTTTACAACTCAATACATAACTTCAAGCAATATTAATTATTTTATTCTGCATAATGACGATGTAACAGATTATGTTTATCTTTGTTTGCACCCAAAAATTCTTGAAGGTTTGTTTTGTTGAAGTTGTGTGATTACGACAATGTTATCTCTATTTAATGTCAAACTGTGGCCACCTGAAAACTCAAAAAGAGCGACGATATATAGCAGTCAGTGCCAGTTTATTCATGTACCAGTACACGCAAACAAAGCAAAATCCACATTTGAAATAGGCCTATACAGTTGCATGTAAAGAGTATAGTGCATAGGGAGACCACGAAAGAGCGAAGCGCTCACCAAGTCATGGCCACCCTAACCGAGTCATGGCCACTCGATGAAATTGCAGCATAATGCAATTTTGTATTTGTGTTGACTTTTCGTCTCTCATAAACAGTGGTGCCAAAACAAGGGGGGGGGGGGGATATATCCCACCAATAATTTGACTGTATACCCCCCAACAATTTGAGTATGGTCTTCATATGCATCCCCCCCAATAATTTGACTCTAGTGTGCAACTGAGCGCAGGTCAGTATTTAAAAAAAGTGTTCCATTTCTGGTGAAGACCTTTTTTTTTGGTCTTCACCTGAATTCGGGAAAAAAAAGTTTTCCGTTTCTGGTGAAGACCTTTTTTTTGGTCTTCACTTAATTTGCTCTCCTGAAAAAAGTCTTGGTCGAGGTTCAATTCCCCCAATGTTGAAAATAGGGCAAAATTGGAGTAAAATTGCAAATTATCCCCCAATGCTCAACAAAGATTTGCACCACTGCTCATAAATCCTATTTAGCGTCTGCTGCTGAAGCGGTAGACTCGCGTTTGATACGACCGATTTGTGGTCGAGTTTAGGATTGGATTGATTTTGAATCCGCTCACGAGTTATTGATGAATTTGAATTAGAATTTGACTCTTGCAAAGTCAATGAATTTGAAGTTAGTTTTTCAAAGTCAATGAATTTGAATTTTAAAATAATAAACAAGATGAATGGCTCCAACCCTGCATTTAAGGATCAATACGATTATTAGTGCGCTATATTATTATTGCATCACACTTTGTTATCAATATTCATCATCATTAATAATCAGTAATTAAATTATTCCTGAAGTGAAATAGGCAGAATTAATTTAATAGTTCACAGAGACATCATGTCTTACAATCCTACTTCATTTGACAACACCTTAATGCTGTCTCCGCGTCGAAATTGGTAATCAATTCAACCCCTAGTGACGCAGGTGAGGCGAAGCCCCCTATCGCGGGAGCATTCCCGTGTTTCGAAGTCAACTGACTTCATCATCAGTGTGAAGAGGAGTCGACACAATGCAAAGAATTTTGATCCCTGAACTAGGCTACTCAACCGGTAAATTTGAATAACCAAGCTATCGGTAGGCTATCGTCTTCATCTCGTAACTTCAGCTGCTAAAAAGGCTGACCTATTTTTTTCCCCTCGTACTGCTCTGGACTCGGGTTTCGCGTAATACCAACGCTCATCGGCAGAGCTGACGTTCAAACCGAAATTCAAAAACTAAACTAAGCTGGCTTGCAAACCAAAATTCAAATTAGTTTTTTAGTCTTCAAATTAGTTTTTTAGTCTTCATGTTGCAACTAGGGTTGAATAGAATTTGAATTTTGAAACTGAATCCACTCACGAGTTATAGACGAATTTGAATATGAATTCAGTTTTTGCAAAGTCAATGAATTTGAATTTAGTTTTTTCAAAGTCAATGATTTTGAATTTGAATGTAAAAATTAAGAACAAAATGAACGAATCCAACCCTAGTCGAGTGCATACAGCGTGTGCTACTGAAACGGTAGACTCAGCTTCGATCCCCTGTCGGGTCAAACCAAAAACTATGAAAATTAGTATTCACAGCTTCCCTGCTTGACGTTCAGCAATTAAATGGACAATGTGAAGCCTTTGCCGTGCTGTGTGGCAGACAGGTGGCAGCTTAATTCGAAGACCGAAAGGTCCCTTCGCTGTCTGCTGGCCAAGGCAACTTGGTTAATAAAACGTAATTACAATTACATACAGTATTATGACATCCCCGCGTGTTGTACTGGAATTGAAGGTTGGTGTATTTTGCAATTGAAAACAGCGCTGATGGGATGAGCAAAATGTTTCAAGGCCATGAAGAATTTAATAAGCAACGTGGCCGAGGAGGTTAGGCGTCGTTTTCTGGACGACTTTTATCGCAAGACCTGGGTTGAATCCGCGGCCTGGTCACGTTGTTGGGTCCTTGGATAAGACACTTTGCGATGATTGTCTTTGTTTGGTTTCGAACAAGCACCAAATTCAATGGGAAAGAATTCGAAAAAGCTCACTGAAACATTAGATCTCTAGAGACTCGTGAGCTGTCGCAATACAAAGTAAAAACCACTAGACATATCGTAATTTTTTTCCTTAGGGTCCTTGTCTGTGGTTAGTGACCTCTGACAACTAACCGAAACTGAATTTACTGTTTTGAATTTTTTGCACCAGATGAAATTTGCTTAATGGTGAACATGTGGCACAAGTGCTCGACCAAGTTTCTGTTGTTCTTTCAGTTTAAAATTTTCTTCAATGCTCAGAGTTTGATTTCCAGTTTTTTTCTGTATTCTACAACTGTTCCACTTCCACCAACGTTAAACCGCTTCCAATAGCAGTTCCAGCCTTTAAAACGACTACTATTATTTTTTCTTTGAGCTCCTAATTTTCCTTTTATGAAAATTCTTTCGAGATTTTTTCATCTTTGTGTTTTTCTTTAACTGCTTGCGCTTCCATATGATATTGCTTTTAACCCAACAACGCTCCACCATATTACAATTACATTTTATTCACCAAGTTGCCTTGGCCAGAAGACAGCGAAGTGACTTTTCGGTCTTCGAGTCAAGCTGCCATCTGCCCACCTGTCTACCACACTCGGCGGAGGCTTCATGTTGTTCCTTTAATTGCTGATCGCCGAGCAGGAAAGCTGTGAATATCAATTTTTATAGTATTTGGTTTGACGTGACCGGGAATCGGACCCGAGCCTAACGTTTCAGTACCAGACGCTCTACCAGCACAGTTCGATTCTCTCGCCATACCTTTACTAATTGTTAGACGTCAGTGAATCCTTAGTTAAATCATTTAGCTATTTCCGTACAAATGAAAAATATCACTTATCCCAACTTCCAGAATACCTGAAAGCTGAAATATTTGCTGATATGATGGCTTTTATTAGCAAGGTTTCCATTTAGACGCGCTTGTAATAGTGATCTTTTGAGTAAAAGATATGGCACAGTTTTTGAACACTTTGTCATACCCAGTGGTGTAAAGTAACGAAATACTTTTACTTGAGTAGATTACTTAAGTAGTTTTTTTCGGTAACGAGTACTTTCTTGAGTAGTTTTTTTTTAACTACTTTTACTTTTACGTAAGCACTTTTAGTCTGAAGTAACGCTACTTAAGTACTTATTATTTGATAAAAGTACAAAGTAGTTTTAAAATTTGAGCCGCAGGTTGACTGCACTTTGACTGAGGGCATTTGCAGGCAATCATTCGTAAACGCGTAGTCAGGCTATTCTCCCTTGGTCCTTTCTTTAAGTTCCACGATTGACTGCGCTCATGTGCTTTTAAAAATGATTGCATTTTTTCTAATCAGGTACTTGTAAGCTGTTGGACATGACACAAGCGATAAAACAATAGGATAAGATTTGTGTTTGGTTACATCGACTTCTTAATCAGGACTAGGAACCAAAGCTCTACCGAATAGTTAGCCTGCAACACCATCAGTTAACCTAACCATTTTAACACCAATAAAATGCAAACGAATCGTCAGTTTTCCTGAAGTCATGAGTAGAGTTAGTAGGTTAGGGTGCATTTACAATCGAGCTGTTCCTAATTAGGGTGAAAGGTCCACTCGCGTTTTGCTGTTCTGTAGGACTGGAGGATTAGGCAATTGCAGAAATTTATTGATAAGTGAAGATATGAGATTCTGGCAGGCGCATAGCCAGGAATTTGCAATGGGGGGCTAATTCAGAGGCTGGAAAAAACATCCAACGATCTTATCCCAGATTTTGATCGGTTTTCACGCAAATTGAGTTGGTTTTACAGTCCAAATTTAGGCAATCTCCTGAAAAAAAGATCTTCAAATTTTTTTTCTTTTTTAACAATTCAAAAAATTTTAGCAATTCAAAAAATACTGTTGTCCACGAGCCGAGGACAGGGCATTTTTCGAGAACTTGAGACTTCGAGGCCAAGGGCTTAACCTTCAGAGGCCAAGGACTTCAAAATATGTCCTCGAGACCAAGGACGTCCTCGAGGACTCCACCTCAGCTGAGTAGCACTGTAGCAGTAAAACTTCATCATTGAGTAATAAACTGATGAAATGTTTAGTTTCTCTGTTCTTGAGAACAGTGTCTTGCAGTTTGAGGGCCTGGGGTTGAACTGATAAATATGCCGCTAAGATGGTATAGCCTAGTGGTTAGAGCATCTGTATATCAAGCTGAAAATTTGGGTTCAAATCTGGTCCAGTCAAGCCAAAGACTCAAAAATAGGTAGCCTACTGCAAACTGTATTTACATCTTCCTGCTTGACATTCTGCATTGAAGGTGATAATGTGCTGCTCAGTGCTTACACCTTTGTATGGTAGAGAGGTGGAAGCTTGCCTCAACGACCCTAATATCACTTTGCGGTTTTTCTGGTCAAGGCAACACGGTGAATAAATCAGTAAAACTGGAAACAAACATGGTGGAATTCAGGAATTGCATTATAAACTTCGTCTAGGCAGGTTTTCTAAAGTGCAGCAAGTAAATTGAATTGGAATTAAATTAAGCTGCAGTCTAACCTACTAATGCGGCGACAGGACACTGGTATCAATCAATGTGTGACTGTGCTTCACTCACAGTTTCAGTTATGTTTCTACCGGTTTCTATCTGCCTTCACATGACATGAAATAAAATCAATTTAAAAAAATTCACGATAATTTTTTCTTCTTTAATCCAAAAAAAGTTTATCGCGAACTACTGAATTGGCTTTAGTGTGTGACTTTTGGCGCACTTTGTCGATATAGGAGGCTGTTCTCTAATAAGGCACTTCCACGGTGTTTTTACTTTTTAGCATATAAATTTAACAATGGCAGTAAATGAGTATTTGAGCAAATATTTTATGAATTAATTCCTTGAATATAGTAACAAAAAACCTGCGCAATTTATATTTCATGACTTCTTAAGATAGTAAGGGGTTAGAAAATCAAGCGCTTGTGGGAGTGATGTGAAGGTAGTCGACCAGTTGTCGTATATGCCAATTGAATAGTTTGTTTATTTTGCCTGAATACTTTCAGAAATACTTCTACTTGAGTAGTTTTAAAATGACTACTTTTTTACTTTTACTCAAGTACTTTTTTTGATCAGTACTTTGTACTTTACTTCAAGTAGTTTTTTTGTCAGTAACGAAACTTTTACTTGAGTACAATTTTCGAGTACTTTTTACACCACTGGTCATACCACGACTTGATTGTTTTATAGAATGACAAAATTGGCAGATTGGGCCTGGGGGTCATAATTGCTTATTATCGCTTGTACATAATAGCAATTAAACGCAAAAACAATTCAAAGAAGCGGTATCAAAGATTCGAATTGCTATCGACTCGATCAAATTTGATTACCAGTCGATACAAATCGAACAAAATCTTGCTGTTAAAAGGGCATTCAGGCCGAGCATTTTTTGTTCGGTTTCTCTCAAGAAATTTCAACAGATCTGAACACTAACTTTACCAACTTTGAGTTTTGTACGACCTTCCGTTACCAAGATATGACAATTTATATTTCCCCTAGAAAGGCTTTTTTTTTAGAAATTTTGCCAGGGTTGCCATCTACAAACAACATTTCAAAAGTTACAGAATGTTCGTATACAGTTCTCATTAGTGCTTTCGGCAGTGTAGCTGTCAAAGCAAATTAAAGGACAAGGAATTGCAAATAGTTGGCTTTTGAAGTAAATTTCAGCCAACTTTTCCAAACCTAATCTTTGTCACAATACTGGCAAAATGGCAACACTGAAGCAAGAAGAAAATTGTTAATTTTGAAGCGTAATATCTTGAAAACGGTAAGACGTAGAAAGTTCAAATTCGGTAAGAATGCACTGTAGACTTTCCCAACATTTTGGTTAACAATGAAAAACTTGGCTTGAATGCCCTTTTAAGGTAGTTCACTGGTAAAGCAGTATACTCCGAGGCGCCAGCCTACCAAATTATAAAACAAAATCTGCAAATAATACACTCATGCCCTCACAATCTTATGCCATGTATAGACCTATAAAGTATACCGTGCCTAAGCACAAAAATGGTGGTTGATGATGATGCTACCCGACATTAGCATACCTGTACTGGACTAGAAATCAAATACCTGGCCTCGATCAGGGTTGGAAAAATTACTTGTTTTTGCCTTAATTACAATTGCAGCCTAAAATTTTCAATTACAATTACAATTATTCAAGTTCAAGTAATTATAATTCAATTACAATTTCAATTACAATTACAATAAAAAGATTATCAAAACAATGCGATTACTCAGGCCCGGCGCCACGGGGGGGCATTTTGGGGCCATGCCCCCCAAATTACTGCTTGTGCCCTACCAAGCGAGAAGTGTGCCCCCCAAGTGAGGGTTGTGCCCCGAAAGAAAGTAACAGGACGGTGCCCCTGGAGTGCATTTCGGGGCCTGTACTCCCCCAAAATACTGCCTGTGTTGATTAATAATTATGAGCTATGAGGTCACAGTGTGTATTACTGTCCGCATTGGACTGAGTGCCTCGCTGTAATTCATTCAATTAAAATTCTAGTGTATGTTACTTGCTGTTAGTGATCTTTGTAACTAATATTGCGTATATGTACTGTCCGAAACACAACAGCCTGTGCCCCCGAAAGCGAGAGTAAAAATTCGTCTCAGGAAGAAAAACGAACGCAAAGACTGAGCCGAAGGTTTTGAGCCGAAGACCTTTTTTTTTGTTCTTCAGCCCTGAGTTTGTGGGAAAGAAGCGAGATCCGTACCATTAAATTCCGCCGTGCCCCCCCGAGCGAGACGTGTGCCCTGAAAGAAACTCAACGGCCAGGTTGAAGACCTTTTTTTTTTTTGATCTTCACTTCCGAAGATGGGGGTAAAATTTATTTGTGCCCCCCCAAAGGTTTTTTCTGCCCCCCCCCCCCAGTCACGCTACTCTGGCGCCGGGCCTGCCACCATATTATTTACGTACGAAGCTTCGAGTTTTGCTTATTTATGAACGTAATGAAATAACCAGCGCCGGATTTACCCTATCACACAGTGCTATGGCCCCGCGTTCAGATGGTAAAACTTTTTCTTGGTCTTCACCTATATTTGACAGAAAGATGTTGCAAAAATCCCCAAAGTACCAAGGGCCTAGCGCAATGTAAATCCGACCCTGGAATAACATGGTTAGCGTGACCATCTAATGTACCATTTTCCGCAACAATTTATCTCCACCTCGCCAGTTTTTACGCGCAAAATACTTTTAAAAAAATTAGCTAGAGGAAATGCTCATTGAACAAAACATTAAATTTGAATTGAGGGGGCCTGGGCTCCCAGGCCGTACTTGTACACCTATAACTGGTTAATTTTATAAAAAAACAAAAATCTCTTAGGAAAATCTTCGAGTGGATTATTATTTACTGTTAAAATATTGCACGAGGCAATGCACCTTACTTCCCCCTATCTGGGCCAAATAAATCACTTACAATTAAAATTCTACAGTAAATTGCAGGATTATCAACGTTTTGGACTTAAATTGCCAGAAAAAAGAAGGATTGAACAATTTAATTTTTTCGGCTTTGCTTTCAAATGTTCCAAATTTAGTTGCTTCAAATGGCTCTGAACACTTGCAAAATGTGATCCAATTTCATTAAAATAGCTTTTTATTTCAAAAAATTGCAAAAAATCGCCCAGCGGCTGCGGGCTTCGCCCACAGACTCTCCATGCCTCTGGTTGCTTGGGGGTCGGCCCCCAGATCCCCGTCTGTGATATATTGGAGTTTATAGATGGGCACAAGTCCGTTAATCGTTAATCCGTTAATAACGAAGCTAACTTTTTCATTAACTCGTTAATCCGTTAAAAAGTTTTTTCATGTTAACGGACTAAATTAACTTCCGTTAAGTGCTGTTAACGGACTAAAGTAACTTCTGTTAAGTTCTCTTAACTTCCGTTAAGGTTTTTATCGTTAATATCTTGCAGCTTCGTTGTGCATTTGAACTTGTTTTTATCTTGAAATTAGGTTAGACTGCAAAATGTAACTTTCAAAACACAAAAAGACCACCATAGCAATAAATATTTCCTTACAATCAGCTCAACAGCGTCAATACGTGTTCTAGAAGCGAGTGAATAAAAAGAAATGTAAATTACACCCAAAATGTTAACGGATTAACGGACTTTAGTAACTTCCGTTAATTAAAGCTGAAAATAACGGATTAACGTTAACGGAGGTGTGAAGTTTGTTAACGGACTAGTGGTTAACGAAGCTAACGTTTTGCATTAACTTGCCCATCTATGTTTGAGTTACATTAGCTTACTCAACATGTCTCCCAAATTAGACAATTGCACTTTTTAACTATTAGTCTACAGTACTTCTACCTTTAGCAAAATCTTGGTTAATTGCCAACAACAGCCCACGGCTTTGGATCTTCCATTCTACGATATCTTCGCCCCACAAAAAGTTCCTCTTTTGAAGATTTCTGATGACGTCATTGCCTGTGATTTATGGTTTGGCTCCCCCCAATCAAAAATCCTGGCTACGCATATGGTTGCAATGGTTACTTACCACCGGTTATAGTCACATATGACGTCATAGGCCAATCCTATGTTAAGCTATTTTTCATCTTAGAGTTAGTGCTAGTTATGATTAGAGTAGGTGCTAAGTTTAGGTTATGAATATGATTAACCCTATCTCTACTGTAAAACTAACTCTGACTATCCCTAACCTACCGTACTTTGATGTTCGATTTGTCACTTCAGATGTGATTGCAGGCGATAGAAAATTTCGATATCGATTTGCAATCGGAGGGAAATTGATATTGTTTAAACACATTTTGTTATCATCTATCTTTGTGAATAATAGAGTAATGGTAATTAAAAATGGGCAGAAAAATTTTCAATTACAATTACTATTACAATTATCGACTTTTGAAAATGTGCAGTTACAATTACAGCAAAATCGTGTAATTAATTACAATTTGGTCAATTACAATTATAATTTTTCCAAGCCTGGTCTGGAACGACGTTTTTGCGACAATGCTGAGGGGCATACTCTACAACAAGAGTCGGAGTTTCAGCATCACGTCACTTTGTCTCAACGCGGTTCCTAACTTAATTTGCATTTTGTTCAGAATTTGCGTTCGTAAGTTCAATCGTTAAATATCGTTCTTGACCATTTCCGTTGCAATTCACAAATCATCACCTATCGCCAAATTCTGTTAAATTGGTTTAAAGCAACTTTACGTCATGTTTCACGTCACACCTTTTTTCCACATTGAACGCGTGCAGCATTCGTAGCGATCATTTCCAGTTGACGGCAGTGAAGAAAACACCGCACTTATTTTATCTGGTTTAAGTTGAATTCTGTTGCTAATTTGTTTTGAAGTTTGGAAAGCCTCGGTCAAATTTTTGCTTCCTTTTTTTGAATTCGTCATAATTTAATCTGGCTGAAACCAATATATTTTACTTTTACAATATCTATAAGCTTGGTGTTTGGTGTTCAGTTCAGAAACGTTAGTGGAAAGGAAGTGAAGACCCGCGAGCTCCTCCGGGGTTACTGTTAAATGCTACCCGTTGGTAACAGTCGGCAACTTACGGCCCGCGAGCCGAATGCAGCCCGCCAAGGCATTTCACCCGGCCCGCGACCTTTTATTGTAATCCGGCCCGCGATCTTTTCCTTTTTTCAATAATAGATATGCAGCAATATACCGCCAAAATGATTCTCACCTTATTTTTTGAATTTTTGGCGATTTTGGTCTTCGCCATCAATAGGACCAAAAAAAGGCCTGAATTTTTGGCGAAGAACTTTTTCTTTTTTTTTTTTTTTTGGTTTTTGCTACCAATTCGACCGAAAAGCGGCCTGAATTTTTAGCGAAGACCTTTTTTCTTGTTTTTGATCTTCGCCATCAATTCGACCAAAAAAAAGGCGTGAATTTTTGGCGAGAACCTTCCTTTTTTGGTCCGCTGAAATGGTGGCGGCCCGCTAGAAACTTGCTTGAACTGAACGTGGCCCACTAGTTCAAAAGGTTGCCTACCCCTACTCTACAAAAATACTGAGTTTCAAATTATTTTCGTTAGTTTCGTAACTCAAAACACTAAGCATGTGAAAAATTCAAATCACCAACGTACACGATCAACATTTAATTGTCATGTCAAACGCTAAACTAGAAATTTCAACAGTCTTTAGCCGTTATCTACATTGGGCATAAAATGCTGAGCGTACGAGCGTTTTAGTTTATTATAAACAAATACGTTACACCCGGCGTACCGCCTTACCAGGATGCACTACAAACTGCCAAGTGGTTGAAACAAATTAGGGTTTCGCTCACGATTTTCCACACAATGTGCACAAGAATCGGTATTGCCACGATGCTCGATTCAAAAACCATTATCTTTATAGCTGATCAGAGATCACTTTACTGCATCAAGTTGTTTCAACAAGATTCATTTTTTTAGCAACCTCAAACAACTGCAAAAGGCAAGCTTATACCGTTCATTATCAATGTAAGCAGACGACATTACAAGTAGGCTTCTGTTACTTATCTAGAGCAGGTTGGCAATAATGACTTTATCTGCTAGAGTATGATCGGCATCCTATTATCCTCCCATTACAAGAAAGCGACGGTGGTGTAATTGTAATATGTATAGGTGTATTCAAATTATTGTTGGAACTGGTTCTCTAAACGTTCGTTTGAGCCAAAAGTGCAGTATTATGTATTTAAGCGATTTCAGCTACCGGTTCGAAAGGACGCGCCCCAACGCGGTCGACCAGCTCGATTCAACAACCTACGAGCTATTCTCCAGCTTGACTTAAGAACCAATGTATCTAGTTTCACTAGTGGCTACGTTGGAGGTTGGAGTGTGACGCTACATTAGCAACCGGCTTGAGCGAACCAGCTAAATAGTACTGCTGTAAAATGTTTAATCCTGATTTACGCATAATGAATTGTACAAAACATTGCACCAAAATACTGCATACGAGAAAAAACTACACACAATCTCAAAGACCGTTTGTACGTACATACTTCACTCGGTGATATTGCAACATTAAATTTGTTTCATCTGTAAGCAACTACTGAAACGGTTGAAAATATCGATCCACCAGTAGTCCACGAAACAATTAAACTTTTTGTTCTTCGACAACAGCTTTTTGAACAACATCTTCTTGATATTGATTGCCAGAAAAATGCCCGTTAGATCTCTGAATTGATTCCGTTTTACAACAACCAAGTTCAGCAAATATTTTAACTAGGGGGCTAATTTGATCTTTTCCAAACTCTTCTCCTTCCTCCAGCGTCTCTGGAAGACGGATTCCAAGAACTTCAGGAAGAAAAAGAGCAAGCAAGCCTGTAACAATAACAAAATTAAACGCAGTTGTTAGGGATCAGCCAAATTTGAATTTGGGAAGTTTTTTGATGTGATTGAGGTACTGGTTTAATACGGTGCAATGAGACAGCTAAGTAAAACGGGTAAGTGAAATTTGGGCCGCGTACAAAAAGTATACGTCCTAAAGCTTCTTTAGCAGAGGCGGGCAAAGCACAACCTCCGAAATTGCGGAAGTTGCACTTTTTATTTTGAAACATTGTGAAAGTTGCGTTGCGGACTAGCGTCTTCAAAATTTGTTGCGCTTTAATTGCGTTGCGCTTTCAAAATTCTTTTCGGTTAATAGCACAATTTTATACATTGCATTTAGTTTTGTTTCATTTCGATCGTAAGCTTGATAAATGTCGGCCTTTTTCAGCAAATTGTTTGCTCTATCTAAAATCACAAAAAAATGCGGTATTTGCATTGTATTGTTAAATTTCGATTGAGGAAGCTAGGTTGCGCTTTAACTTGGTGCGAAAATACCGTTCCGCAATTGCAGAGCTGCGTTGCGCTTCAACTAAATCTAGAAGTTCATTGCGGAAGTTGCGTTGCGCTTCAGAAATTAAAAACATTAAATTGCTCATTTTGAGTTGCGCTCTTACTAGTTGAAAAAACCGTTGCGCATTGTTGCGCTCCGCTTTTGATACAATCTTATTTGTGCCTATCTCTGTTCTTTAGTAAAGAATACGCGTAGGACTGTATTATCTGTGATGATAATATAAATTTGGAAGTAGAGGTCTGTACATCCCAAAAATTTGTATTAATATTGTACAAATTTTTAGCAGCAGCTTGCTGGCTGTTCTAGTTCCACAATGGTCGTTGTTATGACGACTCTGTCCATAAGCCAAGTAGGACTTCGATTTGGAAATTTGTTGAACAAATATAAGCTGAAAGAGGGCGGAAGGCAAAATCAATGTGATTATCTAAAGTTAGGCCAATCGCATTAGATTAAATTGGCCTTGACTTCATCCTTCTTGATCAAGCCGATGCTGAGATATTCTACTTCAAACACGACGCAGAGGCCTCCCTAATTATGATTTTTATTGTCAACTCTGAAGTTTCAATGCAGTAGCCTAACCTATATCCCACAGAAGCTTATAAAAACTAAAATGGCGTTGCTGATATTATCAGGGTCAGGGTTGCCAATAAAAAAAGTATGATAAGAGAGGCCTTACGTCGTGTTTGAAGTAGAATATCTTGCAATGGCTGGGTCAAGAAGGATGAAGTCAATGCCAGTCTAATTCAATACGATTGTCCTAACTTTAAATACCCCCATAGATTTCGCTTCAGTCCTCTTTTATATCATGATGACTAGTCCGATTTTTTCCTGGACCACCACTTCGCATTGAGTGCAATGGTAGGTATCGATGATTACCAAAATCAAATGGTTTTTAGTATTCACTCTTTTACGCCGATGCGTGTAACGACTTAGCGGGACCCATCTCCCCATCATTGCGCCTGCGGGCAGCTCCACTGTCTTCTCCTTTTGAAGAAACGTCTCAGCGATGGCTGAAGTCGTTGGCAACCTAGTGTCCGAATTGACCGGACCAAGTTTTGAACCTTAGACTTCATCCCGCTACAGAGACAAACGCGCCACAGCTCGACCAACTGGCCGGTGCTACAAATAATAAGTATTATTTTTGGAACAATCTTAGTGCCTTACCTCCTACTATTGACATAATCCCAAATACCACATAAGGTAAAGGCTCCGATACATGAGATAGCATAGCAATTACTGGGGATAAAATTGCCCCAACTCGAGCAAAACTGCTGCACACACCTATCCCGACGTTTCTAAAAAAAAATTAATATTTATGAGACGCAAAGGGGGGCGGACTCTAAATCTATATACAAAATTAATTTGTTAGCTGAAACGGGAAAAATAGAAAATGAATTCATTAAAGTATAAAAATCAGCAGAGTAACAGTAATTAGTCCATTGCGAATTAGGCACATTTGTGTTTCAATCTTTAAAGCGCGTCTACACTGCGCGTAAAATGGTGAGAGGACGAGAGTATCTTTAATTTATTTGGTAGCTTGTACGCTGGTAAGACGGTGCGCCAGCAGTCTTAAAGAATTTTCGCTTAAAACAAACTAAACACTCACGGTTTTATGTACAGTGTAAACCGGACCAGGGCCGCCGAGAGGGGGGAGCAGGGGGGACAATAATCCTGAGGCCCATGAGGGGGCTTATTATCTTCAGGAAGGCTGTAGCTTCAGTCGGCCCATCGAAATGACATTGAGAAGCTAGCATGTGAATCCCCGAAGACCTTTTTTCTTTTTTTTTTGTGATCACATCATTTTTCGGACCAAACTGCAGCATTTTCTCTGTCTATTTTGGACTTCAGAAAACCGGAAATCCGTCATGTTTGAGCTGGTCCCGGGCCCACGTTTGGCTCTCGGCGCCCCTAAACCGGACCTTTGTACAATGTAAGCTATAGAGAGGCCTACAAATCAATATCACAAAAGCTTTGGGCAAAACAAATTTTAATTTTGAAAAATTTTTTTCTTTTTTGCGAAGTTGGTTTTTATTTTATAAACAATTAAAACTAGATGGGAGTTTGCCAGCAAACCCAGTGAACGACCGACACATAGCTAATGCTGTGACGCTCAAAAGTAGTTTTTGTCTACCGTAAAATCAGCAATTATTCAAAAATATCTGATTATGGAACCTCCAAAAAAGTGGAGTCAAAATATTTGTCAGTTAAATATATACTGATATCATAAAACACGGGCATCCCAGCTTGAGCCGTTCAAAAATTGATTTTTGGGGGTCCATTTGGGGGAGTCCCTGGGGGGGTGGCACCCCCAAACTATGTCAAAATATTTGTTTGTTAAATATCTATTGATATCAAAACAGACTGGCACCCAAGTTGAGCTATTCAAAAAATTGATTTTTGGGGGTCCCCGAGGGGGTGGCACCCCCAAACTATGTCAAAATCTTTGTCTGTTAAATATCTACTGATATCACAAAACACTGGCACTCTAAGTTAAGCCGTTCAAAAAATTGATTTTTGGGGGGTCTCCGGGGGGAGTGGCACCTCCAAACTACATCAAAATATTTGTCTGTTAAATATCTATTGATATCAAAAAAAGTAGAACTCTAGCTTGAGCCGTTCAAAAAATGGATTTTTTGTGGCCCCATTTTAGGGGGGTTCCCGGTGGAGTTGCCCCAATAAATTTCGGGAGAAAAAATTGCATTTGCAGCTCAACAACTTAACACAAAAATTAGATTTCGATGTGTTGTGGTTTAGAAGAAGAGCGTACAAAATTTAGGAAGAAAAAAAAGGAAAAAAAAGGAAAAAAAAGGAAATGAACCTCATCGCGGCCAAAAGCGGGTTGGTTGGGATGAAAGGGTATCTTGAGACATATAACCCTATGAAATATTTTTTGCCGTACTTAAGCCGTTTTTGACTGAGACCGCTTTTTACGCCAAATTTGCGGGGCGGTTTTCGGGTTCTAAAACCGAAGTCACGTGACCTATTGCCTCGAAATTTGGTACAAACATACAACTCATTAATCTCAAACTGCTGTCAAAATTTCATGTAGGTAGACTGCACCGTTCTCCAGTTATAAGCAAAAGTCTGAAATTTCACACTCGTTAGTTGGAAAATGGCCGAGTAAAAACAGAGGAACACGCGACGCGAGCGTCGGTCGTTCCAATGATATGTTTTGCTATCTATAATGAGCATTGGGGTTACTGTGCCCCATAGGCGTAGCCAGGATTTTTGATTGGGGGGGCCCAAACCGCAAATACATGCAATGACGTCATCAGAAACTTCGAAACAGGAATTTTTTGTGGGAGCAAAGATATCGTACAATGGAACACCAAAAGCCGTGGCCTGGTGTTGGCACGTAACTAGGAACTAGTTCAAAGGGGAGGACTTAAACCAATAGTTAAAATGTGAAAATGTCTAAACTGACAGACGTGTTGAGTAAAGAAGTGTACTGTAATTCAAACGTATCATTGACGGGGGTCTGGGGGCGGAGCCCCCAGCCGCCGGAGGCTACTGGGGTCTGGGGGCAAAGCACCCAGCCGCT
Source organism: Trididemnum nubilum (assembly GCA_963965965.1). NCBI lineage: Eukaryota > Metazoa > Chordata > Ascidiacea > Aplousobranchia > Didemnidae > Trididemnum > Trididemnum nubilum. The sequence goes on from OZ014481.1 coordinate 14,337,941, forward strand.
GGGCGATTTTTTGTAGCTTTTTGGAAAAAAAAGCTGTTTTAACGCCATTGGATCACATTTTGCATGTATTCAGAGCCATTTGAAGGTACTAGATTTTTAACATTTGAAAGCCAAGTGAAAAAGTTAAGTTGTTCAGTCCTTCTTTTGCTTACTATTTAAGTCTAAAGCACGTCTAAAATCTTGCATTTTGGGGTTAAATTTTGTTAGTGATTTGGCCCACGTAGGGGTAAGTAAAGTACATTGCCTCCTGCAATATTTTAGCAGTAAATAACAATCCAGTCGAAGATTTTCCTTAGAGATTATTGTTTTGTCATGAAAACAACCACTTATAGGAGTACATATACGGCCAGGGGGCCCAGGCCCTCTCAATTCAAAATTTTGTTCAATGAGCATTCCCCTTACTGTAGCTAATTTTTTTCAAAAGTATTTTGTTGCATAAAAACTGGCGAGGTGTAGGTCAATTGTTACTGAAAAATGTACAATAGATGGTTACGCCTGCAAATCATGTTATTGCCCGGGCCGGATTTACGTTGTGTTGGGCCCCTGGTACTTTGGGATTTTGCAATATTTTCCTGCCAAATACAAGTGAAGACCAAAAAAATTCTTATTTGAGCGCGGGGCCCCTGGCACGGTGCCATGTGTTAAATCCGTCCCTGGTTATAGCATTACTTTCATAAAAAGGTTAGATGAGGGCCTCAGTTAGCAACTTTTAGGATAAAAACTCTTAATTTCACTCGGGTTATACGATTAAATTGGTTGGCAAACATTACATTGTGGGGTCTCTGGCCCCCTGAATCAATGTTATTGTAGGGGGGCCATTTAAATTGGTTGGCAAAAATTAAATTGAGGGGCCCTGGCCCTGGATTAATATTATTGTTGGGGGCCCATTCAAATTGTGGGCCATTTAGATATTATTGTAGCGGGCCCATTTAAACTGGTTGGCAAAAATTAAATTGAGGGGCCCGGGCCCCCTGGATTAATATTATTGTTGGAGGCCCATTTAAATTGTGGGCCATTTAGATATTATTGTAGGGGGACCATTTAAACTGGTTGGCAAAAATTAAATTGAGGGGCCTGGGTCCCCCGGATCAATATTATTGTAGGGGCCCATTTAAATTGGTTGGCAAAAATTAAATTGAGGGGCCTGGGCCCCCTAGATCAATATTATTGTAGGGGGCCCATTTAAATATTATTGTAGGGGGCCCATTTGGGTTGGTTGGCCAAAATTAAATTGAGAGGGGCCGGGCCCCCTAGATCAATATTATTGTAGGGGGCCCATTAAAATATTATTGTAGGGGTCCATTTGGGTTGGTTGGCAAAATTATATTGAACGGGGCCCGGGCCCCCCTGGATCAATATTATTGTTAATTACTGTTGTACGCTTGTACCGTTGTAGGCAAAGATGCTAAAAGAAACTGAAACTGAAGAAACAATAGTCTTTTTGTGACGTTTTCATCATTGGTAGCATTTCAGTTGGGGGGGGCCCGGGCCCCCAGGGCCCCCCTGGCTACGCCTATGCTGTGCCCCCTATTGGGCTATCGTAACATTGGTGGCACTGTGTCTGCGAAAAAGTCTTCAAAATCTAAATCTACAGCCCCACACAACGACAAGAACGTCCATGAAATCAACAACGTAAAATCTCATCCAACAACATTCTCAAAATAATAATATCTGAACGATTTTCGTTTCAAATACCTTATTGGAGTTGGATAAAGTTCTGCTGCAAAAATGTAAACTGTTCCGAAAGATCCAGCAATTGCAAATTTTCCGATCATAGAGAGAGTAATGTTGAGCCATAGCAAATCTTTCAATGAAAAAGAGACACACTTAAGTACCATATCCTACGAACAGTCAATAAATTAGGCAATGGCAACATGACACATATCTCAAAATGAACAAATACAAAATTGTGGTTTTAAATTAGACCTCTGGCGACTCTTGGTCATTTTTGCACGTGTTGTATCTTTCTGTTCGTAATTTTGTTTCTGCACAATAAATATAACTATGAAATAAAAATTGGTAAAGGTATGAAAATGAACTAAATTTACCAATAAATCAAATATAGTTGCATAAATGTTTACCTTTGGGTACAGAGAGCATTCCGACACAAGCAATTCCAGATAGAATAAGAGAGAATGATAACGTCGGTCTACGACCCCAGTTTTCCAATACTGGAATGCAGAGGAACACTGCTGGAATCTCGACAAGTCCAGACAAAAAAAGGTTAATGAATGGATCTCCTCCAATATCCGAAGAATTTAAAGTCAATCCGTAATAAACACAAGAGCAAACCATCCTGTTAAATCCGGTATACATACGCTATTTGTTGGTAGAATATGCTAAAGTCTATTTTACACAGGCTATTACACCAATGCAGTTTACATGAGGGGGGCAAAAATAAACCCAGTCTAACTCCTTAACAAAAATTCATGGGAACGCCAAAGTTGGCATGCGGGGTGGTGTTCCCCTAAATTTCTCAAAAAACTCGGTTTGAGTTGATGACGTCGTCATAGTGACGTCAAAGCCATATTTTCGAGCAATGACGTCATCTTTTGAATGACATCACAGCCGGTTTAAATTTTGCACGTGGGTTTGTTTTTTAATAAATGATCAGAAAAATAAAAATGCTCAAAAGTAGTTACGAAACAAAAAAGTCTTATGACGTCATTTAAGTTAAATATTGTCCAAAAAAATTCTCAGATTTCGGAGAGAAATTTGACAAACCTCAAAACTGGAAAACTTCCTCATGTCTTGGCAAGTTGAAACTTTCAGAAGTTATATGTGTATAAATTTGACTCAAAGTCAAATTGAACTGAAGTGAAAAGCTTGTTTCTGACGGGATTTATCACAAAAAAACGAGAGTTGGGCATTATTGTCCCCACTCCCACGTAAAATAGGGTTCAATGAAAACGTAAAATTTGATTCCAGTTTGGCTGTTTGGTGGCTTGGTTAAAAACTGCCCGATTGACTATTTCTGTAGATGACAAAAGTGCAACAGAATGACACCCCATGGAACTTCGGTAACGTCCTGAAGGACCCGAAAAAAATTGATCGTTTTATACCTTGTAAAAAAGTGGTTGCTCTATCACCGCCAAGGTTGCCACTGCAGTTGTTTTTACAAAATTTCCATCAAATTTGGATTGGTCTTGTGATGTGACTGGAATGTTAATATTATTCAGTGTAACGAAACCCCTGCAGCAACACGTTCAATGTTGCCACTCAAATGCTGATTAACGTTATTTCAGAAACAGAGTTGTATTTATAGTTAAATCAAAAAAGATTAATATCTAATAAAAACACCTATCAAGTGATCTCCCCAGAGGCTCTTCCGGAGGATGACAGTAACTCCAAACGTTAAAACATTGAAATTCTAATCAAATATGGACGATAAAAGATTACAGGGGAAAAGATAATCAATTTTATTTGACTTTTAATGCTTTAATGTTTAGAGCTACTGTCATCCCCCTAAAGAGCCCAGCGGCGAAACAGCCTGTAGGGCTCTTCAGATGTTTTCATTAAGGTGTTTTTGGGCTTTTATAGGTGCTTTCATTAAATTTTAATTTTAACTGGGTCTGACCTAAGGGCATCGAGCACTTTATCTGCAAAACACTTAGATCAAATACAGAGTAAATTGACATTGCTTGGAATTTGACTTTTGGAACCAATCGTTACCTTGAACCACAATAACTCGAAAACGTTAGATCGTAATTGCGCGGGACCCTCGTACCGCGGGGGGCTCTAAGCTACCTTTAAATTTAATTCTTACCAGCAGTAAAAAAGTTTTAGCGATTTTGATCTCATGTTGGGGGTCCTCACAAGATCAATAAATCCGTGTGTATGAGCGTTATCATCTATCGTTTGGTCTTCTTCGTCATCTTTGTCTTGCTTGCTAAATACGATCACCAAATATGGCATTTTTTGCTATCGTGATTCGTCAATAGTAGGAAATATAAGAAAAATTCAAAGGATTTAATTTTACCAAATTTCATGTTATGTCACCTACACTTAGATGGTCTACTACTGTACATCCTATAGAATTCGGTATGGGCGAATTTAAAGAGATATTATTGATCTGGTCATATGAAAGCTTTTTAACAGTACAACTGTTCTACTTTGCAAGCGGTTGATATTTTTCTTTTCTTACACTATCTCTCATTCCTTACCCGATAGCAGCTTCTTTTAAAGTTTGTACCTCTTCGACGTTTATTTTATCTCCGAGACTTCTCAGAAATTTTTCAACGATGATATTTGCTTCGGTGTAGCGCTTATTCGCAATCAACCATCTAGGAGATTCATAAACGACCCTAAATTTCAAAACAATCATCGGAAACTTTATGAATTAAATCATTCGGAACCCTATTTAAAAAAAGCTTGACCATTTTTTGTTTTCCGTTGGTTTTTTGTTTGGTTTGTTCTTTTTTTAAGTTAGTTTTTTTTATTAATGCATTGCATACTCCGTTAAACGTTGACAATGTCTTAAAATTGTCGAAATAATTTCTTGTATTGGTCGAATCAAAGCATTCAGGTGTAAGCTGAGCTGAGATCATAGAATCGTTGTTAGAAATAAGTAAATTATCCTATCCTTTATCTTTCTGCGTTGTATTCATTTTAGCATCATCTATTAGACAATGATTGTTAAACAATAAAACATTACTTTCTTTGAAAATGATTTTCCAAAATGGACAATTTTTTTTTTCAATTTTAATCTTTGGCATTGATTATAATTTGCGAGGAATACCTCAGGATCAATTTTTTGTAAAAACACTTAAAAAAATAATCATTATATGAGCGCATAACCTAGCTCCAAATCTGTTGCTCCAATTCACCATCGATCGTAGTTTTAGGCAAAAATTAACTTAGCTTAATTTTCAAACTATGGTTATACACAGTGCCGTCGCCAGAGCAATTGAAGTGAAGGGGCACTAGTCGAAAGTGGGAGGGCACTAAAATAAACTGAACTTTTACACATAAAAACTGATATTATTTTACGGCTACAAATCAAGCGCTATTTTAACAATTTGTATTCATTTCTGAAAAAAGAGACGTATAAGGCCGTTTCTAAACCTGTTTCGTATCTGGCCATATAATCGCTTAAAAAATCTGTCTGCAGCACTAAATACGACCAAAAGAGCAACCAGGATTTTGCTAAGAGGGAGGGAGATTGAACCAAAAGCAAATTTTTTTTGCACAATACTTGTTTAATTTAGGCTCCGTGCAGAACGAATTGATGTAACTCAAGCGTATCACAGAGGGGGCCTGGGGTACAAAACCCCTTCCGCTGAGCGATTTTTGTGATTTTGCGGCAAAAATAGCAATTTGAATGCCATTTCAATCACATTAAAATTCAGAAGCTAAAATTAGAAGTCATTGAATAATTACAGTAAAGTGCTAAAAACTTTAAATAACTACAGTGAATTCCTAAAATTCAGAAGTCATTGAAAGAATTAAACCGCTTGGCCTCTTCTGCCCCCTTATACTTCAGGTCAAGTCCAAAACATGTTTGAACGCTTGTATTTTTGGGTTAAATCTTCTAAATGACTTGACTTAAGGGGGCTGAAGCCCTCTGACCGCGACCTAAAAAAATTTTGAGTGTGCTCCACAAAAAAAGCTGGCCTTTTAAAAAATGTTTTCGCATATTGTTTTCGTTCATAAACACGAACAAATAGTGCAGTCGCCAGCAGAGTTCACGAGCACCCAAAAAATGTATTTTTTTCACCTATATTTTTGAAATCCTGAATAAATGTTCTTTTAAAATCGCCAATGTTTCCACCCAATTTCCGGTTGTTTTGGCGGAAATCGGGGATTCCCCGACGAAACGGTGTCGAATTTTTTCGCTGAGGTAGGGTTGATTTGGATTCTAAAAATCGTATTTCTGTATCAAGTAGACAGTCGATTTTAGATTCAAACGAAAGAGGAAGATAATTGCAAACTTTTCGAAAAATAATTTTTGGATTGTTTTATTATGACGTCACGATATGGTTGATTGATTCCAAATTTTTACAAAAAATTTTGAATTAGAGTGCATATCGTTAGTTATTACAGCCAAAGTTGACGGAATAATGTCATGAAGTTACAACATCGATAAAACAGTTTCTCACCGACAAAATGACACCAAAATGACATCTTTATGATGTCATTAGAGAAAACTACGTAGTAAAATGCAAAATCGAGTAGACGCGCTTTTCAAACAAATTGCACGTGACAGCGAGTATCTTGATCGCGGCGCTGCGGTTTTAGTAGCCAAGATCAAAGAATATCAATTTTACCGTCGTAAACGCATAAAATGACGTTTGTATTAAAACTTTTTTACAGTGTGAGTGCATGAAGATAAACTCTGTTCAAAATTTAAGAACAAAATAAGAACAATTTTTTTCTCAGTGCAAGAAAAACTTTTCAGAAGTTTTTTAAAATTTTATTGCTATTTTGAGGCAAAGCATAATATTGCACTAGCAAAATGTTCAGGCACATTGTTTCGAAAAGTCATAAAGTTGGTAGAGTAAGAATAAAACGGTATATAAGTGGTGTTTCTAACATTTTCTTATTAAAAGGTATCAAATATTTACGGAAAACAATATTGTCACCAGCAAAAAAGCGTGGATAAGCTCATTCAGATGTTTTAATTTTCTGTGTTGTCCTGATCGGACTCTTTGTTCGCAAAAGTGTCTTTTAAAATAACTAATGAATTGTTTGCTACAAAAGATGTTTGATTATTTGTGTAAAATAGTGCACAATTTTCATATCATATTGCCCCTCATATAATCAAAAAAAAATTGTGATCTTCAGTATCTAAGAACATTAAAACTTAAAAAGTAAAATCTTAGAAAGAAAATATCAACAACATTAGGTAATTATTTTATCATTGCCAATTTGCTTTGATCAAGAGACAACAAAAGACCTTCCTATCTTTGTGTCGAACTGCTATCTTCCTACATGTTTACTACAAGTAATGGAAACTCCACATTACGTCTTTTCTGATCGTCAAGCAGAAGAGCTGTGAATTCGAATCTTTATATAGTTTAGCTCGATTGGGGATCGAACCAGAGTCTATACAGCTTTTTTGTGAGTATAATTTGTATCATCCACCAAGTGCGGGGTCTTTAAACAAACATTTTTAGAAGCACCGGTAATTATTTGAAATCATTGAACGCATACGTAGCCGTGTTAATTAAGCGTGACATTTGACCACAAGTGACGTAATTACTAGGATTAAATTGAAGCCCCCCTTAGCCAAGTTACTTAGAAAATTAACCCAGAAACGCTTTTTAACGTGCTTTGAAAACCAAGAGAAGCTAAAGGGGCTAAGTAATAAAATGTTTTGTAAAGCATTTTTGTAAGAAATCAACAGAGTTTTGCTATCCTTCTCTGTAAGTTGTCTAAGAGTAAGCATGACCTATAATAAGAGACAAATTTTAACCAAAGAAGGATAATTTGTGTAGTTTATTCTTTAGTAAAGTTAAGAGAAAATGAGGCTGAAAATTTAAGAACAACCAGCCTCAACCCAAAATTTACGGTTCTTAAAAAACAAAGTATATTGGGAAGACTTCTGGCTTCACAATGCGTCCTACCATAATTTTGCTAAACGAATGCATAACTTAGGCGCAGCCAGGATTTTTGATTGGGGGAGCCCCAAACCACAAATCACATGCAATGACCTCATCAGAAACTTCGAAACAGGAACTTTTAATGGGGGCAAAGATATCGTAAAATGGAAGATCAGAAGCCGTGGTCTGGTGTTGGCTCGTAACTAGGAATTCGTTCAAGAAGAGGGATTAAACCAATAGATAAAATGCAAAAATGTCTAAATTGGGAGACGTGTTTGAGTAAAGAAGTGCACTGTAATTCAAACGTATCACAAACGGGGATCTGGGGGCGGATCCCTCAGCCGCCGGAGGCTATGTGGGTCTGGAGGCAAAGCCCCTAGCCGCTGGGCGATTTTTCGTAATTTTTTGGAAAAAAAGCTATTTTAATACCATTGGAGCACATTTCACACGTATTCAGAGCCATTTAAAAGTTCTAGATTTTTAACATATGAAAGCCAATTGAAAATATTAAGTTCTTCAGTCCACCTTTTACTTGCAATTTAAGTCTAAAGCACGTTTAAAATCTTGCATTTTGGGGTTAAATTTTGTTAGTGATTTGACCCAGATCGGGGGAAGTAATGTACATGCCTCCTGCAATTTATTTAGCAGTAAATAAAGATCCAGTCGAATATTTTCCTTAGAGATTGTTTTGTCATGAAAACAACCAGTTATAGGAGTACATGTATGGCCAAGGGGCCCAGGTCCTCTCAATTCAAAATTTTGTTCAATGAGCATTCCCCTTACTGTAGCTAATTTTTTTCAAAAGTATTTTGTTGCATAAAAACTGGCGAGGTGGAGGTGAATTGTTATTGAAAAATGTGCAATAGATAGTTACGCCTACAAACCATATTATTGCCCGGGCCGGATTTACTTTGAGTTGAGCTCCTGGCATTCTGAGATTTTTGCAATATTTTCCTGCCAAATACAGGTGAAGACCAAAAAAAAAGTTTTATCTGAGCGCGGGGCACATGGCACTACGAGCCATATGTTAAGTCCGTCCCTGGCTATTGCATTACGTTCATAAAAAGGTTATATGAGGGCCTCAGTTAGCAACTTTTAGGATAAAAACCCGTAATTTTACTCGGGCTATACGTTTAAATTGATTGGCAAACCTTAAATTGAAGGGGCCCCGACCCCCTGGATCAATATTTATGTTAATTACTGCTGTAGGAGTGTACTGTTGTACGCGAAGATGCTAAAAGAAACTGAAGAAGCAATAGTATTTTTTGTGACATTTCATCATTGGTAGCATGTCAGTTGGGGGGGGGCTAACTACGCCTATGAAAGAATGTGTATAAGATCCAAATCTTCTGAAGGCATGAGACTAATAATAGAATTAGCATCGCTGAACGGTTTTTCACTACTCCATCACGCTCCTAGAAAAATTTCAGACACCCCAAACCACACTGCAGGTTTCCTGCCTAATGACCCTGGCCCACTACGTAATTGCGTATAGTGCAAGTCCACCAGCCTGAAGTTGTCCAAACTCAAGTTCTCGATGACGTATACACCCGTTTGATAAATTTGATTGTAATTTACTGACCCAATGTAAAATAAAGTAATTAAGCAGATGGTCCCAGGAGTTTGCAAGGTATAGCTATGGGCTACTTTCATAGAGCAGCCGGTAGAAAGAGAGCTGGCGAGTGCAATCGTGACGCTTTTGAGTGAGAGGAACCCTGATTAAATGAAGTCTTGTATGGCTCTTCACTTAATTTTTGCACAAAGTAGTGGCGTTTGGCTACAATGTGTTTAAATAATGAGTCGTTTGATCATGCTAACACGCCAGAGGAACCAAAACCATGGAAGGGATTAGGAAGCGGAGCTCTCAGCAGCTGCTGAAATCCAATCAGACTTATTAAGGGGACTATAAAAGTGGCCTTTTGTGATAGACAAATTTCGTAGATCGTTCCAAAATAATTTTAGTCGAAAGATGTTTAAAAACGGCTGACACATTAAGTATACTATATTATAAACCATTAACAATTGCAAAAAGACCTGTTGCTGCTTCATTTTCATACACGACAACTTGGTTTGAGTTTGAGTTTTACAATGTCTTGATGACTTTTTCTTCAATCTACATCTACTGTATTAAAAAGTGAGTAAACCAATTTTAAAAACAGTACGCGACAAAATAACATTTTAAATCTTACAAACAAACTGCTTTTCCGTAATCGCAATCGTCAGGGGTGTTTTGATCAATTAAAAAAAGTGCATAAATAGCAGGGGCTAGCATCACTGGCTTAACTGACGGGAGGGGGGGCGCGAGGCAGGGAAGAATTTTCCTCTAATGCGGGTCCCTTTATAAATTATGGCAACAAAGTTTGGGGGAAAAACAAACGACAAAAGCGGAAAGTCTTCACCTAAAACTCGACGGAAAAAAAGCAACCGATTTTCGGTCAAGACCCTTTTTAGACTTTAACTAAATTTGACGGAAAAAAGCACCAAATCTTCGGTAAAGTTCTTTTTTCTTCACTCAAAATTGACAGAAAAACGTGGAGTGAATTTCTAGTTAAGTTTTCCATGCCCTCTGGCTCTAACCTCTAGTTACGCCACTGGCTAGCATGTAAGTTTCCTACGTATACTGCAAGCACATTACTGTACACCTTACAGCAACAATAAAAATTTAACACTTAACAGACTGTTTTATTCGTTGAAGTAGTCAACGCTAGGAGTGCCTTTTCTTCAAGAAATTTTTTTTACATTTTGAATGAGATGATCTCAACACCGGGTAAAACGATCTGAAATGATAAACATTTCATTTTTAGAGTATGGTGAATACGGTGTTTGTGAATAATTGTTACCCCTTAAAATGGAGTCAGTGACGTTTTAACAGTAAAAATCGGTTAATATCTCCAAATGCGGAGCCATCAGTTTTCTCAGCAACGCCTCCCCAAAATTTTTTAGATTCTTCGCCCATCAACTTACGATTTTGTAAAGGATTGTGGTGGTGACAGCGTTCCCGCTATTTCTTACCAGTATTGGCTGTATGAACAACAATCAAAATAGCTTTTGTAACAAGCAATTCTTAAGTTATTTTAAAAGACACTTTTGCGAACAAAGAGTCCGATCAGGACAACACAGAAAATTAAAACATCTGAATGAGCTTATCCACGCTTTTTTGCTGGTGACAATATTGTTTTCCGTAAATATTTGATACCTTTTAATAAGAAAATGTTAGAAACACCACTTATATACCGTTTTATTCTTACTCTACCAACTTTATGACTTTTCGAAACAATGTGCCTGAACATTTTGCTAGTGCAATATTATGCTTTGCCTCAAAATAGCAATAAAATTTTAAAAAACTTCTGAAAAGTTTTTCTTGCACTGAGAAAAAAATTGTTCTTATTTTGTTCTTAAATTTTGAACAGAGTTTATCTTCATGCACTCATACTGTAAAAAAGTTTTAATACAAACGTCATTTTATGCGTTTACGACGGTAAAATTGATATTCTTTGATCTTGGCTACTAAAACCGCAGCGCCGCGATCAAAATACTCGCTGTCACGTGCAATTTGTTTGAAAAGCGCGTCTACTCGATTTTGCATTTTACTACGTAGTTTTCTGTAATGACGTCATAAACATGTCATTTTGGTGTCATTTTGTCGGTGAGAAACTGTTTTATCGATGTTGTAACTTCATGACATTATTCCGTCAACTTTGGCTGTAATAACTAACGATATGCACTCTAATTCAAAATTTTTTGTAAAAATTTGGAATCAATCAACCATATCGTGACGTCATAATAAAACAATCCAAAAATTATTTTTCGAAAAGTTTGCAATTATCTTCCTCTTTCGTTTGAATCTAAAATCGACTGTCTACTTGATACAGAAATACGATTTTTAGAATCCAAATCAACCCTACCTCAGCGAAAAAATTCGACACCGTTTCGTCGGGGAATCCCCGATTTCCGCCAAAACAACCGGAAATTGGGTGGAAACATTGGCGATTTTAAAAGAACATTTATTCAGGATTTCAAAAATATAGGTGAAAAAAATACATTTTTTGGGTGCTCGTGAACTCTGCTGGCGACTGCACTAAAAGTACCGATAATTCAATTCAATTCAATTTGTTAAAAAGACAGCGATAAAAGACCGGCAAGTGGTCATCAAAAGTCAACTGTCAAAAACAAACAATGAACGGTAACGATTCTACAGGCTTACATCGTTCTTCAGCGACACATCCATAAAGGCGTGTTAATAAGATGGATTATTGCGTCGCACATACGCACAGCAGTTGGTTGCCAGCAATTTCGAAAAGAATCGAGAAAACTTCAAGCGAGCAAAAAACGTATTTTGAGTAAACCAAAATGGGGGGTACAAGCAGTCGTCAGAGGGGGGGCACGCCCCCCCTGACTCCCCCGTAGCGACGGCACTGGTTGTACATTAAAATCATTTAAATGCAGTATTCATTTTTAACGATACAAGCCTCCAGAGACAGAGTAGTATAAACAAGAAAATATTTAAATCGATCTTGTTGACAGATTAATAAACAGGATTGTTTGGTTTGCCGTTTTTGCTTATTTACGATGTTCTAAAGGCGTCAATTTTAGACCAAACAAAATATAGCCTAAGGCTTTGAATCATTAATAAGCGCACGTATGTAATATTAACAATCACATTCTTATGAAATTGGTACTGAAAGATGTGATAGAAGAAATCTAATACATAAATCAAATCAAAAAAACAAAAGCTTCTTAATCTGCTGATACGTTTTTCGCGCTATCACCACTCCTCAGCAACTAAAATTACGATTCCCGCGTTCCAAGGTGGAGCTATTTAAAAACCTGGTTGAAAATCGGCTTGATATGCTCACCAGTAATAGATTCCAAAAACTGCTATTGGAGCTGACAATAGCACTTGAAGATACCTCCAGTTCCTTACAAAATATCCATAGAGAGCAAGCAAGCAAAACCCCAGTGCAAAAAATGCTTGGGTTGTTTGTGCAATTCGAACTCGATTTTTCGGAGCGACAATTTCTGTTGCTGCAATGAAAAAATCAAAGTGTTAAGGCTACTAATGCGTTTCTTTGAAAAAGAATTGGATAAAATGCAAAGTAAATGATATTTGAACAAGATCGTGTAGCGCTAGCACTATCGAAAATACAATCACTGAGCCTGATAAAAAAACTGTGGCAACCCTCAATAACGTCCACAGGTACTTCCAAGTTATAAACTCAATAAATGATTTATTGAGCTTGATTCACTGTTTCAAACTCAGTCACACTACGTTCAAAATTGTTCTTACTGTATCGAAAGATCCTTTCTATTATTTATTTTTATATTTTTGGACTTCTTTTCTTGCTTAAACGAAATTGGTCCCATCTGGAGGATCCTTTTTTGGTCTTTACCTAATATCGGGACGAAATAAGTCTGAATTTCGCTGCATTTTGCTGAGCCTCGCCTAAACATTGCGCCTAGCTACGGCACTGTCAATGACATTCGCAGTTTTAGCTTGGTTTTTATACTCATTGACAATATTGAGTATTGACATTATCAAACCTATCACCCATAGAGTTGCCGTTTTGTGAAATTGTGTGACTGCACTAATTAGGCAAATAAATTGTTCATAGGTGATTCTGGCGAATAAGATCTTACGTAAAAAACTCACCTAAAACAAACGCTGTTGTATAAATCGCAAATATACAAAACCCGCTGAGAGACTTGAGAGTCACAAACACCGCATAGGACGGGGAAAATGCCACAGATGATCCAATTAATGTACCAATCAACGATGATGCCAGTAAAGCACTTTTACGACCGTATCTAAAAAAAGCTATTGAAGCTCGAAACCGCAAATTAAGCCAAACTTTAACGTATAACGCTTCGTAGTTTATGGAAAGGGGTTAATTTTACATTCAGTATGCATAAATTCAAAACATAACATCGAAATTAAATAAAATAAAAAAATTTAATGCAGCAGAGCTGAATATTTAGGCGGCTAACCATCAACCCAAAGGCATATCTTTCTATGCTTTAACGTATTTAACGCTAAATTTCTTTGTATATTTACAAACGCTCAGTAATTTAGGCACAACTTATTCGCAAAAAAATCTATTCTTTTCTTCTGACTTTTTCACATCAAAAAGAGATAACGTGCATCGTCCTAAATATTATATTGAATCTTGAAAAAGAATTCTGCACGTAACTTGCTAGTCCATTTTACTTTTTTTTTTGCGACTTTTGTATCCTTGCCGAGTCTAGACCTTCGATTGTTAGTAATGCCAATTCGGTGGCTAGCTATAGCGTCATAACAGCGCGCACTCTTTTGATTTGTTGACCCGGCTCTCTGTTTAGTTTCTGTATGACGGGCTACTAATTTGCATTTTAGATTTACCGCAGTGCAAATTTTGCAGTTCTCAAAGCTAGAACTTGCAACCGTAAAATCACTCAGCGAGAATTTCTGTATAGTGCAGAGACACCTTTGTGAAGAAACGAGTCAGCAAGCGAAGTATCTCAAGTTATAATTTTTTAGGACGGAAAATTGTCCGTAGAAACGTTTTTGAGACTGCAAAATTGTCCATATTTTAGAGCTTTGAGCTCGGTTTAGTTTGGAGCCATTGCCCATTTTTGGTGCTTGTTCGCATCCCCTTCGCTTTAGCTGACACCCTTCCCCCCTTTTTTTTTGGTTAGTCAGCCAGTTTGATTTGCCGTTCCAAGTTCGAGCTAACAATATTGGTTCAATTAACAAAATTATTGCGTCTGCATCTGAAAACTCATTCGTGAGTAAAATGTTCAATGTTTTACTTCTACGGTTATAATTCTATTGTTTAATGCACCAACACTAAAGATAACTAGATGGGAGTTTACCAGCAAACCCAGTGAACGACCGACGCGTAGCTAATGCTGTGACGTTCAAAAGTACTTTTTGTCTACCGTAAAAGCAGCAATTATTCAAAAATATCTGATTATGGAACCTCCAGAAAAGTAGAGTCAAAATATTTGTCAGTTAAATATCCCTTGATATTATAAAACACTGGCACCCTAGCTTGAGCCGTTCAAAACTTGATTTTTGAGGGTCCATTTGGGGGGTCCCTGGAGAGGTGGCACGCCCAAACTATGTCAAAATATTTGTCTGTTAAATATCTGCTGATATCAAAAAAAAGTAGCACTCTAGCTTGGGCCGTTCATAAAATGGATTTTTTGGGGGTCCATTTGGGGGGGTCCCCGGTGGGGTGGCACCCCCAAACTATGTCAAAATATTTTTCTGTTAAATATTTGCTGATATCAAAACAGTCTGGCACCCTAAGTTAAGCTGTTCAAAAAATTGATTTTTGGGGGGTCCATTTGGGGGGTCCCCGGGGGAGGTGGCACCCCCAAACTATGTCAAAATATTTGTCTGTTAAATATCTACTGAAATCAAAAAAAAGTAGCACTCTAGCTTGAGCCGTTCAAAAAATTGATTTTTTGGGGCCCCTTTTTGGGGGGGTTCCCGGTGGAGTTGCCCCAAAAAATTTCGGGAGAAAAAATTGCATTTGCAACTCAACAACTTTACACAAAAATTAGATTTCGATGTTATGTGTTTTAGGAGAAGAAGAGCGTACAAAAATTAGGAAGAAAAAAAAGGAAAAAAGAAATAAACCTCATCGTGGCCAAAAGTGGGTTGATTGGGATGAAAGGGTATCTTAAGACATACAACCAATACTTAAATTGTAGGGGGGGGAAACGCGTCCCCCCATCGAAAGTTAGCGTCCCCCCATCGAGATTTAGCGTCCCCCCATATAGATTTAGGTGTCCCCCCATCGAGATTTAAGCGCTGGATGATCAGACAAAAAAACCTAATTCTTCACCTAATTTTGGCAAAAAACCAATTCAATTTTCGGCGAAGACCTTTTTTTTTGGTTTTCACCTAATTTTGGCAAAAAAAAAACACTTCAATTTCCGGCGAAGACCTTATTTTTTTGGTGTCTATTCAATTTCGGCGATGGAATTACGTAATCTTTACTAAAGTACTTTTGCATGCCAAATGCGTTTGGTCAAGGCTGCAAAAGCGTCCCCCCATGCAAAATATTTACAATTTAAGTACTGCATACAACCATATGAAATATTTTTTGCCGTACTTAAGCCGTTTTTCACTGAGACCGCTTTTTACGCCAAACTTGCGGGGCGGTTTTCGAGTTCTAAAACCAAAGTCACGCGACCAATTGCCTCGAAATTAGATACAACCATATAATTCATTAATCTCAAACTGCTGTCAAAATTTCATGGAGCTAGACCCAACCGTTCTCGAGTTATAAGCAAAAGTCTGAAATTTCGCACTCGTTAGTTGGAAAATGGCCAAGTAAAAACAAAGGAACACGCGACGCGAGCGTCGGTCGTTCCAATTATTGTGAAAGTCTTAAATGATGATTATTGTGAAAGTCTTAAATGAGGTTCCGCTACATAAATACACGCTATGTAAATAAACTTCTGTGGGTTCAAACATTGCTAGCTCTAATTAACTTCATAACTGATTGTAGTTTGTTACAATGTGTTAGTAGAAACGTCACTTTCCAGTATGAATTTTATGTGTTTCCATCTTGGTAAAATTATTTATAAGAATTGCGTTTTCAGAAACCGTTTATCAGTACTCCGTTTTCACTGCTTCGGTTATCATCCTTTGTTTGGATCGTTTCTTTGCATCATACATCGAAGGTGGAATTAAAATTTGAATCTGGTTAAACGCGTGATTGATTGCGGAGCAGATGCAATTAATTATAGCATTACCTGTCCGACATTTCTCCCCAAAACACGCAACCAAACGTTACGCCGACCATAAAAATGGACTGGGATAGTCTTCTTTTGTAGTCGTCTGAACAAACAAGGTCGAAGTCACTTGCGATTGTGGCTGTGAAAATGGAATCAGGACTGTAAATCCAAGAGGAACAAGGAACAACAGTACGATCATCATTTTCCCAGGTGCTGTTGTTGGCGGATGAATCAATCTCCGGCCACCAAAATGAACAATTTCTGGCCTCTTCTACTAAAGAAAAGTCATACCTGAAAATTAAATCCGTAAAACTTCGCAACTTGATCGAAATAATTTTGTAATTACGTCTTCATTTATCAACTTGCCTTGGCCAGAAAACAGGCAGACAGCGAAGGGACCTTTCGGTCTTCGAATTAAGCTGTGCAACCTGCCCACTTAATTGTCTCCCATACACAGTAAAAGGGTAAAACTTCACGCTGTTCCTTTTAATGATGAAAGCCAAGAAGCATAGGTGGGCAAGTTAATGCAAAACGTTAGCTTCGTTAACCACTAGTCCGTTAACTTCACACCCTCGTTAACGTTAATCCGTAATTTTCAGCTTTAATTAACGGAAGTTAATGAAGTCCGTTAATTCGTTAATATTTTGCGTTGGATTTGCATTTCTTTTCATTTACTCGCTTCTGGAACACGCATTGATGCAGTTGAGGTAATTGTAAGGAAATGTTTATTGCTATGGTGGTCTTTTAGTGTTTTGGAAGTTACATTTTACAGTCTAATCTAATTTCAAGATAAAAATAAGTTCAAATGCACTAACGAAGCTGCGATCCGAAAAGCTTTGGAAAGTGCGAACAGCGATGATTAATAGACCTATGAGGCTGCAGCTTATTATTTGTCACAAAAAGAGCTTGTTTCTTCGCTTTCTTCTATAAAACTCGTGCTTATACGCAACAAGTGTTATCAGCGCAAACTGGTTTGTACCGGTACGATGAATGAATGGTGCAAGAAATTAACGATAAAAACCATAACGGAAGTTAACAGAACTTAACGGAAGTTAATTTAGTCCGTTAACATGAAAAAACTTTTTAACGGATTAACGAGTTAATGAAAAAGTTACTGCAGCTTCTTTATTAACGGATTAACGATTTACGGACTTGTGCCCACCTATGCCAAAAAGTAAAGCCGTGAATACTAATTTTAATAGTCTTTGGTTTGACCCGACCAAAAATCGAACCGAAGTTGCTCATATTTTAGGTATTAAGCAAAAAATCAATTGTTTTCATTATAGTTTGGGTCATTTTTGATGACATAAACTAGGAATGATTGGTTATTACACCAATAGGAAACTATTGGGAAGCAAGTAATAACTGAACAGTCGTGGTTCTGTGACAATAATTTGCTTGCAACTATAGGCGTAGCCAAGATTTTTGATTGGGGGGAGTCCCAAACCACAAATCACATGCAATAACGTCATCAAAAACTTCGAAAGAGGAATTTTTCGTTGGGCAAAGATTTCATAGAATGGAAGATCAGAAGCTGTGCTCGTAACTAGGAACTCGTTGAAGGGGAGGTCTTTAACCAAAAGTTGAAATGCGACAAGATCTAAATTGGGAGACGTGTTTGACTAAAAGAACTGTTAGTGTAACTGTAATTCCAACGTGTCACAGACGGGGTCTGGGGGCAGAGCCCCCAGGCGCCGGAAGCTATAGGGGTCTGGGGGCTTTGCCCCCAGCCGCTGGGCGATTTTTCGAAACTTTTTGGAAAAAAAGCTATTTTAATACCATTGGATCACATTTTGAACGTATTCAAAGCCATTTGAAAGTACTAGATTTTTAATATTTGAAAGCCAATTGAAAAAGTTAAGTTGTTCAGTCCTCCTTTTACTTGCAATTTAAGTCTAAAACACGTTAAAATCTTGCATTTTGGGGTTAAATTTTGTTAGTGATTTGGCCTAGGTAGGGGAAGTAAAGTACATTGCCCCCAACAATATTTTAGCTGTAAATAAAGATCCAGTCGAATATTTTCCTTCAAGATTGTTGTTTTGTCATGAAAACAACCAGTTGTAGGAGTACTAAAAATACGACCAGGGGGCCGAGGTCCTCTAAACTTAAAAATTTGTTCAATAAACATTCCCCTTATCATAGCTAATTTTTTTCAAAAGTGTTTTGTTGCATAAAAACTGGCGAGGTGGAAGTAAATTATTATTGAAAAATGTACAATAGAAAGTTACGCCTACAAAACATGCTATTGCTCCGGCCGGATTTACATTAAGTTGGGCCCCTGGCACTTTGGGATTTTTGCAATATTTTTCTGCCAAATGCAGGTGAAGACCAAAAAAAAACTTTATCTGAGCGCGGGGCCCCTGGCACTGTGCTATATGTTAAATCCGTCCGTGGTTATTGCATTACGTTCATAAAAAGGTTTGATGAGGGCCTCAGTTAGCCACTTTTAGAATAAAACCCTTACTTTCACTCGGGTTATACGTTTAAATTAGTTGGCAAACATTAATTTGAGGGGGCCCCGCCCCCCTGGATCAATGTTATTGTTGGGGGCTCATTTAAATTGGGGGCCATTTAAATAATATTGTAGGGGGCCCATTTAAATTGTTTGGCAAACATTAAATTGAGGGGGCCCATTTAAATCGGGGGCCATTTATATATTATTGTAGTGGCCCATTTAAATTGGGAGCCATTTAAGTATTATCGTAGGGGGGCCATTTAAATTGGTTGGTAAAAATTAAATTGAGGGGGCCCCGCCCCCTGGATCAATATTATTGTTAATTACTGCTGTAGGCATGTACTGTTGTACGCAGAGATGCTAAAAGAAACTGAAACTAAAGAAACAATAGTCTTTTTTGTGACATTTTAGTTTTATCATTGGTAGCATTTTATTTTTATCATTGGTAGCATTTTATTTTTATCATTGGTAGCATTTCAATTGGGGGGGGGCGGCCCCCCTGCTCCCCCCCTGGCTACGCCTATGCTTGCAACAAGATTCGACAAGTATAACCAGCGATATTCTGCACTTTTGCCTCTTCGTATTTTTTGTTCAAATTCCAGGTGTTACTGTCTCACTAACCAAATTGTACCGTTGAAACAAAGTCGTAAATTGTTTTTTCCCCTTGAAAAATGATTTTGAAAATTACAAAACAAACAAATAATCGCATCTTTGTTCATGCTTCATAACAAGCAATGAAGAAAAAGAAAAACGTTTTTTTCGTTCATATATTTGCGCATTTTGTTCGCACAGGTGGCATTTTTCCATTAACTGTCTGTCTGTCTGGTAGGTGTTAAGCGGCGTTCATGTCCACGCGACATGCGACAGTGTCACCAAAATCAAAATATATGTTTGTTTTAAATAACCTTTTTTTGGCACGCGACCGTGACAAAAGTTTTTTAAATGTAAACTTCCATTTGGCAACATTTTCGCGGTCGTAAGTCTCGCGCACATAAACGCCGCACCAGCAATATCACGAACAGATGTTAATTCAAGATATAGTTAAAAGGGAAGTAGATTTACAAGTTAACAAAAATACAAATATCGGTTTGATTGGTCTTGGTTTTGTATTTTTATAACTTAAACTGTTGTAAAAATTATAATACTGTAATTTTTAGGCTAGATTTCAGCCTTATTACGCAAAATATTATGTTGTTACCTTCTTTAACATGACAAAAGCACACAAAAACCACAATAACGTTGGAGAAGGTTGCACAATCTACGACTGCCTACGTAGACTATGCGCAACAATGTACGATTAAAAAACCGTACCTTGTCGTAAGAAAAAAAACTTGCCTGCGAGACACCACCAACCACCATTAATTCGTTAAATAAACTGAGACAAACTGCCACAAACTATTAGGTACGGTATCCATGCTGTTAAAACAAGTTTTACGCCAATATTCAGTATTACTCATATTATCTATGAGCAAATTACGCGAGTTATTGAGAATTTTTCACTAATGTTTGATGTAAAAATACCAAATTTTATGTGGGCCATAAAATTATTTTGTAATCCAGCAAGTTAACGTGAATACTACTAAACAAAGATGGTTACCAATTTTTAGTATTTGATGATGTCACTTTGATATTCCGGACCTACCTTTTACATTCGCTTGTTTGATTGTTTTCTTGTGGAACATAGTTTCTGGTTTGATTTTCGGTCCATGTATTATTGCATGCCTATAAACAGAATGAATGTTACGGAACATAAAAGATGCTGCGGAACGCCAATCGTTTTACTTATTACTGCAAGTTTATTTATTATCTATTTATTTAATTACTATTATTTAATTATTATTGTCAAAAATACAAACCGTTTTTCAATATGAAACAAAGATCCAAAAATTTATCTGCTGATGATGAGACAAGTGGCGCTTTAAAACGTTCAGCAAGAATGTTCGCTCAAGTTTTTGATTTTCTTTTATATTGAGATTACTTAAACATTCCGGTCATTATGCTTCGAAACCTTTTTTTCCAAGATGTCGAGTAATTTATTGAAGTCATGCTCAATCTAAATGTTATTGAAGAAACATTACACTGGTTAACAAAAATTTTGTTGCATTGACGAATAAACTTGTTGTTAGCTAATTTTGGGGTGCTGAACTCGAATCTAAACTCATTTTCTTCCTTAAAGCTGTAGTTTTTTTGCAAATCAATGTTGTTGTTTTTTGTACAACGCAAAATTTTTAAAAATCGATGCGGTAGACAAAGTATATATCAAGATAGCACACAAAAACAGCTTAAACGTACATAGTGTAGCAATATAGTGTGAGAGTGTTACATAGGAAACGTAACAAAAAACACATTAGCCAAAATTGCTAAGAAGCCAAGCGTTGAAAAGGAGAAGGACATTGTTAACAATGCAAAAAGGAGACGCAAGTTAATAAACCAAACACTTGCGCAAACATGCCATTGAAGAAAGTAGTAGTTAAACCATTTTAGTTATGTACTGTATGTGCATGGCAGATTGCTGAAAAACAAATCAACTGACAAATACTAGTATCAAGGCAAAATTTTGCGCTTGTAACTTTTGCGCTTATACACTTTTTCCGGGCAATCGTGCTTTATGCTTCAGCAGTAGCCTGCCAACATATGACGATCCCATCTGCCCTGGTAACGTTCTTCTACTGTCATCAAGTCCTGGTGGAATCGCTCTCCCTGTTCATCACTGACAGATCCAACGTTTTCTGGAAATTTGTCCAAATGACTGAACAGGTCAGGAAATGCACCTTGATGCTCGTTTTGCAGCCCAAATGATGAAATGCTGAAAGCATGTTGCTCACTAGATTCTCGTAATTTTGTGCTATTTTATTTCCCAGAAAATTCTTTGTAACATCCACAAAGGATAACCACGCTGCCTTCTCCTTATCATTCATAGTTTGAGTAAAACCTTGATCACGCACAAGGGTTCGTATCTGAGGTCCATTAAATACTCCAGCTTTGATTTTTTTGTATGATAAGCCGGAAATGTGCATATAAGATGCTCAAAGCATTCGCCATCCACACTTAACGCTTTGACAAATTGCTTCATTAAGCCTAACTTTATATGAAGAGGAGGAAAAATTATTTTGTCTCTGCTTACAATCGGATTGTGAATGACATTTGGCATACCCCGTTCAAGGGTGTCACGTTTGGGCCACTCTTTTTGAATCCAGTGTCTTTCACCATCTCGACTATCCCACATGCAAAGAAAGCAGGAATACTCAGTGTAGCCTTTTTGCTGACCCAGAAGTAAACTAACCATTTTTAAGTCAACACATATAATCCAATAATGTTCGTGATATTTCAGCAGGTTCATCACTGTTCTAATATCTTGTTGCTGCTCCTTCAGAACAACAGTAGAGTGACTAATGGGAACAGCTCCATAGCCATTTCCATTGTGCAAGAGCACACACTTAAGATTGCGTTTAGAACTATTCATAAAAAGACGCCATTCTTCGGGATTGTAAGACGAGATGCCTAATTGGCCAAAAAGTCCTGGTACATTGTCACAGTAGATAAGTTGCTTTTCCTCTTTAAAAGAAAGTGATGAAATGTTTGTCTCTTTTTCTGAAATACGAAACCTTTGCTTAGCTATGAAGTACCTGTTTTTCATCGAGCCTAGAGGCTCAGATCTCAGCTGCTTGTTTTGATAGATCCAAATCACGTACCAAGTCATTTAATTCTGACTGGTTAAGCTGTTGAGGAGTTGCTTTTGGGCTTTCAGTAGAAGAATCTTCAGATTCTGTGTCTGTTTTTTTATACTCATATTCCATTCGCTCATCTTCAACTTCAATTTCATTTTCAGAAGATGCAAAACCATTAAATACTGGTGGTGAAAATTCGTCAGAGTGTGGAACAGGCCGGATTGCTGATGGAATACTGGGATAAGAAATTCTTTGTCGGTTTTTCTTTCCGATCCCTTTTAGGTTAACCATGCAAAAGTAACAGTCATTAAGATGGTCTTTTGGCTCCCGCCACACCATAGGAACACCGAATGGTAAACCCTTTCGCTTTCCCTTCGTCCAATCTCGAAGCATTTCTTCGCAATTATGACATACAACATGGGGAGCCCAATTCTTCTCTTGATCACCAAGAGGAACTTGAAAATATGCTTTGTATGCTCTCTTCACAAACAATGATATATTACGCCTCTGGCGAGGAAGAGCATAGATTCCACAAATGTAACAAAACGAGTTAGCTTCATCTTTGCACTTTCTAGTTGGAAGAAGCCATAATATTCATATCCGAAACTGAATTGTTCAATAGATAGCCTACTGTTCAAAAACTTAAAGGCCTGCTTTTGGCTTGAAAAAGCCAACAACAGCAGGTAACCCTAACCCTAATTCGAACAGTATAGGGCTAAGGCTTACTTGCAAAGAACATGACTGAAGCCTTGCCTGCTCTGTGAACACTGTTGTCAGCAACAACAACATCTCACTGGCCTACTGGCACCTAGCCCTGTTTTGTTTTGTTAGTTTGTTTTTTATCAGATAGCCAAACACATGTCTTGCATCTTGTGACCTAATCTGCACATTGTCCTTAGCTCCTCAACACCCCGAGGGCTGACTAACAGCTAGCTTCTCTTTTTTTATGAAAAAGTGGTTGTTGGATCTTAAACATCAAGAAATGTAAACATATTTGCAGAGGTGGAGTTGAGGACACAAGGCTCGAGGCCAAGGCCAAGGACACAAAAAAAATCCGAGGCCAAGGCCAAGGACAGCATTTCCGAGGACAGACACTCTCGAGGCCAAGGACAGGAATAAAAAAGCCAAGGATCAAGGACACAAGCGCAAGTGCTCTCCAAATAAAAAAAAAAAGATCTTCACAAAAATTTTTCAGGCGATCTCCACAAAAAAACGTTTTCCAAAAACTTTTAACAATTTTAACAATTAAAAAAATCGTGCTGTCCTCGAGCCGAGGACAGGCCAATTTTCGAGGACTTGAGGCCTCGAGGCCAAGGCCAAGGACTTGACCTTCGAGGCCAAGGCCAAGAACTTCAAAATCTGTCCTCGAGGACGTCCTCGAGGCCAAGGACGTCCTCGAGGACTCCACCTCTGCATATTTGTAATGCTCTGTTTTGAACACAATTAAGACACAAAGGCAAGCTAGCAATGGTGACGTGTGATCAACCACGGCAAATCACGTGGCACAAAGTGCTCTGGAATGCAAAAATCGGTCATGTACGACCAGATATGACTAGCTAAAGTTTGCTGCAATTCTAAATAACTCATAACAACTATGCAAAGGATTGCATTTTTACTAGTCATTGAATGTGATGTGAAGAAAATATGAGCAAAATACCATTAATCATAACAATATAAAAATTGCCGATGGCATGAAAATTAAAGCATACAGAAGAAACCTGACGCCAGACTTGGAGTCAGTGGCCAAAAATTATACAGAATCAGTTTAAAAAAGTCATGCAACAGAAAATGAAAAAAAAATTGTTGACCAGTGTTATCTTCGATAAACAAGGTGAAAAAGCAACTTCTTTTTGCATTAAAAGTCACATCCCATACTTGCTCGAACTCTTTTTCCATTGGAAACTTGCATCTTTTATCCACTAAATGTCCAAGGTAGACCATAGATCCCATGTGAGTTGCCACAGCTATGCAGGGAATCAACATGTAGACAAGTTGGATTTTTTGCTTCCAACTCAAACTCCCCATCTCCTCCAAGATTTTGTCAAACTCCACCATGATTAGTGGCAATATATAACAATTTGTTATTATTTTAGAACTTGATTTAAATCAATCAAATTTTTTTCTCGGTCATGTTAAGTCTAATATGCAACGTTACTTGAAATTTTGCAATATGGGCATCGTGCGGAAACCTTAATCATAGATGCTCTTTTCTCGTGTTTATGGTTCCCTGCAAAAGCACACCCAGAAAAAGGGCTCCTTATAAAAACCACAGCCAAAGCACGAATTTATGTGAAAGCCAAAAAAGGTCTTCACGACTTGTAACGATAATAGCTGATTTTGAGTATTATGCAAATATAAAAGTTGTGCAATTTTGATAAAATATGTAGGGGCCCGGCTGCACTTATCTCTAGCCTTCCGTGCCTTAATCTGGCCCAGATCTTACCGCAACGAGCCACGTGCCTTGCAATGCACTGTCGACGCGAAAGCGACACAGGTTGATGCTGCAACGGTCACGTGATATATCACAGATATTTAGACCACAGCGATATTCTACAGTACGTATAATATTTTGACATATTACTTTATCGTCTATCAGGCCCGGCGCCAGGATAGCGTGACTGGGGGGGCAGAAATAAAGTTTGGGGGGGCCCGAGAAGTTTATTTTGTGTGAATTCGAGAGGGGCACGGGGGCACGAGAAATTGATCCCAGTCTGGATCAAATGAACAAGGTGAGGAGCAAAGATTTAAAGGAATTTTCCGGCCGAAATCGGAAATTTAAGCGGTTTTTCCGGCCGAAAGCAGGTAATCTCCAAAAAAAAAAAAAGGTCTTCCCTGAAATTGCAAGGAATTTTCCGGCCGAAATCGCAAATTCAAGTCGTTTTTCCGGCCGAAAACGGGTGATCTCCAAAGAAAAAAACATAGTCTTCAGTGAAATTGCAAGAAATTTTCCGGCCGAAATCGCAATTTCAAGCGGTTTTTCTTAGGCCTCGATTTGCGCTCCAGAAGCCCGAGCCTGTTAATTTCTTCGGGGCACAGTCCTCGCTTGAGGGGGCACAATTTTCGTTTGGTCAATTGGGGGGGCACAGGGAAAATTGAGGGGGCACATGCAGTCAGTTGTGGGGGGGCACGGCCCCGGTATGCCCCCCGTGGCGCCGGGTCTGTCTTCTATGTTAATTTATTAAGGATAGTACAGTAAATTTGAAGAATCCTTGAAATTTGAGATTACTATAACCTCTGCGCAACTAGTTTTTAAACCAGGGTTGTGAAAGCAGTCAATTTTTTTAGTGCTTCCGCTTCCAGCTCCTCTTGAAGTTTTATGCTTCCGAGTTCGCTTCCGCTTCGAGTCTCTTTCATCAAAGTGCTTCTGCTTCCGCTTCCACAAAAATATAACCGCTTCCACATCCCTGGTCAGTATGAAACAGCCAATTGTATTTAGTGTAAAAAAAGGCAAGTTTACTTTGTAAGCTTTTTTATTTGACTTGTGTTTTCGACATGGCATGGCATGGAATGGAAGACGATTTTTCCATATTCCACACTGGCAATTTTCTTCTATTCCATTTCCATTCCATACTAAAAATTTTCCATTCTATATTCCATTCCATACTAAAATTTTCTTCCATATTCCATTCCATACTTCGACATACCAAAGCAAGTTTAGACGGGAAGCAATGCAACGTATATTTTGCTGCTTTGCATCTTTGCAAAGTTGTAAGCAGCCGTTCATGAAAGTACGTCAACAATACTAAGATGCCACTACCGGTATCTGGTATGGGTATTGCACATGGTTTAATGCATAGGCGTAGTTAGGATTTTGGATTGGGGGCAGGGCTAAACCGTAAATCACGGGCAATGATGTCATCAGAAATTTTCGAAAAGAGAGACTTTTTATTGGACAAAGAATGAAAGATCAAAAGCTTGGGGTCTGCTTTAGTACGTAACCAGGATTTGCTAAAGGGAAAAACTAAAACCGCAAGTTAAAAAGTTTTACTAGCTTAACAAAATTGGGAGACGTGGTGAGCAAATTAGTGCAGCTCAAACGTGTCACAGACATTTTGGCATCTTCCATATTCCGAACCAAAATTTTCGTTCTATTCTATTCCATTTTCCATTCTATTCCATACCATGCCCTGGTTGTCGATTCTATATTATTATTTTTATTGTAACATTTTACTCCAACGGTTGCAGCCAGGTTGAAAATCTGGAAGCGCCTGATTTTGAAAAAATTGCTTCCGCTTCCAGCTCCTTTTCAACACTTTCGCTTCCGAGTTCGCTTCCGCTTCCAACCTCTTTCATCAAAGTGCTTCCGCTTCCACAAAAAATTAACCGCTTCCAGCTTCCGCTCCCGCTTCCACATCTCTGGTTTAAACTACTGAAAATTATTTTAAGCAAGAAAATTATGTGTTTATCCTGCTTTTTACTTTTTTCCCAAAATACTTCTAATTTAGATTTGTCCACCAATCACAAGTCGTAACTAGATCACCGCCTACATGGAGTTAAAGAAGATTAAGCTGTCGAGTTGGATTAATCCGCCTAAAACAACTTTTTTTACAACTAAATACATAACTCCAAGCAATATTAATTATTTTATTCTGCATAATGACGATGTAACAGATTATGTTTTTTTTGTTTACACCCAAAATTCTTGAAGATTTATTTTGTTGAAGTTGTGTGATTACGATAATGTTATCTCTATTTAATATCAAACTGTGGCCACCTGAAAAGTCAAAAAGAGCGACGATGTGTAGCAGTTAGTGCCAGTTTATTCATGTACCAGTACACAAACAAAGCAAAATCCACATTTGAAATATACAGTTGCATGTAAAGAGTATGGTACATAGGGAGACCACGAAAGAGCGAAGCGCACACCGAGTCATGGCCACCCTATGAAATTGCAGCATGATGCAATTTTGTATTTGTGTTGACTTTTCGTCTCTCATAAATCATATTTAGCGTCTGCTGCTGAAGCGGTAGACTCGCGTTTGATTCGACCGATCAGTGGTCGAGTGTAGGGTTGGAATGAATTTGAATTTAAATCCGCTCACGAGTTATGGATGAATTTAAATTTGAATTCGACTTTTGCAAAGTCAATGAATTTGAATTTAGTTTTTTCAAAGTCAATGAATTTGAATTTGAATTTTAAAATAAGAAACAAGATGATTGGCTCCAACCCTGCATTTAAGGATCAATACGATTATTAGTGCGCAATAATTATCATTATTGCATCACACTTTGTTATCAATAATCATCATTATTAATGATCAATAATTAGTTTTTTAGTCTTCATGTCGCAACTAGGGTTGAATAGAATTTGAATTTTGAAGCTGAATCCGTTCACGAGTTCTAGACGAATTTGAATTTGAATTCAGTTTTTGCAAAGTCAATGAATTTGAATTTTAAATTTAGTTTTTTCAAATTCAATGATTTTGAATTTGAATTTAAAAATTAAAAACAAAATGAACGAATCCAACCCTAGTCGAGTGCATACAGCGTGTGCTACTGAAACGGTAGACTCGGGTTCGATTCCCGGTCGGGTCAAACCAAACACTATGAAAATTAGTATTCACAGCTTCCCTGCTTGACGTTCAGCAATTAAATGGACAGTGTGAAGCCTCCGCCGTGCTGTGTGGTAGACAGGTGGACATGTGCCAGCTTGATTCGATGATCGAAAGGTCCCTTCACTGTCTCCTAGCCAAGGCAACTTGGTTAATAAAACGTAATTACAATTACATACAGTATTATGGCACCCCCGCGTGTTGTACTGGAATAGAAGGATAGTGTATTTTGCAATTGAAAACAGCGCTGATGGGATGAGCAAAATGTTTCAAGGCCATGAAGAATTTAACATGCAACGTGGCCGAGGAGGTTAGGCGTCGCTTTCTGGACGACTTTTATCGCAAGACCTGGGTTGAATCCGCGGCCTGGTCACGTTGTTGGGTCCTTGGATAAGACACTTTGCGATGATTGTCTTTGTTTGGTTTCGAACAAGCACCAAATTCAATGGGAAAGAATTCGAAAAAGTTCATTGAAACATTAGATCTCTAGAGACTCGTGAGCTGTCGCAGTACAAAGTAAAAACCACTAGACATATCGTAATTTTTTTCCCTAGGGCCCTTGTCTGTGGTTAGTGACCTCTGACAACTAACCGAAACTGAATTTACTGTTTTGAATTTTTTGCACCTGATGAAATTTGCTTAATGGTGAACATGTGGCATAAGTGCTCGACCAAGTTTCTGTTGTTCTTTCAGTTTAAAATTTTCTTCAATGCTCAGAGTTCGATTTCCAGTTTTTTTCTGAATTCTACAACTGTTCCACTTCCACCAACGTTAAACCGCTTCCAATAGCAGTTCCAGCCTTTAAAACGACTACTATTATTTTTTATTTGCGCTCCTAATTTTCCTTTTATGAAAATTCTTTCGAGATTTTTTCATCTTTGTGTTTTTCTTTAACTGCTTGCGCTTCCATATGATATAGCTTTTAACACAACAACGCTTCATCATATTACAATTACATTTTATTCACCAAGTTGCCTTGGCCAGAAGACAGTGAAGGTACCCTTCGGTCTTCCGGTCAAGCTGCCATCTGCCCACCGGTCTACCACACTCGGCGGAGGCTTCATGTTGTTCCTTTAATTGCTGATCGTCAAGCAGCAAAGCTGTGAATATCAATTTTTATAGTATTTGGTTTGACGTGACCGGGAATCGAACCCGAGCCTAACGTTTCAGTACCAGACGCTGTACCAGCATAGTTCTATCCTCTCGCCATAACTTTACTAATTGTTAGACTCCAATGAATCCTTACTTTAATCATTTAGCTATTTTCGTACAAATGAAAAATATCACTTATACCAACTTACAGAATACCTGAAAGCTGAAATATTTGCTGAAATGATGGCGTTTACTAGCAGGGTTTCTATTTTGACGCGCTTGTAATAGTGATCCTTTGAGTAAAAGACATGGCACAGTTTTTGCAAAATTGTTTACCGCCTCTACTTTATGAATTTATTCTTGATGCATTTAACACTTCGTCATGCTACGACTTTATTGTTTTATAGAATGACAAAATCGGCAGATCGGGCCTGGGGGTCATAATTGCTTCTTATCGCTTGTACGCAATAGCAATTAAACGCAAAAACAATTCGAAGAACCGGTATCAAAGGTTCGAATTGCTATCGACTCGATCAAATTTGATTACCAGTTGATGCAAATCGAACCAAATCTTGCGCTTAAAAGGGCATTCAAGCCGAGCATTTCTTTCCTCGGTTTCTCTCAAAAAATTTCAACAGATCTGAAGACTAACTTCACCAACTTTGACTTTTGTACGACCTTCCATTACCAAGATATGACAATTTATATTTCCCCTTAGAAAGACTGTTTTTCTTAAAATTTTGCAGGGTTGCCATCTACAAACAACATTTCAAAAGTTACTGGATGTTCGTAGTTCTCAATAGTGCTTTCGGCAGTGTAGTTGTCAAAGCAAATTAAAGGACAAGGAATTGCAAATAATCTGCTTTTGAAGTAAATTTCAGCCAACTTTTCCAAACTTAGGCTTCGTCACAATACTGGCAAAGTGGCAGCAATCAAGTAAGAGGAAAATTTTAATTTTGAAGTGCAATATCTTGAAAACGGCGAAGACGTATAAAGTTTAAATTTGGTAAGAATGCATTATAAACTTTCCCAACATTTTGCTTAATGCGATATAGTCGTATTGAAGTTATTGGCAACACTAACGCCGACTACCTCGCATCAACTGTAACCCTTATTGGAACGACCGACGCTCGCATCGCGTGTTCCTTTGTTTTTACTTGGCCATTTTCCAACTAACGAGTGCGAAATTT
Source organism: Trididemnum nubilum (assembly GCA_963965965.1). Classification (NCBI taxonomy): domain Eukaryota; kingdom Metazoa; phylum Chordata; class Ascidiacea; order Aplousobranchia; family Didemnidae; genus Trididemnum; species Trididemnum nubilum. The sequence continues at coordinate 14,368,166 of OZ014481.1, forward strand.
TAAACTTTTGCTTATAACTCGAGAACGGTTGGGTCTAGCTACATGAAATTTTGACAGCAGTTTGAGATTAATGAGTTGCATGTTTGTACACAATTTCGAGGCAATAGATGGCGTGACTTTGATTTTAGAACTCGAAAATCGTCCCGCAAGTTTGGCGTAAAAAGCGGTCTCAGTCAAAAACGGCTTAAGTACGGCAAAAAATATTTCATATGATGGTATGTCCTAAGATACCCTTTCATCCCAACCAACCCACGTTTGGCCGCGATGAGGTTCATTTCTTTTTTTTCCTTTTTTTTTCGTTTTTTTTCTTCCTAATTTTTGTACGCTCTTCTTCTCCTAAACCACAGGACATCGAAATCTAATTTTTGTGTAAAGTTATTAAGCTGCAAACGCAGTTATTTCTCCCGAAATTTTTTGGGGCAACTCCACCGGGAAGCCCCCGAAAATGGGGTCCCAAAAATCAATTTTTTGAACGGCTCAAGCTAGAGTGCTAGTTTTATTTGATATCAGCAGATATTTAACAGACAAATATTTTGATATAGTTTGGGGGTGCCACTTTACCCGGGAACTCCCCCAAATGGACCCCCCAAAAATCAATTTTTTGAGCAGCTCAACTTAGGGCGCCAGTTTGCTTTGATATCAGCAGATATTTAACAGACAAATATTTTGACATAGTTTGGGGGTGCCATTCTCTTGGGGAATCCCCAAATGGACCCCCTAAAAATCAATTTTTTCTGCAGCTTAACTTAGGGTGTCAGTGTTTTATGATATCAGCAGATATTTAACAGACAAATATTTTGGCGTAGTTTGGGGGTGCCAGCTCTCCAGGGACCCCCCAAATGGACCCCCCAAAAATCAATTTTTTTAATGGCCCAAGCTGGGGTGCCAGTGTTTTATGATATCAGGAAATATTTAACAGACAAATATTTTGACTCCACTTTTCTGGAGGTTCCATAATCAGATATTTTTGAATAATTGCTGATTTTACGGTAGACAAAAAGTAGTTTTGAGCGTCACAGCATTAGCTACACGTCGGTCGTTCACTGGGTTTGCTGGCAAACTCCCATCTAGCTAGTCAGTATCTTAGCGAGCTTCATGAAATAAACATGTCAACAAATTCATTGTATTGATATCCCGAAAGATATAACATGGCGTCGTCGGCAGTGACGTTGCAGCGAGAGTAACCTGAAAAGAGAAACAGAGTTACAAAAATAAGTCAGAGAAAATGCCGGCGGAGCAACCTTCGACCATTAATTGGTCATTGAAAAAGATCCTAGTTAGAGAAGATATAGACCTGTCCTCCCAGGCAGGAAAAGTATTCTTGACCTGGAAGAGACAATTCACAAGTTTTTTGCGAGAATCTGGAACCAGCAGAGAAGGTGTTCTGTGGGAAGCCAAGTGGTCTGCTCTGGAATCATGCGTAACTACACGAACATTCAAAAAGATTGAAGCTTTAATGAGGCAGTTGCCAGTAGACGATCGCGAAAAAGTGAACAGCGTTCTTGTAGCTGTCACAGAGGTAGCTGGAGCTACAGAAACTTATGGATTTACAGACACAAATTCAACGAATGCCATCAAAAGAGTAATCAGATTATTTTACTCGGAATTAGTGACTTTGGCCTCATTATGCAAATTTGATGAAGGACTGTGTGACGCGGACAAGCAACAAGTTATTGATTTGTTTTTGCTGAACAAAATCATGTTTAGCATTCATGATAGAGCAGCACAGAAAAAATTATTTGAAGAGAAAGAACTCAACCTGACTAAAGCCATCAAAACTAGAATATGACATTGCAAGCGATATCCGGGGACTTCGCAAAAGTATCTAACTTTACGGAACTAAAGAACTTCACAATTGCGTTAAGCGTGTTTGTAGTTGTTGATAATCACATCTGAAATACATCGCTTTCGAATTTCATAATGTTCCATTGACTTAGTCAAGTTTGTGTTTAACGGCTTCCAAAATTTAAATGTCTAGAAAAGGCATCTATAAATATTTATCAGATCTTGTTTCAAATTTTAACGAGTTAGTTGAATTCAGGGTGTCGAACCGTTTCAAATAACGGTTCGGGTTCAGGTTTAGCTCCTGCTCAAAATATTTTAGCGGTTCAGGTTTGATTCGGGTTCACTTGAGCACCATTTTCGAGGTTCAGGTTTGGTTCAGGTTCACTTTAGTAAAATATTTCTGGTTCAGGTTCGGTTCGGGTTCATTGACTTAAAATTTAACTGTCGTTACTCGTTTCGTCCAGAAAAAAAAAAGGAGAAATTGCTGATCCTGTTAATGATCACCACTGCTCTTATTGTGCGTGTACCAGCGCCAGCGGCAACCGGATATGGAAAAATATATTCTTACTTTTGTTAGGGATTCAGGTTCGGTTTGGGTTCACTTGAGCACAATTTTGAGGGTTCAGGTTTGGTTCAGGTTCACTGAAGTAAAATATTTCTGGTTCAGGTTCGGTTCGGGTTCACCAAAATAAAACGGTTCATTTGGGTTTACGGTTCGGGTTCAGGTTCGGTTCGACACCCTGGTTGAATTTCGCAATTGTTAAAATTGCGGTTACCAATAAAACCCTCGTTAAAACAGATATTTCGGCAATAACCTTTTGCAACGATTGAAACACAGAAATAAAAACTTTTAATCTGAAAATGCCAATATGATTTTTGGATTTTGCAACTTACATTATCTTGACCAGAACTTTGACACACTATCCGAAATATCAAATCTACACCCTAACTAGCCCACTGCAATATTTTTTTAAGAAGATTTTTATACCAGCACATGTATGAACAGATCGACAAGTTCTTCTCAAAATCTAAGAACTAAATTAAACAATGCCTGCCTTAGCAATTAGCATGGAAAGAGATATGTACACAAACAAAATTTAGAAACAAAAAATCAAATTCTTATAAATTTGTAAGTGATATTACAGAGTCTAACTTTACGATGACTTAACATTGAAAACTTACTCAACTCTATGCTTTCCAAAACACTAGGGGTAATGTTAAAATCGAAAAACTATTTAACAAAAATCATCTACTTCTTTCGCACATTGCGCTCTTTTTAGTTCATTTTAACAGCTTCGAGGTCATTCGCTCTCAATGCTTAAAGGTCTCAAAAAGTTATCAAAATAATCAAGTATAACCTCAATTAAAAAGCTATGAGGAGAGGAGTTTTATTAGTTTTTCTCTTTATTATGAAATAACATAAAGCGATCTTTGAAATTCCAGCGACTTCATTACATCAGCCTTACTTAACACTAACCACGGCCAAAAACTAGATGGGAGTTTGCCAGCAAACCCAGTGAACAACCGACGCATAGCTAATGCGGTGACGCTCAAAAGTACTTTTCGTCTACCGTAAAATCAGCAATTATTCAAGAATATCTGATTATGGAACTTCCAGAAAAGTGGAGTCAAAATATTTGTCAGTTAAATATCTGCTGATATCATAAAACACTGGCACCGTAGCTTGAGCCGTTCAAAAATTGATTTCTTGGGGGCCTAGTTGGGGGTCCCTGGGCGGGTGACACGCCCAAACTATGTCAAAGTATTTGTCTGTTAAATATCTGCTGATATTAAAAAAAAATGAGCACTCTAGCTTGGGCCGTTCATAAAACGGATTTTTTGGGGGGTCCATTTGGGGGATCCTCGAGAGGGTGGCACCCCCAAACTATGTCAAAATATTTGTCTGTTAAATATCTACTGATATCATAAAACACTGGCATTCTAATTAAGTTCAGCCGTTCAAAACATTGATTTTTGGGGGGTCCATTTGGGGGGGTTCCTGGTGGGGGGCACCCCCAAACTATGTCAAAATATTTGTCTCTTAAATATCTGCTGATATCAAAAAAAAGTAGAGCTCTACCTTGAGCTGTTCAAAAAATTGATTTTTTGGGTCCATTTGGGGGTCCCCGAGAAAATGGCACCCCAAATTATGTCAAAATAGTTGTCTGTTAAATATCTCCTGATATCAAAGCAAACTGGCGCCCTAAGTTGAGCTGCTCAAAAAATTGATTTTTTGGGGGTCCATTTGGGGGGTACCTGGGGGAAGTGGCACCCCCAAACTATGTCAAAATATTTGTCTGTTAAATATCTACTGATATCAAAAACAACTAGCACCTTAGCTTGAGCCGTTCAAAAAATAAAATTTTTTGAGCTCCGTTTTGGGGGGCTTCCCGGTGGAGTTGCCCCAAAAAATTTCGGGAGAAATAATTGCGTTTGCAGCTTAATAACTTTACACAAAACTTAGATTTCGATGTCCTGTGGTTTAGGAGAAGAAGAGCGTACAAAAATTAGGAAGAAAAAAGAAATGAACCTCATCGCGGCCAAGCGTCAGTTGGTTGGGATGAAAGGGTATCTTAAGACATACCACCATATGAAATATTTTTTGCCGTACTTAAGCCGTTTTTGACTGAGACCGCTTTTTACGCCAAACTTGCGGGGCGGTTTTCGAGTTCTAAAATCAAAGTCACGCGATCTATTGCCTCGAAATTGTGTACAAACATGCAACTCATTAATCTCAAACTGCTGTCAAAATTTCATGTAGCTAGACCCAACCGTTCTCGAGTTATAAGCAAAAGTTTAAAATTTCGCATTCGTTAGTTGGAAAATGGCCAAGTAAAAACAAAGGAGCACGCAATGCGAGCGTCGGTCGTTCCAATAAGCAGGCATTTTACAACTATTCTTATTCTGAGAACGCTATTTAGCAGTGCGACCCAACGGCCAACATATTGGATATTGTACAGTATATTGTATTACATCCATCATTCAGCACAAAAGCTTTCTAAATAAAATTTTTGAAAAACTTTGAAGAGCAAGGAGAAGATTTTTTAAACGTCATCAGCGACAGTTTAGTAAAAATACTCGGCCATACAGTTTATATCTAACAAAGCCATTAAGCTCAAGTACTTCAACGTGTTAAATGTTGCAGTAATCCTATAGGTTTTACTCTACTACTTTTTTGTGATACCAATTCATTGTGAGAATTTAACGTACAGTTTGAAGGTCCATTTAAGGGCTAATTGTCCAACATGGCATTGCCAAGTTTGGTATGTTTTACCTTTTTCTTATATTAGCCAACCGGTACTCGTTGATTATTTCTAGTTGGAGTACTTCGTACTAAAAATTTTGAAATTTTAAGGAGCCCATTTGGTATGGTCTTCTTAATGTGGCCAATTAAATTTGTTATCTTTAATCTTTGATTCATATTAACTTGTTCAATAGATTTAGTTTGTTTAGCTTTTGTAGTTAATGGGGGGAGGTGCCAACACAACTGGAGCACCCCTACAGTATGAGATCCTCGTTTTTTTTGTCTAGCTTGAGTGGTTAAAGCTTTTAAAGGACTCGTTGTAAGAGGACTCTTTAATTGTGGCACTTCAAATTAGTGATATTTTATTTACCTATTCTGATTTTGTTTTTGTTTTATATTTGCCTATTCTAAAAATTTCATATTTCTAGCTTGAATGGTTGAAAAGTTTGAATTCTGAAAGACCCCCTTTTGGTGCCAAAAATTTTTTGTCAAATTTTATCTTTCTTTCATATTTGCTTGTGTATCCTGAAATTGTGATATGTCTAGCTTACACAAGTAAAAAGTGTGAATTTTGGCAACCTCATTTGAGGGGAACCCTCATTGTGGTACTCCCAAATTTTGTCAAATTTCATTTTTTTATATTTGCCAATTCTAAAAAATTTCATCAGTTCAGGGTGAGTGGTTCAGTTTTGAATTTTGGCGTCCTTGTTTGAGGGGGATCCCTTCATTTTGGTACCCCCAAATTTTGTCAAATTTTGTCTTATCTTCATTTTGTCTATCCTGAAAATTTCATCAGTCCCGTGTAAGTGTTTAAATTTTGAGTTTTGGCGTCCTTGCTTGAAGAGGATTCCTTCATTTTGGTACCCCAAATTTTGTTAAATTTTATCTTTTCTTCATATTTGCATATCCTGAAAATTTCATGTGTCTAGCACGAGTGGTTAAAAAGTTGAAATTTTGGCGGCCCCATTTGAGGGGTACCCCCATTTTGATATGCCCAAATTTTGTCAAATTTTATCTTTTCTTCATATTTGCCAACCCTGAAAATTTCATGTGTCTAGCATGTGTGGTTAGAAAGTTTGATTTTTAGCGACCCCATTTAAGGGGGACCACCCATTTTAGTACTCCAAATTGTTTTAAATTTTATGTTTCTTTTTTTACATTTACTTACCTTAAAAACTTTACATGTCTAGCTTTAAAGGTTAAAAAGTTTGAATTTTTTTTGACAAAGGTCCTCGTTTGGAGGTCCTCGTTTGGGGGTAACTCCCAACTTTGGAACCCATAATTTTTGTTTAGTTTAGTTTGTTTTTGATATCTACCAACTCCAAAAATTTGATTTATCTAGCTTTAATGGTTTAAAAGTTCAAAATTTTGGCGACCCCGTTTGTGGGGAACCCCCCATTTTGATACCCCCAAACTTTGTCAAATTTGATCTTTTTGTAACATCTGCCTATTCTGAAAATTTCATGTGTCTGGCATAAGTGGTTAAAAAGTTTAAATTTTTTCGGCCCCGTTTAAGGGAAACCCCCATTTTGGTACCCCCAAATTTTGTCAAATTTTATCTTTCTTTTATATTTACTTACCTTAAAAATTTCATGTATCAGGCTTAAAAGGGTAAAAAGTTTGAATTTTGGAGGGTCCGTTTGGGGGAAAACCCCCATTGTGGCTCCCCCAATTTTTGTTAGGTTTAGTTTGTTTCTAATATCTACCCATTCCGAAAATTTGATTCATCTTGCTCCAACGGTCTAAAAGTTCAAAATTTTGGATGACCCGTTTTAGGGGGATTTCCCCCACCTGGCACCCCCAATTTCAGTCGGGCACTAGTCCTCCCTGATATCTTCAATCGCTCAAATTGAATACAGTGCGTTTAGCGGTTTAAAAATAGATAGCCGGAGAAAAAGAATAAAAAAGAAAAAAAGTAAGAAAAAAGAAAAAAGAGAAGAAAAATGGTATTCAAGTTGGGGTAAATGAACATAACCAAAAAAAAGGCAGTTGATGGTGTGCTCAAACCATTTTTCATCAATATCGGTGAGTACCGAGATATATCGGTTCAAAATCGTCCACTTTCGGCCCATTTTTGGCCTGTAGAATTTGGTCACGTGACCGGGCGCCCTCAAACTTGGTTTGCATAAAGCATTTATAAGTACACACACATTGTGTCCAAATTTCAGCTTTGCACGTCAAGTGCTTTTGGAATTGTAGGCGATTTAATAACTTTTGAAGCCAAAAATTACCGTTTTTTATGATTTTTTTGTATCTCAATTCACGATCACGTGACCTAGGATCCCCGAAATTGGCACACATGACGCTTTCATTATTTTTTATGTTGAGTCCAAATTTCAAGTTTCTAGGTTTTACCGTTTGTTAGTTATAAGCAAATCAATCCTCATCTGCCAAAAATCGCAAACAAAACAAATGATACTACGCGCTCGCGCGAAGTCCCAATTATTGAAGCGTACGAAAAAATTCATAAGACTTAAGAAACTTTCGCTTCTCCGATAGTGAAAAGTATGATTAACGAGGAATTTTCGTCGACAATCAGCCGCGCCCAAGCGTTTCGCAATCAAACGCAAAATCAGCGAAAAGAAAAAACATGAGAGAAATCGCCGTGATCCTCAGGAAACCAGACTAGGGCAGCAATGCTCACGCTGTGGATATCAACATGACTCACACAGAACGTGCCCCGCTCAAGGAAAGCAATGTAACTATCGTGGTGGGAAAGGCCATTTTGAAAAAATGTGCTTCAAGAATAATCTCCTTCAGCCACCAAAAAGCTCGGGCTCAATTACATCCCACGTCAGCACGCAGACCGAACAGGTCAGAATCGACGTGCACACGGATGCAGAGGGAAGTCATGAGATTCAGTTTGTCGTTGACACGGGCTCCGACTGGACCGTGATCAACCCCGACGACCTGACGAGGCTTGGCCTGAAACTGCAAGACCTCAAAACCCCTACTAAGCAAATGCAAAGCACCGGCACTGTTACGGCGGAAAAAATGAACCCTCATGAATTTATCAAAGCACAGTTGCGATTCGGCATCAAAAATGCCCAATCAGACATTGTTGTTTTTGAGGGAGTTACAACACCCCTGCTCAGCGCCACAGCGCTGAAAGATTTGGACATTGTGCGGATTAACGTACAAAAAACAAGTAAGGCCCAGCAGTCGCTTGTAAACAAAATCGTCGTTCCGTTCGATGAAAGAGAAGTCTATCTCACATCGACCATTGTTCAACAATCTGAGAGCGGTTCCAGAGAAGAAACCACGAAGAAAAGACTTATCGAAGAATTCCGCGACGTCTTCGAGACTCAACCTCCAATGAAGGGAGAACAATTTAAGATTGTTGTGCAGGAGAATGTCACTCCATGCTGCGTAACAAATGCTCGTAAAATCCCTGTTGCTTACGAAAAGGCATTGCGGGACAAACTTGACGATCTACTAAAAGATCATTATCTCGCCCGTAACGCAACCAACTGAATGGGTGAGCCCCATTGTCGTCGAGCCGAAAAAAACAAACGGTCAATTTAATGGAAAGGTGAGCTTGTGCGTCGACATTCGGCACCTAAACAAATACTGTATGAGAGAGCACTATATGTCACCGGGTGTGCTCGAAACCGTTCAAAAAATACAGGCAACCGACGCTCGATATTTCACCACGTTTGATGGCTGGAAAGGCTATCACCAAATTGAGCTAAATGAGGAAAGCAAACTCGTCACGACATATAAAACACCGTTTGGCCGCTTTCATTATAACTGAGCTCCCTTTGGCATAAACTTAATAAGTGAACATTACAACCGCCGAATGACCGAAGAATTGCATGGTCTCGGTAACACTAAGAAAATGTTGACGACATTTTGATATACTCGCAAAATTTTGACGAGCATGTGAATTATGTTACGCAGTTTTTGAATCGTTGTCGCAACAGCGGTATTCGTTTGCGAATCGACAAATTTAACTTTGCTGAAAGTGCTGTAAATTTTGCAGGCGTTCGTTTAAGCCAAAGTGGTTACAAAATGCAGGACAATATCTTCACTGCGATTCGTGATTTTAAAACACCACAATGTCTGAAAGATCTACAATCTTTTCAAGGGATGGCTAACCAGTTAGCCCCGTTCAATGAAGATCTAGCTTCAGTACTCCGACTCTTACGAGAGTTACTCAAAAGATCGAACGAAGATTTCGTCATGAGCGATTTGCATGTGCAAGCTTTTGAACGTGCTTAGTGTATTTTGACAAGCGAGCATGTGCTAGCGTATTAGAGGCCCAATGCGCCGATGCAACTGTACACGGACGCAAGTCTTAAAAATGGCCTTGGTTTTGTGCTTAAACAGCAACAGCCTGATCTTTCATGGAGACCAATTCAACTTGGTTCAAGTACGCTCAATGACGCAGAAACACGCTATGCTCCCATTGAGCTTGAGTTGCAAGCCATTGTGTAGGCCACTAGCAAATGCAATATGTTTTTGGCCGGCCATAATTTTGTGATTTTTACTGACCATCGCTCTGTAACGACCATTTGTAATAAGTGAAGGCTTGACGAGGTGGCTAATACTCGCATTTTGCGAAGTTTGGTCAAACTTATGGACTACAGTTTTACTGTTGAATATTTGCCCGGCGTGGAAAACCGCATTGTAGATACCCTCTCACGCCATCCTACACAACATGAAATAGAAAACCTGACACAGCAAGTGTTTCCAGGGACGTGCGGTCAGGGGAGGCAAGTGAGGCCGTGCCTCACCTGTAGAATTGTGCAAAAAAAAAAGAAAATAAAGTAATTAAAATAAAATGGTTTTATACAAATCAAAATATTTATCAAAAGCTTTAAACTATTCGGTGTATTATTGCTATCACTACGGCGCGCATTGAGCATTGCTTCAAATATGCGAAGTGAGGCATTGTCAATTGTGCCTCACTTCAGCTAAGCAAATCTTAATAAACAAACTAAAAGTATGCCTTTTTTCTCAAACAAATTGCGGACAACGCATAATGCTTTTAAATCTAATTTTGCGGCGCGTCTCACCTGTGACGTCATAGAATGAGAAAAAGTTTAAGCACCTTTTTTGTAGTCATTCGTTCATTGCGAAATTGAACAAGTTATTTTTCTGGCCGAATAAAAACATATTTAATACGAGAAAATGAACTAAAATGGAAGAAAATTTAGTCTCAAAGCTGAGAGACTTTCTAAACTAAGTTTTTTATCTGAACTTGAAGTTATAGAAATTGCTAAATTTATGTACTCTTATTATCACTCCAGGTAACCTGAAAATTTCGACAAATATTTCAAATATGCTAGCAAACTTCATGATTATAAAACGAGATCGATTACTGCAGACAATTTTTATTTGGAACGAGCTAAAATTCGCAACGGGCAACGATCTTGCTCGTGCATTGGAGTAAAAATATGGAATAATATTTCACCAACTTTTGAAGAATTACCATAATACTCATTTAGCAAACAAATAAAATTGTCCATGCTAAGTATAATTACTGAAGTACTTACAGTCTTGATAAACTCGAGATAAGCCTTAGTGTGCTCTTTTCTCATGCTAACTGCTATTGTTGGTTGAATCCTTACTTTTGTTTCTTGTTTGTTTTAAAAATGGTTAAAATAAAGCTACCCCCTCAAAAAAACTTATAATAATTACAATAATAAATTAGTTATAAGGGCAGCTTGACTCGATGACCAGAAACAGGTCTTTCGCTGTCCTGTTTGCTTGATAGTAAGTGACTCAAACTACAGTACTGGTAAACTTTGCAATTGCCTATTAATTTCTACGCCTTCATCAACAATTACTTCTGTTAAGTGTTACAGTAACTTAGCCCACATTTATTTCCTTTATTGGCATTAATAATCATTCTATTTGTGCGTGTGAATATATTTTTTCATTGGTGTTAAGTTTCTGGAAATTGAACTCAAGTGAACAAATAATCTGAATTGAATTGAATATAGCTAAAAAAAAAACAATTTAAAAGATTTGCTCGAGACATCATTACGAAAGAACCCCTCAATTCAACAAGAGTAGAACCGTACTTAAGAAAGAGTGGTTACGCTATAAAAATCTTCATTTGTGCATTCATGTTTTTAGCAAATAATAATGTTGGGACTGAAATCGGGTTTTTGTGACTAAGAGAATTTGCCAAGAAGACTTAGCAAGCACGAAAACTTCAATTATGTCCACATTCAAAGCCAAATAATAGGCTAGGCTACCTTCATGGATTTTCGAAACTTCAAGAATTGATTTGGCTTTAAGTGAACAGTAAAAATTAAACGAATAATTAATTATCGAAAAATTTGGTTTTTGTTTAATGGTTACAGTGCCGCCGGGGACCAAAAGTGGGCCCGGGGCGAGCTCCAATATGACGGATTTCCGGTCAGTTTGGTCCGAAAAATAATGTGATCTCCAAAAAAAACAAAACAGATTTTCACTGAAATTCTAACGGTTTTTCCGGTCGAAATTAGGTGTTCTCCAAAAAAAAAAAGGTCTTCAGGCTTCACATGCTGATTTCTCAGTGTCATTTCGATGGGCCCCCTCTCGAGCTCATGGGCCCGCTGAACCCGACGGCCTTCCTGAAGCCCATGGGCCCCCTAAAATCCATGGGCCCCGGGGTCATTCACCCCCTGCCCCCCTCTCGGCGGCCCTGAATAGATATAAAAACAATTATTTGTTTGTCATTTATTGTCTTAAATAATATAATTTTTTTGCGAACATGAATGTGAAAAAAAATTGTGCCTCACCAACCAAAAGCCTCACCGCACGTCACTGAGTGTTTCACATAAACACTGCAAGGCGTGTGCAAGGCGTGTTCTTTCCGACTGCAGCAAATCCAAGTTGTAGCCGCGGAAGATTTAGAGTACCAATTGTTCAAAGCTCAAATCCTTCAAGGATTCCCCCAAGACAAGAGCAAACTACCCCAAGCTCTTCACCCCTACTGGAACGTCAAAAGTGACTTGCTCATTAGTGAGGACGGATTTATTTGAAGGGCACTCGCCTGGTAATCCCCAAATCACTACGCCAGGTGGTACTCAAAGATTCGCACGCCGGACATCGTGGCATTGAATGCTCTAAAGCGAGAGCCAGACTCGTTGTGTATTGGCCACAATTCGACAATGACATTGAAAACTCTTGTCGCAGTTGCCTGGAGTGTGAAAAAGACCGCCCTAGCAACCCTGCACAACCTCTCAAGCATCTTCCCGCGCCGAATTACGCTTTTGAATTTATTTCCGATGATTGGTTTGATTTAAATGGTGATAAGCTTTTTGTGCTTCTTGACTGGTATTCTGGCTATTTTGAAGTTAAAGGCCCTGTAAACAGCCCTAATGCTAATGCTGTTATTTGTTATTGGAACGACCGACGCTCGCGTCGCGTGTTCCTTTGTTTTTACTTGGCCATTTTCCAACCAACAAATGCGAAATTTTAAACTTTTGCTTATAACTCGAGAACGGTTTGGTCTACCTACATGAAATTTTGACAGCAGTTTGAGATTAATGAGTCATACGTTTGTACACAATTTCGAGCCATTAGGTCACGTGACTTTAGTTTTAGAACCCGAAAACCGCTTCGCAAGTTTGGCGTAAAAAGCGGTCTCAGTCAAAAACGGCTAAAGTACGTCAAAAAATATCTCATGTGGTTGTATGTCTCAAAATACCCTTTCATCCCAACCAACCCACGTTTGGCCACGATGAAGTTTTTTTCCTTTTTTTTCCTTTTTTTCCTTTTTTTCCTTTTTTTTCTTTTTTTTCCTTTTTTACTTCCTAATTTTTGTACGCTCTTCTTCTCCTAAACCACAAAACATGGAAATCTAATTTTTGTGTAAAGTTGTTGAGCTGCAAACGCAATTATTTCTCACGAAATTTTTTGGGGCAACTCCACCGGGAAGCCCACCAAAAAATCAATTTTTTGAACGACTCAAGCTAAGGTGCTAGTGCTAATTAATATCAGCAGATATTTAACAGACAAATATTTTGACATAGTTTGGGGGTGCCACCTCTTCAGGGACCCCCCAAATGGACCCCCAAAAAAACAATTTTTTGAATGGCTTAACTTAGGGTGCCAGTGTTTTATGATATCAGCAGAGATTTAACAGACAAATATTTTGACATCAACTGGGGGTGCCACCCCCCCGGGGACCCCCAAAAAATCAATTTTATGAACGGCCCAAGCTAGAGTGCTACTTTTTTTGATATCAGCAGATATTTAACAGACAAATATTTTGACATAGTTTGGGGGTGCCACCTCTCCAGAGACCCCCCAAATAGACCCCAAAAATCATTTTTTTGAATGGCTCAACTTAGGGTGCCAGTTTGTTTTGATATCAGCAGATATTTAACAGACAAATATTTTGACATAGTTTGGGGGTGCCACCCCCCCCCCGGGGACCCCCCAAATGGACCCCTCAAAAATCAATTTTTTCTACAGCTCAAGCTAGGGTACCAGTCTGTTTTGATATCAGCAGATATTTAACGGACAAATATTTTGACATAGTTTGGGGGGCCACCCCCCAAATGGACCCTCCCAAAATCAATTTTTTTAACGGCCCAAGCTAGGGTGCCAGTGTTTTATGATATCAGGAGATACTTAACTGACAAATATTTTGATTTTAGTTTTCCGGAGGTTCCATAATCAGATATTTTTGAATAATTGCTGATTTTACGGTAGACAAAAAGTACTTTTGAGCGTCACAGCATTAGCTATGCGTCGGTCGTTCACTGGGTTTGCTGGCAAACTCCCATCCAGTTTGCATGAATGGTTTGTTAATAATGCTGTATGTAATTATTTTTGGAGCGATGGAGGGCCCACTTTTGGATCGGCAGAAATGAACGACTTTTTTACCTGTTGGGGCGTGAAATAGACCCCTTCTCGCCCTGGTTTCCCCAAAGGAATTCCATTGCCGAGTCCGCAGTAAAATGGGCGAAAAATCTACTTCATAAATGTTGGAAAGGAAAAGGGCAACTCCTCTGTACCAAGGAGAAATGGGTTAAGGGGATCTTACAATGGAAAAACACACCCCATAAATCGACCGGTTTGTTTCTCGTCATAATGCTTTATGGCCACCCTGTTCAGGATGCTGTACCCTGCCACAAAAGCGCTCCCACAAGGGAATGGCACGATGAAAAACTTAAGGTAGACCGGGAAGCTGCCGCTCGAAAGCAAAAACTTGAAAAGTACTACAATCGCTCAACACGATCTTTGCAACCTTTAAACGTCGGTGACCCTGTGTGTGTACAAAATGCTGTAACAAAACGATGGGACAGAAATGGCACCATTCTTGAACGTTACGAAAATGCCAGGAGATACTTGATCAAATTAGAGTTCAGCATGATCATTCGTAGGAACAGAATTCACTTGCGTAAACTTTTTATTGATTGTGATTTTACGTCCAACTTTACGCCTGATCCTCTTGTCACCGATTTTAACTCAGCTACCGATTCTACGACAGTAACTAGGAATGTGCCACAAAATGCTGCTCTTCCCCGACGGTCTAATAGAGAAAGCAGTCCCCCTCGAAGATTCGATGAGTGTGTAATGTATTGAATACTTTGTGCTTTTCTGCTTGTTACTATACTTGTACACCGTATTTGTTTTGGTAAGGGGGATGCGATATAGTCGTATTAACATTATTGGCAACACTGACGCCGACTATGTCGCATCAACCGTAGCGCGCATTAGTCAGTATCTTAGCGAGCTTCATAAAATAAACATGTCAGCAAATTCATTGTATTGATATCACGAAAGATATTACAGTTAACAGTGAAAAACTTGGCTTGAATGCCCTTTTAAGGTATAGTTCACCGGTTAAGCAGTACTACGAGGCGCCAGCCTACCAAATTATAAAACAGAATATGTGAAGAATACACTCGTGCCCTCACAATCTTATGCCAAGAATAGACATAAACTATACCGGACCTAAGCATGAAAATGGCGGTTAATGATGATGCTACCCGATATTAACATACCTGCCCTCGACTAGAAATCAAACAACTGTCCTTGATTAAAAGTCAAAGGAGAGAAAAAGCCAAAAATAGCTCTTCCAAAACGCTTAGAGGTAGAACATTTGAGAAGATGAGCAAGATGATACTGTTACTAAGAAGGTGCCTATTTTGCCTACTGAGGCTGCAGTTTTCTTTTTGTTCATTTTTTTTTTTTTGTTTTGCTCACACATGTTCACGAAGAATTTTTGCTATGAAAAGTATGTCATCATTCTCTCTTTTTCCATTTTTCACCAAGCTTTTTAAAGCAAAACATGGATCTTCTGTGATTGTTATCCAACAAAATCTGTACAATGCAGTGATTTTGCAGATTTTGACTGTCGTAAGATTTTGACTACACAAGCAGTCATTTTCCCGGAATGCCCCCGCGTGGTGCTGGGCCTGTTTATATCCCCCTTGAGATAACACCAACAAGTGTCAATGCATCTGACTAAAAGGATGTAGTAACATTCAAATAGCTTTGAAGATAACTTTACAGAAATAAAGTTAATACACAACACAGGTACTAATTCTACAGCAATAAGCAATGAAATACAGGCATCAAACATGTGTCATTGTGTGTCATTATTTCACTGCACTCCAAAACTACGTAGATACCTTGAGCTGCTTGCTTTAATTTGATAAAATAGCAAATTAATGAAATCAGTCAAAACATTAACCCTTCAAACCAGATCAACTCTTTGCGTATATCGAATTCTGTTTAAAAAATTTTACGTCAGTTTAGACCGGCTTATACAGGCTGTTTTTCTTTAGCTTTTTGGTTCAGTTGACTTCAAAATAAGTTTATGGCGAAGTTAGGCGTATCGTATGAGCTAATACAGCGACTAAACTAAATTTTCTGCGTTATTAGTTTGAAAAAAAAAACATTTAAATTGAGATAAATATTTTTTGCTAGTTGACTTTCTCCAGTAGGCTAATTTTTTTTTTTTTTTTCTTATCTGCCAAATCCCTACGAATCTTTCTTGAGATGGAATTCCTCTAAACTTTCGTTGAGGTAAAAGCGAGTTCACGAACAAGCTTCATTTCTTTTTAGGTGATTATTGGACTATTGAGAGGTTAGAGTAATATGCTTGTTTTCTTTAAAAATCATTGCATTTTAATTTCCCCATAGAGTAGAACATTGATTGCAAATGATTTCCTCGCAAACCGCATTTATATCAAGAATGTCGATAATCACAAAAAATCTTAATCAGTGTCAAAAGAAGCGCACTTTAAAACATCTCTTTTGTGTTAATTTGCTGTTAAAAACTGACTTTGGAACTTTGCAAACTCTTTAACTTTTAATTTTTTTTTGGGGGGGGGAGGGGGTAATTAAATTATAGCCTATTTTTGGAGAAGCTAAACAACAGAGGTGGAGTCCTCGAGGACACATTTTGAAGTCCTTGGCCTCGAAGGCCAAGTCCTTGGCCATAGCCTCGAAGTCTCAAGTCCTCGAAAATTGCCCTGTCCTCGGCTCGAGGACAGCACTATTATTGAACTGTTAACTTATGTATTACTATTATTATTAATGGGCAGCGATGCAAGCGAATTTGCTTCCGTTAGGTAAAGCCCACCTTCACTTTACGTAGGTCTCATTGAAACTGTAGCTGCTACATTGCTGTAGTTTTGTTTGGTTACTGGTTGAACTCAGAAAGCCTTCCAGCTTCCTTTAAGTTCGTGGCCAGTTTGTAAATGTTACATTTCGTTACCATATCATGAACAGTGGTTTTGGTGATTCCATAGGCGAATATCTTGGGAAAGCTTGCAAATGCCAACATGATGATTTGGTGTTTCGTCCTTTAGGCTACATTTTGGACACAGAGAAGACTCAGCACGACCTGTAGTTTTCTTGTTCCGTTGTAGATTGCAATGCCCAGTTAAAACTTGCTCTACTCTATTTAATTAAGGTCTCTTTACATGAAGGAGACGTATTGTTAGTCATGAGGATGTCCAATCTACAGACTCCTTCATCTTCAAGCAGTCTTTCCGTTTATTCCACATAGATTTTCATATCTATCTGTGGATCAGTCCTTAACCGTAGTAACACAACTGGGATATGGGACTGTAATAAAAGGTTCAAAAACATGTATTTTTGATTTAGATCCTGATTTGGCTAGATAGTCTGCCACTTCGTTACTATGTACCTCTGCATAACCAGAAATCCAGGCAACGCTGACGTGGTTTTGTTTACCCAACTGATTTAGGTTTCTAATGCAGTTGAGCACTGTAATTGATGTTACAGTGCACTTTATGAGTGATTTGATTGCTGCCTGAACATCAACCAGCCCAACAATACTTTGTGCATTTTTTCCATAAGCAGGTTCTTTGCCACTTCTAATATAGCTAAGACTTCTGCCTGGAACACAGTGCTGTGTATTCCAAGGTGAAAAAATGCTTGTTTTGGGGAGTTGTTTGGGTATCATTCTGCATAAAAACCAGCACCTACTCTCCCATCTAGTTTCGAGCCATCAGTATAAACCTTGACAGTGTTCTGATCTAGAACGCTTTCAGATCTGATACCGGTCGCATTTTTTTTATCCATAATTTGACATTCGAAATTTCTCTCAAATACCTCTGTTTTTTTTATTCGGTCAGCTGGCATTTGCAACAGAGTTGGCTTTTTTTTAGGACGTCAATGTTCTACACGGCGCACAAATTTATGCAAAGCTGCAGTTTCCGTAGAAATACCTGCGCGAAATCCGTACTGCGATGCAGAAAGTTTTGCCTGCACGTTATTATCTTCATTAATATGATACAGAATTAGTCTTTCCAACCATTTCAGTTGGAAAGAAGTTAAAGTGATTATACGGAAGGATTTAACTTCAAAGTAGCTTTCCTTTCCGGGTTTGGGGAGAAATATACCTGTGCCTTCTTTCCATGCCGATGGCACATAGCTGTGTCTCAGGCATGCTTGAAAAATGACGTGGTAATATCCTTTCAGTTGATATTAACCTTTCTGCAACAGCACAGGAAAGAGTCCGTCTGGCCCTGGAGCTTTGAATGGTTGAAATTCGTTAATAGCTGCTTCCATATGCTCGAATGAACATATGTTTGCAATAATTTTAGTGTCTTCAGGTCTCATGAATGGATTGTCCACTAAATCGTACCTGGTTGCATGATTTTCTGTCTGCTGGCTACCCGGTGATAAGATATCTAGCAGATAGTTTAAAGTTTCTAGAGGAGACTTCGTGAATTCTCCGTTGGGTTTAATTACGTTGCTAACACGCACTGTTTCATTCCTTCCAATAAGTTAACCAGCTGAGCCGTTGGCGTTTGGGTATTCATGCTCGCCGCAAAGCTATGCCATGAATCGCGCTTTTCTTTTCTGACAGCTTTTTTGAAATAAGCAATTGCGAGCTTTTGAGCTTCCCAATCTTCTTCTTGTTTTGTTATGATGGATTTTTTCCAACCTCGACGAGCTTCTTTTCGAAGGCTTGCTAGCTCAGAATTTCACCAAATGTTATCTTTCTTATGAAGCGACTCTCGCATAGGGCAAGCAGCTTTGTATGATTTAGTTATTACTGAATAAACCTTGTTTGCCAGCACTTCAATGCCTTCTTTTGAGGAAGGTACTGGTATTGGTGGTAAAATTTGTTGATTTAATTTTTGTTCTAGTTTGTTTACACACTTGTTCCAGCCAGTCGCGAACGCAGGATTTTCGAAAAGGGGGGGGAGGAAATTAGAAAATAATGAAGATCAAAAGACAACTTTCTCCACTCAAAATCAGTCCGTTTTCGTCCCCAAAATTTGGTAAAGACCAAAAAAAAGGTCTTCGCTCAAAAATACTCCGGTTTTTGTCCTAAAATTAGGTGCAGACCAAAAAAAACAGGTCACTACCCAGATTCTGTTCTTCTGTGTGCTCAAACTTTCTGCCCAAGTTACAAAAGGGGTGCCATGCCACAATTTTGCATACTGGTTTATGCTAATTATTAGAGGTGGAGTCGAGGACACAAGGCTCGAGGCCAAGGCCAAAGACACAAAAAAATTTCTAGGTCAAGGTCAGGGACAGAACCTCTCGAGGGCAAGGACCAAGGACACAGACGCAAAAAAAAGGTCCTCAAAATTTTTTTCAGGCGATCTCAAAAAAAAAAGGTCTTCAAAAATTTTTTTCAGGCGAAAAAGGTCTTCAAAAATTTTTTTTCAGGCGAACTCTACTTGAGGAAACCAAAAAAAAGGTCTTTGCAGATTTTCCGCAAGGTTTCTGGCGTTTTCCAACGAAATTTCAACGGTTCAAAACAGTGGTGGCCTTAGGAAAGGGGGGGCCCTGTGCAAATTAAATGGGGGGGCTCTTCTTTACACACTACTTTAACATGTTTTATCTGCACTTGCAATTAAGCGCAACAATGCCTTTCATAAATAACAAGACCAGAAGACCAATGCAATTGCGGCCCTAATTAAATCAAATGTTTGTTCATAAGTTCCTCTCATCTAGATTATCAACTCAATTAATTGCACTAAATTAACGTAAACTTTCAGCAATTGTTTTCAGTATGCTTATGTTATTACAGAATATGTTTGAGTACTTAGCAATAATGTTTGAATGCTTTATACTGCTTAGCATATCTATACTGTATACGTTAGTCAAAAACCTATTACTGCCAGTTGCTAAAAGCAGTTGAAAAAAACAAGTGGAAAAACGACTACCTGAGTCATAGGCGTAGCCAGGATTTTTGATTGGGGGGTGGCCAAAACCACAAATCACATTCAATAACATCATCAAAAACTTCGAAAGAGAAATTTTTTGGTGGGGCAAAGATATCGTAGAATGGAAGATCAGAAGTCGTGGCCTTGTGTAGGCATGTAACTAGGAACTCGTTCAAGGAGAGAGCTTAAACCAATAGCCTAGTTAAAATGCTAATATGTGTAAATTGGGAGACGTGCTTAAGTAAAGAAGTGTACTGTAATTCAAATGTATCACAGACGGGGGTCTGGGGGCGGAGCCTCCAGCCGCCCGAGGTTATGGCGGTCTGGGGGCGAAGCCCCCAGCCGCTGGACGATTTTTCGTAATTTTTTGGAAAAAAGTAGTTTCATTACCATTGGATCACATTTTGCGCATTTTCAGAGCCATTTGAAAGTACAGATTTGTAAAATTTAAAAGCCAATTGAAAAAATTAAGTTGTTTAGTTCTCCTTTTGCTTGCAATTTAAGCTCAAAAGACGTTTAAAATCTTGCATTTTGTGGTTAAATTTTATTAGTGATTTCGCCCAGGTTGGGGGAAGTAAAGTACATTCCCTCCTGCAATATTTTAGCTGTAAATAACAATTAAGTCGATTATTTTCTTTATAGATTATTGTTTTGTCTAGAAAACAACCAGTTATAGGAGTACATATACGGCCAGGGGCCCAGACTCTCTCAATTCAAAAATTTGTTCAATGAGCATTCCCCTTACTGAAGCCAATTTGTTTCAAAAGTATTTTGTTGCATAAAAACTGGCGAGGTGGAGTTGAATTGTAATTAAAAAATGTACAATAGATAGTTATGCCTACAAACCATGTTATTGCCCGAGTCGGATTTACATTGAGTTGGGCCCCTGGCACTTTGAGATTTTTGCAATATTTTCGCGCCAAATACAGGTGAAGACCAAAAAAGTCTTATCTGAGTGCGGGGCCCCTGGCATTGTGCCATGTGTTAAATCTGTCCCTGGTTATTGCATTACATTCATAAAAAGGTTAGATGAGAACCTCAGTTAGCAACTTTTAGGATAGAAACGCTTAATTTCACTAGGGTTATACGTTTAAATTGGTTGGCAACATTAAATTGAAGGAGCCATGGCCCCCTGAAACAGTATAATTGTTGGGGGCCCATATAAACTAGAGGGCCATATAAATATTCTTGTAGGGGGCCCCTTAAAATTGGTTGGCAAAAATTAAATTAGGGGCCCTGGCCCCTGGACCAATATTGTTGTTGGGGGCTCTTTTAATTATTTTTGTAGGAGGCCCATTTAAATTGGTTGGTAAAAATTAAATTGAGAGGGCCCGGGCCCCCTGGCTCAATACAATTGTTAATTACTGCTGTACGGGTGTACTGTTGTATGCAAAGATGCTAAAAGAAACTGAAGCTGAAGAAACAACAGTCTTTTTTGTGACATTTTTATCATGGGTAGCATTTCAATTGGATGGGGCCCCTGGGCCCCCCTGGTTACGCATATGACCTCAGTAGCCTTACAGTAGCAAGCAAAAAAAAAAAAGAGTAGTAAGTTGACTTTACCAGTAAATTTTTATTATCTGTTTACTAAATCTGACGTAAAAGTTGAAAGTATTATTGTCTTGGAAAGGGGGATATGTGTAATAACACTTGGAACAAGTGCATCTTGAGGGAGGGGGTACATATGTAATGACACTTAAAACAAACGCATAAACTTTTTATCATAATTTGCTATACTTTTTCATAATCAAATTCTTCTGCGCGCAATTGGTCAAATGGGGGGGCCCCCCCAGAAGTGGGGGGCCCTGTGCATTTGCACACTTTGCACATTCCTAATACCACTACTGGTTCAAAAATAGTGCCTTCCTCGAGCCGAGGACAGGGCAATTTTCGAGAACTTGAGACTTCGAGGCCAACGCCAAGGACTTCAAAATGTGTCCTCGAGAACGTCCTCGAGGACTCCACCTCTGCTAATTATACTATCCTGGCGACCCGAAGGGGGCCATGGCACTATGCCCCCCCTAAATACGCCCCTCGTTCCAGCACGTGCGACGAACATTTCCAAACATTTATCCTGGTTTTGGATTCTGCTTTTAACCTGGAACCTAATACACATGTGATCAGACAATGATAGCACGTTGCTAACATGCCAGCCAACTTCTCGGTCCCACGCACACCGGTTTACTAAGGTTTAGTTTGGAACCTCTTCACGCGTTTTAGTTCTGATTGTTGGTTTATTACCGACATTACAGAAATTCAGGTCTGCCCTAACACAATACGCTAGTAGATCCTCTCCTCGAGGGTTTATATCGGAGGATCCCAATTTAGTGTGATGTGCGTTTGCATCGGCTCCTACAATAGTAGGGGTTTGTACATTTTTAAAATTATGTAGGAAAACGCCACAAACCTTGCGGAAAATTTGCCAAAACCGTTTTTGTTTTCGTCTTTTAGAGATCGCCTGAAAAAAATTTTGAAGACCTTTTTTTAGAGAACACTTGCGCCTGTGTCCTTGGTCTTGGCCTCGAGCATTTCTGTCCTTGGCCTCGAAAGGGTTTGTCCTCGGAAAGGCTGTCCTTGGCCTTGGCCTCGGATTTTTTTTGTGTCCTTGGCCTTGGCCTCGAGCCTTGTGTCCTCAACTCCACCTCTGCTAACAATCAGAACTAAAGATATTCAGAAACTACAAAAAGATATCAACCGAAAAAAGGTTTTTGAAACCCTGAATCTGTTTTTTCAGTGATCTTCCAGGAAAAAGAGAGACAAAATAATATGTACTCTTTCAGAAACATTACATGACCTATCCAATTTTGGTAAAACCCTCTCTTCTTCTAGAAATTCAAGCAGGGAGAATAAACTCAGGGTTTCCAAAAACTTGTTTTAGGGAATATGTTTTTGTATATGTTGAATTTCTTTGTAACAGCAGCCTCAAAACGAGAGCAAAAAAATTTTCAACCAAAACGCTTAAAAAATCTTCTATGTAATCTTCTCTAAAGTCACAAAAGTTGCTATTTTTCCAAAAACAAATCACTAAAATTATTCAACACAGCGGCAGGCCAAAAACTTGTTTTTTTCGAAGGTGAAAAACTTTGAGCTTACAAATATACCAGGTACGATACCTCAATTCTTTTCAAAAATATAAATTTGCAGTATTTTGCACTACTTTTAAGGTCAATTTTATTCGAAAAATTCCTTATAAAAAATTGTTTAGCCAAATAATATGGTTTGCGTTTAAAAAACTACTAAAAAAGTAGGGATCTATAAGTTTAGGTTATAATTTAGCTACAGTTTATTCCCATTCACAGGTCATGGCCTCGTTTCATTACGATAATACCACTATGGTATAGTGATCAACTTCAGCTGCTAACGCGTAAAACCATAATTTAGAAAAATTGTGTCCTTGGTCGTTGGCCTTAGCCTCGACCATTCCTGTCCTTGGCCTCGAGAGGATCTGTCCCCAAAAAGTCGGTGCTTGGCCTTGGCCTCGGATTTTTTCATTCTTTAGCCTTGGATTTTTTTTTCAGTTCTTGACCTTGGCCTCGAACGTTGTGTCCTCGACTCCACCCACCTCTGCTACAAACTATTAGAATGTTTGATAGATCCTTCTTTGGTTCGATTAAAATAACTTATCAATATAATAATACTAATAGAAATTGCAATTTACCAAAGTAATCAAAAACAGACCAAAAAATGTAAAAACTAAAAGTAATCTAAAACCCCTACAGCCTCTTTCGTCTTTCGAATCATCGAGCACTTTCAGAAAGCACCGACCTATTTTACACTGAAATTGCGATTTATATCTTCCTTAAGATAACACCAACAAGCGTCGATGCATCTGACTAAGGGGCCGTAGCAACATTCAAATAGCCCCAAATAAATAAAATTAGTACACAACAGATGTACTAATTCTTCTAATTCTGCAGCACTATTATCCCAGTATAGACCAGAGATGGAGTCGAGGACACAAGGCTCGAGGCCAAGGTCAAGGACACAAAAAAATCCGAGGCCAAGGACAGCTCTTCCAAGGACAGAACCTCTCGAGGCCAGGACAGGAATGCTCGAGGCCAAGACCAAGGACCAAGGACACAGGCGCAAGTGTTCTCCAAAAAATAGGTCTTTTTTTTTGTTCTCCAAAAAATAGATCTTTACAATTTTTTTCAGGCGATCTCTAAAAGACGAAAACAAAAAAGATCTTCGCAAACTTTCCGCAAGGTTTGTGACGTTTTCTTACATAATTTTAAAAATGAACAAATCCCTACTATTGTAGGAGCCGATGCAAATACACATCACACTATATGGGGATCCTCCGATATAAACCCTCGAGGAGAGGATCTATTAGCGTATTGTGTTAGTGCATATCTGAATTTCTGAATGTAGGTAATAAACCAACATTCAGAACTAACAGGGGCGCCGAGAGCCGAACGAGGGCCCGGGGCCAGCTCAAATATAACGGATTTCCGGTTGTGCGAACTCCAAAACAGACGGAGAAAATTGTTTTTTCCGGCCGAAATTAGCTGATCTTTAAAAAAAAAGGTCTTCACCGAAATTCTAACTGTTTTTCCAACCGAAATTAGGTAATCTCCAAAAAAAAAAGATCTTCAGGCCTCACATGCTGATTTCATTTCATAGTCCCTCTTGAAGCCCATGGGCCCCGGGGTCATTGTCCCCCCCTGCCCCCCTTCTCGGTGGCTCTGAGAACTAAAACGCGTGAAGAGGTTCTGGACTTAACCTTAGTGAACCGGTGTGCGTTAGACCGAGAAGTTGGCTGGCATGTTAGCAACGTGCTATCATTCTCGGATCACATGTAGGATTAGGTTTCAGGTTAAAAGCAGAATCCAAAAACAGGCAAAAATGTTTGGAAATATTCGTCGCAGGTTTTTTTTTTGTCTTCACCAAATTGTGGGGACGAAAACGGACTGATTTTGAGTGGAGAAAGTTGTCTTTTGGTCTTCATTATTTTCTAATTCTCCCCCCCCCTCTCGAAAATCCTGTAAACAAACAAACTCGAAGAAACGTAAACAAACTCGAACAAAAATTAAATCAACAAATTTTACCACCAATACCAGTACCTTCCTCAAAAGAAGACATTGATGTGCTGGCAAACAAGGTTTATTCAGTAATAACTAAATCATATAAAGCTGCTTGCCCTATGCGAAAGTCGCTTCGTTCATAAGAAAGATAACATTTGGTGGAATTCTGAGCTAGAATGCCTTCGAAAAGAAGCTCGTCGAGGTTGGAGAAAAGCCATCAAAACAAAACAAGAAGAAGATTGGGAAGCTCAAAAGCTCGCCCTATCCTACGTCAAAAAAGCTATCAGAAGAGCAAAGCGCGATTCATGGCCAGAGCTGAGCACCTGCTGCTTGAAAAGTAGCGCCGCTGCCGCTACTTGCATACAAAACAGCGGCCGCTGCCGCCACTTTAAAAAAATATCTAGCTAAAAGAACGATGGTATTCAAATATGGTACCCAACAGTGAAATTTCAACGTTATTTGCAAAAGTTACAATTCAACCTTTTTTAAAAGCTATTGGTACAGATTACAATCGGCATTAGCAGGCTTAAGCGGTAAACAAGTAAGTAAATCACAACTCAATTACTTGTTGGCGTGCTCCTTTCAAGAAAACCAATTATTTTAAAACGCTGGTTGGTCAAACCAGCGCTTTAGAAACTTCTTTAAGAAGTTACACTAGGAAGTTAAATTCCTTGTCGCATTTTCTACAGTAATAAAAAGCAAAAAGAAATAGTTTAAATCGCTTAAATAAGGTAAGATTTTAACACGATGGCATACAGTATTCAGCTTCGGTGCACTTCTGTCCCGGTTCCTATAGCCAGTAGCGTAGCCAGGGAGGCGGGGGGGAGGGGCTACAGACCCCCCATTGGCATGTCGACCAAAATGCAGAATGAGAAAAACACTACGTTTTTAGCACTTTTGAGACTGTTTTATGCATTGGAGTGAACTAAATAGTAATTTAAAACATCTTTTGAAACATGTATTCGGGGGAGGGGGGGGAGCTAACTTATCAAAATTAAAACGAACAAATAAATGAAAACTTTGAAAAATGATCAAAAATAAGCAATCAATTTGATCGCAAGAGTAAAAATGCTATACATAGGTGTCATCGAAAAATATACTATAAAGTAAGGAATAGGGGGGCATTCAGTGTTAGTTAATAACCAATCGTTTCTCTCAAATCTCTTTTCATTAGCGAGCAGTTTAGCGTTTAGCGAGCAGTTTTCTTTTTTCTGCTTCACGCTCAGCCCTCTTCTCTTCCGCCGCAGCCTCCCGCTCGGCTTGCAACCTCCTTTCTTCCGCCTCTGCTTCGCGCATTTCGCGCCATTCCTCCATCAGGAATTTGCTCTTGGACTTTTCATCTAAGCCCAAAGACTCCACTTGCTTCTTTAATTCCTCGAAAGCTTCTGAAACGAACTTCGCCATGATGATAGTCAACCAACAAATATAGTTCCCGGACGAGCCCCCAGATGTCGCGATCGTCGATACTTGGCTAGAGTACAACCTTTAATCCCTAGAATTGCCCACGTCGGCGGAAACTAGAGAACGACTGAGATGTTAATTGACGAATCGAAAATGGCAGTTGATAGTTCCTTTGCTTCTTGAATCTCAGAAAGCAGCACACCAATCTTAAATTAAAACTTCTATTTAAGATTGAAAACACAAAACCACTCTCACTGAACAAAACACTTCTTACGATCGACCAGATTCAGATCGTAAAAGACTTAACCGCGACCGACCAGGTTCAGGTCGCACGTTACACACTCTCGCGATCGCCCAATTCAGATCGCCAAACTATACGGCTACACAAGCCAACCACAGATACACACACTCGGCAAAAATGCCCACGAAACTAATACCTAAAAATCATCCACTTTCAGAATATTAGAATATCAGAATCAAAAACGACTCGCTTGTTTATACTAAGGTTAAGGCTATCGAAAACCCCAGAACAATCCATCAAACGTCACAATAGAAAAAAATACACGAGCTTACGATAAGATTTCAACATGATCATCACGTCACAAACTTCAAGTCTAAATATAGCAATTAAGACATGTAAACAACTAATAATTCCGGTGACTAATAGAAGACAGTAGAAAATACTAGAAAGGAATTATCCAGAATATCCCGAATATTGTGAATAAAAAAAAAGCGGCAAAAGCAGTAAATCAGTCACGTACGCATTAAATACAGCAAATAATCATATCTCAGGCATTCAAAATTATTATTTCGTGACACCTAGCTATCACCAAACCTGAAAATTTGGCTATTGTCACTGGAACCTGTAAACCTAGGCTACCAGTACTGATCTACAGTACGCCTTTTGTGATGTCACAAAATTGCGAAAAGCAGGGTTGCCAATAGTACTGATCAAACGGATTAAAACGTATTTTCGCGAATAAGAGGAATTCAGAAATGTGGAAAAAGTTTGGGGTACCCCTTTATTACCTCAATTAGTTCTTATTTTTTCAATAAAACCGATTTCAAACAATATCTCTAGACAATAACAAAGAAAACCTGCATCAAAATCAACTGTCTAGTGTGTATGTGCATTTCGTACGAGAAAGAAGGGAGTGTCAGAAACCGACTGTCAATTAGCATTAGTACTTACTACTTGCTTTCATAAAGAAATGATTGGTCTTTTTCTATGTGGATTTTTAGTTGCTTGCATTTCTCTCAAAACGATGACAACTGATAAACTTTACCAAGGCATTGATTATTATTGTATGCTAATTTAAACACAGAGTTTAATTTGGCCCGCTACCAGACCACATTATTTGTTGAATGTTGTTCAGAAAAAATACGACCACGTTCGATAAAACTCGCCGTTATTTTGTCATATTATATAATAACGACGAAACGTCACAAAGGTAGGATTGTTTGTTCTAATGAAATAATGTGGTAGCAAGAGCAGAGTGAAAAAAGATTGTAAAAAACTCCTAACGGTAAGCGTAAAAATTTAAATCGAAAAAAGTCTTGGAAGGAGTTTATTAGCGGCAGCGGCAGAAAATTTGCTTAAAAAACAGCGCTGCCTCTTTTTTGACTGAAAAAACAGCGACGCTGCCGCTTTTCGCTGATGACGAAAAAAAGCAGTGGCGCCGCCGCTACCGAAAAAGTAGCGGCGCTGGTTGCGTCGCTGGTGAACAGCGTCGCTGTGCCCAAACTACCCATTAGAGATGGCAACAGCGCAGCGTACGCGGCCGCGCGCTGTTGTTGGTGCACCGCGCCGCGCAGCTTGGCAACTGAAATCTGTATTACGTCACAGCGTCAGCGCAGTACCGCGTACTATAATTTCATACATTTTTTTTTACAATTATTGCTAGTGAATTATGTCTTTATGTCCAACAATGGTTACTCATGATGCAACTATAATATGAATTGAAGACAATAGCTATATGATGTTGTGACAATACGTATGTTTAGGGTAATAAAAGTTAAAATAGTAAAAGGTGCCTTCGGTTCAAGTTTGTTTTTTCAGAATTCGGTGCATCATAAAATAGACTATTTTAGCCCCAACAAACTTAGTTTTGATTGGCTGACCATGTTTCTTGACACCAACAAAAAGATTTTGGTTTTGGTAGGCTAGGTTAGGAAAAGTTTAGGACGTTTGATGAGAAGATAAAACAAAGGTAGACAAAAAAAATGTAGATGAAGCAGGTTTGTGGGAAACAAGCATTACAGCAGAGGCACATAGCTTAGCCACATACCCATTCTGTACGCAGTAGGCCTATGGTATTGGTACAACCAATGACATAAAACTAGATGATACGCAACTCTTTTTCCCACTCTTTTTCCTCTTTATTTCTTCATTGTGCGGATTTTTGCTCTGTCTTTGCCCGCGCTGATCTGCTGACAGTGACTGTATTGTACAGCCTTTGCCTTACTCAACTAACAATAGGTAGCAATATTACAAATATCGTTGTCTCTGGAAGTTGTGGCTTTGCGTAATTTACGTAAAGTTTTGTCACCTACTAACTTACCCCCCAAAATTCAATTTTCGAGTGAGTTTTGCGTAAAATACATAAATATCAACGTGTTATCACAACTTAATGTTACGACATCACTGAAATGTAAATATGAAAAGTGTTGTTTTTTTGCTTACTGTTGTGGTTTCTCATTTCTTCTGCTTTTCTAAGTCAAAATATGTTAAATGCTTCACACTGAATTGATTGAACTATTCCAAATACGTAAGTGTCAGTTTTATATTTCAATTTGTGTTGTTGTTACCGTAGTGTGGCGGTCCTCCTTCCAGACTGTCACGGGAGGGGCCACAATTTCCTTCCAGCTTGATAAATTTACTCTTTTACTTGCTTGTTTTCCATTTTATTGTATGTTACCAAAAAGAATACATTAAAATTACCACACTTGTTGATTAACGCAGATGAATTCCGGTAGTTGCTTATCCTGCCACGTTGGCAGCCAAAAGAGAAAGACTCATAGTTTTTCGCTGCGTCATAGAAAAAAAAGAGTTGCCCAAAAAAAATGTAATTACGAAAGACGGAGTTAGCCGTATTCCCACAATACCCCCCACCAAGGCATCGGACGATTGGTGAAATCGACCGAAGCCTGAATGACGAATCTGTGGGAATGCAAAAAAAAACTTGTAACAAAGAAACGACCTAATGTAAGCACAGCGGAACAATGAAACAAGCAAATGACACAACAAAAAAACAGGCACAAATAAAGGAATCAGCCTCCGCTTTAGGCTGGGGACAAAAAAAGAAAAGTTGAAAAAAAGTATCCAATGGGTGGTTGAAGGAATAATCTTCTCAGACAGTTCTTGTTCCAAAGTCCACAAAGGATTGCATATTTCCAGATCAGACGTCGGTGGCTGCGAGCGAGGGACAAAAGAATTTGAACAACACATTGCTGAAATAATTTGGTATAGAGCAAAAACAAAGTCTGCTCCAAAACTCGAAATAAAAAAAAATTCAGGGGTGGAGAAGGGAAGGTGTCCTATTTTGGAGTTTCAAATGCAAAACGGAGAGCAGCTAGGGACCAACCCCCCACCAAGCTTAGCTAAGAAAAAAAGAAAAAGGGTGCGATTACAAAAAAAATTTGCCGAAAGCGAAACCGATCTCAGCAAAAAAAAACTGCTGAGCCTAAACAAGGCTACATCAAGCACGTCACAGACACACACAAAAAGGTATCCAGCCACAAGGTTTCAAATAGAAAAGTGGAGTATCAAGAACAGTAACAGCAGTATGATAGCTGAAACTAAGAAGGAAGGATTAAACAGAGAATAAATTTGGAACTCAGCAACCGTACCCGATAGAAAAAAAAGTCGGCGAGGTCTCCAATGGAGTCTGGGGTGCACGACCCAGAGCTGTGGACGGTGATCAGTCGTCCACCCATGAAAAACAACGCCGAAAACCCGAGAAAAAAATTCTAACACATCCTAGCCGTGGTTCGACTCTCTGAGCAAAACTGAAATAACCAAGCAGCAACGAGGAAAAACAAAGCAATGAACAAAAACGCAGGCGTGATAAGGCTGTAAATCCTCCGAAAGAAACGGGCGCTTGTACCCAACAAAACTCATGAAAACAAACTAAAGCATCAAATTAACCGAAAAGGAACTGTTTAGCTTTGCAAAGGGACAAAATCGTCAAAACGGGCGGGCATGCGAATTATCCTACCCAGCCTATTGCGAAAAACAGGAGCAGGTTGCTCATCAAACGGCGCTGCTGCCAACTCCACAGGATTAGAGGACTCGGAAGCTACGTTGCCATTGGATGTACAGTCCGAACAATCGTCGTCTGTTACGTTTTCTAACAAATTAGCGGCTTTCAATCTATCAACGCTCACCGTGTCAATTCTGCTGCCAAGGTCTAGGGTGAAAAACTTGGCATGTTTCGACACAACACGAAAAGGTCCTTTGTACGCTCTGTGAAATCCACCACTCGTCTCATCGCGTACAAAAACATGATCACACGTCGCCAATGCTTTTTCAACGTAAGTGTCGCGTTGGGTGTGATAGTTGGTCGGCGGGGCTTTCAAAGACGACATTAAGGAGTTAAGCTCTTTTACGTATGTCGTCTCACAGACCGATTTAGGCGACTCAAAAAACTGACCAGGCAGTCGCAGGGTAGTGCCAAACGTCAATTCCGCCGAGGAAAATCCATGGTCGCTTTTAGGGGCAGATCGCAGAGCGAGTAAAACCCAAGGCAGGTTGAAAAACCATCTGTGCGGCTCTCTTTGGGCTTTAAGAGCCGCCTTCAAAGTTCTGTGCACTCTCTCACAAAATCCATTAGCTTGGGGTCTATACGCACAAGTGTGGTTTAGTTTACAACCCAAAAAACTGCACAATTAATTCCACAAGTGCGAAGTAAACTGAACTCCGCAATCACAAGTTAACTCTGTTGGGCAACCGAATCTGGCAACCCAAGTGTGCAAAAATGCGTCAGCACATTCTTTGGCGCTCGTGCCCTTAAGGGGCGCTACTTCTACGTGCCTCGTAAACCTGTCAATGAAGGTCATCAAATACGAAAAACCGTTACACTCAAGCAATGGGCCTACAATGTCGCAATGAATGTGGGCAAATCTGGCGTCAGGAGTTTTAAACCTTTGCAAAGGGGTTTTATTGTGGCGAACAATCTTAGACTGCTGGCAAGGGATGCAGGTTCTAACAAACATTGCCACATCTTTTCGCATTCCCTTCCATACGAATCGCTGACCAATCAACTCTCTGGTCACTTTCACACCAGGATGCGCTAAAGAATGAACTTCGTCAAAAATGCGGAAGCGCAGCTTTTGCGGAACTAGAATTCGAGGTACATTACAAGATTTGTCTACCCAAATGCATTCGCTAGAGCAAGGGATAGTGACCTTCTCCAAACACAAGGAATGAGTTTTATCTCTGATCATATCAATTATCTCTGAATCAGTCTGTTGCTCAGCAGCAATCTCAAGCAAATCTACCGTCTGGAAGTCGCCAAACACAGCGCCAATGTCAGGGGGTCGACTCAAACAGTCCGCAACCACATTTTGCTTCCCTTCAATGTGGCGAATATTTGACGTAAATTCAGAAATGAATTGCAGCTGTCTCAGTCGCCTACCAGAATACTCCCTATGGTTAGACCTCAGAGCAAAAACTAAAGCGGAATGGTTCGTTTCAATCACAAAATCGCGTCCATCTAGAAAATACCGAAAATGTTTTATCGCTAGGAATATAGCCAACAATTCCCTATCAAAAGTAGGATAATTTTTTTGTGTAGCGTTTAACGACTTTGAAAAGAAACCAATCGGTGTCAACTCACCACTCACAACTTGATTAAGAGCAGCCCCAACAGCTCCATCCGAAGCGTCACAAGTCAAAATAGTTTCTCCTCCTTTAATCGGAAAAGCTAAACTAGTAACATTTGCCAAAATGTGTCTAGCGGACTCAAAAGCATCAATACTTTCCTCTGACCACGGAATGCTTTTCTTGCTGTTCTTCTGTGGGGAAAGAAGCCGTTCCAAGGGGTGCAATAATGCTCCAGCCTGCGGGATGAAGCGTCGATAGAAGTTGATCATCCCCAAAAATTTTCGCAGTTGTCGCATGGTTGTAGGCATGGGGAAGTTTTGAATAGCTTCAACTTTTTGAACCAGAGGTAGGACTCCTTTGTGACTAATCCTGTGTCCTAAAAAGTCAATTTCAGGGACTTTGAAAATGCATTTGTCGCGATTCAGGATTAAGCCGTATTGGGATAGGCGTTCAAAGACCAATTGTAAGTGTCGGAAATGCTCCTTCTCGTTCCGACTGAAGTTGAGGAGATCGTCAATGAAGCAAAAGACATTAGGAATTCCTTGAAGAACTTCATGCATGAAACGTTGAAAAGAGTTGGCTGCGCAAGAGATTCCCATGGGGAGGCGTCGAAATGTAAAGTTGCCCAACGGCGTAATGATACTCGTTTTGCATTGATCTTCTGGGGCGATTTCCACTTGATGGTAACCTTTGTACAAGTCAAGGCTTGAGAAAACGATTGAACCTTCCATATCACCCACAAAGTCAGATAAAAGGGGAATGGAGTAGCGGTCTGATATGGTTTGTCGGTTTAGTTGACGAAAGTCTCCAGTAATTCTCCAGCCGCCGCCTTTTTTCTGGACTAGATGCACAGGGCTAGCCCATTCACTCTCGCTTCTGTAAATGATTCCCAATTGGAGTAGCTTATCCAACTCCGTGCGTAAGATCTCCAATTTTTCTGGGCTTAATTTTCGAACTTTAGCAACACATGGTGGGCCAGAGGTGCGTATATGATGCTGAGTCTTATGCTTAGTCGGTTTTTTAAAGTTGTCAACCTCAAACAAATCAGAGTAAAAAGTGCAAAGCCTATCAACCGAGTCAAAACTACCAACATCAACTAGGCTATTTTTAACAACGTTAGCTGGCAGTTCGGGACAGGACTTATGGTCCAAAACAGCATCCTTATGCAATGCCTCATCCTCTGATGAAAAACTATTGTCGACATGCTCAACAGCTTCAGCGATCGAAACGTCGGGTTCCTTTATTGTACTACCACAACGAGGGCGAGTGAGCTTAGCATCAACCTTATCATGACATGGGAGGTGCAATGTTTTATTTGCTAAGTCCAAAACAAACCCAAAGTGAGTCAAAAAGTCAAGCCCTAAAATAGCACAACTAACACCAGCGCGTACAAAGTTCCATTTAAAACTCTTGCGCAAACCAAAAGTTACCGTTAACGGGATAGTCTCGTAGGTCGGAACTAAAGTGCCATTAGCCGCCGTCATGTGACCTGTAAATCTTTTATCGCCTGCAGAACGGGAAGGCAAAAGTGAGACCGCACTGCCCGTATCTACCATAAAGTTTACCGAAGTGTTAGGGTCTTTTACCATCCACACACCTAAATTAGCATTTATCAAACCAACTGGCTTGTCCCTTGGGTTGCGAAACAGACTTCTCCGCGAGCCACGCCAGTTACACGGTTGCCTGCAAGAACGGGCGCTAGCGCCGAAACGTGAGTGATAGAAACACAAATCCGAGTTGGGCTTGTTAAACTCGTTTTCAGGTCTTAAAGAAACTTCCTTGCTAGTTTGGTTTCGATTGGGTGTTTTTGAATGCGTTGCGTGAGCAGCTTGGCCTGGAAAGTTAGTTAGGGAAGAATTACGAAAGTTTCTTGGGTCACGAAAAAATTCACCATCTCTTTTAGGAGCCGAAAAATGCTGTGGTGAAAGGTGTTGAGTGGGGCAGGGTCAGATCGAAACAGGTTGCTGACCGTAGCATTCAGCCTCTCTACACACACACTCAAATCGTTCAGTTTATCGGAGACCGAATCCAACGATAATGAAGTCGTAGGCGTTTTGGTCACTTGAGAAAAATGGCCTGCTGAGCTGGCAGCAGTGCGAGAGCCACGACTGTCATTTTCATGAATTCGATCTGCCATTTTGGCCAAACCATCTAAATCCTCACTGTCATGCATCGATAACATTTTTCGTGTTTCGCACGGCATTTGATCCAAAAATAGTTTGCGTAAAACACGCGGGGGTAGCACTACATTTGGACCCATGAGACTGCGCATTTTGCCAAGCAATTCGCTTGGTTTCTGTTCAAAACTGAGCGTGGTTTGATACAGAAGCTGATGCAGCTTCTCCTTCTCCGTGGGAGCATAGTGCCTTAAAAGCGCAGATTTCAAATCGTCATAGGGGTGCTCTCCTAGGTGTGCCAACGGGAACTCCAAAATTGATAAATGTCTGTGGTCTAAAGCGGATAATAGGAGCTCGCATTTACGTTTGTCATCACTCAGGCCACGAAAGTTAAAGATTGCCTCGGCTACTTTAAACCATAGCAAGCCGTCATCATCGTAGAATTGTGGAAGCTTGATTGGCGCACCCAGGTCTCGAAAGGCAGAAAAATGGGGTGTGCCCGGTAAGGTAGACGAAGTGGGCCAGCTGCCCCTTCCACGGCCAAAAGGAGTTGAGGCCAAATTTGAAAAACTCATCAAAAGGTTAGTAGCTACACAAACGGTAAATATTGCTAGGCTAGTAGGCCTACCGTGATACCGAGTCCAGTTCTTTATCGTTGATGTTCTTTGTCCGGTTGGAATTTTCTTGAACTGAATGCAAAGCCAAATAATGATCCAGATGCCGGTGAAATGTGGTCTGACGGTCCAGTTGTCGGGGTCACCAATTTGTGGCGGTCCTCCTTCCAGACTATCACGGGAGGGGCCACAATTTCCTTCCAGCTTGATAAATTTACTCGATTACTTGCTTGTTTTCCATTTTATTGTATGTTACCAAAAAGAATACATTAAAATTACCACAATTGTTGATTAACGCAGATGAATTCCGGTAGTTGCTTATCCTGCCACGTTGGCAGCCAAAAGAGAAAGACTCATAGTTTTTCGCTGCGTCATAGAAAAAAAAAAGTTGCCCAAAAAAAATGTAATTACGAAAGACGGAGTTAGCCGTATTCCCAAAGTAGCATTGAACTTTGAAGAGTCAAGAGCGTATGTTAATTTTTGTTGCTTCCATGCCAGAAATGGCAAAAATAAACTGAATTGAATAATGTTAAAAAAACTTGCCGTAGTTTTTTACGGCATACAGTATACTTTTTTTTTATAAGAACCAATAAATATTAAGTTAAGGCTAGCTGTTCGTAGTTTTTTGCCGAATTTTAGCTTCAATTGTTCTTAAATTTTGAAAACACGGATGTTAATTTTAGCGACCACATTTGTACAACTGTTTAAGATGTTAATTTTAGCGACCATATTTGTAAAACTGGTTAAGTTGTTTTGTCCCAAAGCTTTCTGTGCTTGATTGAACGTTTTTTACTGCTTTTGCCGCAAAATTGCTCTTTTTTCGACTTGAACGACTGCCAAAGATTTTCTCAGTTACTCGCACAGAGCGCAACAGCATTCTTTAAACTCGTAATAGTTGCAATTTTGCTCGCAAATACTAGAAAATCACCGAAATTTTATCGTTTTGAATCAGAACAGGATTTAGTTTTTTTTATTAATTTGATTTTTTTTTTCTTTTTCATTTGTCCGTAATTTATTTTTGCTGCTGAGGCTGGAATTTTTCTTAATTTGTTCTTAAATTTTGAGCGAAAATCAGCCTAGTGTTCTTATAAAATTGTTCTAGAAAAGAGCAGTACTTATATTGTAGGGGGGACGCATCCCCCCATCGAGAGTTAGCGTCTTCCCATCGAGATTTAGGTGTCCCTTCATCGAGATTTGAGCGCTGGATGGACAGACAAAAAAGACCTAATTCTTCACCTTATTTTGGCGAAAAACCACTTCAATTTCCGGCGAAGACCTTTTTTCTCTTTTTTTGGTCTTCACCTGATTTTGGCAAAAAAACATTTCAAATTTCGGCGAAGACCTTTTTTTTTTGGTGTTCATTCAATTTCGGCGACGGAATCACGTAATCTTCACTAAAGTACTGTCGCATGCCAAATGCGTTTGGTCAGGGCTGCAAAAGGGTCCTCCCATGCAAAATTTTACAATTTAAGTACTGGAAAAGAGTGTATATGATTAGTTAGTTTGTGCGTTTTTGATTTCTTTTTTTAAGATATGTTTTCCAGTGGTGAAGTATCTTTATAAAATACATTAACTTCTACTTTGGAATGCGGAGTCTTTGCCGTTGAAAAATCTTGCTTTTTTTTACAAAAAAGATTGATTTTTAAATAATTTTGCGTGAAATTTCGGTTGCAAATTTTATTTTAGAGGGTCGCCGCTCATGAAATTTTTGCTTTTTTCACGAAGAAAACCGTCGATTTAGAGACGTTTTAGTGAAAAAAATTTGAATTCATTAAAATAATTTAGTGAAAAATCACGGGTATGTTTTGAAATTGATCGCAGAGAAACTACAAAGCAGATGCGGTTTTGCCTGATATACAGCGCCCCCGTTGTTTCATGACAGCAGGATAAAGCAAAAATAAATCATCAGCTACAGCATACGATCAAAACTCTTAATATCGTCTGATGTCTTACTTAAACCCCTCTACCTTTGAAGATTCATATACTTTGCTAACTTCTTGCGAAAAAGCGTCAACGCCAGTAGCGTACGCTGGATTTTGAAAAGAGGGGGGGGGGCCAGGAACTTCAGAAAATTTGAAAAGAACAAAGATCAGAATAAAAAATTGTTCCACCCAAAATCAGTCCAATTTTTTGCCCAAAATCAGGTGAAGAGCAAAAAAAATGATCTTCACTCAAATTTAGTCCAATTTTTTGCCCAAACTTGGGTGCAAGCCTAAACCAAAGGTATAAAATAGACCTATTGTACGATCAAAGCTTCTGCCCAACTTGCAAGGGGGGGGGGGCATGCCGCAATTTTGCATACTATTCTATGCTAATTATACTATCCTGGCGACCCAAAGGGGGCCATGGACCAATGGCCCCCCACTAAATACGCCCCTGATTAACGCACCTTTTTTTCAGAATTAGTGACTGCAATACGCCCTTGTGTCCTTGGAAAAGACACTTGACGAATATTTCCTATTAGGGCCAAGCAGTCTACCCGCAGTGGAGGCCCAGCCAGAAAAAAGACTTGCAAACAGAACCCAAAAAAGTGGTCGGCATCTTAGGCGTAGCTAGGATTTTTGATTGGTGGAGCCCAAACCGCAAAGCAATGGCGTCATCAAAACTTTTCAAAAGGAATTTTTTTCATGGGACAATAAGATGCCGTAAAATGGAGGATCAGAAGCAGAAACCTGGGTTACCATGTAACCAGGATTTTGCTAAAAGGGGTCAGGACTTGAACCAAAACTTGAAAAGTTTTCAAAAAATTGTAAAGTGGGAGAGATGGCGAGTAAACTAGTGTAAATTAAACGTATCACAGACCAGGGTTTGGGGGCAAAGCCCCCCGCCGCTGGGCAAGTTTTTGTAATATTTTAGAAAAAATTGCAATTCTAAGGCCATTTGGAACACATTTTGCACGTTTGTAGATCCATTTAAAATCACTAAATTTTTAAGATTTGAAAGCCAACTGAAAAAAATGAAATTGTTCGATCTTCCATTTAATTTTAGGTCAAGTCCAAAACACGTTTAAAATCTTGCATTTTTAGGTTAAATTTTGCAAGTGGCTTGGTCCAGGTAGGGTGAAGCAAGATGCAATGCCTCCTGCAATATTTTTAGCAGCTAGTAAATAATAATGCACTCAAAGATTTGCCTTGGAGATTTTTGTTTTATCATAAAGATAACCAGTTTTAGGAGTACATAAACGACCAGGACCCAGGCTCGCTCAATTCAAATTCAATAATTTGTTCAATAAACATTTTCCCAAGCTAATTTTTTTCAAAAGTATTTTGTCGCGTAAAAACTGCTGAGATGGAGGTGGATTGTTGTTCAAAGTTGGTACAATAGATGGTTATGAGCAGGCGCGTAGCCAGAAATTCGCAATGGGGGGGGCTGTTTGGGGGGTCTGGGGGCGAAGCCCCCAGCCGCCGGAGGCTGAGTGTTTGGGGGCAAAGCCCCCAGCCGCCGGAGGCACGGGGGTGTGGGGGCGGAGCCCCCAGAGCTCGAAAACTTTGCATTTTTTGCAAAAATAACTTCATTTTAGGGCTATTTTGATTAAAACATAATGCTTTTAAAACGTGGCTTAGAAATTGGCAGTGCAAACAAGATTAAACTGGTGGCATAAATGGGCTATTTGGGAGGTGGCTAATGGTAAAATGTTAGTTCTCTTGTTTAGATGCTGGTAAATTATAAAATCGAATACTTCAATAAAACTCACACGGAGTAATCTGTTTCGTATGCAGTTTATAGACAAAAATAATTGGAGGAGGGGCTAATGAAAAGAGATTTGAGAGAAATGATTGGTAATTAACTAATACTGAATAGCCCCCCCCCCCCTGTTCCTTAGTTTAGAGTATATTTGTTGGTGACACCCATGTTTAGCATTTTTACGCTTGCGATCAAATGTGATTGCTTATTTTTTACCATTTTTCAAAGTTTTCATTTATTTGTTGGTTTTATTTTTGACAAATTACCCCCTCCCCCCCTGAACCACATATCGAGGTTCGAAAACAATAAGGTCGTAAGTGACATTTTTGCAAAATTCACTTTTTTTCATTTTTGAAATCAGTGTACTTAGGGCTTTCGAACGCTCTATTCCGCTCGTTTCTATCATGTCTATATCAAAAGATAGATATTGAGCAGCTCGGAATTTCTGAAAACAATAAATACGTATGAAACAAAACTGCACTTACGCCCATTACATTTTGGAACAAATTCGAAAACAAAAAAGTCGTAAGTACATTATGTTGCACTTACGCCCTATTTTCATTAGCGTATTTAGCTGATTAGTTACATACGCTATTTTTTTAGCCCATTAAAAACTTTTCTATTACTAAGAGACCCATTCCTCGGGAATTTGCTATGTCCAGCGGAGCTGTTCAGGTCTGTCCTGCTTTATTCAAGTACAGGAGTCGTCTTCAGCATAAATTTCGAGGATTAGTAGAATCCTGAGCTTGGCCAGGAGTTGACAACTTGTATTGTACATGAGCCTGAACTGGATTCGGAGTGATCAGAATTTTGGAAGTACCGTCAGTAAGATTATTGTGGTAAAGGCCTCTTTTGAAACTATTCGAATTTTAACAGGAGTTAAACCAAAACCAAGTCTGAAAAAATAGTTTGATTTAGGAGCAGGAGTAAACAGTTTACAAAAAAGATCGAATCGGAATAGGCGTGAAAAGTTGAACTCCGCACAAGTCTGTGATAGAGAAATTTTGCTGTCTTGTGGCAACTGTGAACCGAAAAGTAGGTCAAAGTGACTGACTTACAACCGGTAACTAGCTTAGTCATCAGAAGTTTACGGGTAAGCTATACCAGGAGGCTAATACCGGTATTCTTAGATTGATTTATCATGCAGCTTAAATAAGTAGAACTTAATTGTAGTGATGACAGTTGACAGTGGTTGCCAATCTATATCTGTACTGTTGTTGGGAAAAGAATCACATTGTAATATGGGTTATAGATTTTCAGTTTGAGTTGATGGTTAATTTAGATTTATCAAATAATTGTAACGAGCTTAGGAAAAAGCTCTAGCATTTTTAAAATGCCAATCATTAATGGTTTCGTATGTAATGATGCTGGTAGTTGGAAAGCTTATCAGTATTAGTCTACAGACGAACCAGACAGATCAGAGCTTATTATCTTTTAGCTATACAGGACTGCAGTGTGAAAACTCTGCCAGAAGGATATGATCAGAGCTGTTAGTATGCCTGCCAGTATGTTCGATTATAGATTAATTCA
Organism: Trididemnum nubilum; assembly: GCA_963965965.1. Taxonomy (NCBI): domain Eukaryota; kingdom Metazoa; phylum Chordata; class Ascidiacea; order Aplousobranchia; family Didemnidae; genus Trididemnum; species Trididemnum nubilum. The sequence goes on from OZ014481.1 coordinate 14,407,998, forward strand.
ATAGCTTATTCTGACAGATGATTAGCCTACTTTTGTCTGTTTTTTTTTTTTTTTAATTTCAATAGTCTAAAAATACCGGGAAACTAATTGTTGAACAATGAACCGAATTTCAAAACATTATTTTCCTCATCCAAAGTAATGAGCTAGCTAAATTTTGTGTTCTATTAGCTTTAAGCCTAATTCACTAATTTGCACTTCTCAGTAGCCCTAACTTTAAGCTTGCTTGCAGATAGGGAGAAGTCTGATGTGTACAAGACCCAACAAATTTACAATTTATGCTAATGTTTTCAGATTAACATTTTTAACATATCTTCTCAAAATTTTGTTGCCGTGTTTGTTGTTAAACAAAGAAACTCATGAATAGCTACTCAGCTAGTACAAGCAAAGGTTAGTGAAGTATTTTTAGTTTATATCCTAAAGTTGTTTTAGTTTAATTACAGAGCATCTCAGCACTTCCTTGCTCGCTACCTTTCATCACTATCTAATTTGCAGCTAATGCATGCTGAAGACTGGTGGTTATTTACAAGTTTATCTTAGAATAGCTCATGTTAAATATCACTCAAGCAGTAAGCTAGCCTATTTTCTTTAAGATGACAATATAGCTAGTCAAGTTTTAACCAAGTAAATAATGACAAAGGGTAATATTTAAATTTTTACTGCAAGGTCTAAAATTTTTTTAATGCTTAAGTACCACTGCTCTGAGCAGGTGAGCAATGCAATGCGTGTTTTACTGGCAGTCTTACTGTATATTTACAGCTTTACTTTTACAGGTAGACTATGGTCAGCGGAACAATTAGCTGACTTAGTGGATGGAGACAATTATTCCAGTGATGATGAAGACTTAGATGTGGATTGATCCGTAATTGATCATGATTATGAACCGGAATTTCAAAAAAAGTTTTCAAATTATGCTCTGCAAAATAATATGGAAAGTACTGGTAGTAGTAACAGCAGCGACCAAAAACAGCAATCATCCAATATGAATAAGAATGATATGAAAGATGATGAAAGACTTGAAGTGACAGAAGCTGCAAAAGAGATCAATCAAGTCATGGAGAGAAGCCGCTCTTCAACTTTTGATGATGATGATCAAGAATTGCATAACTCAATGAAGCTACAAGATGGCAAAGAAGTGTACTTGACACATGAAGCCAAAAGAATATTTAAAGCCAGGTATGAATATTGTTCTCCTCAACAAACTGTACACTTTCAGACTATTGGTAAACATCAAGCTCGGTTTTTCATTATTGAAGTTTTTCGCAATGCCACTTCGTGGATTTGCTTTGATGAGGATATTCATTCGGCTGGAGCTGCTATAATGTGGTGTCTCAAAAAATGTAGAAAAACAAACAGAACCAGAACAATTTTGCAATGATCTTCATGGCAAAACACCTGAATTGCTAATAGACCGAAAACGGAAAAGAAATGAAGAAGAATGGATACAAAATAAAAAGAAACAACACGTCAACACTGGTCAAGAGTATACCTACAAATCGTCAAAAACTGGTCAACAAAAGATTCGGCCAGCACGTAGAGTGAAAGAAAGCTGCAAAGCTTCTTGCAAGCGAAAATGCAACAGCATCATTATTGATGATGAAAGAAAAAAAATTCATGAGAAATTTTGGAAACTCGGGAATATTCGCTCTCAGGCTATGTTTTTAATCACCTTTGTAACATCCAGTGCTGCGAAAAGAAGAAGAAAAAAGAAAGTAAATGAGGTTACTACTGCTGACAGAAATGAAAGTTCTCAAGAACACTTCAAACGTACCCAGACTCGTAACTACTATCTGCAAAAAGATGACGAAAGTCGCGTGCAAGTTTGTAAGACGTTTTTTCTTGCAACTTTGGACATTTCTGAGAAGCGAATTCGAACTGCTCTTAGCAAAAGCGAGGTGGGATCAGTGGATGATTATACCAGAGGCACCTCAAAAAATTGCGAACACAACAAGCTAAAGGAAGGGAAAGAGGAGAGTGTTATTGATCACATACAACAGTTTACTGCGGTGGAGGCTCATTACGTGAGGGCGGTTTCCGATTACTGCTACCTTCCTGCTAACCTTAATATATCAAAAATGTATTCCATGTATGAACAATGGTGTCGCTCCAGCAATCCACCAAAAAAAGCAGAAAGCTATGATTTTTACCGGCGCACATTCAATACTAAATTTAAACTGAAATTTCACACCCCCAAAAAAGATCAATGTGATGCATGTGAATCATTTAAGAACACTCCTGATGAACTTAAAACAGATGATTTACGGAAAAAACGCGAGTTACATCTGACCGAAAAAAAGAAAGCAAGGATCTTTAAAGAAGAAAAAAAAGAGCAAGCGAAACAAGATCCAACACGAGCTGCTGTAGCGTTTGATTATCAAAAAACTCTTGTCTTCTTGCGGAGAAGTGTCCTCTTTCTATTATTCGCTCAGATTGAAGACTTTCAACTTCACTTTAACAGAACTGGATAATTGCTCGCACATCTGTTACGTGTACACTGAAGAGGATGCTAAAAAGGGTTCATGCGAAGTTTCATCTTTTATTTCGCATTACTTGAGAGAATTGAGGAAACGAGATATTACGTCAGTCCAATTCTTTTCTGATCGATGCTTAGGTCAAAATTGCAATCGGCAAGTGTTCATAGCATTGTCTTATGCTCTTCAAAAACTCCAGTTTAAAGAAATTGGATTAAACTTTTTGGTCACCGGTCACAGTCAAAACGAAAATGATTCAGCTCATGCTAAGGTTGAAGTAGCAGCAAAAAACTGCATAGTTTACAGTCCTCTTGAATGGCAAACCATCATTAGAAATTCTCTCAGCAAAGCTAGTAAAGGAGATTCAGTTGACAACACTTTTATCGTGAATTTTAAAAGCAAGGAGCATTTTCCTCAGTACAGTGACTTGTTTTCTGGAAAAACTTTATTTGTAAACATTGCCGGAGAGAAAGAAGAGATTAAATGGTCTAAATTAATGCAACTTAGATTCCTCGGCAGTGAAACGCTAATGCTTTATTTTAAGAACAATTACTCAGATCCTGAATTCAATCAAGTGCAGTTTATGTATAACAAAGGAAGAAGAAGTCAGAGGTATTTAACCTTACTTCCATTTGAAAGACTGCCAAAGTTATACAATGATAAGGTTGGAATAACTGATAAAAAGAAGAAAGATCTTCAAAAACTGTGCAGCAAACTGCTCATTCCTGTAATGCATCACAATTATTACAACAATTTAGTTGTAAGAAAGGACAGTGAAAACGATAAATAGACATTTTTTAATGAAGCGAATGATCATTAGCAAAAGAGCCAATGGTTGCCTTGACACTAACTGCTTGAATTGCTGCTTGTCACAGTTGCATTACACAATTCAATATTATGCTGCTCTGCTCTGCTCTGCATCAAATTGCGCTGTAAAGGATGACAAATGCGAGCTAGATTTATATTGAGATAGCAGCATACATAAAAAAAATATTTGTTTCATTTGCTTTAATTATGATGGGTCTATTTAAAGGATAATCCAAATTAGAAATTCCGTGGTAGATAAAACACTTAAAATGATTATGATTTGAAATGCTGGTTTTAAGGTAATCAACAGTTTTTGGGTTTGAATCCGCTACAAATTTTTTGGTGTATCTATTGCTTAAGAGCTTTGATTTTCTTTTCTGCTAAGTTTGTGTAGTAGCATTTTTTAGATTTGTGTAGTAACATTTTACAGTGATTCGTTTCTTATTGTTTTTGGTATCATGCTACCACTACTCTATTGCAAAAATGGTGCGTTTATTGCAAAAACAGTACCATGTGAATTTTCATATCTTAAAGTAAAGTTGAAAAAACTCTTGTTTTTTGCACAAGTTCAGATTCAAATACAAAGTGATAGCTTCCAGTGTTTATACAAACACAGTGATCAAAAACAAATGATAGCTTCCACAGTAATAGTATTCGAACCCATTACCACTTAATAGAGCTAAAAGTAAAACGTTTGAATGGTATTAATTAAACTAGTACGATAAATTTACTTTTTTAATTCAGCAGCAAAAACAAAACGCAAACTAACCAAGGCTGCAAAATCTGCTTGCACAAAAATATTGTTGTCTTGACACTATATATTTCTGTGTAAGCAGATTTTGCAGGCCATTTGTAGCACTGTACTGAGTTGGCCGGCTTGAAACCAAGGTCTGCAGCGCCAGAGATGGCAATGTCAACTGCTACAAAGTCTATCCATAAGCAGTATAAAAATTTTGGGAAAAGTAATAAAATTGCTGATTGTTTACCGGTTGTAACTGCACATTAATTCGTCAGTCTGTAAACTTTCTGAAAACAATAAAGCCATAAGTGATAAAAGTTGCAATAAATTTTATTTCGCTGGGTTTTATCACCACTGCTATGTAGATATCGTAAGTATATCTGATTCTACACATTTTGATGTCCGTGAAAGCTTGATAAAATTATAACTGTTAGTTTAGCATCCAAAATATTTTCAAAAATTTTTGTTTTGCCTTTTTTCTCGAAAGTGCAAAAATGCACTTACGACCTTATTGTTTTCAACCCGCGATATGTTTCAAAAGATGTTTTAAATTACTATTTAGTCCACTCCAGTGCATAAAACAGTCTCAAAAGTGCTAAAAACATAGTGTTTTTCCCATTCTGCATTTTGGTCGACATGCCAATGGGGGGGCTATAGACCCCCGCCCCTGGCTACGCTACTGGTTATGAGCCATGTTATTGCATTATGTTCACAAAAAGGTTAGATGAGGGACTGAGGTTGCAACTTTTAGGACAAAAAGCTTGAGTTTCTTCTGGATAATACATTTACATTGGTTGGATATTAATATTGTACTGTTTGAACGCAAAAGTGCTAAAATAAACTTAAGCTGAAAAAAGGCTTTGTTGTCATTATTTTTATCATTGGTGGCAATTCAATTTGCCCCCCCCCCCCCCCCTTGGCTACGCCTGTGCTAGGCGTTGATGTGGTAAGACAGACGCAAAGTGCCTGGTTCATGCGAATGATCGATCGAGTGACCACAGCAAAAGTTCATGACCTATGAAAAATGTTGATGCGGATGAGTATGACTTCGACTATTTTATTCACACTCTTTAAACGATTAAGAACGGACACGATCCTTCTCTGAATAGGCTATCAAACACCTGTAGAATCAGCTCCGATTTTCAAGATATCGCTTTCACTCGAATGACATAAACATGAATACAGATTAGTTCACTTCAAACCACCGTTAATTACTTTGCAAGCACATTATTAGCACTTCAACCGACCTTTTTCAAACTGCGCACCAATTGCCAGTGCCAGAGAAAAGCAGGAGTGAGGCCTGCAGCCAAGCGTGACCAAGCAGAGAATAAACTGAGCGCATTCGCGCAGTTTCAGATCATCTAGTTTTATGTCATTGGTACAACGCTTACATTTCAGAGTGACAATCAATCAGCATTTACTTTTGTTTAGAAAGATATTCTGCAAAATAAATAAGCATACGAAGTCAAGCAGCAAAATGAGGCAAAAAAATTAATTACAGAATAATCATTTCTGATGAGAGGTTGCGAAAAGACCATTGGCCATTTCCTGGGAAAGTTCGAGGCTCTTTACAGGAAAGGTGAGTTGCCTCTAGAAGCAAAATAGTGTTTTTCCTCTGTTTGCGTTAGGGTTTGGGCTGGGGTTGGGATTAGGGTTAGAGTTGGGTTAGGGTTAGAGTTTGGGTTAGGATTAGGCTCAGGGCTAGTTTGGCACTTGCGGCAAAATAGCCATTAGGACTATTTTGCCTCCAAATGGCAAAATAACATGGGGCTATTTTGCCTCTAGAGGCAAAATAGCCACTGCCATAAAATATTGATAGCATACAAACAACATCCACTCAGTATATACTAATGAAAAATAGTGCAGCAAATTTAGAAGCACGTAGGCAAAAATTTAATCACACAGCTATGACAATAATCTGTCCGAAGACAGAAAGAGTTCGCCGAGGACAACTGTGTCTGTGTATAACCAATATAACAAATTATTCAGCCAGGAAAACCATCTAATCATGATAAATCTGAATGCTTTCTTAAGTAAGAAGAAACTATAGTTACTCATATTCCAATATGAAATTTTTTACTCTTTTTAAAAAGATTAAATAACTTTTTCTATGCAACCCTTTAGTTTCTGATGGTAATTTATTCCATATTTTATTACTATTATATTGAATCGAACATTTTGAAGTTGACTTTTTTATGTTGGAATGCAGCAGCGCAGTTGTCATCACAAGCAAACCTGGTAGGATAATTATGGGTTTCTGATGGAGATACAAAGTAGTTTTTAAAACAGTTTGGGAGAGTTATATTTTTATTTTTAAACATCTTCTTCTTCTTCTTTCTTCATTGCCCGCTTTTCCGTGAGGGTTGCGGGGGCAGTAGCTCAAGATTGAGCCGCCACACCTCGCGGTCTTCCATCACCTCCATCATTTCGCTTGGGCGAAGTCCCAAGCGATTCCATCCAAGATCCTCAATGTAATCGGTCCATCTAGTTCTAGGTCGTCCGACTGGTCTTCTCCCATTTGCTTTGGCATGTAAAGCTTGTTTGGGGAGTCTTTCCTGAGGCATTCTGCTTACATGGCCAAACCATCTAAGCTGAGATCTTTCAATTCGGAGAAGTAACGGCTCGATGTTAAGAGATTTTCGAATTTCAGAGCTACGCTCCTTGTTAAACAGTGTAACTCCTTCGATTCTTCGTAAAAACCTGATTTCGGACGCTTGCACTTGTGATCGCATTCTTTCGGTCATTACCCAAGATTCATGACCATAAGTGAGAATGGGGACAAAAACTGCTTTGAAAATTGAGAGCTTTGCCTTTTTCGACAATTCTCGTTTCATGACAACCGAGTAGTGCAAAGCTCGCATTACTGCACTAGCCTTGACTATTCGGGTATCCAGTTCTTCGTCTTGCCTTCCGTCACTCGTAAATGCAACCCCAAGATACTTGAACTTCTCTACCTGCTTCAGTGTCGCTCCATTCACTTGTAATACGCACTGATCAGGGTTTCTTGAAAGATGAAGTACCTCAGTTTTGGCCGTGCTTATTTTCATTCCGGCGGTGTTGCATGCATCTGCAAAGCTATTTAATGCGCGCTGGAGGCCAGATTCTGTGGAAGAAAGCAGAACCAAATCATCAGCGAATAGCAGACGACTAATTTTGCAATTTCCAATCGTGGCACACTCATCAGCTTGGCTGTATTTGTCGATCCAATTCATGTAAACAATGAAAAGGAGAGGTGACAAATGCACCCTTGCCGGAGTCCAATGCCCACATGGAACGGCTTTGATTGCTCGCCATTTACCCGAACACAAACCTCCGGTCTGCAGTAGAATGACTTAATAGCGCGTAACAATTGACCATCAACGCCATACTCCTGCAAAACCTTCCAAAGTTTATCCCGAGGAACTCGGTCATATGCTTTTTCAAGATCGACAAAGCATGCAAAGAGATCTTTGCCATACTCCCAAGATTTCTCGAAGATTTGCTTCAGAGTGAAGATTTGGTCCGTGGTGCTGCGATCCGGACGAAAACCGCACTGACCATCTTCCAGTTTTGATTCCACTATTTCTCGGCATTTCCTTTCAAGGCATTTCGCATATACTTTCCCTGGTAAACTAAGGAGTGATATCCCTCTGTAGTTTGTACATTGCTTGCGATCTCCTTTCTTGAATATCGGAATAATCACACCTGTTTGCCAATCTCTGGGAGTTTTGCCAAGCTTCCACGCAACTTGACACACTCGCGTTAACCAGAGAATTCCTTCTCCAGTCAACGCTTTCAACATCTCGGGTCTGATTTCATCTTCACCAGCAGCTTTTGCAGATTTTATCCCTTTAATTGCAGTTGCCACTTCTGCTGCAGTGAAAACTTCGTCCTCCCCTAAATGTGTCACTTCGTGTGTGTCACGAGTCGATGCCTTTACAGGATTCAAAAGATCTTCAAAGTATTCTCTCCATCGTGAAAGGATTTCATTCTCATCCGTTAGAATGTTACCGTCAGAATCCTTGATGGAGTACGTGATACTCGATCTTTTGCCACGTAAACGGCGGATGGTCTGCCAAAATACTATGTTTGCCGAAAAATAGTTGGAATCCAACCGACGACCAAACTCTTCCCATGACTTCTCCTTGGATTTCTTTACTGCCGAAGTTGCCACTTTTCGCGCCTCAGTGTACCGGGATTGCAAATCAGATGAAGATCTGTCCTGTAGCCAGGCCTTGAACGCATCGTTCTTTGCTCGAATAGCTTCTTTAACCTCTTGGTTCCACCAAGGTGTTCTTTTCTCACTATCGCCCGCCACTCTAAGCCGTTTTCGCCCACAACTTTCAGCAGCTGGTGAAATGATTGCTGATCTGAACAGCAGCCATTCCCTCTCGATGTCCTCGGATACATCAGGAAGTTGTCTGAACTTAGATGATATACTGGATGCAAACTGTTTTCTTACTTCTTTGTCCTCCAAAGCCTCCCATTTGATCCGGTAAGTCACAGACGACCTGTTGGATCTCTTGTTTGGCCAAGGTTTTGAAAGTCGTAAGGAACATACTACCAGATGGTGATCAGTTGACAATTCAGCACCTCGCTTCACTCGAACGTCCAGCACATGTTATGTCTACAATGTCATACTAAAGCTGCAGCACCTACTGTGGCACACTATGCTTACTAATACTATGCCTATTTTCCATAACAAGCTTCCTGTATGTCATAATCTGCCTACTAAGTTGTAATGCTATCCCTACTATAATATACTACGCTGCAGTGCCTACTGTGGGATACTGGGCTATAATAAGCCAACTATGCCTATTGCCTACTGTGCCATAGTAAGCTACAGTGCCTACTGTGACATGCTATGCTTACTAGGGTGCCATAACAAGTCTACTTCATGTTACACTATGCCTGCAATGCCATACTAAGCCTACTATGACATAGTACTCCCACTAACCTATGGTGCCAAAAGCCCACTACAGTATATTGTTGTTGTTGCGCATATTTATCCTCCAGTCACCAGACAGCATCAGACGCTAACTTATTGGACGATCCGCACATTTTTTTATTGCAGTGACTACTTCGTGATTGGAGAAATCCGCACCTGCTTAAGGAGTTTCCGATGATCCAACGTTCTTGTAGATTTCTTCAAATTCTTGCCCACCGAATTTGCTGCTTGTTCAAAGCCACCAACCAGAGATAATTATCGTAAAACGTCTTATCCAAGGACGCAACGGCGTGACCAGGGTGCGGGTTGAACCCAGATCATTCAATCAAGATCGTCGTAAACAATTCGCCTTTACCCATTTGGCCAAGCTACCAACTACACTACACTCGAATGCTATAGGCCTGTTATGTCTACAATGTCATACTACGCCTACTATAACATACTAAGCTGTAGCGCCTACTGTGGGATACTATGCCTACTGTGCCATAATAAGCCAACTATATGTCATATTCTGATGTTGTACTATGCCTACTAAGCTATAGTGCCCACTGTGGCACACTATGCCTACTGTGCCATAATCAGCATACTATGTCTATTGTGCCATAATTAGCCTACAATATAGCATAACTATACCCATTGTACCATAATAAGCCTACGATATCTACAATGTCATACTAGCCTGTAACGCCTACTATGGTTTTTAATACTCTGCATACTGTTCCATAACAAGCCTCCTATATGCCACACTCTGCCTACTAAGGTGTCCTGCTATCCAAACTATCAGAGGTGGAGTCGAGGACACAAGGCTCGAGGCCAAGGCCAAGGCCAAGGACACAAAAAAAATCCGAGGCCAAGGCCAAGGACAGCCCTTCCGAGGACAGAACCTCTCGAGGCCAAGGACAGGAATGCTCGAGGCCAAGGCCAAGGACCAAGGACACAGGCGCAAGTGTTCTCCAAAAAAAAAGTCTTCAAAAATTTTTTTCAGGCGATCTCCAATTCGTTGGCGTACCCAGAATTTATTGGGATAAGCCTAAACCACAAATCGAATGAAATGACGTCATCAAAATTTTTCCAAAGAGGAAGTTTTTGTGGGATAAACATATCGTAGGATGGAAGATCTGATATCGCTGCCCGTTAGCACGTAACCAGGATTTTGCAAAGGGATAGGGCTTAAGCTAATAGTTCAAAAACGCAAATATTTAACTTTGGAAACGTGTTGAGAAAGCTAGTGTAACTCAAAGGTATCACAAACGGGGGGTCTCCATTGGACGATTTTTTGTAATTTTTTGGAAAAAAAAGCTATTTTAATGCCATTGAATCACATTTCGCAAATGTTCAGAGCCATTTAAAAGCACTAGATTTTTGACATTTGAAAGCCAATTGAAAAAATCAAATTGTTTAATACTCCTTTTACTTGCAATTTAAGTTTAAAACATGTTTAACATCTTGTATTTTGGAGTTAAATTTAATTGTTAGTGATCTGGTCCAGCTAGGGTGCGTTGTCTTAATTATAATGTGCATTGTCTCTTGCAACATTTTAGCAGTAAATAATAATCCACTCGAGGATTTTCCTTAGAGATTTTTGTTTTGTCATGACAATAACCAGTTATAGGAGTATATGTTCGGCCAGAAGGCCCAGGCTCCCTCAATTGAAGTTCAATAATTCGTTCAATCAGCATTTTCCATGGCTAATTTTTTTTTAAAGTATTTTGTGCGTAAAAACCGGCGAGGTTGGAGGTGAATTACTGAATTGTTATTGAAAAATGGTAAAATAGATAGTTAACTTCAACTAGCCATGTTATTGTCGGGCTGGATTTACATCGCGCTAGGCCCCTGGCGCTTTGGAGATTTTCTTAACATCTTTCTGCCAAATATAGGTGAAGACCAAAAAAAGTCTTACGATTTTAGCTCGGGGCCACTAACTGATACTCAGGCTCGTAGCCAGAAATTCGCACTGTGGGGGCGGTTTGGGGGTCTGGGGGCGGGGCCCCCAGTCACCAGAGGCCAATGGGGGTGAGGGGGCGAAGCCCCCAGCGCTCAAAAATTTTGCATTTTTTTGCAAAATGAACTTAATTTTAAAGCTATTTAAATAGAAAATAATGCTTTTAGAACGTGGCATAGAAATTGGCAACCCAACATGATTCAACTGTAGTTGCATTAATGGGCTATATGGGAAGTGGCTGATGATAACATTGCAGTTCTCTTGTTTACCTGCTGGTAAATCAAAAAATCCTTTTATTCAATAAAACTCACACGTAGTAATCTATTTCGCCTATATTTTACAAAAATAATTGGGGGAAGGGTTAATGGAAAGATATTTGAGAGAAGTGACTGGTAATTACCTAACACTGAATAGCCCCCCCTCCCCCATATTCCTGAGTTGATGATATATTTGTTGATAAAACCCATGTTTGGCGTTTTTAAATTAGCGATCAAATTTGATTGTTTATTTTCGGGCATTTTTTCAAAGTTTTCATTGATTTGTAACTTTAATTTTTGACAATTAGCCCCCGTTGAATATATGTTTCAAATGATGCATTAAATCACTTTTAGTCAATTCCAGCACAAAAAACAGTCTCAAAAGAGCTAAAAACGTGGTATTTTCCTTATTCTGCATTTTGGTTGACAGGCCAATGGGGGGCTATAGTCCCCGCTTCCCCCATGGCAACGCTACTGCTGGTACTGCGTCATATTATGGTAAATCCAGCCCTGATTAATGCATTACGTTCACAAAAAGGCTAGATGCGGGCCTGAGATAGCAACTTTCAGGACAAAAACTCTCCGTTTTCTTCGGGTTATACGTTTAAATTGGCTGGGAAAAATTGAATTGAGGGGGACCCGGAGCTCCTGGTCTTCAATATTGTTGTTAGTTATACTGTTGTAAGCGAAAAATGCTAAAAAGAAACTGAAACTGAAAAAAAATTAGGCTTTTTTGTCACATTTTGTCATTGGTGAAATTTCAATTGGGAAGGGGGCGGACCCCCTGCCCCCCTCCCCTTGGCTACGCTTATGTTCCAAGTGAGGAAAACAAAAAAGGTGTTCGCAAATTTTCTGCGAGGTTTCTTGCGTTTTCCAACAAAATTTCAACTGTTCAAAAAATAGTGCTGTCCTCGAGCCGAGGACAGGCCAATTTTCGAGGACTTGAGGCTTCGAGGCCAAGGCCAAGGCCAAGGACTTGACCTTCGAGGCCAAGGCCAAGGACTTCAAAATGTGTCCTCGAGGACGTCCTCGAGGCCAAGGACGTCCTCGAGGACTCCACCTCTGCAAACTATGATATGCTAACCTCCAGTGCCTACTGTGCCATATTAAGCCAACTATGCCACAGAGCCTACTGTGACATGCTATGCCTACTAGGGTGCCATAATAAGCCTATTTCATGTCATACTATGCCTAAAATGCCATACTAAGCCTCCTATGACATACTACGCCTACTGTGGTATACTATGCCTAATGTGCCATAAGGCTACTACTGTATATGCCACACTATACTCGCATGCTATACTATGTCTACAATGCCATACTACGTTTGCTATGATATACTAACCTCCAGTGCCTACTGTGCCATATAAAGCCAATTATGCCACAGTGCCTACTGTGACATACTATGCCGACTAGAATGCCATAACAAGCCTACAATATGTCATACTATGCCTAAAATGCCATGCTAAGCCTCCTATGACATACTACGCCTACTGTAGTATACTATGCCTAATGTGCCATAAGGCTACTACTGTATATGCCACACTATACTCGCATGCTATACTATGTCAACAATGCCATACTACGTTTGCTATGATATACTAACCTCCAGTGCCATATAAAGCCAATTATGCCACAGTGCCTACTGTGACATACCATGCCTACTAGAGTGCCATAATAAGCCTACAATATGTCATACTATGCCTAAAATGCCATGCTAAGCCTCCTATGACATACTACGCCTACTGTAGTATACTATGCCTAATGTGCCATAAGGCTACTACTGTATATGCCACACTATACTCGCATGCTATACTATGTCAACAATGCCATACTACGTTTGCTATGATATACTAACCTCCAGTGCCATATAAAGCCAATTATGCCACAGTGCCTACTGTGACATACCATGCCTACTAGAGTGCCATAATAAGCCTACAATATGTCATACTATGCCTAAAATGCCATGCTAAGCCTCCTATGACATACTACGCCTACTGTGGTATACTATGCCTAATGTGCCATAAGGCTACTACTGTACATGCCATACTATACTCGCATGAAACCAACCATAATCTATAGTTCTATACTATGCCTACAAAGCTATAGTGCGCACTGAGGTATACTATGCTTGCTGTGCCATAATCAACATACTATGTCTATTGTGCCAGAATTAGCCTAAAATATAGCATAACTATACCCATTGTACCATAATAAGCCTACGATATCTACAATGTCATACTAGCCTGTAACGCCTACTATGGTTTTAAATAATATGCGTACTGTTCCATAACAAGCCTCCTATATGCCATACTCTGCCTCCTAAGGTGTCCTGCTATATCAACTATGATATACTAACCTCTAGTGCCATATAAAGCCAACTATGCCACAGAGCCTGCTGTGACATGCTATGCCTACTAGGGTCCCATAATAAGCCTATTTCATGTCATACTATGCCTAAAATGCCATACTAAGCCTCCTATGACATACTACGCCTACTGTGGTATACTATGCCTAATGTGCCATAAGGCTACTACTGTACATTCCATACTATACCGCATGCTATACTGTGTGTACAATGCCATACTACGTCTACTATGACATACTAAGGTGCAGTGCCTACTGTACCATAACAAGCCAACCATATGCCATACTATGCCTTCAAAGCTACAGTGCTCACTGTGGCATACTATGCTTACTGTGCCATAATCAGCATACTATGTCTATTGTGCCAAAATTAGCCTACAATATGGCATAATACACCTATTGTGCCATAATAAGCCTACTATATATCATTCTATGCCTACAATATCGTACTAGCCTGTAGCGCATACGTGGCGTATTATTCTAACTAATACTATGCCCACTGTTCCATAACAAGTCTATTATATTCCATACTCTGCCAAACTAGGGTGTCATGTTATATTATATTATATTATAAGTTATATTATATTATATTATATATACATATATATATATATATACGCGGATGCAGGTTTTGGGCGACACGAGTTTTCATATGCTAATATACTGGTTTAGGCGACACCATTTTCCACAGGTCGTATGGGCTCCAAAAATTAATATATGCTTAGTTATGTCATTATTAGACCCCAAATGTTTAAAATATTTGAAAAAAGTTCTAAACAAAAGATATACAACTTTTAAAGTCGCCTTAAACTTTAGGTAATTTTTTCGTTTTTTTACGCTGTAAAATACTGGTTTAGGCGACTTTAGACATAATCCCAACAACCACATTAAGGCGACAGTATATCCAAAACTAATTTTATCGCTTAAACTTAATTCAAAACAAATAAAAGCTAAAAGCTCAGTGCCTTGAAGGATTAAGACAACCTCGTTTCCATTAGGTTAATGGCAATGCTCCATACTGCGATTTTTGTTATTCACCTCAGGACCAGAATAATTGAAACGACCTACGCTCTCGTAGAGTGTTTCTTTGTTTTTACTCGGCCATGTTCAAACTAACAAGTGCGAAGTTTCAGACTTTTGCTTATAACTCGAGAACGGTTAGATCTAGCTACATGAAATTTTGACAGCAGTTTGAAATTAATGAGTTCCGGGGCCCCGAAAATCAAGTTTTTTACGGCTCAAGCTAGGGTGCTAGTTTTTTTGATATCAGTAGATATTTGACAAACGTTTTGACAAAGTTTGGGGGTACCACCTCCCCTGAGACCCCCCGAAAATTACTTTTTTGAACAGCTTAAGCTAGAATGCCAGTTTTTTGATATCAGTAGATATTTTACAGATAAATTCTTTGATATACTGTAGTTGGGGGTACCACCCTCTTGGGGACCCCAAAATCAATTTTTTGACGGATAAACCTAGGGTGCTAGTTTTTTTTTTATATCAGTAGATATTTGACTGAAAAATATTTCGACATAATTTGGGAGCACCACCACCCCCCAAAACCAATTTTTTGAACGGATTAACCTAGGGGGCCAATTTTTTGTAAGCGGTAGATATAACAAATACTTTGACATGGTTTGGAGGTATTACCCCCCCCCCCCCCCCCGGTTACCCCAAAATCAATTTTTTTTACTGCTTAACCTAGGGTGCCTGTTTGTTTTAGATCAGTAGATATTTAGCATATATTTATTTTGACAGTTTGGGGGTGCCACTCTCCGAGGACCTCCAAGAATCACATTTTTGAACGGCTGAACGTAGGGTACCATAGTCTTTTTGGATATCAGTATATGTTTAAGGAACAAATATTTTGACATAGTTTGGGGTTACCATTTCGCCGTAACAACCTCCTAAATGGACCCTGCAAAGTCAATTAGTTTAACGACTTAAGCTAAGGCGCTAGTTTTTTGAAATCTGTAGACATTTGCGTCGGTCGTTGAAAGAGGTTGATTCTCAGCAAGCTAGTTATTTTAAACTGTTATTTCATCTCGCATAAGTAAAATTAAAAAAAGTGTTCGTTATACCGAAGTGGCAACGTTTCCAGGACATGAATCATTACATACGAAAACCAAGGGTGTTATTATTCAAATATTGCAGGTATTGGATTTATAAGTAGGGTTGCCAAAATTTTCAGACAGAGAACCGGGACAGTCGTAGTTTTGCGTGATTTTCATGGTGATCTCCAAATAAAAAGGTCTTCATTCCAGCTACTCTCATGTTTTTGCGAATTTTCAAGTGGTCTCCACAAACAAACAAAAAAAACAAGACATTTCCACCAACCAGCCGGGACATGACCATAAATCCAGGACTGTCCCGGCTAAACCAGGACGTATGGTAAGTCTATTTATAACATTTAGTTCAAAATAAAGTCGTTTCCACCAGCATTGTTCAAAGCAGGGGTGATGAAACCGGGGGGGATATATTTCCCCCAATAATTTGACTGTATCCCCCCAATAATTTGAGTGTGGTCTTTCTCTGCATCCCCTCCAAAAATTTAACTGCGGTGTGCATCTGAGCGCAGGTCTCCATTTGAATTCGGGGAAAAAAGTGTTCCATTTTTGGTGAAGACCTTTTTTTGGTCTTCACTTGATTTGCTCACCTGAAAAAAATCGTGGTCGAGGTTCATCCCTCCCAATGTTGAAAATAGGGCAAAATTGGAGTAAAATTGCAGATTATCCCCCACAATGCTCAACAAAGATCGGCACCCCTGGTTCAAAGTCATTTCGTATAAAGACAAATAGTCCAGACCTGTATAAAAGAGTTGTATCGGGAGCATTTGCCCAAAACCCACCGTCAAAAATCCTTCATCCCTGATCGTAGAAACAGTAAAATAATCATTGGAAAGCACTTTTTGACGGTAACTTTCCTTTAATTTCCAAAAAAAAATTGCGCAGACGTTGCCTCCTTTCACTTACATACTGTTCATTTGGAATAGAAATGAATTTGACAACTTAATTCACTAACACCATCAGCTTTGCATTGAGGTGTTAGGATAACTTGATGGATGCCATTTTCTAAAGCGAAAAAGATGTTACGATAAAACATTTGAGCGAAAACATCCGAGCAAGGTAAATTGCATCGTATTACCACAAAGTAAAACAACAATTCAAAGAGAATTAAATTGTGTTTTATTTTAGTAAAATTACAACAATTTACAAAATCACCAACAACAATAAAAATCGCACATTCATTTAAGATTGTAAGACTAATCGAGTATCATCCCAGCAAAAAGCTTAAGACTAAAAAGCTATCGTGCTGTTGTAACAAGTTGATACGTACGACAGCTTGCGCCAACACTGCTTATTGTTGCAAATAAATGTTGCTGCTGCGAACACCAAAAATCAGTTTCCAAACAAAGGTGTCTAGAGAAAATAGACGTAGTGATAGCAATACAAACCTTAAAAAGACTTGCCGCTCGAAACCAGTTTTATTGAAATAACAACTACTTGAGGTAATAAAGAGGTCCCCAAAGCTTTTTGCACAATTTCTATTATTGTCGAAAATACGATTTAAACAGTTTGACTCCAAAACAATGGCAACCCAGCAATTTGCAATTTTGTGACATCTAAAACGGCATAATTTTGCAAAAATTCTCGCTAAAAAACGCGATTGCCTACTGGTAGCAGTGAGTAGCCTCTGACCAAATCCGAAACTTTGACTACTGCTACTGAAACCCGTAGACCTAGTCTACCAGAACTGATCTAAATTCTGCGTTTGTGACGCAACAAAAACACAAAATGCAGAGTTACCAATGGAACAGAGTCGAACGGATTAAAACGTGATTTTGTTAATAACAGGAGATCTGGAAAAGTTTTGGGCACCAGCTCTTTATTACCTCAAGTAGTTCTTATTTCTTCAATAAAACCAATTTTGAGCATTATCTCTTTGAAACAAAGGTTCTCAACCTGTGGTACACGTATCACTAGTGGAACGCCAAGATGTGCCAGGTGGTACGCGACTATTTTCTAGATGTTGCCTTTTCTAACAAAAACTCTAGATGGGGCAATTGAAAAAATTCTGGGCTCTCAAAAGCGTTGATACCTAATTGCGGAAAGACCTTTTTCTGGTCATCAATCAAATTCAGGAACCGAATCTAAAATGCAGCCGCTACGGTTGCTTTTGGTGTCACTGATTGGTTCAAATTCGTTGTTGTGCAAGAAGTGGAATGCGTCGACAAAACGAAGTATCTAAAAAAAAACGAAGTCGTGAAAAGCTTGGGAACTACTGCTTCAAAACATAAAAATTTTAAACACTTTGCAACCAGCGAACACGGTACGCTGCTTTACATAAAAAACTGGTTTGGTCGACAGTACTGTATGTTTGAAATTATGGCACGATTACATTTAAATACGATGGGCTTCGGCGACAAAATCAGTTGTTGAAAAGTAAGGCACGATTATAGCAATAATTGACTGGTTTAAGCGACCCTACTAATCGCTCAAAATTATAGCACAATTGCATTGAGAATTGACTGATTTTGGGCGACAATATTGTTTAAAACAACGACACGATTACATTCACAACTGACTGGTTTAAGAGACAACATTAACTGTTTGAAATTGTGGCTCGAATATGATCATAATTGACTGATTTGAGCAACAATAATAAATCTTTAAAATTGTAGCTGGATAATATTCATAATTGACTGGTTTAGGTGTCAGTAACAATTCTTAAAAATTGTGGCTTGATTAAATTCATAATTGACTGATTTAGGCGACCGTTATATTTGTTTGAAATTCTGGCTCGATTATATTCATAATTGACTGGTTTGGGCGACAGCAATAAATGTTTGAATATCTGGCTCGATTATATTCATAATTGACTGGTTTGGGCGACTGTATTGATTGCTTGAAATTGTGGCTGGACTATATTCATAATTGACTAACTTAGGCGACACTGATAAACTGATTGAGATTGTGGCTCAATTACATTCATAATTGACTGGTTTGGGCGACAGCAACAATTGTTCGAATTTGTGGCTGGACTATATTCATAATTGACAGATTTGGGCGACAATACTAAAGGTTTAAAATTTTGGTTCGATTATATTCATCTTTGCCTGGTTTGGGTGACAGAACTGAATGTTTGTGATTGTGGCTCCATTATATTCATAATTGACTGGTTTAGGCGACAGTAATAATTGTTTGAAATTGTGGCTTGATTATGTTCATAATTGACTGGTTTGGGTGACTGTAATATTTGTTTGAAATTGTGGCTCGATTATATTCATAATTGACTGGTTTGGGCGACATTATTAACTGTTTGAAATTGTGGCTGGATTATATTCATAATTGACTGATTTGGGCGACAGTAACAATTGTTTGAAACTGTGGCTCGTTTGTATTCATAATTGAATGTTTTAGGCGACAGTAATATTTGTTTAAAATTGTGACTCAATTATATTCATAATTGATTGGTTTGGGCGACAGCAATAAATGTTTGAATATCTGGCTCGATTATAATCATAACTGACTGGTTTGGGTGACTGTATTGATTGCTTGAAATTGCGGCTGGACTATATTCATAATAGACTAACTTAGGCGACACTGATAAATTGATTGAAACTGTGGCTCAATTACATTCATAATTGACTGGTTTGGGCGACAGTTATAATTGTTCGAATTTGTGGCTGGACTATATTCATAATTGACAGATTTGGGCGACAATACTAAAGGTTTAAAATTTTGGTTCGATTATATTCATCTTTGCCTGGTTTGGGTGACAGAACTGAATGTTTGTGATTGTGGCTCCATTATATTCATAATTGACTGGTTTAGGCGACAGTAATAATTGTTTGAAATTGTGGCTTGATTATGTTCATAATTGATTGGTTTGGCTGACTGTAATATTTGTTTGAAATTGTGACTCGATTTTATTCATAACTGACTAGTTTGGGCAAAAGCAAAAATTTTTGGAAATTGTGGCTTGATTAAACTCATAATTGACTGGTTTGGGTGACAATATCAAATGTTTGAAATTGTAGCTCGATAATATTCATAATTGACTGGTTTGGGCGACATTATTAACTGTTTAAAAGTGTGGCTGGACTATATTCATAATTGACTGACTTAGGCGACACTGATAAATTGTTTGAAACTGTGGCTCAATTACATTCATAATTGACTGGTTTAGGCGACTATATTAATATTGTTGGAAAATGTGGCTCGATCACATTCATAATTGACTGGTTTGGGCGACAGTAATAATTGTTGAAAATTGTGGCTCAATTACATTCATAATTGACTGATTAGGGCGACAGTATTGATGGTTTGAAATTATGGCTTGATTATATTCATAATTAATTGGTTTGGGCGACATTATTAATTGTTTAAAAGTGATGCTGGATTATATTCATAATTGACTGATTTGGGCGACAGTGTTGATTGTTTGAAATTGTGACTTGATTATATTTATAATTGACTGGTTTGGGCGACATTATTAATTGTTCGAAACTGTAGCTCGATTATATTCATAATTGACTGATTAGGGCCACAGTATTGATGGTTTAAAATTGTGGCTCAATTGTATTCATAATTGACTGGTTTAGGCGACAGCATTGATTGTTTGAAACTGTAGCTCGATTATATTCATAATTGACTGGTTTGGGCGACATTATTAATTGTTCGAAAGTGTGGCTGGATTATATTCATAATTGACTGATTAGGGCAACAGTAATAATTGTTTGAAACTGTGGCTCGAGTATGTTCATATTTGACTAGTTTGGGCGACAGTGAAAATTGTTTGAAATTGTGGTATGATTAAACTCATAATTGACTTGTTTGGGTGACAACATCAAATGTTTGATATTGTGGCTCTATTATGTTCATAATTAATTGGTTTAGGCGACAGTAATATTTGTTTAAAATTGTGACTCGATTATATTCATAATTGACTGGTTTAGGCGACAGTAACAATTGTTAAAATTTGTGGCTGTATTATATTCATAATTGATGGATTTGGGCGACGGAATTGATTGTTTGAAATTGTGACTCGATTATATTCATAATTGACCCATTTGGGAAGCAATACTAAATGCTTGAAATTGTGGTTCGATTATATTCATAATTGACTGACTGGTTTGGGCGACATTATTAATTGTTAAAATTGGGGCTTAAGTATATCGATAATTGACTGGTTTGGGCGACAGTGACAATTGTTTGAAATTGTGACTCGATTTTGTTCATAATTGACTAGTTTGGGCAACAGTAATAATTGTTGGAAATTGTGGCTTGATCAAACTTATAATTGACTGGTTTGGGTGACAATATCAAATGTTTGAAATTGTGGCTTAATTATGTTCATAATTGACTGGTTTGGGCGACAGTAATATTTGTTTAAAATTGTGACTCGATTATATTCATAATTGACTGGTTTAGGTGTTAGTGACAATTCTTAAAAATTGTGGCTCGATTATATTCATAATTGACTGATTTGGGCGACAGTAACAATTGTTTGAAATTGTGGCTTGATTATATTCATAATTGACTGGTTTGGACGACAGTAATATTTGTTGGAAATTGTGGCTTGATTATATTCATAATTGACTGGTTTGGGCGACAGTTATAATTGTTCGAATTTGTGGCTGGACTATATTCATAATTGACAGATTTGGGCGACAATACTAAAGGTTTAAAATTTTGGTTCGATTATATTCATATTTGCCTGGTTTGGGTGACAGTACTGAATGTTTGTGATTGTGGCTCCATTATATTCATAATTGACTGGTTTAGGCGACAGTAATAATTGTTTGAAATTGTGGCTCGATTATGTTCATAATTGATTGGTTTGGGTGACTGTAATATTTGTTTGAAATTGTGACTCGATTTTATTCATACCTGACTAGTTTGGGCAAAAGCAAAAATTTTTGGAAATTGTGGCTTGATTAAACTCATAGTTGACTGGTTTGGGTGACAATATCAAATGTTTGAAATTGTAGCTCGATAATATTCATAATTGACTGGTTTGGGCGACATTATTAACTGTTTAAAAGTGTGGCTGGACTATATTCATAATTGACTGACTTAGGCGACACTGATAAATTGTTTGAAACTGTGGCTCAATTACATTCATAATTGACTGGTTTAGGCGACAGTAATAATTGTTGGAAAATGTGGCTCGATCACATTCATAATTGACTGGTTTAGGCGACAGTAATAATTGTTGAAAATTGTGGCTCAATTACATTCATAATTGACTGATTAGGGCGACAGTATTGATGGTTTGAAATTATGGCTTGATTATATTTATAATTGACTGGTTTGGGCGACATTATTAATTGTTTAAAATCTATCTATTATTAATTATTTATCATTGATGTAAAAAGAACCTTCAAGAATACTTTGCGCCGGAGTTCGATTTTATTTGTAAGAACTCAGAATTATGGTGTGTATCGAAGATTCCAAGATGGATTAGCTTAGAGTAAACTTTCGAGTCAGAATGTAGTAGAGCCTCAATTTAAAAAACTACTGCGGAAACGGCTTTGTTTGTTGCTGAAAAGTATAATGCAAAAAATTCCCACAAAAATTGCGATATACCCACCTCTACCTCATAACGTTGATTGGCAAATGTATACAAAAAACTAATTTGAAACCCTCAACTATTACAGACCTGCAATGAATAATAAGCAATTTCAGTCTAAAAATCTGCTATAATCGTAATAATTCTGCAAGATTTGCAATGATCTACAAGATTGTGGACAAATTTTCAAATCATATTCATATCGTCGAAGCCATGCTGCAATTGCTCTGTGCTACAGCTACATGGCTACTGTGTTACCTTTATGGTTTTATTGTATTTCAGCAACTTTTTAAGTGGTATGTGTTCTGCTAATTTTAAGCAATATTGTTATTACTCATTCAATTTCTGGCAATTTTAACAAAGCTGTGTATTAGTTTTTCAGTATTTCTGTACTATAACCTGTTACCTAATGTAAAATTTTAACTCTCAGCAAGAGTGGGATTTTACCATTTGTCCATTTATTAGTGCAGCATATCACAAACAGCGTTAATTAAGTGAGAGAAATTAGTTTCGCTGATTACAGATAAATGATTGCGCCTACACGTAGACAAATTTTCCGACAAATTAAGCCAAAATGGCCATATTTTTGGTTTTTCGGCTGTAACTTTTTTTGTGTTGAAAATAGAGAAAACTTTCTTTTTTAGCACAGATAGGAACATGGTGTTTCCACAAATTTTGAGCTATATACCATTGCTCTACGACCAGTGGTTACCGAGATATGCGAATAACCCCCACGCCAACTGCCGCAATTATATTTGGGGGGGTTGCCTGCTAAAAAATGGGAGCAACATCCCAAAAACAAATTTTAAGCAAGTTTTAGACCATTTGTTGAGATTTGAGAACTACACTTTTTTTGATTTCCAAAAGAAATTTTTTTCACTCCATCCTAACGAAAACGATTCATAATTTACTGATTTGGGTGACAG
Organism: Trididemnum nubilum; assembly: GCA_963965965.1. NCBI lineage: Eukaryota > Metazoa > Chordata > Ascidiacea > Aplousobranchia > Didemnidae > Trididemnum > Trididemnum nubilum. The sequence continues at coordinate 14,431,002 of OZ014481.1, forward strand.
TATTCATTGTTTGAAATTATGGCACGCTCATTTTCATAATTGACTGGTTTGGGCGACAGTATTAATTGTTTGAATAATAGTTGCATGTCAGTCAAGGTGTCATACCCGCAAAAAGGTTGCAGCCAATCGTATGGCTGCTTTTTCTGGAAATTTCACTCGGTTGTTCAAGAAATTTTCATGCATGTTGGGAGGTAGCTACTGCTAGAATTTTAGTTCTTTTATTTACAAACTCGTCAATCATAAAATCCTATAGCGGCAGTTCAATAAAACTCACAAGGAGTAATCTACTTTGTCAGTAATTTGTAAAGAATGATATAATTAATGGGGCTTCTGGAAGGAAGTTTAAAGAAGCGATTGGTAATTGACTGGTACTGAATGACCCCCTCTCCCTTATTCCTGAGCTGGTACATTTGTCGATGACAATTATATGTGAAATATGTTTGAGTATGTGATTAAACTTGAATAGCATTTTTTGGCGGTTTTTTAAAGTTTTTTTTGTTTTATGAATTTTATTTTTGAGAAATTACTCCTCCCGTTCCGCTACGCTACTGGGTCAAAGTATGATAAAAAGGGGATTGGTCATTTTCGGTCCACTCTAGCGTGGGGCGTGGTGTTTGCTAGCTAATGCCTTACTATAACGTGTTTCACGATTTGACTTTTTATGATGGATTTAAACGCGTAAGAAACCAGAACACAAAATTTAAAATATCAAAAACAAACCTCAGATGATTGATACAACGGCGATTCCGAAATAGCATCGAACGCAGGGTAAACTCCAGCAGTTCTTAAATCTTAAAACAAAAACGATTGATCAAATTCAAATAGGTTTCGACAAGAAATACATTGAAAATTTAAGAAAACGTAAACGTCTTTTTAAAACTGATGAAAAATAGCCCAAAACGGCCATTTTTTAAAACTTATAAGCAAATGTCAAAATAACACAATTAAATTATTATTAACTTATGAAAGTCCACGAAAGAAAAAAACTAAGCTTATAAATTTTGTGCATCTAGAAAAAACGAAACAATTACAGACTGCTTTGCCTTTATCATTGATGTACAAAGAACCTTAAAGATTATGTCGCACCGGAGTTCGATATTATTTGTAAGAACTCAGAATTATGCTGTATATCGAAGATTCCAAGATCAATTGGTTTAGACTTTTGAGTCAGGAAGTAGTAGAATCTCGATTTAACGAATTAATGCGGAAACGGCTTTGTCTGCTGCTGAAAAGTATAGGGTGAATAGGAGAGGGGCAAAAGAAACGAGAAACGCAATTAAATTAATCGCTTATTTTTGGCCATTTTCAAAGTTTTTACTGTTTTGTAAGTTTTATTGTTTGGAAAATTAGCCAACCTTGCAACATTTCTTCAAAAGAAGCTGTGTTGCCGGGGCGCAATGACCCGGAAATGGGCCCCCAAAAACTCGTTACACGCTTTGGCGCATAGAGCGAGTATAACAAAAAATTTGATTTAGAAAAATAGCCCAACCCCTAAATAAATGCTTTAAAAGATGTTTTAAATCATTTTTAAGTCTATTCCATTGCAAAAGAACAGTCTCAAAAGTGCTAAAACGTGATTTTTTTTCTTTATTTTGGTCGACAAGCTAATGGGGGGAGGGGGCTACAGCCCTCCTGGCTACGCTACTGTCTGAGATTACTGATTGTTAAACTTGTCAAATCTGCGATGTAGTTTCATACAGAATAATTGATTTGAGTTAGTCATCTAATGTATAAGAAGTGACTTAAGGAGTGACTTCAAAAAACGACTAAGAAATAACAACCAATGTGTCGACATAATATACCTGTGCTGCTCAATCTTCTAGTCAAAGATACATTACCTCAACTTTGAGATTAATTTCACTCACGTATAGGCAGACCGGCAGTGATAATTTATATAATTAGGATTTGCCCAGGTAGCATACGGCTGTAGAATCAAAAATGTTTACGAGTCTGGGGGAAGCGGGACTTGAAAAATTTTAAATACTGTCGGCACTCTTACTGCTATGGTAGTTTTTGTTTCCCAGCGAGATGAGGCATATTAGTCGCAAATTAAAGCTTTTTTGCTTCACCAAAAAATGAGCAAAAAATGAACACAAAAACAGTAATTTACTAGTTATTAAATCGAAAGTTCGTTAAATCGAGGATCGACTCTAAACCGAAAATTCAATCAACTTGTACTCTGAGTCGAATTGTCCATTTTCTGGCATCTTTTTTCGCTTTTTATAACAAAAACCCCTTAATCAGCGGTGTACAACCAGGGGCCACCAATGGAAAATCATGCGACCGTCCAGCGTAATTCAAATTATACAAGTTGGTGGTGGTGCTGGCGTACATCTAAACAGACCAAAGGGTAAAAATAAATGCTTATCAAAATTAATAGTCACGAAGTTGCAGCAGCTGGAAAGTGATGCCACAATACTCACAAAGTGATCGAAAGAGTTGTTTTGCCGATGTTAAATTGCATTGTTTTAGTTACCATTGAGTATAGGGTAGACGTGTGGTATGTTGCTGAGTTCCGAAACAACAAAGAATTGCATATGATTTAAATTGAACTTCACTGTTAGCAGCCAGCAGGTTTTGAAATATTTCGTTAGATACGTTTGAAAGGCATATTATGTTTTTATATTGCTTTCAAAAACTGACTTTAAACTTCCCAATCAGTAATTTTTTAAACTTGAGTTGTTTGACGTTTATTGTAGCGTAGCAGAGTGGGGCAGAAAAACCTACCATATTTTAAAACTCGTTTTTTGCTCGTATGTGCAAGATCAAGGTAGTCAAGCGAGTCATTTATTGCTACGATGACGCCTCGCAAACTCTACTGCAAAAATTTGTCAAAAAATTGTTTTACTTATTTTTACATTTTTATAGGCATATTGAGATATTAGCGGATAACCCATTTCTATAAAAAACTAACGTAACTTCAAAAACTCATTGGCTGCCAGTCCGCAACCAGCAGTGGGGTTAAAGCCCTCCCCTACCTCTTAACCGAGTCAATTACATAATTAAACCCAATATGCATTCTGTTAACAACTTTTGGCATTGAACAGTACCTGTAACGGCGGTAAGAGAATGAGGTTGAAGGAGCTGAGCACTTAATTCTGCCAAAAGGCTTCCAAATTTTAAAAATTAGTTCTTTCAAATAGCTTTGCAAAGGTGTCAAATGACATTAAAATAGCTTTTTTTCGAAAAAATTTAAAAATTGTTCAGAAGCTGAGAGCTGAACTCCCAAACCCCAGTTTTCGTGATTACGTGACGCAAACAATTTTATGTTTGAGGTCAAACCTCCTTAAGCAAAATTCTAGTTACGTTCCTTAATTTTGGTAGACGAATATAATAAAACACGTAATGCGGGCGGCAAAAGCAAACCATTGGTACACCCCTGAACTAAATTTTTATAACTACAGTAATATGCTTGCAACCAAAAATACCATAGACTTTGCAAAATTTAACATACTGCCAGTCGGTCGAGCAAGCACTCGTTCGTCTCAGGAGCGGGAGGTCTGAGGTTCAAATCTCGGGCGGCCAAATCGGACACAGTGTTGTTTACGGCTCGCCACCGCTGCAATATTTCTTCGAAAGGTTGGAGCTGTGCAGCTCGGCCGCAGTGACGCGGTGATGGGCCCCGTAAACTCGTTATACGCACCAGCATAATGCAACAAGTATTATAATGAAAGACTTGATTGGATAGTTTAATCAGCTAAACTTGCAGACTGAGACAAACACAAAGCATGAGCAAATTTAGTTTTTTCGCCATCGCGTACATGCGAGAATAACAAGTTTTAAAGTTTCCTGCATTCGTAAATTCATTATTATTTCAAAACTTCATATTATAACAGTTTTTGGTTGATAGTATTATGACAAAACACAATAATAATGAAAAAAAATTTTGGTCAACGGATTTTTCATTATGATGTGATAACTTTTCTCAACTTCTTGAAAAATAATATTTTATAAGAGAAATTAGAAATACAGAGTTCAGCGCAATTTGATTGAAAAATCAACTGAAATAAAATTTTGGATATCAAAAAATTGACTGAACTAAAATTGTAGTTTGACGTTTGCGGGGAAGAGTTTTTAATGTTTAATCGTTTGCGAGCTATCTGGCCTAAAGTATACCAGCGCGGAAACCTACGGAACAACCACGTAGAACGGCGACTACTTAAACAAGCAATGCCAAAAAGTTATCCTCCAACAAGATATCTGATATCTGCACTGCGCAACTCGCAAACGCACGAGCGTAATTTTGGTTTAATTGAAAACATATTAACTGCTACTTGGTTAAATAAACTAATGGATACGCTGGTATGCTCACGATTTTACCCAGCTTGTAGATCTTACCTAAGGTCCAATCCACACTTCCAAAACAAATAAGCGAGTGAACGATCTTATTTTTTCTTTATCTTAAACAGAAATTAAATACGCCTTGCCAGCGTACAAGCTGCAGTTAGTTGAAACATACAATCAGTGCGCTTGTGCGCTCATGACGCCTAAATTGTTTCTTACTTTGTTAAATTTCATATTTTTCCTCTTCTCCTTCAAATATTTTTCATAGCAGAAAAGACGTGCGTACAGCACAGCTTGTCTTCTTCATGTAGATGCTGTAAAACCTACATCATAAAAAGGTTTAGACGCACTAAGAAATTTACCGTTACGGTACGTCGTAATCCAAAATTGATTAACGAATGGTTAGGTTGAACTCACACAACAGTAGTAACTTGCTGCGTATACTGTTTGACGGTTTTCAGAATGATTTTGATGGCGATAACATTAATTATATCTTCCTATTTCAATCATAAAGTGAAAAAGATATTTGTACTCTTTAAACTAGAACATGGTCGTAAAAAAATGTTTTTGTATGGCGAAAGACCGCGAACGTTAAACACTCATCAATACGATTATTATAATTACGGAATGTTTAAAGAAAAATAGCTGTTTTAATTGTGAATATTTTTTCACTTATCTGAGATATTTTCCTCATACTTTAAATAAAAATTTTCTATATCTTTTGAGAGAAAACGGTTAAGAAAATTTTTGACACAAATGCCGTTTATAGTTCCAAGTCAATTGTTAACAAGTTACAAATTTCGTTTCACAGAGAGAGCTGCAAAATCAATCATAATTGATTTTTGTTTTATTATTAATAGCTTGAGAATGGTTTATAACCTTTTGCTTTATTTAAAATTCCCTTGGACGATACATTCTTTCATTGGGACTTCGCGCGACGCGTAGTACCATTGGTTTTGTTCGCGAATTTTGACAGATGAGGATAAATTTGCATATAACCAACAAACGGTTAAACCTACAAAGTTGAAATTTGGACTCATTACAACAATTATTGAAAGCGTCATGTGTGCCAATTTTGGGGATCCTACGTTACGTGATCGTGAATTGAGACAAAAAAAAACATAAAAAAACAGCAATTTTTGGCTTGAAAAGTTATTAAATCGCTTATAATTCCAAAACCACTGACCTGCAAAGCTGAAATTTGGGTACAATGTGGGTGCTTATAAATGCTTTGTGCACACCGGTTGCGTGGCCAAATTTTACAGGCCATAAGTGGGCAGAAAGTGGACAGTTTTGAACCGATACATCTCGGTAATTACCGATATTGATGAAAAATGGTTTGTGATTTTTGAGCACACTATCAACTGCCTTTCTTTTGGTTATGTTCGTTTATCGCAACTTGAATACTATTTTTCTTCTTTTTTCTTATTCTTCTCCGGCTATCTACTTTTGAACCGCTAAATACACTGTATTCAAAGTTAGAGCAATTGAAAATATCAAGGTGGACTAGCGCCCGAATGAAATTGGGGGTGCCAGGCTGAGGGGATCCCCCTCAAACGGGTCCTCCAAATTTTTGAACTTTTAAACCGTTGGAGCTAGATCAATGAAATTTTTGGAATGGGTAGATATTAAAAATAAACTAAACCTAACAAAAATTGGGAAAACCATGATGGGGGGTTCCCCCCAAACGGACCCTCCAAAATTCAAACTTTTTACCTTTTTAAGTTAGATACATGAAATTTTTAAGGTAAGTAAATATAAAGGAAAAATAAAATTTGACAAAATTTAGGAGTATCTAAATGGGGGTTCCCCTCACACGGCGCCTAAAAAATTCAAACTTTTTAACCACTTATGCCAGACACATAAAATTTTCAGAGTAGGCAAATATTACAAAAAGATCAAATTTGATAAAATTTGGGGGTATCAAAGTGGGGGGTTCCCCTCAAACGGGGCCACCAAAATTTTGAACTTTTAAACCATTAAAGCTAGATAAATCAAATTTTCGGAGTGGGTAAATATCAAAAATAAACTAAACCAACGAAAAATATTGTTGTGGGTTCCAAATTCGGGAGTGACCCCCAAACGAGGACCTCCAAAATTCAAACTTTTTAACCTTTAAAGCTAGACATACGAAGTTTTTAAGGTAAAAAAATATAAAAGAAACATAAAATTTGAATAAACTTTGGGCTACCAAAATGGGGATCCCCCTTCAATGGGACTGCCAAAAATCAAACTTTCTAACCACACATGCTGGACACATAAAATTTTTAGGGTTGGCAAAAATGAAGAAAAGATAAAATTTGACGAAATTTAAGTATATCAAAATGGAGGATACCCCTAAAACAGGGCCACGAAAATTCCAACTTTTTATACACTTATGCTAGACACATGAAATTTTCAGGATAGGCAAAAAACGAAGAAAATACAAAATTTGAAAAAAATTTGGGGATACCAAAATGAAGGGATCCCCCTCAAACAAAGACGCCAAAATTCAAAACTGAACCACTCACCCTGGACTGATAAAATTTTCAGAATAGACATATATGAAAACATAAAATTTGAAACAATTTTGGAGCACCACAATGGGTTTACCCTCCAATGAGGACGCCAAAATTCACAATTTTTACTTGTGTTAGCTAAACACATCACAAGTTCAGGATACACAAGCAAATATGAAGGAAAAATAAAATTTGACAAAAAGTTTGTGGCACCAAAACGGGGGTCCTTGAGAATTGAAACTTTTTAAACCATTCAAGCTAGACATATGAAACTTTCAGAATAGGTAATTATAAAAGAAAGATAAAATCAGAATAGATAAATAAAATATCACTAATTTGAAGTGTCACAATTGGAGAGTCCCCCTCCTTCATAAGATTTAACCACTCAAGCTAGACAAATAAAATTTTCAAACTCAGTAAAAATATAATTTGAAAAAAAGTGAGGATCTCATACTATAGGAGTGCTCCAATTGTGTTGGCACCTCCCCCATTAACTACAAAAGCTAAACAAACTAAATCTACTGGATAAGTTAATGTGAATCAAAGACTAAAGAATAGAAATTAAATTGGCCACATTGAGGAGACCATGCCAAATGGGCTCCTTAAAATTTTTAAATCTTTAGTACAAAGTACTCCAGCTAGACATAATCAAAGAGTATCGGTAGGCTAATATAAGAAAAAGATAAAACATGCTAATTTGGCAATGCTATGTTGGACAATTAGCTCTTAAATTAACCTTCAAACTGTACGTTAAATTTTCACAATGAATTGGTATAACAGAATAGTAGAAGAGCAAAACCTATGGAATTACTGCAACATTTAACACGTTTAAGTACTTGAGCTTAATGGCTTTTAGTTAGATTTAAGCTGTAAGACCGAGTATTTTTACTAAACTGTCACTGATGACCTTGAAAAAATCTTCTACTTGTTCTTTAAAGTTTTTGAACAATTTTATTAAGAAATCTTTTGTAATGGATGTGATACAATAAACTGTACAATATCTAAAGATGCTTTTTACTCATGAAACAAAAAAAAACCGTTAAGAACCTAAATTACGGTTTAGGGCCGGAATTTTTTTAGGGCTGGGTAATTTTATTTTTGATATAGCATCCTATGCGACATACTGCCTTACTGTTTTTATTATTCAGCATTTTTAGTTGTTTTTTTCTTAATACAAATAGCTACCGAAGATTGTAGCTCAGTAGCTGCTGGAGGCCAAAATTGATTTCTTTGATTCAAAAAAATACTTCGCAGTACTGTACTAACAAAGCCGTAATTTCATTTATTGCATTGATTAATGTCGTCAAGTTTTTCTACCCACATTAGATTATATAGTCTTGAACTGACAGTCAGTTTAGCTAAAATTAAGACCGTTTATTAAAAGTGTGACGTTCTAATAGCAAAAAATCTATCATTTCGGCATTTTTTCAATTGCGTAGTTGCTACGAAAATTAAGTTGTAATATTATCGGCAATTTTTAAATTTGTATTGAACATTTATTAGTTAATGTATTATGACGAAACACAGCGAAAATGAAAACTTTTTGCTACATGCACTTTTATTGTGACAAACCAAAATAGTACAAGAAATGAATATTCTTATTTCACCGTTAAATAACTGTTTTATTGGCAAAGGCAAAATATCGATTTCAACTCAGTTTGGTCAAAAAAAGACAATAACACAAATTTGAAAATAATAATTTCATTTTGTTGCCAAACATTGAGCTATTGGGCACCGTGCTAAGCAAAGAGGTTTAACTCATGTGCATCGAAGACGGTGTCTGGGGGCAAAGGCCCCGCTGCCGGGCAATTATGTTTGTTTCTTCTTTTGTTTTTTAAAATTGCCATTTGGATCAAGTTCTGTGCCTTTTAAAGCCATTTGAAAAAATAAATCGATAAAATTTGAAAGCCAGTTGAAGATATGAATTGCCAGCCCCTTCAAGCTTTCCTTCCCTTACTAACAGTCCAAGTCCAAAACGAGAGAAAAAATAATTTCAATTTTTTTAGAAACGTATGATGATATTATTTTGGTAAAATGCAGCAAATATAAAAGAAATAATGCTGGCAACAAAATGAAATTATCATTTTCAATTTTTTTTGTCTTTTTTTGACCAAACTGAGTTCAAATTGATTGTTTGCCTTTGCCAATTATTGACGGTAAAATAAAAATATCCATTTCTTGCCTTATTTTGGTTTGTCACAATAAAAATGCATGCAGCAAAAAATTTTCGTTTTTGCTGTGTTTCGTAATAATACACCAACTAATAAATGTTCAACAAGAATTTAAAAATTGCCGATAATATTACAACTCAAATTTTTCTCGCAAATACGCGACTGCAAAAATACCAAAATAATGGATTTTTTGTTTTGCTAACTTACTAGTGTTAACCCATTGGGGATAATTTCGCTTGCAACAAAATGCAATCAATTTTTTAACAAAATTGTACTTAAAAACATTGTTGAACTTACTCAAACGTCAATTTGTTGCCTGAAAAATGTCGCAACGGGTTTAAGCTCGCCCCAAACCGCCTGAACAAACTGCTGGGAATGAATATAAGAAATTAGTCCATTCAATATTCATTGCTTTTCACGAAACAAAAATCATGATTATAAATCAGCTAAGATATTTGTATTCATTTCAAATATTATTTAAAAATGGTCAAGAATCATATAAATATGTTGACTTGCGAGCTTCTGTGTAATCCATGCGCCGAAAACCCAACTCAACTCGCTGTTTATTTAGTCGCATACAGTCGTTAAAATACCGAAACACCAAACACACTTCAATTGTTCTACAATTTTTGGCAAATCAGAGCGACAGAGAGGTTGCGAAGGAACATGCGGTCATCGAGTCATGCAACCACCAGATGCCAGAAGTTTAATAAAGTTCAAAAAGGATATAATAAGAGGGGTAACGGCAAAATATCCAACAAATAGGCGACCAATCAATCTACGATATGTCGTGTGGTTGTATGGTGGACGACATATATTTCATACTTTTTAACAAACATGGCGTATACTGGGCATGCTGAATTGTAAAACTTTGAAGTGCTTTCGACATTTACGAGTGATAGACCATAAACAAATCGGAATCTTGTACAATTATTTCGAAATGACATAAGATGATAATAGAAACTCTTTGTGTCGGCTTTCAAGGTAATTATGCGACATATTTTTTAACTACTTGGGGATTTTTTCCCAATTTTTAACTCCCCGATACTTGATACACTTCTGCAATTTACTAGAACGGTAATATGGAATATAAAGTTTATCATTGTTTAAGGATTGCCTAGTACGACGTGAAAAAGACCAATATTATATAAAACGCTGGCAAATAGAACCCATATAAAGGGTACTTTAAGTAGGTGTGATTTTATGCTGACGCAAGTGCCTGGTTTACAAGCATAAAACACCTATGGACACAAGCTAATTACAACAGCCGCATTTGCTTAAAGGTCAAGGTTTACCTTACTTTACCATTGGTAAGATCAAGGTGTTAAAAACTAACTTTTGACATAGGGCGGAAAATAATTGAGTAATGTCTCCTCGACGCTTTATGGAGCTGGTTGCGATGCTACTGTGTTACACAAGTTATTTAGGGTCACTATAATTCTTTTCTATATTTTGTTCCAATGTAGTGGCTTTAAGTTTTGTGTTCTTGTGTTTGTGACTTGTCGCGGATCAAATGTATGGAGGAGAAATGGAATAATTTGGCTGTCGCTAATGATTGTGAGTTCAATTTTGCCAAAAAATTTTGGATCTTGATGCAAGCAAATTTTTCACCAGTGAGACAGTACCATGAATGTAACTCGTGTATTGGTTGAAAAAACTAAAGTTATCAAAAGAATTTTTCACTTCTACGCCCGCGACCACATTTTCCTTGGTCACAAAGTTATCAAAAAAAGCTAACTTTGTTTTGCTGCAGGCCGTGACTCAAGAGGTAAGAGGCAATGACTTCCTCACTTAATGCACACGTACGCCATTGGGAAATTGCAACTTAATGTTGATCGAAAAGAAAATTTTTAAAACTTAAATTGCGGTTAACAAGCGGAAGCTTTCTAGAGCTAAGTACTTTTATTCTTGATGTAGCATTCTGTGCGACATACTTACTGCCTTACAGTTTTCAATTATTAGGTAGTTTTGTTTTTTTTCAGTGTTTGTTTAGACCAATTGACTACCGAAGATTATAGCTATTGGGCCAAAATTGATTTCTTTGATCGAATGAAGAAAGCCGTATTAAGAAATTCTTACCGTATTAAGAAAGCCGTAATTTCATTTAATGCATTGATTGATTTTGTTAAATTTTTGCTACTTACATTAGATTATATTATCTTGATCTGACAGTTAGTTTGGTTAAAAATTGGGATCCGTTTGTTACGAATGTGACACCCCAAAAGCAAAAAATCTATCATTTCGGTATTTTTTCCATCGCGTATTTGCTACAAAAATTAAGTTGTAATATTATCGGCAATTTTTAAATTTTTATTGAACATTCATTAGTTAATGTAATTTTTTACTTATTAGTTAATAATTAGTAATTTTTTGGTCGAAAACCGATTTGGTCGAGACCTGAATCATTCGATAACCGAGGTTCGACTGTTAGTAAAAATTGTGGGACAAGATCAATAACTGTTAAAAAAGATTGACAAAAAATGTTTGTGCTGAGTTACTTTTGTGCGTCATTAAAAAAGAAAGAAATATAATTTCAAAATTTTTCAGCAAAGTGTGGCAATTTTTTTTTGGTAATATAAATCTACGAGAAATAAAGTTTAGTAATAAAATGAAATTATTATTTCTAAAAAGAAACAAATGTAATTTCAAAATTTTTCAGCAAAGTGTGGCAATTTTTTTTTTGGTAATATAAATCTACGAGAAATAAAGTTTAGTAATAAAATGAAATTATTATTTCTAAATTTTCATTTTTGTCTTTTTTTTTGACCCAACTGAGTTGAAGTCGATTGTTTAATGGACGGTTTCAATTTTTAGCTAAACTGACCGTCAGTGCAAGATTTTAAAATGTAATGTGGCTAGAAAAAATTTCACAAAATCAATCAATGCCTTGAATGACATGACTTTTGTTAATACAGTACTTTGAAGCTTTATTATTGAAAGAAATCAAGTTTGGTTCCAGTGTCTTGAGTCACGGCATTCTGCAAACGAAGTTGTTTTTTTTTCTTTTTTATAAGTGTTACCACGGAAAATGTACAGGGCATAGTCTGGCATGGAAGATAGAAGTGGAAAATTTCCTGGAAAGATGTAATTATTTCGGTTAATACCTAATTTATACTTATGATGCGGTCTTCTTGCGTGATTTCGCTTATAACACTTTTTTTTTACTTTTTGACAAAATTGAACTTTTTTGACAAAATTGAATTCAAACATTGTCAAACTTTCTTCCATCGTCCAAAATTAGTCAAACAACAAACACTATTGAACTGTTTGAATGTTTTCGCCATGTTTAACAAAGCACAAACTATGTAAATTTTTGATTATTATGAAAATCTTCCCGAGGGGAAACCCTCACATCTGACTCTAAGGGGCGAAATGCCTCTCGCCCCCTCAGTTTTGGTTGAACGGTTTACGTGGTGCGCAAACGTTTGAAAAAACAAGTTTTGCTGGAAATATCTTTGCTTATAAATGATAAAAACCTTCCAAGTTTCCCATGTAACCTGTATTTGCAAAATTAAATATTTTCGCCAAATCGTATTTGAAGGAAGAACAGAGATACGTTCGTCCGCACACGATTTTTGCGCAGTGGAGACCGGGCCTAACATATATTGCAATAATTAGAGTTAATAAAAACAACCTAGATATTGTTTTTTCCAAACGTAGGCCGATCTGACTTTTTAGAAGCTGGGGTGTGGAAGCGGCAATTTTTGAATCGCTACCGTTTCCACCGCTTCCGCTTCCACCACTTGGTGACGCAATTTTTGCTTAAAATTTGTTGATCCTAAAGTGTTTTGGCAAATATTTTTTCTAAATAAGTCGAAATAAAATAGCATTGTTACTGTATTACCATCTTTAAAACAACATATAAAAGCAAATTATATAATTGTATTCAGTGGTTTGTCATCGCAAGGATCTAAGTATGGGCATTGTCAGGAATTCGGATTGGATGGCCCTAATGCGAAAAGTTTAATCACATTGTTATTAGGTTTCAGCTGATACGAATTTCTCTAAACGCGTTCATCACGAAGTTTAAAATAACGAACGATTATTTGGGTTCTGGAGACGGGCCTCCAAGAGCTCGGGATAATAACTTGTTTCAATTATCTGCTTTGTTAAGCGCTTATCTTTACTTGGCTATAATTAGGTAGCCGTAGGGCAAAGCTTCCACTTTTACAGATTTTTTTTTAAATAACTTGCTCAGAGTTGTAAACGAGCCAACTAGTTCAGGCCCGAACCCGAAAACTAATTTGAAGCCCAAATCATGCCCGAAAAAAACTTAAATGAAGACTTCATTGAACAATGTTGCCGAATTGCTTTTAATTATATTTTTGTGAACCTACGACAAAAAGCAAGTCTCAGGCCCGAATTAAGCCAGAAATTTAGTCAACTTTAGGCCGGAACCTGACCCTAAAAGCCCGGGCCAACTTAAACTCTGAACTTGTTCGTGTACGTGGTTTGCTTCAAATTCTTTCTAGCAACGTATATTTTTACTTTTTTAGGACAGCAAAACAAAAACACTGCAAGAATTATGCAGTTATACACGGTTGTACCACATTAAAAAAATTCTTGCAACAAACCGTATTTTTAGCAATAATTAGGACAAACATTAAAGCATCATGATGATTAAAAAGATGATTGAAAAAATTTATTTTGATATTAAACTTTGTTTGAGAGATGTTATGATGCTCTTCTGTTTGCTTTTCAAGATTATATTTTTGTAGTCAATTAAATTAAAATGCTGGAGCTTGAAACTTTGTCTATGTTGGTGAATACTGCGTTACACGAGTATAATGGACCTATATGTTTCAATAATGGGCAAAGCCATATTTAAAAATATGCTTGAGAAAATAGTAAAAATTTAGTACTAAAATAGGGGATTTTTGAACACCTAAATTTTTTTTAATGAGTTGGTTGGCTACATGGTTCATATTTGAGTTAATAGGGATGTAGGCTGCCCGGATCTTAGTCAACCACAAGCTCTTAAGAATGCTTCTTAGCAAATGACGGTCTAATCGAACATTCACTTTTCGTCGTATATTTCACAAAAATTGTACTATATTCCAGTGTGATATGAATGGCCATAGTGGAAGCGGTACTCTTTTACCGCTTCTAGCTTCCGCTTCCGCGAAAATTTGCCTGTTCCACCGCTTCCGCTTCCAGCTTTCACTTCCACATCCCTGGTGAGAAAGACACTAATACCGCATTTGATGCAACCGTAAATACGTAAAAAGGCTTTCAAAAAACATTACGGACAAAAAATTCTTGCCCCTCCGAAATTTGCATTCTTCAACAAAAATCGATGCATAACATAAATGAAATCCAGAACATTACTAAATGCTAATGAATATCTTGATTTTAACCCTATTGCTGCTTTTTTTCGGATTTAATATGAGTAATAAATAACAACTATTAGTTGAAAACCCCATGGCTTGGAAATTTGAATTTTTTTACGTCAGGACTAATATAGACTATAGAGCCTAAATACTATAAGGCTGTTTAAAAACATTTCCGCAGAAAGTTTAATTTTAACTCTTACTCGGGAAAATACCAAATATTCTTTAAGTATATTGTAACTTTCAAACCTATGGGACTGTAAATAAATGCAGCAAGGGATTCTCGAGAATCTGTTTAGTGGATTCTCTAATTTTTAATGAAGAAAGGAGAACTACATAAGGTAATAAAGAGGTGCCCCAAATATTTCTACCCAATTTCCCTTATTTGCGAAATTGCTATTTACCCCATTTGACCCCATACCAATTTGCTACGTTAGAACTGACATGAGTTTGTAAACCTTTTTTGCTAAGGAATGCGATGTTTGATGAGAAAGGTAAAGGAATTCTGCTTTAGACAGCGATTCTAACTTAAACTAAATTTATCGGTGGCATTATACGAGTGATACTTTATAATCTGTTGTATCAAAGTTAGGCCTGCTTTGATGATGTTTTTAGCCAATGAATGATATAAATTTGAAGCCAAAAACGATCACACTGTACATCAGTTCTGGTAACCTGGCCTATGTCTGCAGGTAACAATAGCAGTAACCAAGTTTTTAGATTTGATTAGGCTACTGACTGCTACTAGGTATTAAGTTGTGGGTATTAGATTAGGCCTACTGTACAATTGCGCTAGTTTCTTATTACAGCTCTGAAAATAGCCTACGCTGAGAACCGATATAATGGACCGAAACCTATACTGTTATTTAATAAAATTGCTTCGTTGTTGGTTTGTGCAATACCGGTAACAGAACTTTCCATAGATTAGTGAAAAAAAGAAGACAAGAATAAGACAGGTAGACCAGGTTGGTGTTGTTTTAGTAGACAATAGCTTACAGTAGGCCTATTTAATTTGGACTTAAAGGCTAGACTACCAAAACTGATCTACAGTATGATCGTTTTGGGCTTCAAATTTTATATCATTCATTGGCTAAAAACATCACCAAAGCAGGTCTAACCTTGATGCAACAAACTATATCACTCGTGTAATGCCATTGATGAATTTAGTTTGAATTAGAATCGCTGTCTGAAGCAGAATCCTCTTACCTTCCTCATCGAATATCGCATTCCTTAGTCAGCAAAAATTTTTTGCAAACTCATGTCAGTTCAAACGTAGCAAATTGGTATGGGGTCAAATGGGGTAAATAGCAATTTCGCAAATAAGGGAAATTGGGTAGAAATATTTGGGGCATCTCTTTATTACCTCAAGTAGTTCTCATTTCTTCAATAAAATCGATTTTGAGCAGTATCACTTTAACAATTTAATCTGCTAAAATTGCGAGACAAACACAAAGCATGAGCAAATTTAGTTTTTTCGCCATCGCGTACATACGAGAATAACAAGTTTTAAAGTTTCCTGCATTCGTAAATTCATTATTATTTCAAAACTTCATATTATAACAGTTTTTGGTTGAAAGTGTTGTGACGAAACACAACAAATATAAAAAAAATTTGATCAACGGGTTTTTCATTATGACGTAATAACTTTTCACAGCATCTTGCAAAATAATATTTTATAAGCGAAATTAGAAATACAGAGTTCAGCGCAATTTGACTGAAAAATTAACTGAAATACAATTTCGTAAGCTTAAAAATTCGACTGAAATAATTTTGTAGTTTTTGCTAAAATATTAAAGTCCACTTTAACCTTGAAAAAGCGTTTGCTCTACGAAAAAACTTATACCTACTTTTTTTCTCCAGCGTAGCAACGTGATT
Organism: Trididemnum nubilum; assembly: GCA_963965965.1. NCBI lineage: Eukaryota > Metazoa > Chordata > Ascidiacea > Aplousobranchia > Didemnidae > Trididemnum > Trididemnum nubilum. The sequence goes on from OZ014481.1 coordinate 14,447,160, forward strand.
CTCCACATTCTTTGAAGTTTGCCCAATTGCCCGACCAAACAGTACTCACAAACGATATAAAATCTTTCAATTAAAAAAATAAAATAAAATGAAAACGTGAATTTATTGGTGCGCAATGACGACGAAATCATGTTTGGCCATATGAAACAGCATGCCTTGCTGATGGGCGCGACTATTTCACCAAAAACTTTTAAGACAGAGAATAAAACGAAAATGAAAAATGCCCAGCTTTGACTTGGCGCTCAATACAATCGTATACCTACGAGCAAAGTCTTCGTTTATTTTAATAAATCTTGCACTACGGTAAGGCACGGTGGTCTACACTGCGTAACATCGCAAACGCATGAGCGTAATTTCGGTATAATTTAACAAAAATCGTACCAGCGTACAAGAATTGCTATTTGGTTAGATAAACTAATGGATACGCTGGTATGCTCACAATTTTACCCAATTTGTAGATCTTACCTAAGGTCCAATCTACACTTCGAAAACAAATAAGCGAGTGAACGATCTTATTTTTAGTTTATCGTAAACAGAAATTAGATACGGCCAGAGTACCGCCTTGCCAGCGTACAAGCTGCAGTTAGTTGCAACATACAATCAGTGCGCTTGTACGCTCATAATTATATAAGCTTAAATTGTAGCTTACTTAGTTAAATTTTACATTTTTCCTGTTCTCCTTCGAATCTTTTTCTAAGCAGAAATGACGTGCATACAGCACAGCTTGTCTTCTTCATGTAGATGCTGGAAAACCTATACCATAAAGATTTAAAAACTAATGTTTTTATTACAGTACGTCGTAATCCAAAATTGATGAACGATTGGTTAAGTTGAACTTACACAGCAGTAGTAACTTGCTGTGTATACTGTTCGATAGTTTTCAAAATGACTTTTAGGGCGAAAATGCACAAACATAAAATACTCATCATTATTTTATAAACATAGGATGTTTCAAAAAAAGCACTGCTTTGATTACGAATATCTTTTCATTTACAATGCAGCAGTTTAGTTATTTATTCCATTTTTTCTTTTCTCCTTACCGACAACTATTAAATCGGTCATTACATCTTTCTTATCATTATTATCTGCGTGCCATTTAATATATTTAAAATCGGAACCAAACTCGTTGATGATAATTTTGAAAGGGTGAACTGGTTTTCATAATATCCAAGAAATCAAAGTTCGTATTATTGACGTGATTTAAGCAATTTATTAATTGCATTGCTAATGCAAGGCTAATGCTAGGTAATTTTTAATCGCAGTTAAACCATTACGGAACAGAAATGGTTTCTGCGGGGTTCAGCTTTCATCCTAAACCTTGATGACAATAGCAAGTAATGAAAATAAACTAAAGCTACGTTTGTATGCACACAATTTTACGTCCAGTGTAGAACGGGCCTTACTTATTCAAGCATTGCTTTTACGATTTTCATGTCTTTCCCACAAGTTAAATTAAATCAGGATCGGGCTTTAGTAAAAGAATTAAATTCAAAGTCAAATATTTTCGCAGCAAAATAAAGCCGTTATGTGTAATTCAGTTGTGTATGCGTAACTCAGTTGTGTATGTGTAATTCAAATTCAGGAAACTTTTTTTGTCAAGCAAACAACTTTTATTGTGTATTGTGTCACAAATTTTCTTAATCAAACTTGAGTTCGTAAATGTTGACAATTCAAACAGTTTTGGATAGTACCGCACAAATAATAATTAATTACTATTATGTGACTTTTCAATGTTGTTTGCGAACGTTTCTTGTAAAGTTTGTTCCATTTCTTTAAAATACCGACTTAGATTTCTCGAATGCCGTGAAAACTACTTGTTAGTGTTCACCCTGATTTTGATTTTTGATAGAGTAGAGTGAAACGCAGAAAATAATAAGGTACTTGTAATGACCGATTTAAGAACAGTCGGAATAGAGAAACACGAAAAACTGAATAAACAGCTGAACTCCTAAAAATAAAAGTTGATGCAGAAAAGCACACAAGGTATAATTTTTAGCCTTTGAGTTTGATTGATTTAAGCAGGTCTTCAGTGAACATGTTGCAAATTTGACTGCAATCTTTCTTTGAGGTTTGGCAGGCAAAATACGGAGGAAAAGAAACCATACTTACGTCATAAGTGCGATATCTCAATGCACAAAATACAAAACCAAAAAATTGGGAGGAAATCAGACTTAAACCAGGTTGAGCTTTGAATCCAAGTTGTTTTGCCTGTTATAAAAAAATAATTACATACTTGATTACAATAAGTTTTTATAGATGATATTTAAATAGTCTTTATTCTACAAAATAAAGCTGTTTACATCACAATGCAATTACTTACTGCGCTGCAGACGCGCAAGTATTAGGTTATACATAAAATAAAAGTAATATCCGTGGCGCTTTTTTTTTGAATCAAAACTTCTTCCTCAAAATATCTTAGAGTTTAATTATTAGTAATGCCAAAAATTGCGCTAATTTATTTCTCCTCTACTGTCACGTTTCAGCTGCTACATTTTTTTTAAAAAGTAGTAAATTTTGAGCTGAGACTAACTGCTTTTATATTTGAGCCTGATTCGTCCTTAGGTTATTGGAGAATAAAGTGACAAAACGTTATTTTTGTTTGGTTAAAAGTTGTCTTTTGGTTAAGTCATGACTACTGTTTGACCAGTAGTTCCCAACCTTCGTATATTGGCGGGCCGATAAAAATTTAACAATGTTCACCGACCGGCACCAAAAAATTGTAATAAATATCACAAATACCGGTGTACCGGTAATGATTATTGCTTTTGTTAACCACCGTAAAGTTACTGGCACAACGTACCCCATTATTTCGGCAAATGTTACTCCTGTAATACTAAAATTGACACTAAATGTCAAACAGCTCAAACAACAAGATGTCAATTTATGGATATACAATACAAAATAAAAGTTAGTGAGAAATTTGGTGCAGTTTCGATGTTACAATAAAATGAGACAAGCATGGCAGCAAAGAAGTTTCGGAAACATGTAGCTCTGCTTCAGCATTCAATTAATTTCTTTGATAAGTTTTGATTTAAGTCAGGACAGAAGCAGCTTTGTTGCATAATTAAAAGGTTAAAAACATCACCAACAACTTGATTGTTTTGAGACTTAGAGACCGGACCGTGACTTTTAGGCATGGACGTTTAGGCGTGAGACGTTTAAGCGACAGGATTTTAAGCGTCGAGACTTTTATTCGCCAGTGGTAAAAAAAAATTTTTTGCAAAAAAATTTTTTGCAAAAAAATTTTTTTTCAAAAAAAAATTGTTTTTAAGAACAATGTACTGAGAAAATTAATAAAAGCTATAGACAGTATACAAAGTCTTATAGAGATTTAAAGATTTATTCATTGATTGATAAATTGGTTAAGATGCTTGTTTTGAAAATTTTTATCACTGGTGATGTTTGTCCTTTTGGCCTTGCAAGCTTTACTGATGAGCCCTGAGATCGGGCGAAGCAGCTGTCTAAGGCATGCTATTGGAAATTATTTTGCATTGAACTATTAGAACTATCTCTTGTAATATTGCGATTACCTTATATTTTTGGGAGAAAAAAAATTGTGTCATGATCTGGTTAATTTACGATTTTTTGCCTTTTTACGCTCATGTTCATACCTGTAGTTCTAGCTAAACTGACGAGGAATAAAAGGCGAATGTCGATTCCGAAACAGTATGTCTTAGGCTGTTGATCAAAGGTTTGATTGTGCCTATAAGACTCTGTATACTGTCTATAGCTTTTAAAAATTGTTTTGTTTCAAATTATAGATATTTTTCAAAAAATAAAAGTTTTTTTCAAAACGTTTTTTTTTCAAAAACAAAAGTTATGTGAGGGTAATTAGGTGGTGAAAAATGCATTTTAAATAAAGTTCCAGAAAAGATATTTTAATTTTGGGAACTTGAATCATCACTCAACATGCAACCACAAAGCAGAATAAAAAATGTTAAACTATAGAGGATGGGAAACTTGAATGCGAAACCGTGCATTTTCACAAAAATACCTTAATTCTGTATTAGCTAGTTACGTTTTGTCAAATTTGACAGCATTTTTGAATTCCTTGGCCTTGAAAACATATAAATTGACACTTTTTTGAACAAAATCGGTCAAGAAATGAGGTTTCCAACCACTTTTAATTATTTGTAAGTGTGCGCGTTACCGCCACTAGCGGCAAATAAGCAAAACTTCAATAGTCGATAACTTCAAAACTAAAGATAGAAAAAAAATTCCTGCTACATGGTGATTTATAGACAAAAGTTTTAAATCATGTGAATATGAACAATTTTTAAAATTTAGTGGTGTACGACATTAGATGAATCATAATGGAATGATCCCAAGCAGTAATTGGTTGGAGAAGGATCGATGAGAGAGCGTCATTTATGAACAACCTTTAAGTTGACAACGAATTCTTTTTGTCGGCAGTGGGAGGGGTTAGAAGTTCTGATAAAAAGGACATTATTGAAAAAAATGCAATAAGAAATGAATTTTTTGTAAAACTTTTTTCGTTTTCTTTCATCTATCTGCTTTTGAAGTCACTTTCATCAAAACTTCTCCCCGCCCAGTGCCGATAAAAAGTATTCATTCTCAACTTAAAGGTTATACACAAATGACGCTCTTTCATCGATTCTTTTCCTGCGCTTTCAATTCTGACGATTCTTCTTGACAAGCGTCAGATGAAAAGCTTCAAAAATATAATCACGGTAAAAATTTTGTTTCAAACGTTTTTGTTTTTTTGTTTTTTGTTTGGAAAAACGCTTTATTTGAAAGAAAAATACGTTTTTGAAAAAAAACTTTTATTTGAAACAAAACAATTTTTAAAAAAAAAATTTTTTTTGAAGTTTTTTTCGAAAAATTTACGCCAGTTTTACTGATTAAAAATCGACCAAGCATAAAATGAGTCTTAATAATAAAAACATTGCAATGATGAGAAAAAAAGATATTCAGCGGACTGGCGAAAAATTTAAGCGGACCGGGACCGGCAGTTGGGAACCACTGCGCTAGACAACTCAAGAATGGCAACATAGAAAAGGCCATGAAAACTCCCTAATTACAACTACTGTACGTTGAAATTGATTACAAAATATTACAAATACTGTTCGTTGAAAACTTACAAATACTGTACGTTGTGCCATCCCATGTATGCAAATTTTAATTTTTTTCATGCTGAACCTAACATTGTTCTAAATTGTTTTTAAACTCTTAGGAAAAATGAGCCTCGTAATCCTATAAACTTTTTCTAATCAAAAAATTGTTGTTTAGACTTAAAAGTGTGAAAATGTCCACGAATCACAAATAAACTACACGATAAATAGCCATAGGCGTCGATTTTGGGAAGGCCTAGGGGCGGCGCCTTCTCGGATCTGACACTAAAGGGGGCGAAATATGTCTGGCTCCCTCGGTTCTTTGGCAAGTAATACCTGCTTGGCAGCAAAAAATCCGAAATTCCGGACTGAGATAAAACCAGAACTCTGTAGAGACCTTTTTATGGTTCTCATCTGAATTTGGGGGCAAAATTCCAGAGAAACTTTGCAAAAACATTTTTCCCCCTCGGAATTTGCTTAGTCAACAAAAATCGACGCCTATGTACATAGCTGTGCCCTTACATAACAACTTGTAGTATGCAGATCACAACTTCAGAGCCTTTGATCTCACTTGCATGACTCCACACATCGAAATTCAGCTTCAATGTTGCTGGTGCCTAAATCAAAGTATTTGATTTTAAAAACATTTGTCAAAATGTAAAATAATTCAACATGGCAGAATATAGGAAAAAAAATAGTATCTAGAACATAAAATCAAACAATAGTGTAGTTGATGTTTACAAAATAAACCCGTCTTGTAGTAAATCCAAAGCTATCTGATTTACAAAGTGACGTTACACAGAACTTCTGGTTTGTTTTAAAGAACCCAAAGCATTCAGCAAAATGAAATAAAGTAAAATATTGTCAACGATGCATCAAACTAACACCAAAAACTTTTAAAAGATAAAAAATTTTTGCAATGATCTTGAAAAAAAAATGGTTTTCACAAACTTACCAGGATTGGAAATTAAAATATTGCTTTTGTAGTTTTCGGATTTGAAAAAATTGTATTTTTTTCTGTTGCTGTCTACAAAAACCTCATGATCTATCAGGTACGAATATTAATCTTAATCAATAAACAAATACTTCATCATTAAACAAAAGTCTACAAGAACTGATATTTGCTCTTTTTCAATGTTATTGAGCACTTTTTGGAAACATGATAGCAAGAAGAGCTTTGACATATTATAGAAAAATGAACAACTTTACCCATATTGCCATGCACTAACATTTAACACATAATTACACCATAAAGCTCAAAACCAATTCCTTCTAGTAAATTAAGTGCTTCATGCAAATTTTTTTGAGTAAAAAAAAGAGTCAAAATTTTCTGTATTACACGTTATACGCCCTGATAAGCTTTGTATCAAAAGATTCGAGATAATACCTCAGTTCTCAGCTTTTACTAATTGTTTTGTTTTTAGCGGTAGCATATTTTTGAATGTTACTAATTTTTGCTCTCATATACCAACGGGCGCAGCCAAAAATTAAAAAAAAAGGGAGAGATGGGGACAAATTTCTTTTGTTTATGGACTAAGTATGGAAAAGTTTTAATTTAGGCAAATCCTAACAAATTAGAAAGTTTTAGCGATTACAGGCAGAGGTTCTGCCATTGTTTATGCAGCAGATGGATTAAAAATAAATAAAATAAAGTGTTTTTTCCTGGTTTTACAATTTTATTTTGTTTGGTGATGCACCAGCGAACGAAAAAAAACGCGTTTTCTTTCTTTATGCAGGCCATACAAGAAAATTGCAGATTGCCGCTATTTTTGAGGCAAGCTGGCATAATATTATTTCAACTTTCAAATGCAGTAGGTCTATTTATTAGGGAGCGGTGAAAAAACCAAATCTTTGAATTTCAAAAAGTAGTGTTTGTATAAATACCCAAATGTGGCGTAAAAGCCATTGGAACCAATTTTGAGATGGTGTACCCTCTAGTGGCTGTGCACATCTGTCGAATGCAAGAAAAATAGCTAATTTGACTCTATCTCAAGAACCGCTTAAGCTAGAAACCTGGTGTTTGATTTAAAAGATGCAGAAGCCGCGCTTTTTATATCCACTCTACCAGAACTTTTTTTTCTAAACTGCTTCAAAAAAAAGTTATAAGCAAAAAACATCTTTTTTGATGGAAAACATACATTTTTGCATATGGAATAAGAGCTTTCTTTGAAATTTTTTTGTATGTTCTATGTTGTTGCTAATAACAAGAAATATTTCAAGTCAGATTAATATATAACTTGAAAATGGCATCTTTGGATGTGTCACATCATCCCTAAAATGTAAAGAACTGACTAAAGTTAACATAGATGCAGCAAGTAAATACACATGCAATACCAAGCTCTGATTGCAGTTAGGCCACTTTTAGATTGAACTTTTCGTAAGTGCAATTATCCTCAAAAACGACTAACACAAAATTTACCTTGTCTTTAATGTATCTTACTCACTTTACAGCAAATTAGAAAAGATTTGTCAAAGAAGGTAATGTACAGACTGAAGTACATTTTGTGGTTGTGTTTTTTAGGCGAGTTGCACTAAAGGAAATATGAATCTAAATAGTAATGGCAATTGTAAAAAAAGAGTAAAAGATTGACTGCTGAAAGTTGAATTTAATTTCTGCATTACCCCAAAATTTTTATAAACTAAATTTTGAAGTAATGCGATGCTGAATTTAAAGTAATGTGTAAACTCGTCTTGTTTATCAGGTGAAAATACATCAGTAGCTTGAGTTGATTTATGTTACATTAGACTATAAAATTGAGGCTAAAAAGAACCATATTTACGAAAAGATGATCTTATTCTGGTGCCACCATAAAAGAATGCTGGGTGGAAAAGTTTTTGAAGCTGCTACATCATTTCCACCACAAAAATTGCCAATAAAAAGACAAGCAATTAAGTGAAAGCTGAGTTTTCCTGATTATAGAACACTTGGTGCAGCAAGGAATGTTGCCCAAGTAGTGTATGAAAGATAGATACGTTGTAATATCTACCCATCTTGTGGCTGGACATTACACGATAGTGACCATATCCATCTTTCATGCACTTTTTGGGCAACATTCCTTGCTGCACCAAGTGTTCGATAATCAAGAAAATTCAGCATTTGCTCAATTATTTGTCTTTTTATTGGCAATTTTTCTGGTGGAAATGACATAGTAGCTTCAAACTTCTCCACCCAGCATTCTTTTATGGTGGCATGAGAATGGGATCGTTTTAGCTTTAACATGGTTCTTTTCAGCCTCAATTGTATAGTCTAATGCTACATAAATCAACTACAACTACTGTAATATAACCACTTGATAAACAAAATGAATATACCTATTACTTTAAATTTAGCTCCTAATTACTTTAAAATTTAATTCACAAATTTTGAGGTAATGCAGAAATTAAATTCAACTTTCAGCAGTCAATCTTTTACTCTTTTTTTATAATTGCCATTACTATTTAGATTCATATTTCCTTTAGTGCAACTCGCCTAAAAAACACAACCACAAAATGTACTTCAGTCTGTACATTACCTTCTTTGACAAATCTTTTCTAATTTGCCGTAAAGTGAGTAAGATACATTAAAGACAAGGTAAATTTTGTGTTAGTCGTTTTTGAGGATAATTGCACTTACGAAAAGTTCAATCTAAAAGTGGCCTAACTGCAATCAGAGCTTGGTATTGCATGTGTATTTACTTGCTGCATCTATGTTAACTTTAGTCAGTTCTTTACAATTCAGGGATGATGTGACACATCCAAAGATGCCATTTTCAAGTTATATATTAATCTGACTTGAAATATTTCTTGTTATTAGCAACAACATAGAACATACAAAAAAATTTCAAAGAAAGCTCTTATTCCATATGCAAAAATGTATGTTTTCCATCAAAAAAGATGTAGTTTGCTTATAACTTTTTTTTGAAGCAGTTTAGAAAAAAAAGTTCTGGTAGAGTGGATATAAAAAGCGCGGCTTCTGCATCTTTTAAATCAAACACCAGGTTTCTAGCTTAAGCGGTTCTTGAGATAGAGTCAAATTAGCTATTTTTCTTGCATTCGACAGATGTGCACAGCCACTAGAGGGTACACCATCTCAAAATTGGTTCCAATGGCTTTTACGCCACATTTGGGTATTTATACAAACACTACTTTTTGAAATTCAAAAATTTGGTTTTTTCACCACACCATACTATTTATATTGTAACAAATTAAGAACAAGTAAGATGTACAATTCCCAAACCCCTACTGTAAATATTAAATTTTTGACAATAATGAAAAATATACCAACCTCTTTAAATTCAGTTCAGGGGGTTCAGGACAAGAGCACTTGGGACATTGTTTCTCAAAATGAATGATGATTTAATGACAATATGACATTAAATGGGTTTGAGCCATCATGACGCGCTTCGTCCTTGCTCATGGGACTCTTCAGGCTAGAAAGGTCAATTTTGTTTTGTCAGCCAAAAACAAACATTATGTAATTGGAATCGGACCCCCTTACCGTTTCTAGGCTATATGTCTTCCAGCGCAATATTGCTACTCCAAAACTTATCGCCTCCAACTTACTGAGCACCATTACACAGTAGGCTACTCACTCACCACTTAAAACCTCTAAAAGCTACCACTGGTAAAATCTACTACCTATTACCAAAATCTACAGACTAGGCCTACCACCGCCAACATTGCAATTTGGTGTGAATCAAGTTCAATCTGAAATAAATTTAGAAATTAATATCGGTACCAAACAATAGCTCATTACTGTCAAAAAATGCAAAACTTTGCAAAACATTACGTACGAAGCTATATGGAATGGAAAATTTCAAAAAGAGACCCCAACATTATTCCAATTAAAACCAACCTATTTAGATGTAACTTAATTGTAGATTCCAGTTGCTGGCTTGCAAGCTTGATGACAATCACTAAGCAGTAACATAATAGGCAATTGCATGTCCCAAGAAATTTCTATAGTTTTGTTAAACAAATTAGTAGCATCAGCCTACAATGCCAAAATCGTAAAGCAATCAATGGTGAAACAAGCAATAACTTTCATGTCTATGATGACACTCATTTATTGTTTCAAGCAGATTTATCACTGGAAATTATCATATCAATTAGAAATCAGTTCAAACTTGCAACTTTTGTTTTATGTTTTTAAATAGACTTCAGTTTAGCGCTGAATTCAAAAGACTACCGTACTTTTTGTACATGTCTACTGCGTTTGGTTTTCTGCTTTTTGGTTCCTATCTTCTTTTTCTAGGCTACTCTACTTTAATTTTTTTACAATTTTACCAAATTGCCAAAAGTTCCAAAAACTTGAACAAGTAAAAAATAGATTAAATACAAATTTCATTTACTTTTTGAGTAGCCGAGCTGCTAATGTCCCATAAATCTTAGTGTTAGCTCTCTGCTTTTTTAGAGTTTTACAGCATTTTTAATTCTCCACCTGTCTAATGAAAGACTATAGTATTTATTTTATATTTAAACGTAATTCATATCATAAAATCTAAAGAATACAGTGCAGTCTTTAGGACACTTCCAGATTCAAATAAATTAATTGATGTAGATTCAAAATTCATTGATAAAATTGCTGACAAGCCTAATTGTTACATTTAACCCCTCACTAACTAAGCCTGCCCCACCCTTCCAAACAAAAACTTCTACCAGCAGAATTCAAAGCACCAGGCTACTGAGACTGAATTTGCAATTGGCTACTAGTCTTAACTTATGTTAACCATACTACGACATAGGCCAATTGCAAACAGACCTAATGAACAAAACAGTAGGCCTAACCTATAAACTAACATGGTTAGTTACTGTAATTTCTACAACCATAACAGTTGTTTAGCACAACCACTAACGTACCGTACCAGTATGGCAGTGAAAGCTTCATGTTGTCCTTTTCAAATAGGCTAGCCTGCCGGTACCGTTATCTATCAAACGCCATAGGCCTATCTTGCTATGATGCAGCCTTTCAGTGAGTTAGCTACACACTTTGCTTACGTTATGCTTCCATAACTTACAATTCATAACGGTGCAAACCTGTAACCTACGAGAATACAAACAAGTAGCCTTGTTACAAACAACTCTTGTTTGCTGATAGCTGCATAGGATACCGGTACTGAAACCAGTAAAGCTGTGAAAGCATCTTAGGCTGCTAGCTAGAATTTACCGGTAACCTATGGTAGCATACATGGCTGTATTTAACAAAGTTTATTGTTGCAAAGCAAAAAATTCAAAGGAAGCTAACCTCTGCTACCAGTAGGCCAATTTCTGTTCCAATCAGTTTACAGGATTAGGCTATGCTATAGCCTAAGGAAGGCAGTTTTTAAGCTAGGTCTACTAGTAGCCTACCGTACTTAGTAGCCTATAAACCAGCCAATGCTTTACATATTTACTGCTTAGCCTAAAACTATCTCATTATCCACATTGGCAGTCTCCCATCTCCGATTTTATTGCTTGCATTTAAAGTAGGCTACCCTAGGCTACGTTATTTTCTGCTGCACTCTTTTTCTTTCGCATTGTACTTGGTTTAATGATACAAACACACAGAATAAATTCGTGCTTATCCAAGCATGAAATTTGACCGGATACCATTTTTCAAAATTTTGTTCAAAAATGTAAGTCGCAAAAGTGTATATTTTTAAATTATCCGCTTAAAGAGCCAAAATATTTTTCAAATAAACCATCAAAAACTGTTTTTTTTAATGCGCTATTAAAACTTCGTAGATACATATCGTTTTCAAACATGAAACACAATTTTTTCTGGTGTCGCCTAAACCAGTATTTGATGAAACGACGATCTATACAATCTTCAAAATCGTGACGTAATAACTACGTAACGTCGTAACCTAACTTTACGCAAACCGTATCAATTGATAGGGCTTGAGCAGGGCTTTAACTCTAGCATAGTATTTCTTAGTTGTTTCATCCAAATTACTAGAATTTAACACGCAAAGTTTAAGGCGACACGAATTTGTCGCCCTAAACTCAGTGTCGCCTTAAACTATGTCTCATAACATCAACTGTCGCCCTAAGCATGGAGTTGTGAAAATATTATAATATATTATATTATATGTCATGTCTATTATATCCCATCCATACTCTGCCAAACTAGGGTGTCATGTTATCCCTATTGTGACATACTAACCTCCAGTGCCTACTGGTCTATATTAAGCCAACTATGCCATACGCCTAGTGTTACACTATACTATGCCTACTGTGCCATAACAAGCCTACTTTATGGGTGTCACGCTATGCGTACAGGCGTGTCATGCAAACCTATTAGAGTGTCATGCTATGCCTACAAGAATGTCGTGCTAAACCTATTAGGGTATCACGCTATGCTTACAATGCTGTGCTAAGCTGCGGCTCCCACTGTGGCATGCTATATGCCATACTAAGTCTACACTGCCATACTATGCCTATCGTGCCATGCCATACTAAGCCTACTACATGCTATACCATAAACAAAACCATAATTATTTACCTATACAGGATAAAACAAATCCACTCCGGAAACCAGCTTTGCAATTCATAGACTGGAGTCGCGAGGAAGTCGCATTTTGCACTTTTTAGCAGAAACTAGAGTGCCATTGTCTAAATATCGGATTGGAGTGCTATCCTAACGTTAACATTGATCCATCAATATTCTTAGCTACTAGAAATATTAAAATTTATGTTTATTTTTAAACATAAATTTTAATATTTCTAATGTATAAATTTGGCATAGATTCATTAAATTTAGTTGCTGGTATAGCCTATAGGCATCAGTTTTGTTTTAAAGGAAGTTGAATTATTTATAGTTTTGACAACATAATTTTGTTGAATCTGAATAGTCTTAGTGTATTTGGTTGCAGTATTTCCCCAAGATGTAACACCAGAGTAAAGGTACAGGTAAACCAAACTATAATAGACACATTTCAACACCGATTGACTTGAGGAGCATGTCGCTGTAATTTGCTCAAGATTCCTCTGGCCATATAGAGCTTTTCAACAACAAACCGCTTGTGATCCTTCCAGGTCAGCTTGTAATCTAGTATAACTGATAGCATTTTTGGGAAGGATGCTCGATTTTGGGTGTTAATTTGAAAGTTATCGTTTGTGTTCGTTCTTGAATTGGTGAATAGTACGCAGTGAGTTTTTGAATAATTGAGAGTAAGTCGATTAAAGTTGATCCAATTTTCGAGAAGTCCAAATTCATTTTTACATTTCTTTTTTAAACTTTGAATATTGTTATCCGAACAAAGCAATACCGAGTCATCAGCATATAACATGATTCGGGATTTGCAAGAATTTGTCAAGTCATTAATGTAAACTAAGAATAGAAATGGCCCGAGCACGCTACCTTGCGGCATTCCAATTGTAATCGGTAAAAGGGTAGATGAAATTTGGTTGTCATTGTTCACTGTACACTGGTATCGGTTTGTCAAATAAGACTTCAATAATTTGTTAGCATTACCTCTAATGCCATAATGATGTAACTTGTCCAGTAATATTTGATGATTTACACAGTCAAAAGCTTTCGCAAAATCCAAAAATATCCTGCAAACCGATTTTTGATTGTCTAATTCTTTGAGTATGGTTTCATAAACACAGGTTATTGCGTGGTTTGTAGAGTGTTTGGTTTTAAGACCAAACTGAAATTCAGTGAATAAATTCAATTTTTCCCAAAACTTAGTCAGTCTTTTGTGCAAAATTGTTTCAAAGACTTTATTTATTGGGGACAATATTAAAATGGGCCTGTAATTACCCAGTTCAACAGTGGATCTGCCTTTATGAACGGGAATCACGGTAGCAATTTTTAATACATGGGGATAGCTTCCAGTTTGAAGAGATTCGTTAAAAGAGTTTGCCAAATAATCAGAAATAAGGAATTTGGATTCTTTTATGATGCGCAGTGGAATATCAATATATCCTGGAGATTTATGATCTTTTAGAGAAGAAATAGTTTCAATGATTTCGTAAACATCAGTTGGTTGTAAGACAATTGATGATACGTTACGTTTACCGAGAAACGTAAAGTGTTGTCTACTCTGACGAAAGCTGGAATTCCTGGAATTTGCGGCGAGTTTTTCACCAATTTTAACAAAGTGTTTGTTGATTTCGTTACAAATGTTTTGAGGCTAGGTAATTAATTTGCCATCAGGTTCAATAGTTTTCGGCAACGTAGTTTTCGGTTTGCTTTTTCTAAGTAACTGATTTATCAAGTTAGACAATTAAATATGAGTGTAGTAGCTTGTGACAGCATGCAGAGCACGTGTTATACCAGTATTTGGGCTATTGGTTTAGGATTGTAACAGTAGTTTTATGAATCATCAGGTAGACAGGTAGATTGTTTTTGATTGCCAAAACATGGTTCAGAAAAACTGATAGAAAACACACAGGAGGCAGATAAAACCAGTACAACTAGAATGACTGACCTCGCGTCGCATGTTCCTTTGTTTTTACTCAGCCATTTTCAAAGTTAACCAGTGCGAAGTTTCAGACTTTTCTTATAACTTGAGAACAATTAGGTCTAGCTGTATGAAATTTTAACAGCAGTTTGAGATTATTAAGTTATTATATGTTTGTGCCAAATTTTGAGGCAATGAGTCACTTGGTTTTGGTTTTAGGACCCAAAAACCACCTGGAAAGTTTGGTGTAAAAAGTGGTCTTACTGAAAAACAGCTTAAATACGGCAAAAAAATATTTCACAGGGTTATTGCATGTATTAAGATACCCTTTCATCCCTACCAACCCACTTTTGGCCACGATGAGTTTTTTTTTTCTTGTTTTTTTGCTTTCTAAATCTTGTGTGCTCTTCTTCTCCTAAACCACAACACATCGAAATCTAGTTTTTGTGTAAAGTTGTTTAGATGCAAACGTAATTTTGTCTCCCGAAATTTTTGGGGCCACACCTCCAAAAACCCCCCAATATAGGGCCCTAAAATTATTATTTTTGATTGCTCTAGCTAGGGTGATAGTTTTTCTTTTATATCAAT
The DNA here is from genome assembly GCA_963965965.1 of Trididemnum nubilum. NCBI lineage: Eukaryota > Metazoa > Chordata > Ascidiacea > Aplousobranchia > Didemnidae > Trididemnum > Trididemnum nubilum. The sequence goes on from OZ014481.1 coordinate 14,462,188, forward strand.
AGATATTTAAGCAGCAAATACTTTGACATACTTTGGGGGTACCACCGCCCCCAGGAGCGCCCAAATGGATCCCCCAAAAATCAATTTTTGATTGGTTCAAGCTAGAGCATTACTTTTTTTTATCAGCAGATGTTTAAAAAAACAAATAGTTTGACGTGGTTTGAGAGGGCCACCACTCTAAAAACCGTCCAAAATACTACCCCAAAAATCAATTTTTTTCATGTGTTGTAAGCTTAAGAGCTAATTTTTGCTGATGTTCCTGGTATTTAAAGGTGTAGATAACTTGCGGTGCAGTGCAGCATGAACTAAAATGTGTGTTGTATGCGGTGCGGTGCAGCATGCAGACAAGGTTTGCGGACACAGCACAGCATGCGGATGAATTTTTTGTTATCCGCACCATCTCTACTGCCCATCACTGTTCAGTGTTCATGGCATAGCTTTGCAGCGAGCATGAATAGCCAAACGCCAACGGCTCGGCTGGTTAAAATTATTGGAAGGAATGAAATGGTGCATGTTAGCAACGTAATTAAACCCAACGGAGAATTCACGAAGTCTCCACTAGAAACTTTAAACTATCTGCTAGATATCTTATCACCGGGTAGCCAGCAGACAGAAAATCATGGAACCAGGTACGATTTAGTGGACAATCCATTCATGAGACCTGAAGACACTAAAATTATTGCAAACATATGTTCATTCGAGCATATGGAAGCAGCTATTAACGAATTTCAACCATTCAAAGCTCCAGGGCCAGACGGGCTCTATCCTGTGCTGTTGCAGAAAGGTTAATATCAACTGAAAGGATATTACCACGTCATTTTTCAAGCATGCCTGAAACACAGCTACGTGCCATCGGCATGGAAAGAAGGCACAGGTATATTTCTCCCCAAACCCGGAAAGAAAAGCTATTTTGAAGTTAAATCCTTCCGTATGATCACTTTTACTTCTTTCCAACTGAAATGGTTGGAAAGACTAATTCTGTATCATATTAATGAAGCTAATAACTTGCAGGCAAAACTTTCTGCATCGCAGTACGGATTTCACGCAGGTATTTCTACGGAAACTGCAGCTTTGCATGAATTTGTGCGTTGACTTGTTAGAAAAAAGCCGACTCGGTTTGCAAATGCCAGCTGACCGAATAAAGAAAACAAAAGTATTTGAGAGAAATTTCGAATGTCAAATTATGGATAAAAAAAATGCGACCGGTATCAGATCTGAAAGCGTTTTAGATCAGAACACTGTCAAGGTTTACACTGATGGCTCGAAACTAAATGGGAGAGAAGGTGCTGGTTTTTATGCAGAATAATACCCAAACAACTCCCCAAAACAAGCGCTTTTTCATCTTGGAATACACAGCACTGTGTTCCAGGCAGAAGTCTTAGCTATTTCAGAAGTGGCAAAGAACCTGCTTTTGTAAAAAATGCACAAAGTATTGTTGTGCTGGTGGATAGTCAGGCAGCAATCAAATCACTCATAAAGTGCACTGTAACATCAATTACAGTGCTCAACTGCATTACAAACCTAAATCAGTTGGGTAAACAAAACCACATCAGCATTGCCTGGATTCCTGGTTATGCAGGGGTACATGGTAACGAAGTGGCAGACTATCTAGCCAAATCAGGATCTAAATCAAAAATACATGGTCCTGAACCTTTTATTACAGTCCCATATGCCAGTTGTGTTAACACGGTTAAGGACTGATCCACAGATAGATATGGAAATCTATGTGGAATAAACATAAAGACTGCTTGAAGATGAAGGAGTCTGTAGATTGGACATCCTCAGGACTAACGATACGTCTCCTTCATGTTAAGAGACCTCAATTAAATAGAGTAGAGCAAGTTTTAACTGGGCATTGCAATCTACAACGGCACAAGAAAACTACAGGTCGTGCTGAGTCTTCTCTGTTTCCAGAAAACAGCGTAGAGGACGAAACACCAAATCATCATGTTGGCAGTTGTAAGCTTTACCAAGATATTTGTGTTAGATATTTTGTAATCACCAAAAGCACTGTTCACGATGTAACAAAATGTAACATTAACAAACTGGCCATGTACTTAAGGGAAAGGCTTTCTGAATTTGACCAGTACCAAACAACACTACAGCAATGTAGCAGCTACAGTTGCAATGAGCCCAAATGAGCCTTACGCAATGTGTAGGTGGACTTTACCTAACGGTAGCAGATCCGCTTGCCAGAGGTGGAGTCCTCGAGGACTCATTTTGAAGTCCTTGGCCTTGAAGCCTCAAGTCCTCGACAGCACTATTTTTGAACCGTTGAAATTTCATTGGAAAATGCCAGAAACCTTGCGAAAAATCTGCAAAGACCTTTTTTGGTTTCCTCAAGTAGAGTTTGCCTGAAAAAAAATTTTAAGGACTTTTTTTTTTTGAGAACACTTGCGCCTGTGTCCTTGGTCCTTGGCCTTGGCCTCGAGAGGGTTTGTCTTGGTCTTGGCCTCAAAATTTTTTTGTGTCCTTGGCCTTGGCCTCGAGCTTTGTGTCTTCGACTCCACCTCTGCCGCTTGCTCCACTGCCAAGTAATAGTAATAATATCACATAAGTTTAATGGTTCAAAAAATAGTGCCGTCCTCGAGCCGAGGACAGAGCAATTTTCGAGGACTTGAGACTTCAAGGCCAAGGACTTGACCTTTGAGACCAAGGACTTCAAAATGTGTCCTCAAGGATGTCCTTGAGGCCAAGGACGTCCTCGAGGACTCCACCTCTGGTATAGACCAAATAAAAAATCATCCGTTTTATTATGTGATGAATTGCACCAATATTCTGGGTACCGGTACTACGGTACTGTACTTGGTATAAAGTTTTGCACTTTTTTGCGTTGTACTAACAAAAAAAGACTAGGGAACCCAGAACACAGTACCGTATATGCTAAGTATACTAACTAATGCATGGGACACAATATACTGTGCTTAGGATCTGTAAATCAGAGTTGAAGTTGCAATGGAATCACTGACTCTGAAGCGTTGTTTTTCTGTGGAAAATTGGGAAGAGTGGGGCAAACTGGACAATGGACATGATCTAGAGTTAGTTCTACTGCTTCTACTGTACTGGTACTATTGTAGGACTGTGCTGACAATAGGTTGGACCAGTGTTCCCACTAAGCCGATTTTTTTCAGCAAATCGGCGATTTGTTGGAGCAAGGCAAATTATTTTTGGCAAAATAGTAAACGTAGCTTCAGAAAATTTGACAAATTTGTGAAAATATGACATTTGGTATACGTTAATACTGGATTGGTACAAAATTTAGGGCACATAATAGTCTTTGTAGAGTTTTGGGCACAATTGTTTATAAAGAAAATTTGGGCACTCGCCGATTAGCCATAAAGTTAAAGGGGACACAGGGTTGGACCAAGTGGAAATGTTAGTAGGTCAATTTTTTCGTGTTGGATCTGAGATGTTGAGCGCTTCAGTAAACCTTCCTATGCTACACATTAGTGTAGGTGCAAGGTATATACTGGTATTTTACAGTAGGGTAACTTAGTGATAGGCCTACTGGTAATTACTGAAGAGGCTTTGGACTTGACCTTTTACTTCAAACTTTGCTATAGTACTGCTAGTTTGTCAAATTAAAAAAATCCAAATTTTTTTTTTCATTTCTAAAAATAAGCTCTAGTTTTGGTTTCAGGTTTAGCACTGAGCATGTCATTGTCACACAGTTGGTCACAGCCCACAGGTCCAGGGTCAGTGATGGTCAGTTTACACTATTACAGGTTTAACAATCTAGATAGATAAATGAAAGTCATGCTCATCCCAGCCTGATACTTTTAGAAAAGGCTAGGCGCACGTTCCGTGCGTGCAAACATTTTGAAATAAAGCCTAAAAAAAGTAACCCTACACCACAACCCTAACCTTAACCCTGATCCTAGCCCTAACCAAAGCCTAACCTAAACCCTAACCCAAACCTATAGGTGTAATAATCAAAATAAAAATTTCCGATAACGAGTGACATCACTGGAATCTTTGTTTATTTAACCACGCATGTTCCATGCGCCAAGTCACTTCGAATAATTTTGAGGCAGAGGCTGGTGTTACATGACGTAAGAATAAGAAAATCGCTAGCCTAGCCCTAACCCCAACCCTAGACCTTACCCAAACTCTAACCGTAACGTTAATTATTCCTAACCCAAACTCAATATCTAACCCTAACATTAATTTAAAAAATAAAAAAGAGTAAATGAACGCTTACTCTTTACTCTCTTATTCTCTTTATGGGCTTTACGTAGCCTTACGTAATACTAGCCACTTCCTAATTTTGAGAAAGTGTCTGCTACACCCATCATTACGTTTTATTACTTTTTTCTTATTAATACAACTCCAACTGCTACTGTAGTAATTAGTATAAATTAGCAAAATTATTAGTTTTTACTGCAAAATCATCATTTTTATCATCCAATTATTTTGCGTAGTAAAAGAGGACTGAAAACAAAAACAATGGCTGAATGGGGGTGTCAAAAGTTCGGGTAATCGGATTAGATTGACCATAATTCCATCATTGTCTACCTGTTTTACCCAGCCCTTACAGTGACAGGCATGCGTGGGTACAAATTCATTAATCCGTTAGTAACAACTGACACAGCTAACTTTTTCATGTAAACTCTTTAATTCGCTAAAAAGTTTTTTATGTTAATGGACTAAATTAACTTTCTTTAAGTTTTGTTAACTTTCGTTAAGGTTTTTATCGTTAATATCTTGCACCATTCATTCATCGTACCAGTATAAACTAGTTTGCATTGGTAACACTTAATGCGTATTAGAACGAGTTTTATAGAAAAAAAAAGCAAAGAAAGGAGCTTTTTTTTGTGGCAAATAATAACCTGCAGCCTCATAGGTCTATTAATTATCGCTGTTTGCAATTTCAAAAGATTTTCGATTGCAGTGTCGTTAGTGCATTTGAACCTATTTTCGTCTTGAAATTATATTAGACTGTAAAATGTAGCTTTCAAAACAAAAAGACCACCATAGCAATAAATTTTTCCTTATAACAGTATCATTTATGTGTTCTAGAAGTGAAAGAATAAAAAGAAATGTAAGTTACATGCAAAATATTAACAAATTGACGGACTTCATTAACTTTCGTTAATTAAAGCTGAAAATAACGAATGAACTTTTAATGGAGGTATGAAGTTTGTTAACGAACTTGTGGTTAACAAAACTAGTGTTTTGCATTAACTAGCCCACCTATGGTCACAGTTCCAGAGATATTCTACTTCAAACACAGTGTAGGGGCTTCCTTGGTTGTAATTGTTATTGGCAACCCTGACTTTTCACTGCAGTAGTCGTGCTCACAAATGCCTAGATTAACAGCAAAACCTGTATATAGGTCAGTGTTCCATCTCAGATCTAGGCCGATTTTTGTCTATGATTCAGTGACTTGTTGGAAAGAGCGCAAATAATTTTAAGTAACATGATAAAGATAGCTTTAGAAAAGTCAACTAATTTTTAGAAATATGATATTTAGTATGCTTTACTACTGGATTGGTACAAAGTTTAGGGTACATTAACATCTTTTTACAGCTTGAGGCACAATTGTTTCAAGAAAATTTGGGTACTCACCGATTAGCCAAAAAGTTGAAGGGAACACTGATATAGGTTAAAACAGTAAAAGCCTTTGTAGCTTAGTCTAATTTTGGGGCTGTCTTTTGGTAGAACTAAGAGTAAGATGAGGTCGCCTATGTTATTAATGTTGGGGTTGCCAAAAATAATTACGTTTAGAGAGGCTCCTACCCATTGTACAGGGTGTTTGAAGCTGAATATCTCTAGAAGAGTGGGTCAAGAAGGTTGGAGTCAATGCTAATTTAATTTATTAAATTGGGATTTCTTTAACTTTAGATACCCCTAATATGTATATTGTTGTAAACTGCTATGACTTGTGCAATTGCTACAAAGCTCAACGCTTTGTAGCTGTAAAACACTTGCTTCTTTGAATGTATAGCTTAGAGCTTCAAGAAGCATTAGATAGGCAGAAAAAGTGATGTCATAATATAGCAGTGGTGAAGAAGGACACTGTAACTTGAAAATGGAGTAAAATTATGGGAAAAGTGCTGCACAAGTACACATTTAGCCTGTTTACATGTGCACTTTTGGGAACCAGTTCTTAGTTCTAGTGCCTGAATTTTGCTGAGTCAAACACAAAAAAGGTTCTTGAATTAATAATTCAGAACCTTTTTTGTGTGTGACTCAGCAAAATTCAGGCACTAGAACTAAGAACTGGTTCCCAAAAGTACACATGTAAACAGGCTAATTATATTTCAAATGTTTTGGCCTCTCTTGTTTGATACCTAGGTTGTTCTAAAATCAAAAAACTAATTCACTTTAACCGGTACCCAACCCATTCTTAATGCAATACACTAAGATGGATCAGATTTTTATTTTTTTTAATGATCTTTTTACCCCCTCTTTTCCAAATTTTTTTGTTTTGCTCTTTTTTTACATCTGACATGTTCTACTGATATGTATTTTCCATCATTCTTTATCTGTTTTATCTTAGTCCTTTTAATTTTTTTTTTATCAAACTTTGCTGCCTGTAATTGCTTCAAACTTCATATTCAAATGCCTTATTCAAATCATCATTGCTTTCTCTTTTTAATGATTATGCTTCTGCAGGTCACATTCCACAACAGTGACAATAGGCGAATATTGTACCATTAGATAATCTTATTTAATAGGTTGAAACTTTTAAAACTTACAGTGTATGTCAAAACTCTTGAAAACAAATGAAAATATTAAAAATTTGCATAAAATAGTTATCAATATCAGCAATTCATGTGTTATAAAAAAGGCAGTGCATAAGTAAGCATTATTGATAGTAAATTATGTAATTGACTAATGACATGACATGCTTTTTCCAAAGTGATAGTTTTAGTGATGAGAATATGCAAACAACAAACAATTTATGGAACTATCATTTCGAACGTGTTATTCTAAAGTTCTGAACATAAATTATGTTTGGATTCTGTTAGTTTTGATTTGCACTGCTTTTGTTAATGTCTTTATTTTTTTATAGGTAACCTAAGTACTCTGCAATCCTACATCACTGCTCTGTGCTCAGACACTCGAATTTTTGTTGACTGCTTATATTTTCTTCTATTTGTTGCTTTATTGTAACGATTTGCTATCTTTTTTCTCTTCAGACAAAATAGGTTAAATTTTTCAATGGACCATAACATGCTAAAACTGAAAATGCAGTGCTAATGCAACTTTGTGATTTGTCACATGTAACTGCTATGCTAAAATTACAATAAAATAAAGTGTATGTTTATGTACTGAATAAAAGTTACAGTTTTTGAATCATTGTTCTTGAGTTCATGATGGAACAAGCTTCAAGGAATGATGATTCTGTTACATCTGCTCCAAGATGTCCGCCTCGAGTTGCCCCTAGAAAGAAAAAAGTTTCCAATTTAAAACCTCTTGTTACACTATCTGATGCTTCCGTAAATAAAAATGACTTGGTTTCAATTGATGGGGCAATTGAAGATAGGAATATAAATGGTACTGCTAATGGAAAAGATAAAGTGGAAACCGATATGTCTGTAGGAGACGAAGCAAATCATGTCTCTACAGCCAATGTTATACCTATTCAAGATTCTAACAATACGTTTGATGACAGCACAAATGATGTTGCTGTGGAAGATGTTTTTGATGATTCAGTTTTGCAGTCCAATTCAGTTCTATCAGAATCAAATCACCAAGCAAAAGAAAATGCTGATACTGATTTGCATGCTTCAGTTGAAACTGAAAGTAAAGTTGACATACCAAAACCATTGGCTCGCGCAACAAGTTTGCCACCTAACCCCAGCTTTAACCGGGTCATTCCTAAACCAGTTTTTGATGTACAACATGCAGTAGACACTAATAGTAACAGCTTGACAGAAATTGTGGAAGAACCTACTGGCATCAGGATCAGCCAAAAATTACCACGAAAACCTCCACCTAAACCTAAAGCAATCCCACCTCCCAAACCCAAGCTAACTCCACCTCCTCCACAATCTCGTTCGAATGAAGTTAACACAAGTGCGGAAAAAACGACCCCACAATCTTCAAAGCAGGTTGCAAGGAAAGAATCTGCTTCCAATAAGATTGACCTCATAAAAAAGAAAAGTTTACAATTTAAGGAAAAGTCTTTGAAAGTGTTTAAATCTCGTACCAGCCAAAGTGAACCTGATGATTTGGAAGATGCTGCAAACAGTGATAATGCAAAACCAATTCTCTCTGATTCGCTAGTGTACCAGTCACCAAGCTCAAAAACAGAACACCAGAAAAAGCCAGATAATGCAAAACCTCTGCATCCCAGCAAAGCATACCCTGGTAGTGCTGAAAAGTCAAAACGAGCCCCACCACCTCGCCCTGCTTTGCCTTCGGTAATGAAAAGCAGACGAGCATCTGTACCACCTATTCATTTGTCCACAAACGTAGTGAAGCAAGCTTCTGCACCAAAACCTCCAATTCCACCAGTTGAATCCTGTGAAACTAAGATATATAATGAAACTGAAGACAATACTACCTCAACTTTTTCCACATCAAACCGTGATTCTCTAAGCTCACAGAAATCTGAAAAAATTCCAGAAACTTTGCCTGACCCTGATTGCGAAGATGTTGCTAGTCCAACAAATTCAGATAAAAATGCTTTTTCGCCACAGCATAAGCCAGCGAAACCTGCACGACCACCCCCAATGCAACTTGACTCCACAATGATAATAGTTTCAGCAAAAAAGAAAGCCGAAAAATCGACCGATGAAGAGGCTTCTATTTTAGAACTTCTCAAAGGCAAAGATGATGACAAACAAAAGCCTGAAATTGATGAAAAAATGAAGGATTATTTTTCTGGAGAGCTTTATTGCATTGCCATTGAAGACTACGAACCTAGTAACTTCACTGACTTATCCTTCACAGCTGGTGAACGTGTTTTTGTTTTAAGGAAATTAGGTGATGGAATGCTGTTTGGCAGAAATCAAAATGGTGAAGAGGGTGCATTTCCTGGGAAATATGTCTCCTTAGAAGATAATTGAGTTTACATCAATTAATTCACAATTGAAATCAATAAACTCCGCTCCCTAGCAACCACATACCGGTATATTTTGAAGTTGTCATGTTCATAATTACGTATATTTTAGCAAAATGGCTAGCAAACCTATTGCATTTTTTGCGGAAGTGAAGAAGCAGTAAAATGCTGATATCACGTTACTTTTCAAACGTTATGAGTTTAACATGAGTTTCTTTTCAATGTTTTAGTTTGCTTAATTCGCATATTCGGTGGCATTTTAAAATTTGACCAAGAGTAGGTGGGGCAGCTATGGACATTCTCCAATCCCCTTTTTTACGGATTTGCCGTATTTTCCCTTTAGTTCAATACCACTAAATTAGCTAACGATGCAAGTCATTAGTGAGAACTAGGAACTAATTTGCCAATGTCATCCTGCATCAGAAGTTATTTCGGTGATGAGATGAAGGTGTTCTATAGCCACCAGCAAAAATAGCTGAATAGAGCATGCCTAACCTTCATCTTTGCTGAACTTGATATTCGATTGCAAGTGTTTTGCTGCTTTTTTCGCATGATTGAAATCAGTATTATATCACAGTAGAAATAATGAAAATTGCTTACTACGAACATTTGTAGAACCTCGTTGACATATTTTTTATCTTACAAGTTCTTTTCACGCTAATTCAATACGAACGAAACTAGAATGAAAGAAACAAGTAGTGCTACTCGTTGAACAATTATTGTGAGTCTAATTTGTGGTTTTTAACGTTAGAATTAATTTTGAACGTGCCGATAGACTTAATCACCTGTAATTAGTTCTCTAACGGCTCTTGTTTGAGCATATAGGTTTTGTCAAGTTTGAATCTCTATCAATTTTCGTTTTAACTTTTGATTATGCATTTGTTTACTTTAGCAATTAAGCCCGTTTAAAACAAATTTTTACACAGTAGTATTTTGCTTTTTAAATGCCATGATCGAAAAAGATCCACTGTAGTGTTGTGCTATAAACCTTTCTATGCATATGAAGGGGTGAAGTTAATTCTTCTCTATTGATGTCATCTGTGATGCAATGATTTATGATATGTGAGTTGGTGTTTTAGTTACGTACACATATGTGAAGCCATTCCATACTAAAGTTAGGAATAGTTATTTATAATTGCTTCTTGCTCGTTTGTGACGACGTCAAGTGAAAGTGTAGTTGCTATGCTAGGACTATAATAGCTCTTTTTATACCTACTACGGATGTTATAATTGCATTCTTTTTTTAGTGTTAAGAAGCTTGTTGTTTTAATAGGTGCAAAGTGGAGAAGTATTACTCATGGTCCAGAAGGCCTTTTTTTAATGCGTCAAATCCGACAAGTATAAAATTTCATGCCATTCGATGTTCATCTGAAACTTTAGGTTTCATTTTTTATTGTTGTTTTAATTTTAAGCTTTTCTGTATTGTATGGTGTACATTCATGTTGCGAGATCATCAGTTATCACAATTGCATTTGATACGGGTGAAATCGCTTAGAAAAAGCGGTGAAGTGTCTTTAACGCTCCACTCTCTTGTAGCACTCTTTCGGGCTGTCGAAACTAGTTTATTTTTTCAAGTTAGATTCCGTTTTGTGTTTTTGCTAGTTTTTGGCGTCGTCTTTTCGACTAAGATTGATTAATTTGCTTACTTTTTTGGTTTTGCTTACTTAAGTTTTCCTTACTTTTTTGGTTGCTTGCATTGATTATTATCTGTTTCATTATGGCAAAGTCGCATGCTTTCTTCAACCTACGTTTAATTTTTAACCCAAAATTTTCAGTCAAATATCCTATTTTGGAAATAGTATATTTTTCGATCATCAAATTTTGGGGATATTTTTACTATTAAAAGCTTGACTTTTAGGCCTTGCTTGGAAAACTATGAAATTCTTACGCAGTTTTTCGGTTATTTTTCAATAGTTTCGGTTATTTATCTTTATCAAGTGATATATGATGTTTTTGGCATTCAACAAAAATTTTGCTCATTGACCACAAAATACTGTAATTTAAACTAGTCAAGAATTTACGAGGCTCACATGACAACCAAACTGTTTTGTCTATGTACGTGTTTTGTCTGTTACGAATGGTCGTTAAAGGGTTTCCTGGTGTGATGTGTACTCGTTTTGCTTACCATTGTAAAAATTGTTGACTTGCTTAATCATTAATGCTTTTTCAGCCGCAATAATTGCACTTTGACAACGATATTGCAAATGCAGTATGCAATCGGTTTAGTTGTATCAACGATCGCCTTTCTCTTTTTAGACCTAGTCTACATTTGGTACACAGTTGTAATTTTACGTACGCATCCTTTTGTTAGCGAAGCGGACGTACCGAATTTTTGTTTTAAATAAAAAGTACGATTGGTATTTTACGTGAAGTGCAGACCAAGGCTTACTCGTTTACTTTACGTATTCTAATAGTGGACTATGCTTTTTTGTTGTTTGATTTATACAAACTTTGAGAACTTCTACTTGTACATACCATGCTAACTAGAAAAGAAGAGAGAATGAGATATTGAAACTAATTGGTACAGGGCGTTGATCGATCGAAATTACGTCTGAAATAGTAGATAAAAATGAGTGTATGGCTTTAATAGTTTCATGTTTCATCGCATCAGTCTTATTTTTGAAGTATTTGAGGTAGATCTTGATGGTTTAAATGATGATGATTTTTCATGCCAGTTCTTCTCTTTTGACTCCGCTAAACATGAATTTTTAAAAGTTACGGTTTTAAATATATACTTTAGCTTCAAACGCTTGTAATGAAAAGTAAAAAGTGCTTGGGTAAACACACCTAATGTATGTCTGTTTGATGCAAACAGAGGTCCAAATCACATTCGCAGCCTCTTTTCTGATTACCTTGATCAAATTATGTGGATGACGTCGAGTTTATACTGTATTTTCATGTTAGAAATGTTGCTTTTTTTCATACTGACATTGACACTTTAAATAGGTCTATGTTTGACTTTGAAAACTACAAACAGTCGCGTTACTGTTTTGCGTAAAGCGTATTAAACAACGATTATATTTAGCGAACCGCGTAGCTTTGTTTCAAGTTTCAACTAACTTGATGCTGGGAATGGAGTCATTGAGGTCGTGGTATTTTGCTTTAAATTTGTGTTAATGTCATACGCACAATAACGAACAAACTTGAAATTATACCATTTCCGCTTGGTTAAGCTTATCATTGCCAGTTGAATTCATCTTACACAAGTTTAATTTCTCATCTTTCGATTCGTTTGTTTGTTGGTTTGTGTTTGCTATATTTCTTTTTTCCAATCATATTTTGTGAGTTTAGGTCTCATTTTTAGCTTAAAATTTTTCCACCAGAAATGTGTCTCAAAAAGTGATGTTTTTGCCTTCTTAATCAAATGCAGTTATTATTATTTCTTTTCGAATTGTGTCTTAATATTTTTTCTCGTCGAATTGTGTCTAAATTTTATTTTCATGTTTTTGAAGTTTTACAGTGGATACCCAACTGTCTGCGTAGCATTGAACAATAGGGTTGTTCAAAAAAAACTTTTCTTTCAAATTTAACCCATCACTTCCGCGATTTGTTAGGTGGGTGATAGAAACCCCACATACCAAATTTCAGCTCATTCGGTTCACTGGGAGAGCAGGGCATGCAATTTGAAATTTCGATGAAAAATATGGATTTTTTTGCCCACTTTAGCATTAATTTTTTCAGTCAAAATTCCTGGTATCTAAGGTTTTTTTGATTAAATATTGCTCAAATTACATAATAGATCCAGTCTATACCAGTTTGTAGTGTTTGTTAGGTATATTTATGAACAAAACATTTTCTGCTTTTTCGCTATTTTGACTAAAATATGTTTAAGTGCTTATGCCATCTCGACTGCTCTCTAACACCAATTCTGCTCTACAAACCACTGCATGAAATGAGAAAACGCCCGATTTCTACTTAGAAACTCGCCTAACCGTCCGTCTTCAAGTCCAGGCGATGACATACCCCAAGTTATTGAAACCATGTTTGGTTCAAGCCGTAAGAAATATGATTTATCACAACTGTTATTTAATGTGAGTCAAAAATCAGCGGTTGATGAAGTTTCAAACATTATTTTCTCGCGGTCCAGCATTTCTATGTTGGTTGTTCTAATTCTTAGCAAGAACAACTTCATGATCGTCCCATTTTTTGACTTTTTGGTTTTTCAAGGTACTGTAAAATAGCAAAAAGTGGAACGTTGAAATGATTCATTGCGGAATGTTACAAAGTCTCACGACCAAACGCTAAATTATTTCCCAATGTAACCGATTGTATATAGTAAATTGGTTCTGCAAAAGTTCAGGAAACACTAGTTTTTGGGTCGTTTTAGTGCTACTAGTTTCGTGATAGAATAGCAAAATCAGCTTGGCAATCAATCTGTTGTTTTTTTCTGGTTTTAACTAATGCCTTATAAATGAGTGGTAACAGTGTTTTCCACAACAATGAAACTGTTGTTTGATTAGATGGTTACTATATCTACCCTCGCACAATCTTGAAGCACTTCTACGACCTTGTCGCGTACCCATTCTGAAAAAGCAAATGCTACATTTGTTGCTGAACATAATATTATTTTAGTGGGTTGTATTGTGCATCCAAAAAGCAGCCTCTGAAGTAAACGGCATTTACCAATATTTGTGACTTGAATGTTAGCAACCAAAACACTATAAACTGTTGGGCAAAATTTTACTCAAGATTGTTCTGTATAGTATCCTTGATAGCCACACATCTGAGAAGCGCTGCTCCCACTCTGTTATCCTGCATTGTTTGAACAAGTAGAACACGAGAGGTTGGTTAAAGGGGTGATTAAATGGATTGTAAAAACATACTTTTAGTATACCACAGATAAAACATTGAAAACCCTTCAGTCTGTTTCACTCTAAGCTGTAGTAGTTTCAGGAGTTAGCCTCTAAAGGTCTGGCTAAGTTATAAGAGTGAAGCGGTAGGTTTTTCAATGCTTTTATCTATGATGTGCTAAATACAGGGTTGGCCATAACTCGCACACCAGAGCATTTAAACCAGCTAAGTAACTAATTTACTGATACGTACATGCAATGCTTCACTGCTCTAGAAAAGAACATGTACTTTTATACCCTAAGGTAGTGCACAAATCACATTTTCTTTAATGGATTTTACACTGGTCTACTTCACACTCCACGTGATTCTTTAGTGTGCGACTTAAGGCCAACCCTGTATGCGAACGGGCTCTAAGTACTACTGTTATTGAGCTCGTCTTAAGCTTGATTGGGAGAGGAGGACGAATGCCCTGAACCAAAACACGTATTGCGCATACGTTATGGTTGGTCTGTTCATCAAAAACATAGACGAGATGTATATGGCCAGCTCGATCGGGGAACAATCCAGGTTAATGTTTAAGCATTATTACCTGAAGAAATGAATCATTCCAACTTCACTATTTTGCAGTACCTTGAAAAACCAAAAAGTCAAAAAATGGAACGATCATGAAGTTGTTCTTGCTAAGAATTAGAACAACCAACATAGAAATGCTGGACCGCGAGAAAATAATGTTTGAAACTTCATCAACCGCTGATTTTTGACTCACATTAAATAACAGTTGTGATTGTTGTGATAAATCATATTTCTTACGGCTTGAACCAAACATGGTTTCAATAAGGGGCTGTTCATAAAAGACGTCCGCACAAAATTGCAAAAAATTGACCCCCCCTCCCCCCATGTCCGCAAAATGTCCGCAATGACTAAACCCCCCCCCTCCCCCTTGTCCATGCGGACACAAAAATGCGTTAATTAGACACTGACACACACAAAGTTTCAATACAAAGTTTGCACGGTTTAATTATATACTAAGTTTTAATACAAAGTTTAATAATACAGTATAATAAGTTTAATAACAAAGTTTAATTATATACTAAGTTTTAATACAAAGTTTACACAAAGCAAGCACAGCGCAAGGTGACGTAAAACGTACAGTCATGTGATTTGTTTTGTGTGCGCTTCGCGCCCTTAAATCACGTGATTGTACGTTTTATGCGTGGTTCACACTGGCCCGGAAAACCGAAAACGGAATAAAACAATCTGCGATTTTCCGTCGCGGAAAACGTTGAAATAAGGACGTCCGCATTCCAGAAACCCCCCCTCCCCCCTTGTCCGCAAATGTCCGCAAATCTATTAACCCCTCCTCCCCCCCTGAGTGCGGACGTCTTTTATGAACAGCCCCTAACTTGGGGTATGTCATCGCCTGGACTTGAAGACGGACGGTTAGGCGAGTTTCTAAGTAGAAATCGGGCGTTTTCTCATTTCATGCAGTGGTTTGTAGAGCAGAATTGGTGTTAGAGAGCAGTCGAGATGGCATAAGCACTTAAACATATTTTAGTCAAAATAGCGAAAAAGCAGAAAATGTTTTGTTCATAAATATACCTAACAAACACTACAAACTGGTATAGACTGGATCTATTATGTAATTTGAGCAATATTTAATCAAAAAAACCTTAGATACCAGGAATTTTGACTGAAAAAATTAATGCTAAAGTGGGCAAAAAAATCCATATTTTTCATCGAAATTTCAAATTGCATGCCCTGCTCTCCCAGTGAACCGAATGAGCTGAAATTTGGTATGTGGGGTTTCTATCACCCACCTAACAAATTGCGGGGGTGATGGGTTAAATTTGAAAAAAAAAGTTTTTTTGAACAACTTTTGCAAGATAGCAATACGTACAGTCGTACACGCATTACTGAATTACTGTTAGTATTGAATTATGGTTGTTTTATTTCGAAAACAATCCCACTTTTGAGGTCTTCGCTAATGCGAAACTTTTTTGACTAATTGGAAGGACCGACGCTCGCGTCGCTTGTTCCTTCGTTTTTACTCGGCCTTTTTCCAACTAACGAGTGCGAAATTTCAAACTTTTGCTTATAACTCGAGGACGGTGTGGTCTAGCTACATGAAATTTTGACAGCGGTTTCAGATTAACGAGTTATATGTTTGTACACAATTTCGAAGCAATAGGTCACGTGACTTTGGTTTTAAAACCCGAAAACCGCCCCGCAAGTTTGGCATAAAAAGCGGTTTCAGTCAAAAACGGCTTAAGTACGGTAAAAAATATTTCACAGTTATATGTCTTAAGATACCCTTTCATCCCATCCAACCCACTTTTGGCCGCGATGAGGTTTTTTCCTTTTTTTTTTTTTCCTAAATTTTGTACGCTCTTCTAAACCACAAAACATCAAAATTTAATTTTTGTGTAAAGTTCTTGAGCTGCAAACGCAATTATTTCTCCCGAAATTTTTTGGCGCAACTCCCCCGGGAACCCCCCCCAGAATGGAGCCCCGAATAATCAATTTTTTGAACGGCTCAAGCTATGGTGCTAGTTGTTTTTGATATCAGCAGATACTTAACGGACAAATATTTTGACATAGTTTGGGGGTGCCACCCCCCCGGGGATCCCCCCAAATGGACCCCCAAAAATTGATTTTTGAACGGCTCAAACTAGGGTGCCAGTCTGTTTTGATATCAGCAGATATTTAGCAGACAAATATTTTGACATAGTTTGAGGGTGCCACCCCCCCCCAGGGATCCCCCAAATAGATTCTCCAAAAATCAATTTTTTGAACAGCTCAAACTTGGGTGCCAGTGTGTCATGATATCAGCAGATATTTAACAGACACATATTTTGACATAGTTTGGGGGTGCCACCCCCCGGGGATCCCCCCAAATGGACCCCCAAAAATTGATTTTTGAACGGCTCAAACTAGGGTGCCAGTCTGTTTTGATATCAGCAGATATTTTGCAGACAAATATTTTGACATAGTTTGAGGGTGCCACCCCCCCCCCCCCCCAGGGATCCCCCAAATAGATTCCCCAAACATCAATTTTTTGAACAGCTCAAACTTGGGTGCCAGTGTGTCATGATATCAGCAGATATTTAACAGACAAATATTTTGACATAGTTTGGGGGTGCCACCCCCGGAGACCCCCCGAAATCAATTTTTTGAACAGCTCAAGCTAGGGTACCAGTTTGTATTGATATCAGCAGATATTTAACAGACAAATATTTTGTCGTAGTTAGGGAGTGCCACCCCCCGGGGATTCTCCCAAAGGCACCCCCCAAAAATGAATTTTTTGAACGGCTTGACTTAGGGTGCCAGTGTTATATGATATCAGCTGATTTTTAATGGACAAATATTTTGGCATAGTTTGCGCGTACCTCTCCAAGAACTCCTCTCCCCCAAATAGACCCCCCAAAATTCAATTTTTTAAATGGCTAAAGCTGGGAAGCTAATTGTTTTTAATATTAAATATTAAACAAATATTTTGACATAGTTTAAGGGTGCCACTCTCTCGGGAAACTAAAAATTGGATCACTCCTAAATCAATTTCTTTAATTCACTTGTTAAAGAACTAATTGTTTTTAATATTAAGTCTGTAAAAAATAAATATTTTTGCATGGTTAAGAGGTGGCACCCCTCCCCGGGAACCCCCCAAATACATAGATTCCCCAAATCTTTACTTTTCATTTAAGCTAAAATAGTTTTTTAGTAGATATTTGTAAGACAAAGAATTAAAAATACAAATAGTCGTCTGTTCGAGATAGAAGTTTAGAATTGTTGTTATTAAGGCAAAAACATAGATCTGGGACCAATACAATGCAGAGTGTCTTATGTAAATAAATAATATGTACTAGACATTACACGATAGCTTTGTACGCATTTTGATTTTACGCTTGAGCTACGATATATGTATTTATGGTACTGATGGTTGAAGCTTTCACAGACAAATTGTTGTTAATCATTCAAGATGTTGGATTAGCACGTAATTTGATATGATAGGATTTTCACCGCGCTGTTAAGATTTTTCTATTTGTTCAACCTACGTTTGGGTCGCGATCCATGCTTTGAGAAACGCTGGCTTAACCTGACGGGTTATTTTTTTTAGAATTAAAAACGATGACGTTAAGATTTTTTGATATTGTTTGGAATTTCTACTTTTCTGGAGGTTCCCTAATCAGATATTTTTGAATAATTGCTGATTTTACGGTAGACGAAAAGTACTTTTGAGCGTCAGAGCATTAGCTATGCGTTGGTCGTTCAATGGGTTTCCTGGCAAACTCCCATGTAGTTCCATAGGAGATTTAAGATTCTTGGATCTTTGATTCGTGTTGGTTTTGACGAGATATATGAAAGTTACTGTCTTCGATTTTTTTTTTTTTGGTTTGGCGGATATTGCCAATTGCTTTTTTGTGACAAATTTTGTTAATTTTAGTGATTTTTATTTTGGCTACCGGTACCGCTCGACACTTGTACCTTGCTGCCATTCAATTCATGCAATGTAGTCTATCACAGCTTTTTTGTGTCTTTTTTTTTGCAAAAATGATGACTTGCCACTATAGCTACCAAGTGTTTTTAATGAGCCTTTTTGTTGGTATTTTATTGTATTACTCCTTTTTGATTGATTGTATTTTGTGATTTTTCACGCATTTTTGTAACACTTAAAATTGTAATTTTTTTCAATAAATAAGCAAGATGATAATAAGTAAGATGGAATGAAAAATTTAACATTGCCGGTACGAACTGTGCTGGACCCGATACTCCTTTTAGTCCTGTTCTTTTGCTGGCGGTGTAAATCAATTGTTTTCCATACTGGCAGTATTGCGATTACAGGGCTGAAAATTTGGTTTTCCGTAGTAAAAGTCCACTGCTATGAAAGTTCATCCGGCGGCACACAGTTACTCTGTTTTAGAACGACTCGAATTGGGTAAATGAAAATTAGTGTTGGGAATTTTAAAATTTTTTGTAAAAAATAGTCATTTTTTCATTATTTACTGGTTAAATGTTGGAGGACATACAACTTAGTGGTTACCACGCATGAAAGTAGCACAGAAAAGTACAACCACGAAATCGGCACCAGCAATCAGCATCCACAAAAAGCAGCCCAGTATTCTTAAATCGAAAAATTAAATGCTAGTATCAACCAGCGTTGTCTAATCTGCTTCCGCTTATAAACGGCATTGCTTTTTCTTAATTTAAGTTGTCGAGCGGTAAGGCGTTCGTCTCGAGAGCGGGAGAAATGGGGTTCAAATCGGACTCAGTTGCCACCGCCGCGACATTTTGAAAGGATTTGTGTTGCAATTTGAATAGTTCAACAATTTATTATTTTAAGTTTATTCGATTCAATCCTAACTAACTCTGGACGACCTATTGATGTACTCACCGACAAACTAAATTTTGCGTATCAACCAATTAGTGTACATGGTTAACAACAAGATCCAAGCATAGTCACTAAATATTACTTCCAAGTTCAAGTTTATTTATATCAGAGAATAAGAAACACAAATGATGAATCCAATATGAAATATTACCATATAGTTTACATTCAGCTAATAGTATTTCGAAAAATAAAATCAGTAAAAACACATAAAACAATGTCCCCAACAGTCTGTTTTGTACGTAAGCTCTTCAGAGGAACAGGGGTGCCGAAACCCGGGGGGATATATACCCCCCAATAATTTGACTGTATTCCCCCCAATAGTTTGAGTATGATCTACATTTCCATCCCCCCCAATAATTTGACTGGTGTACATCTGTGCGTGTGTCCATTTCAATTCGGGGAAAAAAAGTGTTCTATTTTTGGTGAAAACCTTTTTTTGGTCTTCACCTGAATTTGAGGAAAAAAAGTGTTCCCTTTTTGGTGAAGACCTTTTTTGGTCTTCACTTAATTTGCTCACCTGAACAAAATCGTGGTCGAGGTTCACCCCCCCCCCTAATGTTGAAAATTGGGGTAAAATTGCAAATTATCCCCACCAACGCTCAACAAAGATCGGCACCCCTGCAGAAGGGTAACAGTAAATCTTATAAGAATAGAATGTAAATCAAATGAATGAATCAAATACATCAAATCTGTTCGTATAAGATTTATTGTCATAACCATGAAGAGCAAAACCGCGAAACAGCCTTGGTAACGTGAGAAACAAATTCCTGCCGCGTTCTCATCCTTTACGCAAATAGTTGATTAATTTTTTAGAACATTTTTGAACTCCCTTTTGTGCTTGTTTTAAGAATCTTCCAGATTTGCCTTTGACCTAATTTTAACTGTATTGTCTTTAGACCTTTAATCTTGTAATCTTTAAGACTGCAACCAGTGCCCAAATTAGATAGTCTTTGACAGCACGTGTAATACAGTGTCTCAAATTTTCGTAGTTTAGTGTATCAAGTTAGCTGTGTAGTAAGTTGATTATGTAAAATGCTAACGTGCTGATGTTTCTACTTCTATAGTGCGACCTCGAAGCAGTTTTTTAATAGTATAGTCTAATTAGTGTTGGTATAATTGATAGCGTAATTTTGGTCAAGTAAATTTTTAATTAATATTGATGTGGCTTGCTAGATTGACTTCTTGTTTTTGCCGTGCCCCTTTGGATAAATCAAGTTTTGGTATTGCTGTGAGGAATAATATTCTTATATTCATTTAAAAGTGTGGTGTGACTGCAGAATATGTAGGATAAGGCTCGCTGCGAGACAGGCTGTTAGAAGCGGGTCTAGCCTTATTCTCCATATTCTGCAGTCACACCACACTTTTAAATGAATATAAGAATATTATTCCTCACAGCAATACCAAAACTTGATTTATCCAAAGGGGCACGGCAAAAACAAGAAGTCAATTTAGCAAGCCAAATCAATATTAATTAACTAAAAATTTACTAGACCAAAATTACGCTATCAATTATACCAACACTAATTAGACTATACTTGACCATACTATTAAAAAACTGCTTCGAAGTCGCACTATAGAAGTAGAAACATCAGCACGTTAGCATTTTACATAATCAACTTACTACACAGCTAACTTGATACACTAAACTACAAAAATTTGAACGTTCGGGTATTTTTTATAAGACGTATTAGCAGAACTTAAATTGTAGAGGGGACGCAGGGGGACGCGTCCCCCATAGGTGGGCACAAGTCCGTTAATCCATTAATAACGAAGCTAACTGTTCACTAACTCGTTAATCCGTTAAAAAGTTTTTTCATGTTAACGGACTAAATTAACTTCCGTTAAGTGCTGTTAACGGACTAAATTAACTTCCGTTAAGGTTTTTATTGTTAATATCTTGCAGCTTCGTTGTGCATTTGAACTTTTTTTATATTGAAATTAGATTAGACTGTAAAATGTAACTTCCAAAACACAAAAAGACCACCATAGCAATAAATATTACCTTAAAATCAGCTAAACAGGGTCAATACGTGTTATAGAAGCGAGTGAATAAAACGAAATGTAAATTACACGCAAAATGTTAACGGATTAACGGACTTTAGTAACTTCCGTTAATTAAAGCTGAAAATAACGGATTAACGTTAACGTAGGTGTGAAGTTTGTTAACGGACTAGTGGTTAACGAAGCTAACGTTTTGCATTAACTTGCCCACCTATGGCGTCCCCCATCGAGATTTAGCGTCCCCCCATCAAGATTTGAGCGCTGGATGATGAAACGATCAAGAGCCAGCCAGCACGAACAAATCCTACAAATTCCGGCCGAATATAGCCCCAAATTGCGGTGAAGACCTTTTTTTTTTCGGTCTTCACCTGGTTTCAGGAAAAAACACTTCAATTGCGGGGACGGAATTACATAATTTCTACTGAAGTTTGGTCAAGGCTGCCAAAGCGTCCCCCCATGCAAAATTTTACAAATTAAGTACTGCGTATAAGGATGTGCTTTTATACAAATATATTTGTAAATGTTATCCAAATAGATTATGTTGATTTCATTCATTCATTTGATTTAAATTTTTCACAACTGTGAGGTAGCACCATAGCTTTTTCCTCACATATCTGCTTTCCCCTTAGGCTAGCGTTTCACCGGCATCCGAATTCATAGATAGCCTATCCTAGCAGCCCACTCCAATATTCAAACCACATACAAGGGCAATTTCTGCTCTTGCCATTGTACTCTCAGATTACTCGGATCAAAATCTGGCAATAAGGTCAACAGAAAGAAGATTCTGGACCAGTATCACACTGCACTTAGCTAAACCGCATTGCGCAAGTATCACTAAGCATGGATACCATTATTATGACAGCACAAAAACATGATTAAACTGGTTATATAAATGGACAATCGCTATAGGGGAGGTGGCTAATGGTAGAATTTCACTTCTTTTATTTACTAGCTGGCATCATAAAATCTTATAGTTTAATGAAACTCACTAGAAGTAATCCATTTTGTCCATATTCAATAGAAGAAATAATTGGTTGGGAGGGGGCTAATGGAACGATATTTTAGTCGTAGTGATTGGCAATTAACTATTATTGAATAGCCGCCACCACCACCCTTATCCCACAGGTTAAAAATTTTTTTTACGAAACCAATATTCAGCTTGTTTCAACAAGCGATCTAATTTTATTGCTTGCTCCTGGAAAGTTTTCAAAGTTTTTACGGAATTGTGAGTGGTATTTTGGACAAATTAACACCCCTCCTCTAAATAAATGCTTCAAAAGATGCTTTAAATCATTTTTAATCCATTCCAGTTTGCTAAACATTTCCAATGATATTAAACATATTGTTGTTTTCTTTTTTATTTAATTGGTATCGCAAAATGGTATAACTCCAAGGTGGTGGCACCCGGGGCGGCTTTAGCGACTCCTCAGTCAAGAAAAGTTCATTGTGGGCGAAATTTCGGCGAAAACCAAAAAAAAAGATCTTCAGCGGAATTTGAACTACAGTTTTCGAGCAGAATTTTGGTGAAGACCATAAAAAAGTTCTTCACCGAGAATTGGTTCAATGTTTGGCTAAATTTCGACGGAAATCGAATGATTATGAGTCGGGAGCTACCAGAGCCTACCCTGCCAAAACAACTCAGTAGACCGAGCAGCATTGTAGCCAATAGAATGATTTTAGCTCTTTTTCAAAAACTTCTTTAGTGAGAAGTCTCTATTAGATTTACATCACTGGAAATTGTTGATTCAATAAATACTTCCTCTTTTTCCACCCTTCTTATTTGTGTCGCGTGATTTATTGGGACTTCGCGCGCGCGCGTAGTTCCTATGTTTTTACTCGGCCATTTTTGTAGATGAGCATTAAAATTTTTTTAATTTTATGATAAGTCAAAAACGGCAAAATGTGGAAAGCTGAAATTTGAACACAACATTACAAGTTTATAAAGCATTATGCATGCCAATTTTGGGGGTCGAAGATCACGTGATAATGATTTGGGGACCCTAAAACCGACAAAAAACGGCTATTTTTGAGCCGAATTTTTTTTATTTCGCTTATAACAAAAAAAATGCTCAACGTGGAAAGTTGCAATTTGGACACAACATGGGTAGAGGTAGAAAGTATTTGCGTACCAAGTTTGAGGGCTCCCAGTCACGTGACCGAAATTTCTGAGGCGGAAAATGGACAAAAAGTGGTAAATTTTGAAGTGGTATATCTCGGTAAGTAGTGATATTCTTTGAAAAAAATTTGTGGTTTTTGAAAACACTAATCAGTACCTTTGTATTGGTTATGTTCATTTATTCCGTCTTGAATAAAATTTTTCCTTATTTTTGTCTTTTTTCTTTTTTTTTTTCTTTGTTTTTCTTCTATCACTATCTCCTTTTAAACCACAAAGCGCAGATGGATGATATCATGGAGTGGTATAGAGTTCGAAACAAACTGGTGTGTGCCTGAAAATGGGGGTGTCACGTCCGGGGATTCCCCCTAAAAGGGGACCTGAAAAATTTTGAACTTTTGAATTGTTCAACAGAGAAAGGCCAAATTATCAGATTTGGTGGATATTGATGGTGACTAAAACATATTAAAAATTGGGGGAGCTGCGATGGGGGAAAATGGTTGAAATGAGTCATACAAAATTCAAAAAAATTTTTTCACTCAACTTAAGTAGATCAAATTTTCGGAATAGATTAATGAAACAAAAAGTAAATTGTTGGTAAAATTTTGGGTATCACAATTGGCTAATATTTCTTTAATGGGTTTTTCAAAATCCAAATTTTTGTAATCATCATTATTGATCAAGGCATGTCAACATCAGTTTCAGGATAGTTAGATATAGAAAAAAACAAAAGATAATAATTTTTGTGGGGGTTGCATTGCACCAATCCCCCCAAAATTTCCTTTTTTCAGTTTGAAACCTTAGGGTTTCTACAACGTAGGAATGGAATTGTGAAATAAAAAAGTTCCTCTATTTTTTCAGGCTACTCCGTACTCCTCTTGATCACTAGCTCAGTCTATGCTCGCTCACATTGTTTGTTGTGGTACTCGCAAGGGTTTTACATGTGGTGTTCATAAAAAAATGAACGCCATTTGGTCATGAAAGGATATTATGAAAATTTTTGTAATGAAGTTTATATAGTAGTAATATTCCTGATAGAAGATTCAGTTATGCAAAAGTCAATACTTACTTATGACGAAATGGTGTTGAATTTTTTCATTAACACCATTGCAAACTTTGTCTATAAAGGTTGTTTCATCACTTTATGTACGGTAGTATGATGAAATTGTAAAAGTTTTTACGCAAGCTCTCAGTTAGAGAAATTAGGGCTTTTCATTTTAAGGCTGTTCTAGAAAACTTTTCAAGTTTTGAGCACCTCACTGAGAGGCTATCCTAGTACCGGTATTAGTAATAATAGGCCTAGCCTACTGCAATATTCGCAGTAAAGTTGGTTTTTAGGATGGGAGAACTTATTTGAGTATTTCAGACTTAAAAAAGTTTGTGGCCTTGTAGAGTATTAATAAATGACTCTTTTTAGTTGGCTATTAGGCTATAAGCTAAGCACACTGGTAAAATATACCATCTGTAGTAGGTGTATTGTCACATACGGTAGGCCTACTGTACTAGGATAGCCTAGGTGTAATGTTAATGTTATTGATTGTAGAACCAAGAATATAATTGCATGATGTTGACTAATATGCCTGGTGAAAATGCTGTTTTGTATTGGTACGGTAGTGTTTGTGCAATGACTTGATTTTGTTCAAAGTGTCCATTTTCCCAGTGCCAAAATATTAGTGTTAAAATATTACCGGTACTAAGTTGTATTTTACAACCCCAGATCTTGCAAGCAGGATCTTCATAAAAAACATGGCTTTACCCTTTGGGCCACGCTGCTGACTGGAATGATGGAGAAGGTAGCATTGTGTTGTTGATAGTAGCATAAGCTGCTCCTTACGTGCAGTACCGGTAATATGACTCATAGGCCTGGCACTGGAGGTAATGCCTGATGCTGTTAGGTACCGTACTCTGTACTGGCAACTGATGTCTAATAAACAAACGAAACAAAAAAATAGTGTGAGGCTTACTAACCAAGTGAAGATAATGATATACAGTATAATGTCTATTGCCAAATTGCCCTAAACAGGTACCACAGTTGGCTAGTAGGCCACGTGTGTATAGTGGTCCCGGTATGGCAATCCCAACTCTGCAGGGCATGTTTAAAACACCCAGTTGAGTTGTTAGAAATAGAGTCGTTAAGTATGAGCCGTCAGCATTATTTCAAAATCTCTATGACTCGTGTATGAGCGTGCGCATGCTCTTGCTCCTCGCATGTGTGCACTCATTGGGATTAGGGGTGGATCTGGGGAATAGCTTAGAATAGATCGGAGAGAAGGAGAGAACGCACTTGCACTCATACACAAATTGCAGAGCTGCCGCAAATAAAGCGACAATACTTAACGACACCCGACTATTTTGCCTCCAGAGCAGAGAGGCAAAATAGATGCTACCAGTATATTATCGTGAATGAATGATGATTATTGTTGCAAAGCTTCCATAGCCAAATTATTGCTGCTGGTTGCAAACAGAGGTAAAGTCGATGATTGTAGGAATGGAATTGTCAAGGACCAAGGACACAACTTTTTTAGATTATTATGGGCAAGTTTTCCAAAATTTTTAGGGAGTGGCTATTTTGCCTCTCAAGGCAAAATAGTGTTTTTCTTCATTAAAACAAATTGTTTAGCCAAACAAGTTGGTTTGTGTTTCGAAAACTACTAAAAAAGAGGGTTTAAGGCATTAAAATTCACAATTTCTGAATTTATATGGTAATAATTTTTAATTTAGCTGTATTAGTATATCCCATTCATCCATCACTTCAGATTTACAGGTTATGGTCTTGTTGCATTGCCAGGATACTGCTACGGCACGGTAAATAATCAACATCAGCTGATAATGTGTAAAACTTCAAAATGACATTCATGATTATTTTTAAGAACTACTAATCTACAGTATGTTCAAATTATCACCAAAAACTTAATAAAATGCAATATTTTAAACACTTTTTGCATTTAAAAATAAGGCTGTGGCTATTTTGCCTCTAGAGGCAAGATAGCCCCATGTTATATTGCCATTTGGAGGCAAAATAGTCCTAACAGCTACTGGTATTTTGCTGCAAGTGCCAAAATATCCCTAATCCTAACCCAAACCCTAATCCCAACTTTAACCCTAACCCAAACAGAGGAAAAACACTATTTTGCTTCTAGAGGCAAAATAGCCACTTCCTAAAATTATGAAAAATTTGCCCAAAATAATTCAAAAAACTTGTGTCCGTGGTCCTTGACCATTCCTACAATCATCGACTTCACCTCTGTTTGCAACCAATTTTGCCTCTAGAGGCAAAATAGCCACTGCCTTTAATGAAAAAAATATTGTTATGTAATAAGTACTGCAAATACTTTAAATTTATGTTTTTAAAATGAATTGAAATACTGTACCGGGTAAATTTGTAAGCTCAAGTTTTTGTCATTACAAAAAAGCAGAGTTCTTGGGCAAGGGCAAAGTCCTTATGCCCCATGTTGAATAATATTAGTGTTTTTAATTTTATTTTTGGAAAAACCAGCAATTTTTGTGACTTTAAAAAGGAATAAACACTTAGATTTTTAAAGCAATTTGAAAAGAAAATACCCTAAATGCTAAGGTAAGTACCTAGAACTTCAGTTTTTCCACAATTTCCCAACTCGAATTTTATGCCAATCTCTTCTTTACATTTCGTGATGTCTTTTTCATACAGGCTGTCAAGTGTGTCATTGTTTCATTATTTTTTTCAATTTCATTAGTTTTCATTATTTTGGACCCGTTGTCATTGTTTAATTATTTTTTAAATAATCTGCTGATATTTTTTGAGTTTATCGGATAAATTGCAATAAATCGTGAGCCATTGAAATGAAGACCTTTTTTTTTCTTGGAGATCATCCAAAAAAATCTCACATAACCTACATGAAGATCTTTTTTTTTAGTTCATCTTAGAAATTTTTCAAATACTACACGAAGACCTTTTTTGACTGCTTTTCAGTTCAGTCTTTTGGATTTATACTTGAAAATTGTCATTATTTATACTTGAAAGTTGTCATTATTTGTCATTATTTTATGTTCAGCAGTCATTTTTTATTTCAATTCAATGACTTGACAGCCTGTCTCATATCTAATGCCTATCAATAAATGATGGCAAACGTTTAGGCTGCCAAAAAACACTTTGTTAAATTTAACATGAGGTATTTAATTTCAAAAAATATTCTGAGGATCCCAGCAAGGTTCTATTTAGAAGGAAGATGTTGGAGACATTAGTTCCGGCCCCACCTTTAAAGGGTCCACACTCCACAATCATCAAAACAAAAAAATAATAAGCAATTAAATTTTTTTTGTACCAATTTTTTCTTGGAAGCTTTGCCTATTCAACTTATAATGACGTGGTGTAAAAATTTTATTAGGTTCAACGCACAATCGCACATCTCTCCAGGCATTTGAACAAATGTTATACCGGTACCGTAGTTGTATTTAACTTCACACCTAATTTCTTTATAATTCTGTATGCAGCATTTTCAGTGACCTAATACTTTGTTATGTAGGAATCCTAGCGACGATTTTTAATGCACAAATTGTTTAGAGCATGTGGCTTTGTCCCTACATTACTTGCCAGTGATTAGAGTAGCTCGTTTTTTCTTAAAGCAAGTTGTTTGTGGTCAGATATTTTCAGAACAAGTTCTCATTTTCAAGATATGTTTTGTTAGTTGTATCAACATATACCAGTCTTAACATATTTACTGTAGTATAATATTAGTATGCCATCCCTGGTAGTAGTGGCACTGTATTACATTTCAATATCATGCACATACTTTCTTCTGAATTCACACACAAAATATGCACTGGTCATGTTTTTGCATTAGCAAATCAAATTTGTTTTCGAACCCATGGGTTCTTTGCTATGTCTCTGGGTAGCTTTAGTGCTTTGCAGTTTCTACTGCCTGCACTAAAACTATTAGCAGAAATAAAAACTATAATTTTCTGAAGGCTTTTTGCCCCCTCTTTATCTGATTAGAGCTTTCAAGCAATGCCATTTAAAATAAGTTTCAGTATCACCTGGCTTGGTTGGCTATTACATTCTATTATTTTTTCAAATAAGGAAAGAAAACAAATTGATAGTCGATTAAAGTTTATGTTGTATTTTGTTTGGTTATTTTCATTTTTAATCAATCAAAAAATGATGTTGCCCTCCAGCTGAGGACAGGACATTTTGAGGACTTATAGGCTTCATGGCCAAGACCAAGTTCTTCAAAATGTGTTGTCAAGAACTCCACCTCTCTGCCTCTTCTAAATCAGGCTGAAGTTCTGCCATAGGCTCTAATTCCACTAAATCATGCAAAAATTGTGATAAAATATTCTAGTTTTGGAGCTGCTGAAATAAGTCGTTTTTTAACAATGAACTTTTCAGGTGAAGGGTAGAGTAGTTAAATTCAAAACTTGGTTGGCTAGGCATTGCTTTGGTTCGAGTTAGCTGTGAACTGGTAAATGCATGGTTTGAATTGAGTTTCAATTACATTTACTGGAAGTTGCTACAGTTTGAGAACTGAAAATTTAATTTAGAACCTTTAAGGGTTGTTTGTTTTCATTAAGATTTTGGTTTTACTGGCTGCTTTTGGCTTAACTTTTTATTTAATTTTTAGTTTTGTATTGATTTTCCATTATTAATTGAGAATGTAACTCCCATTATCATTAATTCATTCATGCCAAGTGATTTTTGCCGTTAAGATGCAAAAGTTGTTTAATGTTTACTTCCAACATCTGCTATTTGCTGGCAGAAAAAATTATAACATTGCAATTTTATCAGGATTGTTGTGCAAGATAATTCGCAAAGCATTAAATAATTTAATCACAGTAGTTCTATTGTTTCGGATTCTGGAAATTGTGTTGGAATATATATCAATTTGAAGATGCCCAACTGCCTGACGTGAAACTGCGATCATCATGAGAATTAAGTTGCTTTCAAATTTATTCAGGTTGGTAGGTTTATCATAATATTGTTGTCGCTTTTTTTCAATTTACCAGATACGTTTGTTGGTTTTATGAACTTGCATATGATAATTATTTGTAAGGCAATTTTTTGCTGCCCTAAATCCTGAAAAAGTTTCCTTTATTTTTTACAAAAGCTGCATTTACTTTTAACAAAAGTTTAAGTAAGAAGTTAAATTTAGGCCTATGGACAAAGAGTGTAAACATGGTTGGATGCTTCAAAGCAATAGGGTAGGAGTTGGATCCAAACCTTTCCTACAATGACTCTGCAACCCTGGTTCTGACACTGTGGTATTAGCACAGTTCTGGGGTTGTAGCTGAACTTCTGCAATATTAATGAATTATTCCATCATAGAGAACACTAAGTCACAGCCAATGTGTCACAAAGCTTGTTGTTGTCCAATACCTAGAGAATACTGCAATTGAACTGAAATACTGTAGTTTCAAAGCATATTTTTGGAATCATGTTTTTATGTTTTATGCAAGAATTGATAAAAGTTGCTTGTAAAATCAGAAAAAGTTGCAGAATAAAAATTAATGGAGACAGCTTAAAACATTGTGCTACTGAAACATAAAGTCTCTGTGTTTCAAAAGCTTTAAAGAATTGCAAAAACTTACCCTAGCTCAGATCTATTGGTGAAGCTGCAATTTGATATGGTGCTTTGTTGTTTTTCTAGGCATAAAAGTTGTCTTTTCATGATTAATTTTGCCAGTGCAGCAGCCAGTAGCACAGCCAGGGGAAGGTTAAGCCTTCCCCATTAGCCTGTCGATGAAAATGCTGAATAAAAAAAATACCACGTTTTTAGCACTTCTAAAACTGTTTTTTTTTTGCACTGAAATGGACTAAAAAGAGATAAAGAGGTTTAAAGCATATTTTGAAATATATATTCAAGAGGAGGGATAAGATTCGTCAAAAATAAAACTAACAAATTAATAAAAAGTTAGGAAAATGGCCAAAATAAGCAATCAAATTTGATCGCTAGTGTAAAAATGCTGAAAATAGGTTTCATCAACAAATATACAGGGTGTCCGTAAAGTTACTATACAGTGTTATATGTAATAGTTTTTGTTACTACATAGTTAATATTTGTTTTTTTTACAAGTTTATTCAATCAAGCATGCCACGCAAGCTAACTTTGGAAGAGCGCAAATTTATTTTGAAGCGATATTGGAAAATAGAAAATGCACAGGATGTAATTCGTGATTGGAATCATTATTTTAATACAGATCCTCCAACACGTTTGGCTATTTATAAACTTCGAGACAAATTTGATGATACTGGCTCAGTTGCCGATGCTCTGCGTTCTGGTCGGCCAAGTGTGTGCACTGAACAAAATTTGGCTGCAGTTGCTGAGGCATATGGCAGAAGCCCAAAGAAATCACTTCGGCATGCTAGTGCAGAAATTGGTATCAAACGAATCTCTCTACGTAAAATACTCACAAAACTCCAAATGAGACCATACATTCCAACCTTGATCATGACTTGTGCACCAAAGTTTGTCAGAGTGTGGTATCACGTTGTCGAGAATGTATTGGAGCTGAAGGCCTCCAATTTGAATATTTGTCATAGAAATTGTTTGCCTTGATTGTAACTTGTAAGACAGTATTATACAATGAAACTGCATAGTATCTTGTAAGACTGTATAGTAACTTTACAGACACCCTGTATTATACACTGAGGAATATTAGTTAATTTTATCTATTTATGGTAAAAAAAATTTATTTTAGTTTCATCAACTGGGGTTGGGGGGTTATTCAATATTAGTTAATTACCAATCTTATCTCTCAAATATTTTTCCATCATTCCCCCTCCCCTAATTATTCTTCTTTATAAATTATAGACGAAATAGTTTACTCCGTGAGAGTTTTATTGAACTATAGGATTTTATGATGTAAACAAGAGAATTGAGTTT
Organism: Trididemnum nubilum; assembly: GCA_963965965.1. Classification (NCBI taxonomy): domain Eukaryota; kingdom Metazoa; phylum Chordata; class Ascidiacea; order Aplousobranchia; family Didemnidae; genus Trididemnum; species Trididemnum nubilum. The sequence continues at coordinate 14,493,348 of OZ014481.1, forward strand.
TAACATTAGCCACCTCCCACATAACCCATTTATGCAACCAGTTTAATCATGTATGCACTTCTAATTTCTATGTTACGCTTTTAAAGCATATATTTCTATTACAATAGCCCAAAAATTGAGTTATTAGCAACAAAATGCAAAATTTTCAAATGCTGGGGGCGCTGCCCCAGATCTCCGTGCCTTTGGCAGTGGGGGCTTTACCCCCAAAGCAACCCCCCATTGCAAATTTCTAGCTACGCGCCTGGCAGTAGCAGGCATTGTTGAATGCTAAACCTTGTTCTTGAAGGGCTTCTGGTTCACCCAAAAATTACTTTACCTCTTAAAAAAAAACAAAAAAAAACTGTAAATAATTTTAGTTGTATGGAAGGCATGCTGATATTGTGTAAAGTTACTTTAAATTTTTATACTATATGATGAATAAGTTGGTAAAAGGTGCTGGATATAGCTTTTTTAGATGTTGAAATGTTGTAGATTTCTGGTAGATTCCATCTGTTGCTGTATTTTGTGGGAGAGCGTTTTTGTTTCGACCTGCCTGCTTGGTCTTCTGCTCCTGTTTCTTGAAAGAAATAAGATAGCAATGATGTAATCACCAAAAATGACCATAGAACTTTTCCCAAAGTGGAATTACTGTACTTTTGGAATCAAAATTTGGTCTATAACACAACTTTGCATCATGGTTTGTATATTTCTTGTAGGTTATTGTTTCATGGAGTTTTTGTTTTAGGCTTCAGTGGAGAGTTGTTAAAGATGAAGGAAAAAAGTTTAAATGATTGAGTTGCGGTCTTGCACAATTGCATGGAGGTATATGTTGTCGTTAAGGCGGTATTCACCTGTGAACATAATGTGGGTTGTGGCTTTTCGCAATTGGATGGAGGTATATGCTCCCATTAAAGCAATTTTGATCAGTGGATTAGTATTTTTATTGGACACTCTCTGACTCATTTTTGAATTGTTTTTTGTTTGCTGGAAGAAAATTGTTTGTTTTGGGATGCATGCAGACCCACCAAAATGCAGAGAGAACACTGATATAGTTGCAGGATGAGTGTGTCAAAAGTTTGTAATTTAGTTACGTTACTTACTTGCTTTGCTGGATCTTGAAGGTTTGGTGAATGGTAGTAGGCCGTAGTTTGAATAAATTTTGGTTTTTGAGGTGCATCTGGAGGGCTATTTGTTAGGGATGTTGACTTTTGCTGTTAGGTAATTAACAGGGTTTGTTCGGTTAAGGAAAGTGTAAGCAGAATCAATGTTTCCTTTTAGGTTTTGGTAAGTCGGCGTGTGTCCAAAAAATCGGCGATTTTCCTCTAAACAATGAAAAACTCAGTACTGAGTCGACGTGCGACCAATAAAAATGCTGAATTACTGATTATAATCGGCCTAATAGTTACATAGAACAGAGTTTTTTTTTATGCTTTTTAACATTGCTGCTGAGTTGCTTTCTCTGGCTAATGCATGTGGTGTTTTTAAAGCGTTTATTGATGGGGAGATGTGGTCGTTTGAAACTTCAAAGGTAAAAGGGCATTCAAGTCAAGTTTTTCATTCTTAACCAAAATGTTGTATGTCTAAAATTCATTCTCACCAAATTTCAAGTTTCTACGCCTTTCCGTTTTCAAGATCTTACACTTTGAAATTTGTTGTTTTCCAATTAGTTTAATGTTGCTATTTTAACAGTATTTCTATGCCACAAAATAAAGGGATTATTTTTTGTTTGAGCATAATAAAATGAAGATGAGGAATGGTGGCATTTTTTAAAAAATGTCTTCAAAGTCAATGTTGGATTTGAATTTAGGATTTGTGTTTGATTGAAGGTTAGGTTTAATCTTAGAGTTGGGGTTTGAGTTAATGTTTGTGGTAATAAAGATTTTAGACTTGTATATGTTTCCCGGTTACCAAACTGCTAGATAAGCATTGGCCGTAGCCTGGGAAATCCGTCTCTAGACCCCATTACGTAATTGTCGCTTATTTTTAGTTTGCACTAAACGGTTAGAAAAATTAGTATCAGCTAAAAGATGTGAGCATGTGATTGGACGTTTCACTTTTGGTCCGCTTCCAATTCGAATTCCTGTCTATGTCTATGCTGAGATCCTTGTGATGACAAAACCAATTACTGAAACATACTTTGGTTTCATATTATGTTTTCAAGATAATGGTATTGTAAACAGTGTAATTTTTGGGTCCGCGACAACTGATCGCGAACCAAATAACACTAATTGGCTGAGAAGGCGATCATAAAAATATTTCATTATCCCCAAAGCCGTTATGCCCAAACCTTCACTTTGTGACAAAATTACTGTGACAAAACCGTTAGTTCCTGGTCAGTTTGTTCGCTGTCTGTTTGTCGCGGTCACTTGACTTGGCTCGTTAATTTTGACGTATCTGCTCAGTCAAAAAATATTGAAGACAAAATATTATAAGCAAAAGTAACGTCACCATGTGGTTGTGGAAGTGGAAGCGAAGAAGGTGGAAGCAATTCACGAACTGGTACTTCCACATTGCTGATAGTGATGTGGTTCCTAATTTCAAAAAAAATTAGTGCTGGTAAAAATTACTTATTTTGTAATGTTTTGATTATTGGCAAATGGTGGGCTAACACTTCGAGGCAGTTCATTGCAAAAGAGATCATGATTACTGAACTGTAAACTGGCATTGCTCAATGTACAGCTTTCTTCATTAACAATATTGCAATAAATAAGCAACGAAATAAAACGCTTTCTAGTTGAATTGCTGATCCTTGTCAAGAGCCTGATTTTGTTTATACATTACAGAAACTTTCAAAGCTGACAATTGAATCAGAAACGTTGATTCATCACGTGGAAAAGCAAATGCAGCTTCTACCAGCAAAGAATCAAATGCATTTTCAAGCAAAGACATCAATTTAGTGCAGCTTCATAACAAGAATATTCTTTAAAGTTATGTGAAACTAGAAGATATAACATCTTAAACTGACTTTGCTAAAGTGGTTATGTGGAACTAATAGTTACCGTATCGTTTATTATTGCTTGTTAAAAACGATTTAAGTCTATACTGTCCATAAGGTGAGAGCAGTCGATTTTTGGCGGTGGGCTCTGGAAACTTACTGCAGTGAAGTGACAATAGTACAATGAAACGGTGTATTGTTTACGATTTACATTATGGTTTAGGAGTAGTATTACTACTCTGATATCATTTTTATTTCGTTTGTTGAAACTGCCTCTCCTTTTCCTGTAGTTAAGAGCGTTTGTAGAATAGAATGTTGCTCTACGGAATCTCAGCAAACTAATTTAGAACCCGGAAAAAAAAGGCTATTTTGAAGTAATTTTAGGAGTTGGTACTCTATAACTGCACAAACGACCACAGCTGATTTGATACCCAACTATCCACTAGTCGTGTTTAATAATCCTCTGTGAGGGCGGCTCTCCTTTTCTGCTCCGAAACAAGCACGTAAAAAGCATTTGTCGCATGCTTTTCATTTTAGACCTTGACGTTGTATAAGTTATAGATTGTGCATCTATGTCGGGCTTCTTAGTAAAAAAAGTATTTTTTTCTTGACGGTTGGTTAACGGATAGCATTACAAAGTCTTTTCAGTGATAATGTAAAGAGCAGTTTTTGTAAATGACGTAGTGTTTCACTGCAGTAGCCTACGCTGTGTTATCGTTTAAGATGTCCACTTTCTGAGTTGATTGGGAAATCCGACGCTCCTGCATGAAAAGGCGATTTTGCCCATCTGAAAAAAACATCCTACCAGGGCTAGGTATTCAGCCTATTTTAGCAAAAAGATGACAGTGGTGCGCCTTTAAGACTCTGCTTTCTTTGGTCGACAAAGTTCGAGTTCAAGTTTGGCAAAAATATTTAGTTCGACTTCGTGCTGGTGCTCATTGCAAACGAAAAGATATAACTATTTCGCTTATTCAGTAGGTTTACAACCAGGCGCGCAGCCAGGATTTGGAAAATTTGAAAAAGGGATTTGGAAAACTCTATTTTGTAAGAGTGAGAAGTGTGCAAACGACCTTAACCCGAATTTTCATTGTTCTTGAATCAGTTTCACACGGTTTGTCCGAAAATTGAGACGAAATTTCTCGGAAAGCTCGGAAATTCAAAGGTTTTTTTCGCCCATCACCAAGTGGTCTCCAAAAAAAAAAAAAAAAAGGTCTTCACCGATTTTGAGACTGCTTTTTTGGCCGAAGTCGGAAATTCGAACGTTTGAGGGGCGGCTGTTTTCCAATGTGGGGGCTATTTTCAATTTTTCACAATAAATCGGCCTCAAAACCACCAAAAAGGTGTGATTTTGCATACTTCACAAGCCAATGGGGGGGGCTCTAGCCCCCCCCCCCTAGCTACGCTACTGTTTACAACTGTATAGTATTTCAGCTGTTGCCTAACGCCGAAATTTTACGTGTAATGGCAATGTTTGGTGTTTGTTTGGAAAGGAATGATGCATTTGTCGCAAAAAATTCAAGATGTTTAAATTACCTTTTCCATATTACTGTACCTTCTGACTAATACTAGTACGATTTTCGGAAACTGTTATGTTTAATATTTTGGTAAAAGTAAAGCATACGCATGAATTTATCAACTGCAATAAACAACTGTGCTTTTCTGTCACAAGTAGGTTGTATGTACCATTAGACGTAGCCAGGATTTTTTATTGAGGGGGGGGCACAAACCGCAAATCACTTGTAATGACGTTATCATAAATTTTCGAAAGAGAAACTTTTTATGGGAGAAAGATGTAAAATGAAAGATCAGAAGCCGTGGCCTGGTTCTTCATGTAACCAGGATTTTGCTCACAGAAAGGGCTTGAACCAAAAGTTAAAATGTCTGAACTGGGAGACGCGTTGAGTAAACTAAAGTTAGTGAAACGTATCGCAGACTAGGGTTTGGGGACTCCGCCCCAGCCGCAGCGGGATTTTTTGTAAAAAATAGCTATTTTAATGCCGTTAAATCACGTTTTTCGAGCCATTTGAAGAACTAAAGTTTTAATATTTGAAAGCCAATTGAAAAAATGAAATTGCTTAATTCTCCTTTAAAATCTTGCATTAAAGGATTAAATTTTGTAAGTGATTTGGCCCAGGTGGGAGGAAGTTAAGCACACTGCCCCGTGTAATATTTTAGCAGTAACGGATAGTTTGCGCGCCCACTAAAGGATGATAGTTTTCAGTACCAATGGCCACAAGATGTAGAAAAGTAACGTTAATTGTACAGTAGAACATAAATTCTTTTTCACTTCTAATTTTGAAAGCTATCAACTACATACCTGTTAATGTTAAATTTAAGTTAAAAATGTGCCATCTTTTTCATTTTCGGTTGTTAAGTGAGCTTCATGAACTACGAATCTTGTTGCAAGATGTTCAATGCAGCACAGCGGTCATTTACGAGTTGGGAAGCCTAATTTAGCTGACGAGAGATAAACAGTAGCTGTACAAAGCTGCTACACTTTGTGAGCGGGCTATCTTCGCAGACATGTGGTGCAGTTCATAGCGTCGGTTGTTTACGTTTTGAAGTCTTTGGCCTTGAAGCCCACAAGTCCTCGAAAATGTCCTATCCTCGGCTCGAGGACAGCACTTTTTTTGTTTCGTTAAAAATGAGCCATGGACATGACCTTTTTTTTACTTTACGTGGGAAATCGGCTAAAACCTCGCGGAAAATTTGGAAAGAATTTTTTTTTACGGAGGTCGCCTGAAAAAAATTTCGGGGGGTAGAACGCTTGCGCCTTGTGTTCTTGGCCTCGAGAAGTCTGTCCTTAGCCTTGGCCTCGAAGGTTGCGTCCTCGACTCCACCTCTGTAAAATAAGGTTTGGGCACCTCTTTATACACCTTTAATTTAGTAGTTCTTATTTCTTCAATAAAACCGATTTCGAGCGGTAGGCCTATCTGTTTGGACGGGCTTGGCTGTTGATGAATCAGATATTCAGTCCATGGTTTTTGAATTTTTGCATGTTCCACTTAAGTGATATCGAACATCGCTTTCTTTATTGTTTCAAAAAATATCGCAAAATAAACATTGCGATGTTCGATTATCGCGGTCCTAGTTTTGCAAGAAATTTTAATTAAACCTTTTCTGATGTCACAAAATTTCAAACGCAGGGTTGCCCAATGGTACGGAGCCAAACGCACAAAATCGATTTTCGCAAGAAAGGAAAGTAGTAAAACAAGGTTTGGGGCACCTCTTTATTACCTTTGTAGTAGTTCTCATTTCTTCAATAAAACCAATCTAGAGCAGTATCTCTTTTAATGCAATTGGGTTGTTGTTTTAAAGTGCACTTAAGGTCTATTGTTCAATGAAGTTAGGCACTGTCGCGAAGTCCCCAGATATCGCTTGCGATGTCACATTCTAGTTTTATTTTAATTTTGGCAGCGCTGAACCTTTCTGCGACTAATTCAGCGACAATTTGGCTTGAATTTGAGGTAGGCAAGGCTGGTAATTGGTACCGATAGGCATAGGATCCATTGCTCGAGGAATGTTGCATGGAGATGGAGACCAGATGTGGGCTATTTGTTTGCGAAGGTTTGGTGGTTTAGGGTTTTTGCTCCAAAAGTAGGCTTATCATTTTGACAGGCACAAAAGTTGGTTTGCCCGGGCAGCCTTCTGTGTCCATTTACCCAATCGCTGGCCAAGACAACTACAAGTATTAGATTAAACTGTTAGAAAGTATGAATCGAATTACCTTTTTTCAAGCATATTGGCGAGGAGCATTAAATAACTCAACTGAACTCTGCTATTGTTTCGTCTTGGCTTGCAAAATGAATGCATTTATTGAGCATTAATGAGGAATTAGCCTAGCCCAACTTTGACTAAGAAATAAGCGTAGAAAAAAAACTAGTAGCCTACGTGTGATATCAGTCACCTACTGTACCAACCATCGGCTGAGAGAGCAGCTACTGGTAACTCATTAATGCAAGACTATAAGTTAGGCCTACCGTAGTGTTTAAAAGTAGAGGGCCTATTTGCGATCGTAAACCATGCAGTTTTATGTTACTCTCAGCTTACTGTTGTCCACACTTGAGTAATTTTGTGTAGGTGGAGATAGACTACCTAGATGGCGTGTTCATGTAGGCATACAGTAGCTTAGTTTGTTTTCATGAATTAACAGTATTGTTCAGTTGGTTGTGCTATTGTGATTGTTCTGTGCACAACATTGCCATCATGTCTGAAATTGTTTGTCATTTAGCCATTACTTCTGCATTCACTGAATTTCAGAAGAAGATCAATCGCCTTAATGACAATTATGTGGTAAATCTGATATGATTGAGTCAAATAGTCTTCCTTGTTGCAGTGGTGGTTGCTTTTGGTGAATATTTCTAAGACAATAATGCTTTAGTAGCCCTTTGGCTTAGAAAGCACAAAAACTTTCTGTTAAAAAAATTAATAAGTAAAACAAAGTAGATACAGTGTATTAAATGTTTATCATCAAACTAAATCTCTCATTATTCTTGCTGTATTATGCTGAAGCGTCTAATGAGTTTGCGGAGCCCATCTTTATCCACATGATTGTGCTTGGGCAATACAGCTCCTCTCAAAGAAATGTTGCAGCAGTGGCGAGCCATTGGCAACACTGTGTCCGATTTGACTGGCCCAAGAATTCAACCTCAGATCTTCCGCTCCATTGACAAATGTGTTACTGCTTGATTAACTGGCCAGTTATTGTAGGCCTATCCAAAATTTCATTATGGTGTGGAGTAGCCTACTTGTTTTTAAAATATTTTCTTTAACATTTCTGTTGTAAATACCTACCTATGATTTGAGTTGAAAAAACGTATTTTTGGGCATTGCACGAGCATGCATACATTCATATGCACTCTGCAAATTGCCCCATTTTTATCCCTAGTTCCATAAAAATATGGTTCAATGGCTATCAAATTTTGTTTCCACCATGTTTATTTAATCATGGCAATATTATTTGTAGAAAATCCTTTGAGATTGCGTTCAAGAATACTCTTCTTGTATAATGAGTTAGTCAACTATTTACGATGGTGGGCAGAAGCAAATTACTTAAGTAACAAATTACTGTAACAAATTACTTTTATAGCAATTTTTATGGTAATGACATTACTTTTTCTTAAAAGTAATTTTTGTGGTAGTTTTATTACTTTTTTAGAGGTGTCAAAATTACTCATTACAAATTACTCTTTAAACGTTACTGTAGTTATAGACAAGGTGCAGATCACAAAAAAGTGTTTGGAGTTGAAACAACGTGCTGTGTATCAGTTTGCAACGTGTTTGTGATGACGTCGCCGTTCTGGCGGTATCGAGGAGTAACCTTGATTGGCTGCTTATGTTAGATTCAAAACAGTTTTTGTGTGAGAATGACACATGGCCGTGCCATTGGCCGCATACCTTTCTGCGCGTCAAAAAAAGTCGATGAATATGATAGATTAGTTTAAACGTAAGCAAATTAATTTAGCGCAATAGCATTTCGTTAGCGCTACATCCCAAATCTTGTTTCACAGAATTCCGCATTGCTAAGAGTGTAATGTGTAAATTATTGTACCAATCGTGGGGATTTTCACACATGCGAAGTGAGTCCTTTAATTGTCGATGGACCTTTTCCACTAAACCTTGCGTTGTAGGCTTATAAGCACTTCCAATGAAATGTTGTATGCCCAGCATCTTTAAGAGAGCTTAGAATTTTTGAGATAGTAAATAACTACCATAATCTGACTGTAAGTACACTGGAACACCCTTAAACGCTACCCAGTCTTGAAGAAAACCTGAACACACGGAGTCCGCTGTCGCATCCTTCAATGGAATAGCTTGTACATATCTCGTAAAACGGTCCACGATGGTCAGTAGATATTGATAGCCTTCAGACATTGGCAATTTCCCTACAATATCTATACACACGAGTTGAAATCTCTGTAAAGTTAAGTCAAACTTTTGCATAGATGTCCGGTTATGCTCACAAACTTTTCCTTTCTGACATTTAGGGCACGACTTCGACCAGCTCGAAATTTGTTTTCTCATTCCCGGCCATATTACTCTAGTTTGCATCATTTTAACTGTAGTTTCTGTGCCACTGTGGGCGAGTTTGTGAAAACTATTGAAAACTTTTAAACGGTAGTTTTTAGGAATAAGCGGCCTGGTATGGTTGGTGGAGGTATCACACAACAAAAGATCGTCAGTACCTGGCACTTTAAACTCTTCGATAACCAATGAGTTGTCGTCCTGCTGATGAAAAAGTCGCATGATTTCTTCATCTTTCCTCTGCTCTTTCGCCATGTCGCTGTAATTCAAATCGTTTTTTTGCAAAAACATCAAGTTATTGATTTCAATTCGAGATAAAGCATCAGCTGCTTGGTTTTCTTTGGTACCAATGAAAATCTTATCATTTGTGTACTCGCTAATAAAAGCTAGTTGTCGAGCTCGCCTTCCGATCAGTTGTTCCCTGGAAGAATGGAACATGTTGACTAATGCCTTATTGTCACATTGTATTTGGCATTCCTGTTGTTCAAGATAATGACTAAACTTACGAACAGCATCAAAAATAGCAAAAAGTTCTCTATCCAGAATTGTTTGACGCTTTTGCACATCTGTCAGTTTCCTGGAATGAAAAGCTAAAGGTTGCAACTTACCCTCGCTTACCTGCAAAAAAGCCGCCCCTGTCGACAGATCTGACGCATCTGTTTGTAAGATAAGTTTCGAACCCGCAACTGGGTAAGCCAGTAAGGTTGCTTGACATACCAACTTCTTAACATTTTCGAAAGTCATTTCGCTTTCTTTGTCCCACGGTACTTTTCGAATTCCCTTAAACCTTTTGGACAGAAATTGGGTTAAAGGAGCCAAAGCTTCCGCAAGGTTTTTCAAACAGGTTTGATAGTAATTGACCAAACCTACAAAGGCACGTAGCTGCTTAACTTTGGAAAATCAGAAATTGCCTGCACCTTTTCGGGTAGAGTAGCGACGCCCTCTGATGTAATTTCGTGTCCAAGAAAAGACAATTTGTGTTGACCTAAGTGTGTTTTCTATGGATTGATTGTTAGACCATATTTTTGCAAACGTGAAAACACGTGGTGCAAATGTTGTTCGTGTTCTTTTGAACTGCGAGAGAACACAATAATGTCATCAATATAAGCGGCTGCAAAGTCGCTTAAAGGACGTAACATTAAATCCATTAATCTCATAAAAGTAGAAGTAGCATTACAAAGGCCCATAGGTAAAACTTTAAATTGGAAAAGCCCAATGGGGGTTATAGTGGCAGTGTATTTTCGAGAATTTTCGGCAAGATTTATCTGCCAATAACCATGTTTCAGATCAAATTTGCTGAAAATCGTTGCACCTCCTAGTTTATCAAAAATAGATTCAATCCTTGAAAGGGGGTATCGATCCTTGACCGTAATGCGATTTAAATTTTTGAAATCCCTTACAATTCGATATTTAGTGTCACTTCCAGGAGCTTTAGGCACGAGGTGAATGGGACTAGCGTACTCACTATCGCTTACCTCGCTTACGTCTTCGTCCAATAATTTCTCGATTTCTTTTTCAAGCCATCGAAGTTTCTCGGCCGACATTGGTCTGCAACGAGCATGACATGGATAACCGTCAAACTGTATCTGATGTTCAATTGGTACTCTCTCAGCGATGCTTCTGTTGCGTGGCCTAGTTAAATCTGGATACTCCTTCAGAATATGAGTATTAGCAATCGGCAACAAAAAGCACAGGCGGTGTTTCCACTGCTAAATTTTTGTTACTTAAATGAATTTTTTCTTTAGTCTTTGCGTTTATCAAAATGTGGTTGTGCAGATCGACCACAAGATTGTTTTGTTCCAAAAAATCAGCGTCAATTAAGTTGAAACTAATCTCAGCAGACAGAAATATCCACTTGATTGTGCAATTCTTACTAAGCTTTAAATTCATAGTTCTCTCACCATGCGTCGAAATCTTCGATTCGTTTGCAGCAATCAAGAATCGCTCACTCGGATAATTTGCAATTTCAAAAGAATTGCTTTTCACAATGCTATAGTCACTACCTGTATCGATAATAAAAAATTCATTCGATGCTTGATCTTTTAAACACAAAATGTGGCTTGAGCTTTTCCCCCAGAGCGGCCACTAGTGGTCTGGGGACGCGTTCAAGTTTTTTGAAACAACTTTGTGCCATTTGCAAGGGGGTTGACACTTATGTGCATTTGTGCCAAACGTATAGTGGTAATAGCATAAATTCTTAGATGAAGATTCATAATTTTTACCGGTTACGCTACTGTCACTCCAATTACGTACACTCGGGTTTCTTCTAGCATAGGTCTTGTTTTTAGAGTACTTTGATCGTCCATTGGGTACGTTGTACTGGATACGTTGAGATCTACCATCAGCATGTTGGTTTGTACCTGAGCATTCACCTAATTTTTCTTCAAGCTGAGAAATTTGTTTTTTAAGTAGTGCATTTTCACGTTGCGCTTCTAGCTGCGAGTTTTTACTGCTTACCGCGTTAACAATGGGCTCAGCAGGGTTTTGAGACAAAAACGGATGCAATGCCTGAGTGTTGTTAACAAAACCTGCTACTCCGTCTGCTTCTCGCACTAGCATGGCAAGGGTTCAGTAAAACGAGCAGATAGCTGTAACTGCACAAAATACGGTAGTCGAGATATAAACAATGGTTTACGGGCTTCGTCTGTCATGGAATTGCTTGGAAAAATAGTTCGTAACTCTGCCAAAATTGCACTCGGCTTTTTAATCATTTGGGGCGGACAAGAAAACAGCTTAGGCCGAGTTACTTTGTGCTGAACAGAATCACCGAAGTGATTTAAAAGCTGTGTTTTGACTTGCTCGTACGTGGCGTCGTTATCATCAATTAAATTTTGAACAGCTAAAGCGCTTTTTGGGTTAATCTTGACAAAAGCAAGCTAGATTTTCGTGAATTAGATTCAATTTGGTATTCTTCAAATTTACGCTCCAATAAATTAAACCATACCTGCGGTTGTTCTTCCCAAAACTCTTGACAAAATTTGTTTCCCATTGGAATTCCATGTTCACCTAGTCTCAGCTCTGGTTGTCTTAATTCTTATTGTTTCGGTCTAGGCATGTTCTTGAAAACGGGGTCACCACTATCGCTATTCGACTTGGATGATTTTCAGAACTTAAAAACTAGAACTGAAAACTGCGCTTCTTATCGATAACCTATGATCACAACTAAGGAAAGACCAACTGTGTTCTATTAACTGAAAACAGAGTTTTTAAGTTGCAAATCAAATTGTAAATCAAATTTTGCACTAAACATTCAAAAACAAAGGAAACGGAGATTGAACTCGTAATCACCGCAAGTCCCGCGGCAAGCAAGACGTGCCCCGCGCATCACATCTCACAAACCCGAGGGCTTGCAGAGGCCACGAGTTCGAAACTCAACGCAAGAATTGTAAGCAAAATGAAAATGAAGCACAGGATAGCCACAAGTTTGCCTAAACGTGGTTTCAGTTCCAAAAGAATATAATCTTGGACGCCATTTTGAAACCCAACATCCAAATCTCGCTGAATTAGATGCTAATGAAAAGACACTTTAAAAGCATAAAGTTTAGCATCAATCTTCGCTCCAAACAAAACTACTTTAAACCTTCGTACAATGAAAGTGCTACAGCTGCTACCAGAGTTACAGTAGTTACTGCTACCAAAATACAACAATTAGATGTTTTACATGCAGGTAAAGAGGTAATGGTTGTTTTTTTTACTTTTCCACAATCTCAAGACGTTTCGCCGTAACGGTGGTAGCTACGACAGTGAAAGCACACGGTTCGCGACAAGTAGGTCTGCGTTGTTATGGCCCTTGTATGTAGCGAGTTGTGCATACCTGTTCCTGGAGCATAACCAGTTAGCATTTATCTGTGACCGCGTACTAAATAGCAATATATTGTTCCTTTTTCGCGGCAATAAGTAAAATTCTTGTCAAAGCAGCTATCGTACAACAAAAAATTGGAAAACATCTTGTGCAATACAATTCAAACAATATCAGAAAAAAAAACATAGATGAATATTGTTTTGATTAAAATGTTCAATCTTCGAATTTTAATCAAAGGAATTCTCAAGTTCTGTACTGTCAATCAGTTTTTCTAATAAATACTTATGTAGAAAGCGATTAGAATCTTAGAATTACGTCTTTCTGACATTTTTTTTATAAACTTTTAACAAAAGTATTAGTAACGAAAATTCACAGTATAACTGGTTATCACTATCAAAATAACAAGTTTAAAAATAATTACGGTGAAAGAATCACCGAAAGCGTGATATTATTATTAAGATTATCACCGAAAATCGATCAGTTTGTGTCTGTAATGGGAGAAGGCCTAGATTCGAGATCAAGACCAACTGCTGAGAGTTGTAATGCTGCAATTGCTGTTGAAGAGAATACTTCAGATTCTGAAACAACTAAATTGTTAAATTTTGATTGCTGAATTTTGCTTCATAACGTTGGTGTTGAAGGCCGTGCTTTAGCACACCAAAAGCTACGATAGCCGAAGATTTATGATATAATCTTTGACTGCGGGAACAAATAATCCAAAGTTCCAAACCTGCTTAGTTTCCAAACAATTCTGTACTCATTCAGGTTTAATAACTAAAACATTCTTTAACGCTGAGCCGCGTTGAAGAGGCAGCATAATGAAAGCCATCATCTGATTATTGCATATGCATAATTGCATATCATGGTGGTGCTTGAATCATAGACGAGATTCAACATTTTCTCTCACGCAGCCGTGGTAGAAAAGTTGATGCAGACCACTGTCATTTTGGCTGAATGTTTCATTCAAAGTAATTTGTAACGACAAACTACTTATTACTTTAGTAGTTATGTATATGGCGTGTTCGGTGCACAGAGGTCACGTGACTGCACTGTAACCGTCCTTGTGTCTCAATATGCCGGTATCGGCGCACATCTTAGTGCCGTGTGCAAAAATAGGGGAGGGAGACCGGTATCGGTGCACATCTTAGTGCCGTGAGCAAAATAGGAGATTTCCCAAAGTCACGTGACAATTTGTATCCGAAATAAAAATTTAGAGACACAAAAATATAAAAACTTTTATTGTTTTATATCTTTTTTTTAAATATCCGGGATCAGTGCAAATCTTTGTGCTTTAATCAAATCTATTTAGCGTGCTTTTTTTCATCGACTATTTTTATATCGTAATACGAGCGACTGAGTTATCTTGCTGTCTTGCAGTATGTTCGCATATGGACTGTTACGTCACAACGGTTACGTAATTTTTCAGAGCGTTTCGGTTCAATGCGCAAGTTAAAATTGCTGAGTGTTTCGGCTCGGCTAGCAGCTAAAATAATAGGAATAATTTAAAGTTAATTCTTGAGTTTTACTAGTATTTCTGTTTAAAACGCGACAAAAAGCAAACTGAATATTTCGTAATTCATATTTTTATTTGACGAAACTAAATAATACACCAAATGCACCAACATGTCGAGTATCTATTTTTCTTTAGTTTGTACTCCAAAAATTTGAAATCTCACGATTTGTTAGTAGCATGCAGCGAATGGCAGTTCTTCGGGTATACAGTTCATTGAATGAAAGTGTAGTTTGATGCAACTTTTTATATCCTCCAAACGTCTTGTACATTTCTCTTTTTTTTCTGACATCTCTGGCACTTATATTAAGGTTATAGTTTAACCATTCATTCCAAGGTAGTCTTATGTTTCCTTTTATTTTTTCGTTTCTCCACAATCCATAGAAATATTCTAAAGCTTGTCCATATTCCATATAAAATTTTAAAAAATATTTGTTACCAGTCTTTTCGTACTTGACACAATTCTCCAAATATTTCTTGATATCTTCGAAATTTGGTTCTTCAACACATAATCTTGGTAAATCAAAAACTTCAGAAATTGTAAGACTTTTTTTTAAATAATCATGAAGTTCTATACCTTCAAGTTTATGATTTCTGGAGCGCATTGTGGGAGGTAACTTGCTCGAAGGTTTTTTGGGTTCTATTTCTGAAAATTCACCTTCTTTTAAGCTTTTAATATATTGGACCATTTGTTCATGATATTTCAAATGATCATTTATAATTTTCAAATCAGTCTCATCCCAGCAGTAACCTTCTTTACAATCCATCTTTAATGACTAACAGGTGACAGTCAATGGTAAGGTTTATAAGCGTTATGTGACATGTGACTAGGATGTCTTGGATCATGTGACAGTCAATTGCTTGGATCATGTGACAGTCTTCGATCATGTGACAGTCAATGGTAAGGTTTATAGTCAATGGTAAGGTTTATAAGCGTTATTTTTCGTTCGCGTGGTGAAGAATTTCAATAGCTCAGTTGGTAAAAACGCTGCTTTTTTTTTAGACATTCATAATCAAGAGTCTTATGTTCAAACCTCAGTTGAGTCTCAAACGAAGCTTCTAGAATATCGCGGTCGAAGCGGGCCGCCAAGAAGAATACGTCACAATCAATCAAATAAGCTCAATAGAAAGCATAAGAATACGTCACAAAACGAAGCTTCTAGAATATCGCGGTCGAAGCGGGCCGCCGAGAAGAATACGTCACAATCAATCAAATAAGCTCAATAGAAAGCATAAGAATACGTCACAAAACGAAGCTTCTAGAATATCGCGGTCGAAGCGGGCCGCCGAGAAGAATACGTCACAATCAATCAAATAAGCTCAATAGTCTTAAGTTCGAGCCTCAGTAAAGGCATGGTCGATTAAAGCATAATCAATAGTCTTAAGTTCAAACCTCAGTTAAAGTCACAATCAATCAAATAAGCTCAATAGTCTTAAGTTTTGATACGCTCCATTCTAATTAAACATAGCTAGTTTTTACATTTGAACTTCGAAGTGTTAAATTCATTAATCTGTTGTCTTCACATTTTTTATTAATATGTTTAATCTTTTGTCCATCTTTAAGTAGTCCATGAAAACACTCCCATATAAAATTATGAACATAGATACGACCCCAGTAATCTTGGACAGTCATTTCAAAATATCCTTTCTCAGTTATTCTACCAAATGTTGGTTCTCTAGTAACAACATTAATAACGCATCCATCAATGCTCCCAGCACATGCTTGATGTGTTGGATGAAAATAAAACTCACGATTTTCAATCACTAATTTAGTACTCATTTTTATTTAACCACAGACAAAATTTTCTTAAGTATAAAAAGCATTTAAAGATAACTTCTCTTATATAATAAAATGAACCAATCAAATATTTTAGATCAGGCGGTTCCAGATATTGGAGTTTCTACTTTAAAACCGTCACCCTTTAGAAATTTTCCCCCAACCTTAAAGAAAATAGCCCTTAATGCAGCTGGTAAAGTTCAAAAGCGTATAAATGATTTTGCCGATTGGCTGATGGCTTACGTACCACCAACTATTAAAGCAAGTGCTTCAGCAGCATTTCAAAAAATTTTAAATCTTTTTCCTAAACGGGTAATTAAAGTGCAGTTACTCAAAACTGCTCTGAAAAACTATACTAAATCTTATGATGTAGATATTGTTGATTTTAGCCCATTGAAACAATTGAATGAAACAGAGAAAGTAGTGCAAGATAAATTACGGTTAGACCTGGTTAAAATGAAAGGATTAAAAGTAACA
This sequence comes from Trididemnum nubilum, assembly GCA_963965965.1. Lineage (NCBI taxonomy): Eukaryota > Metazoa > Chordata > Ascidiacea > Aplousobranchia > Didemnidae > Trididemnum > Trididemnum nubilum. Next base: position 14,509,852 of record OZ014481.1, read on the forward strand.
ATTACTCTTAAAATTACATTTGAAAAACAAAAAGAAGACAAAGCAGTAACCAAGACGGCTTTTTTTAACAGCAGAGCAATTGTCATCTTAAATAAAGATGATGTGAGTGAAATGCAACAAAATGCATCCAATCAAATAATAAATAAAATTGGAAATTGGCTTAGTGAAGGTTCTGGATGGTCTATATTTTCTGTCGATGGGCACTTCGTTAACTTAGTTCAATATACCCCTCTTCAAGGATCAAGTCATATTGCATTACCAGAAGAACTTAGAAATGCTAAGAAAGGACTAATTAACATCAAAAACAAAGACAACGAATGCTTTAGGTGGTGTCATTTAGCTAAAGTATACAGTGAGAAAGTAAAAAGCAATCGTGAAAGAATAAGTCATTACAAAAAATATGTAGACACACTAAATTATGACGGTATAAAGTTTCCAGTGTCTATCAAGCAAATACCAAAAATTGAAGAACAAAATAACATCAGCATTAATGTTATTGGTTATGAAAACAAGCAACGCTTTCCTTTATTTGTGTCTAAAAAGGTGTGTGAAACAACTCTCGATTTGTTATTGATAATGGAAGACGAAAAGCAACATTATGTTTGGATAAAAGACTTTAATAGATTTATGTATAATCAAAGCAAGCACCAACACAGAAAACATTTCTGCAGATATTGTCTTCAATGTTTTAGCAGCGAGGAAATTCTACACAAACACACACCAAACTGCATAATAATAAATGGAAAGCAAGCAATAGAAATGCCCAAAAAAGGTAGCTCGGTGAAGTTTAATAACTTTCAAAAACAACTACCAGTTCCCTTTGTTATATATGCTGATTTTGAAGCAATAACTCAAAAGATTGACAGCTGTCAGCCAAATGATGAAAAGTCCTACACAGAAAGATACCAAAAACATATTGATTGCGGCTATTCCTACAAAATAGTTTGTTGCTATGACGATAAATTCAGTAGACCAATTCAACTGTATAGAGGTAAAAACGCTGTTTATAAATTTTTGGAAGCTATGTTGGAAGAAGTTGACTATTGTGAAAAAACGAAAAATGAACATTTCAATCAACCTATGGATTTAACGAACAAAGATGAAGAAAACTTTCAAGCAGCTACAAAATGTCACATTTGTAAAAAAGGCTTTTCTGAGGAAGACAAAAGGGTTAGAGATCATTGTCACGTTACAGGAAAATACAGAGGGGCGGCACATAATGAATGTAATAGAAATTTCAGACTTACTCATAAGATACCTGTAATCTTTCATAATTTAAGGGGTTATGATTCACATTTTATTATGCAAGAAATAGGAAAGTTTGAGAAGGATATTAAAGTAATTCCAAACAATCTAGAAAAATACATGGCTTTTTTCTTAGGCAAATATTTAAAATTTATCGATAGCTTCCAATTCATGAGTAGCTCATTAGAAACTCTGGTTAAGAACGTTCCACTTTCTGACTTAAAATACACATCACAAGAATTTCAGGATGAAAAACTAGAACTAATGAAAAGAAAAGGAGTTTATCCCTACGATTATATGAACAGCTTTGATAAGTTTGACAACAGAAACCTCCCATCAAAAAAGGAATTCTATAGTCTTTTAACCGATGAAGATATAAGCGATGAGGATTACAAGCATGCGCAGAATGTGTGGACTACTTTCAAGTTGGAATCCATGGGACAATACCACGACTTGTACCTTAAGTCAGATGTTTTGCTGTTAGCAGATGTATTTGAGAAATTTCGAAAGACTTGTCTTCAATATTACGAATTAGACCCTTGCCATTATTTTACTTCTCCCGGTTTATCATGGGATGCAATGCTTAAAATGACTGAAATAAAACTGGAATTAATGACAGATATTGACAAATTTCTTTTCATTGAAAAAGGTGTGAGAGGGGGAGTTTCATACATTTCTAAAAGATATGCTAAAGCTAACAACAAATACATGAATAATTACGATTCAAAGCAGCCATCAAATTATATTACATATCTTGATGCAAACAATTTATATGGATGGGCAATGAGCCAAAATTTACCAACGGGTGGTTTTAAATGGCTATCAGAAAAAGAAATTGATTTAGCAAATTTACCTAAAGGAAAAGGACTAATACTAGAAGTTGACCTGGACTATCCTGAACACCTTCATGATAGTCATAATGACTATCCACTAGCTCCAGAAAAAATGGAAATTAAACATCACCTCCTTTCAGACTACTGTAAACAATTACAAACTCAGTTTAATATAAAAGTTGAAGGAGTTAAAAAATTAATACCTAATTTAAAGTCAAAACAGAGTTATGTTCTTTATTACAAAAACTTAAAGCAGTATATTGAATTAGGCTTAAAAGTTACAAAAGTACATCGGGTATTAGAATTTAACGAATCACCTTGGTTAAAAAAGTATATTGATTTCAATACAGAAAAGCGAAAAACCGCCAAGTCTGACTTTGAGAAAGATTTTTTTAAACTTATGAACAACTCAGTGTTTGGAAAAACAATTGAAAATCTTCGTAAACGTGTCAATGTTACTCTAATCAACGAACCAGAAAAACTATTAAAGCATTGTGCAAAACCAACCTACGTTAGCAGCAAAATATTTAATAAAAATCTTGTTGCAGTTCATAAAATCAAAGAATCTTTAACCCTAAACCGCCCCGCGTATGTAGGAATGTGTATTCTCGATATTTCAAAAACGTTGATGTATGATTTTCATTACAACTACATTAGAGAGAAATATGGCAAGAATGCAAAACTCTTATTTACAGATACAGATTCAGTAACATATGATATAAAAACAGAAGACGTATACAAAGATTTTTGGGCTGACAAAGACAAATTCGACTTCAGTGGTTACAAAGAAACCTCAGACTTTTATGACCTAAAAAATAAGAAAGTAATTGGAAAGATGAAAGATGAAACCGCAGGTGTGCCAATAGTAGAATTTGTAGGACTTAGATCTAAAATGTACAGCTACGTCACAAAAGATGAAAAAGGTTGCAAAACTGCAAAAGGAATTAAAAAAAATGTAGTGAGGAATCTGTTAAAGCACAAAGATTACAAAAACACGCTCTTCAATAATCGTCAAATGTTTCATAAAATGAAATCAATTAGAAGTGAAAACCACAAAATTTATTCCGTTGAAATCAACAAGAAGTCTCTTTCGTGTTTTGATGATAAACGATATATTCTTTCTAATGGAATTGATAGTTTTGCTTATGGTCATTATTAATTAAAAAAAATATATGCTATTATAAAAAAAAGATGGATGAAAATTGTTGTGAAAATCTTGACATAAAAATTATAAATGGAAATAGAACTTGTATTAACTGTGGTGTAGTTCATCACCCATATTTTGTAAACGACTGGATTGATTATAACCCACGTAATGTTGTTTTACGTAAATCAGTTTACTGCAGAACTGCTTATGTTAAAAATAAATTACAACGCCTTGAATTGTCTGCTGATGAAATACAAGCATTTATGAACATTTGGACAACCGTGGAAAACCAACTACAAAGCTTCACTGGTAAAAGGTTTCCAAAGATAGATTTTTTTATAAATAAAATCTTAGAATATTTAGACATTTCCAAACAACCTTCATACAAAATTAGTGATGCATTACGTAAAAAATATGAAATCATGTGGAAACAAATCGTTTAGCATGTAATTTTTCATAGCTTTCAGAAATTGGTGGACATATATCAGCAACTTGGTCATCAACCATAGCAAGTTCTCTTTCGAAAAACTCGTCAATATCACCAGATCTTAAAAACAATTTCAACTTATTGAGTAATTTCTGATACGATTGATAAGCATATCTACAAGACTCAGTTTTTTTGGAAAAATTTTTCTGCGTCGTTATTGTCTGTAAAAGAACACCTGTACCGCTAACAGACGCCAAGAAAATCGGATTTAATGTAACAGAACCAACCACGGCCCCAGTTGTAGTAAAAACAACAGATGACAGCTTTAGAGCTAAGTCCATTCTTTTAAATTTTTTAAACATTTTCTTATAACACCAATACTGTTTGTGATAAGTGTGATACAGTTTTGTCAATTCATTCACTTGTTCTTGAGTCAATTTTCTACTAATGTGGTTAAAGTCCATTGTTTATTTTACGATATACAATTATGCTTCTGGTTGATCACCCACTTCAAGCTGTTTAACTTTAATTACGACGCTGCTCATATTCATTGATACCGAAGAATTTGAAGAAACATAGTTGTATTGTATGCGAAACTCATCTCGAGAAGGATTAGGAAAAACAATGCAGTTTAAATTAAAGCAATCAAATGGGGGTGTTACTGTTGTTTTACATATTTTATCTGTTTCTCCTTGACTAATACGAATTATATCAATGTGTAATTTGTCTTCATCGTCATAACTGGTAACTTTCACAAGTCCGCTTACGCTTATTTCGATGTAACTGCTGGTTACCTCATCTCTCAAATGAATACTATCGGATTGCAAAGACAGAAAATCGTTCCCAGCAACAAGAGGTGCACTCACAAAATGCAAATTGTGATCTGTATTAGTACGAACTGAATGAATAGCACTTGATGGATTTGACCTCGAAGAAGCACCCAAAAATATTTGAAATTTTGGACGATATATATTTCGTTTAAAATAACGTTTATTTATTGCACTGGTAGGTTCGGAAGGTCTACCTACGTTGAAAATGGTATGATTTTTCATATCTAAGTTTCGTGAAATGGTTACATTATCGTCTTCGGTTTGAATGTGTTGCGTTATTTGGTCAACATAATTTTTGTTTGCTGCTTCACCCGGTGCTGTGGGATCTCGTAAATTTATGATAGTGTGTAATCCTTGTAAGTTAATATTATCTCTCACATTTGTAACTAAATTTTCAACAAATTGTTTAGTTGCCGCATCAGAAGGTAGAATGGGTTCAACAAGTCCTTTTAGAATCAATGATTCACCTAATTCAATTGATGCATTGTTAGGTGGAATATTTTCTATACGAAAGACCCTGTTTGGTAAACGACCAAGTACTTCCACACCATATATTTGAGACCTCTGAATTTGAATTTGAGTGGGCGATACAACATTTTGACCATCGTTGTTTATACCTAAAGTAGCCAACCTCGAACCAAATTCAGAGCTTTCGGCAAAGTGGACAATGTTGCTAATTGCATTATCCAAGAATCCTTTATTTACACAATCTGATTCTGTTACAGGATTGGCTAAGTTTGTAATTTTGTGGTTGTTTAAGTTTAAATCACCATACATTATATCTCCTGACTTGGAAACTTTGTGTTCAATACCTACAACCTTAACAGTACTTGAAGATTGACTTCCACTTGTTCCAAATTTTGAAATATTCATTTTGTCCTTCTTTATTATAAATGAACATAATAAACTTTGATAAATATTTAAGTGGGGACAACAAGCAAATCAAACATCATTATCTTCTACCAGATTGTCATTACATGATAGTAGGATCGACAGGATCAGGAAAAACAAATTTGCTTTTAAACATGGTTCTCAAGTGGATGAATTACGACCTTTGTTGTGTTTATACTGTTAATCCTGAGCAAGATAAGTATCAATTTTTAAAAGAGCAAGGTATTGAAGTGCTAAGCCCTGAAGACTTGCCTCCAGTAGAAGAGCTTGACCCTCAACAGAAAGTAATAGTTTTTGACGACATTAAGCTAGACAATATGAAAAAACTGATGGAATACTTTTCTTTATCTAGAAACAGAAATTGCAACTGTATTTACCTCACCCAGTCATACTTCAACACTCCGAAGTACATAAGAAGAAACACTAACTGTTTTGTTTTTTTCGGGAACTTAGACAACAAAGATATCAGACACATTACTGACGATCATGCTAAAGGTATAACAAAAGAAGAAATGGAGTCGATTTACCGTGAAGCAACCAAAGATCCTTACAATTTTATGGTGCTGGACAAAACAGCCAAACACCTACCCCTTCGTTATAGAAAATGCTTTGACCATTTTTGGGCTTAAGCTTTATATGCGATATAGTAAACATGCCATTTGTAAATGAAGAAGAGTTGAAAAACAAAAATAAACTCGTAAAGGATTATATTAACAACCGAAAGCTTTTGAAACAAAAACTGCAAAAAGAAATTGTAGCCAAACAACAACTGCAAAAGTCTGCCTCTGAAATATTTCGTCCCATTACTAAAACGTTTGAAGAAACTCAGAAAAAAACTGATAAAAGGCAAGACCAACTAATTCAACACATACAGCAACAGCTTGCCATTGAAGATAAACCTCGATCAATTTATACTGTGCATTTTGAGAGTGCTTTCGATAACGAAGAAAAAGAATTGCTTACACAAAACAATTTTGAGACTGATATTGTGGAGCTTGTAAAACGCGGGCCAGGTTACATAAACGCATTGAAAGACAGAGCTAGATTAATCAATCAAAGATTAGGTGGTTTACGAAGAAGACGCGATGCTGATACAGAAGTGATTGATGAGCAAATAAAGACTTTTAAAAAGTACAGAGAAAAATTAAATAAATTATTAGGAGGAATGGAAGTTACCTTTGGAAAAGGGCTTAAAGATCCCAACAAACTTTGTGAAAGACTTAATTTACTAGTAGCAGCCAAACAAGCCGGCAATAATAACAAACGTTTGGATCAAGAAATTGCAAACATTTTGAAAAAACTAAAATTGAACAAATGCATTTCACACTGCGACCACCAAAAATTATTTGACAATATATTAAAATGACATCAATACCACTTTTCTTTGACTCTAGGAAAGGACAAGGAAAATCAGAAGATTTTATAACTAGCTTTAATCCACCGTTGCAACTAGACATTAAAAAAAGTTACGAGATGTCCTTAATCAATGCTCAAATATGGTACTCTTGGCATAACATAACGAGCAGCAATAATAAATTTTTTTATTCACCAGATGGAGTAGCTGCACGACTATTATCGATTCCTCCAGGGAGCTATAATATTGAAGATCTCAATAATGAAATCAAGTACTTGATGGAACAGAGACGTGATGACAAAAATAATATAACTATAACACCAAATTTTAATACATTAAAATCAAGAATTGAACTTAAAAATGATTACATAGTTGATTTTCGAATTCCAAATTCAATAGGTGACGTTTTAGGATTTGGTTCGGCATTTTTGGGTGTAAATGGAATTCATAATAGTCAAAATCCTGTTAATATTACAAATATCAACAGCCTTCAGATTCATTGCAGCTTAATTGATGGAAGTTACATAAACGGAGCGTCTAGTGACTTACTTTATACTCTTAGTCCAAACGTACCACCGGGATATTTGATTCAAGTTGAACCTAAGCAAAACATTTACGTTCCAATCAAAAATTTAAGTCAAATTGATAGTATCCGATTCTCTATAAAAGATCAAGATAACAATTTTGTAAATATGAATAATGAACGAGTGACTTACTATGTTCACCTGAGAGAGATTATGTAGTTTAACTATAAATGTTATCACAAAGAGAAACTAGATTTCATAAAAAGAAAATCATAGGTGGAAGTTTGCTTAAAAATGTTTACGACAAGGTAAGAAACGTAATCAGCACTGGTTCTAAGATTCTTAACAGAATTCCTACTGGAGTGAAGACTGAGATTAAAAAACTAGCTGCACCTTTGCTGAATAAAGCCTTAGAACCCACAAAAAAGACATTAGAACCAGTCTTAGAAAATATACCAATAAACAAGCGTATTATCAATGACAGAGAATTAGAAAATCTCAACGACAGATCGAGAGCTATCCTAAGTAATTTAATTGCTGGATCAGGATTTAAAAATTATATATCTTAATTATAAAATGACAGAACTAACGAATCCATATTTGCAAATTAAAGAAACAAACTTAGTGGACAATTCAATTACTGAGTTCGAATATGTCGAATACCTTCCGAGAGACTCAAATAATATGAACAAAGATGGTCAGCACATTATTGAAACAAAAGATGAAGATGTTTTTCTTCTACCGCATAAAGCATACCTAGAAATCAGAGGAAAACTTCAAACTAATGCGAATGCTAATTACAATAACAATGACGTAATTTCATTGGTAAATAACGGTTGGTCTTTATTTCAAACTGCGCAATATCAATTAAATAACCAAACTATAGAAAACATAAACCTTTATCTACCTCAAGCATCAACAATGCTCAATTTAGTTAGCTTTAGTGATGATTATTCAAGATCAACCGCCTCAAACATGCTGTGGTTTAAAGACACTGGAACTGGTTCCCCATCTCTTAAACAAAATTTTGGTGGTGTAGCTGATGATGCGAATGCAAATGCTGTACGTGATGGTATTAGAGCAATTGTAGAAATATACAACAACAATCTACAAGCAAATATTGGTTTCACCGCAAGACAGAACATTACTACGGGAAATAAGCAAATTACTTTAATGCTTCCTCTTTCCCAAATATTTGGATTTTGTCGTGATATCGATAAGGTTTTTAGGGGTGTTAAACACAGTATAGTCGTGGATAGAGAAACATCTAATAACTATATTTTACGTGCTAATGGTGTAGCTGCTGGTAAGTTTAACATAAGTCATATCTCTTTGTGGATGCCTAAAGTGAAACCAAGTTTAAGAGTTGAATCGGAAATAGATGCTATGTTAGTAAAAGGACATATAAAACAGCTATACTTTGAACAAATGAGAGTGTATCGAACAATGTTTCAGTCAACAGAAACAAGCATGACTTGGAGAATAACAACCCAGCCGGGAACAGAGCTTCCTAGGCATGTGTTTGTTGCGTTTCAATCGAGTGAACGAGATAACAACCAGCAGCTAAATAATATGATTTTTGACAATGCAAACTTAAGACGTATTAGTTGCAGAATAAACAGCATTCAATATCCTGAACGAGAATTTGAATGTAATTTTACTCCACAAAATAGAAATTATTCGCGCTTATACATGAGTTTTCTAGAGGCTGTAAACAAATACCAAGACGCCGACACGGGCTGTCAATTATCAGCTGAAGACTGGGCTAGTTTGTATCCAATTCATCATTTTGATGTTAGTAAACACAATGAACGACTTAAAAACAGCTCGGCAGATATTGAAATAAGGTTTAGTCTTGGTGGTAACTTTAGAAATATTGCAAATAACGCTGACCAAGCTTTCTATGTTTATGCAGTCGTACTTTCTGATAGATACCTTCAGTTAGAAGGACTTTCAGGTCGAATGAATATAATTATCTGAGTATAAATAAAAATGTATGTTAAAATCGGATTAAATTTATCACAATTTCAAAAAGAAAAAATAAAACAAGCTTTTCAAAACAAAACTGGGCTTACACTCACATTTAATAACCACCAGCTTCAAGGATCAGACTTTCTTGGTTTAACAAAGACGCAAGTTAACAAAATAAATGATGCTAAAGCAAAAGGTTCAGGTGTTACTTTGAAGCTATCAAAACTACAAATTTCAAAACAGGGTGGTTTTATAGGAACTCTTTTAGCAGGTTTAGCAGGTAGCTTGCTGCCCAGTTTGTTAGGAGGAAAAGGACTTGTGTTACCTGGATCAAAGGGTAAAGGGCTTATGTTGCCTGGAACAAAAAGACAAGGTAGGTCTTATCGCTTCGACGAACCTCAGATTCTCGGAAAAGGTTTAATACTAGGAAAAAATTCTCCTTTCAAAAATGTTCCGATCTTGGGTTTGATTTTATAAAGTCTAATATAAAATGTACCACGATTACTCATTGAACTTGACACAAAATCAAAAGAAAAAAATTGCAAATGCATATAAAAGCAAAACTAGTGTAAGTGTTAGACTAACAAATGCAAGTTTACAGACTAAAGGCAACGTTAGTTTGCAACTGACGAGTCGACAGATAAATAGAATTAACAAATCAAAAGCGTCTGGACACGGTATACAAATAAACTTTAGTAAAACGCAATTGCAAAAACAAGGTGGTTTCTTAAGTAGCTTACTTAATTTAGGAAAACTAGTGTTACCGTTTTTAGCTAAAAAGGTTTTGCCAACTTTAGGATTAGCAGCTGCTTCCGGGGCCATCCAAGGAGCAACTAATAAAGCAGTAAATAAATGAAACCATTAACAAACTTAGACATTGATAAAATCATGATTAAGTGTGACAATTATCGAGGAACATTTAGCAAAGATATGTTACCAAAAGCAATGAATAAAAATGAGTCAGCTGTCGTAAACTTGCAAGATTATTTTGCGGGTAGTGGAACTCATTGGGTTTGTGTTTACAACGAAGAAAAATCAGATAAAGTAGAATACTTTGACAGCTTTGGACTTGTACCCCCAAATGAAGTTGTTAAATATATGAAGACTACAAACAAAAACATTATTTACAATGATGCACAAATTCAAAATATTAACTCAATTCTTTGTGGTTACTACTGTGTGTATTATATAACAGAGCGAAATAAGGGTAGAACAGCAAACGAACTATTGTTAGATTTTCATGAAAAACCTACACCTTTTAATGAAATGTTTATGAAGTTTTATGTATCATATATTAAAGATGGAAACTTATTGTGTTAGAGAAAAGAAAAAAACTAAATGTGTTCCAGGTTCTGATGAAATTATAAAAGCAAAAGGAAATGGTCGCCTGATGTTACGTTGCATTTGTGCTAGTTGTGGTATTACAAAGCATAGTTTCATTAAAACCAACAAAAAAGGAGGCTTGTTAGACCTTCATGCTGCGATAGGAAAATTACCAAAACCAAAAGGTGGGTTCACTCTTCCAAGTCACAAGTACACTGGGCCATATAATCCACTAGATAAGCAGCTTGATGAAAATGATCAGCCTTTTCCTGGACAAGAACCTTACAATCAAATAGATGCTATTGCAATGAAACATGATATTTGTTACCGTGATAATGACAATAAAAAAGGTAAACTAAAATGTGATAAAGATATGCTAGACAGTTTATCGCAAACAAAAACGAAAGGTATCCGGGAATCGTTTGATAAAAAGTTAGTACAAGCAGCAATTGGAACTAAATATAAGTTGGGGTTAGGTGCAAAAAACGGGAAAAGGCGTCGTGGCAAACAGAACTAGCTGATGAACTACACAAACCAGTAAAGAAAAAGTTTCTGCGACGCCGAGTTATAAGCAAATCAATTGATGAAATATGGGCGGCTGATTTAGTAGAAATGCAAAAGTTTAGCAAATGGAATAAAGGTTACCGATATTTACTTATGGTGATTGACGTATTTTCTAAATTCGGATGGATAGTCCCTTTGAAAGACAAAACGGGTAAAACTGTTGCTAATGCTTTCAAGAAAATCTTCAAAGAAAAAAGAATCCCAAAATTCTTATGGACTGATAAGGGAAAAGAATTTTACAACAAAAATACGAAAAGCCTGTTGGACCACCACAACATTAAATTATATTCAACTGAAAATGAAGAAAAAAGTTCTGTTGTTGAACGCTGGAATCGCACTATCAAAAATAAAATGTGGAAGCAATTTACAAAACAAAGTTCAACTCAGTACTTAGACATGCTACCTGAGATAGTTGATGAGTACAACAACAGCTATCATTCATCCGTGAAAATGACGCCTGTTCAAGCAAGCGAAAAAGAAAATCAAGGAATTGTTTACTATAATTTGTACGCTAAAATTAAACCAATAAAAACTAAAGCAAAATTTAAAGTTGGTGACACAGTTAGACTTTCAAAATACAAGCGAAAACTTTTTGACAAGGGTTTTACTCCAAACTGGACAGAGGAACTGTTTTTAATTTCTAAAGTTTTAAATACCAATCCACACACTTACGAAATCACTGATCTTCGTGGTGATTTAATTTCTGGAACTTTCTATGAACAAGAACTTTTGAAAACGAATCAAACTAAATTCAGAATAGAAAAAGTTGTTCGCAAAGATAATAAAAAGAAATCGGCATTAGTTAAGTGGTCTGGATACAGCAATGATTTTAATAGCTGGATTCCGATTGAAGAATTAGAGCAACTTAAATCTACATATAAATAAAAGATGTTTTGTGGATTTCAACCTTCAAATTTATCAGTTCCAGAAAATATAGAAGATATAAAACAAAAGTGGAATAAACGTGTTTTAACGTATTGTATCACGAACTTAACACCAAAACTTACAGAAGAATCGATACACAAACAAATTGATTCTGCTTTCAAAGTTTGGGATAAACCTACAGCACTTAAATTTAAGAAAGTACAGCCAAATGAGCCCTGTGACATAAAAATTAGTTTTTGTGCCAAGGAACATGGCGATGGATTCCCTTTTAAAGGTAAAGGCGGTGTTTTAGCTCATGGATTTTATCCAGGTTCAGGAATTGGGGGTGATTTACATTTTGATGCTGATGAAGATTGGACAGACCAAGAAACACCTCCCAAACACAACTTATTTGTAGTAGCTGTTCATGAAATAGGTCATTGTTTAGGTTTAACCCATTCACAAAGTACAGATTCTATCATGTATCCTACTTATAAACACGAGTGGTCAAAAGTATCAAGTGATGTTCTATCAAAAGAAGACATTGAAAGAATACAAAAGGCGTACGGTAAACCTAAAGTGAAAATATTTGATAGCAATGGCTTTACAATTAAAGTGAAACCTATAGAAAATGACAAAATCAAACTAATTATTGAAAAGAATTAAACGCGACTGAAGCGCAATTATGAGCACAAGTTGGTTACATGTGACAAGCGCTCAATTGCGAGTTTAATATCTCCTACTAACATCGGGAGGGGGGACTGAGAACCACGATTTAAAAAAAAATTTGAAACACAAGGACGGTTTCAGTGCATTTTAAATCATTTTGTTTCCAGTGCATTTTTAAGATTCAGGTGACCTGCTTTGCACTGAATGATTTTTATTGAGACAGTGCAGTCACGTGACCTCTCTTAATTTGAGACACAAGGACGGTTACAGTGCAGTCACGTGACCTCTGTGCACCGAACACGCCATATACATAACTACTTACTTTTTCTGAGAAGTAACGGCTACTCTAATTTCATTACTTTTTTTAAATAATTTTTAGTGAAGTAATTTCATTACTTTTGTGCAGTAATTTGCCCACCGCTGACTATTTATCATAAGAGTTGTACGTTGCTGATGAGAGATTAGACTGCAATAGGCAATTAGTAGTAGTGTGGGGTGAAGAAATTAATGGTAGTGTACCGCATCCAAAAATAAATCACCTACAAAAAGGCTGGGAGCTCTTTTCGTCTGACCACCAGTGACTACTTTTGTGGAGGTGTCTCACTGGCTATATTTTGCTTGCAACAAGTCTGATTTTTTTAATCATGAATTGTTGTACCTAGTTAAAACATCCTTATAGTGCTGTAGGCACTCATAGATTGTTGCAACCTTGTCAAACATTTGTCAAAAATTATTGTGACTGTCATGTGTTTTTGCCATTTTAAAGAAGGCCACGAACTAAAACTTTCAACACAATAAGACTAAAATCAAGCCTAAAAATGAATAAAGTTTTTTCAACAGTTTTGGTTACAAAAATACTAAACCAAGACCAATGAAATTCGAGATTTGAATTTTTGTTAATGTATAAATATACAATCGTACACCTCTTTAACTACTTTGAATAAACATTCAAATACCGGTTTGTGACATTGTTAATACCTAACAGACAGTTGATTGAAAAATGCCAGTATGCAAACCAAACACAGTTACATGCAGTGGTGGGCAAGTTACTTTGTAAAAGTAACTGAGTTACAGTTACTTGGCAAAAAAAGTAACTAAGTTACAGTTACCATTTGGAAAAAGTAACTAGTTGGAGTTACAGTTACTTTTGATAAACCTAATTACTGGTATGAATTAAATATCGAAAATGTTGATTTTGTACTTAGGCTTCGGTATTAACAAATTTCTTTCTCTATTCATTTTCTAATTTTCATGTGGTGCCTCTGCACAAGCTGCTTATGGCTATTGTTGATGTTGTTTTAACAAAAATAGATAGCGTAGCACATTGATGCATTTTTTTTAATTGCCTTTCAAGAAAGCAAGCATCTCAAAATGTTCGTCGCTGAGACCAGAACGTTTTGGTTTAAAAATGTCTTTGCCTATGCTGTCTTTGTGTTTTAAAATGTCTTTTCAAAACGAAAAACAACAAAAGTAAAGTAGCTATAGTAACAACTACGATATTTGCTTAACGAACACTACACGCTATTGGAAAAATTATGCAATCAAAACAATCCCTGCAAGAAAGATATTAGAATGTAACATAAGTTATTAGATCATTAAAAGGAGGTCTTTAATTTAGAAACGTTCTAATTTCTTCTCACAGCACGGTTAGGGTTGCCACGTTAGTGCACAATAAAAAATCCGTACTTCGTAGCGCCAACAGGGATTACATAAGAAGTGTTTCATTTAACCAAAATCTAACAATTAAAGAATCTTTTTTAACAGGACCAAAACTAAAAGTAACTGTAACTAGTAACTTTTTAATATCTCCCAATAGTAACTAATTCCCACTTTTGTTACTTTCTTGAAAAAGTAACTGAGTTGCAGTTAAAGTTGCTAAAAAAGTAATTAGTTACAGTAACTAGTTACTAGTTACTGCCCACGTCTGGTTAAATGTGAACGAAACTTTTTTTTTCTTTTTCTTGATTGTTTATTATCAAGCTGGCAAAAAGCTGCGATTAAAAGGTTGGTTTTGAAATTTATGTTTTAAGGAAAAAGCAATCCATGGCTATGTTTCATTGCTAACGTAAAGATACGATTTTAATAGTGAGACAGTATAACGCTTGAAAATTTATCAACAAACTGAAAGAAAAGTGCAGATTATTGCAGGTTATTTGTCGAGCCTTAACTATACATTACACCTAACTATAACTATACATTACACTACCATAACTATACATTACCCATACACCTGTTTAGCCTTCAAAAAGATATTGCCCTCATTTTTTATCATGCAGGCTTATTGTTTATTCGTGGCACTAGTGACACCGATGTTTATTTAATATTTAAAGTAATGCTTTGATTTATGTTTATTTTCAGCACAACAGCGGTTCAAACAATTTGTCCAAATTATGCGACTTGTGTGATTCGCTTTGTCAAGTTCAAGATCAACTTCTCAATGCAATCAGTGCAATACACTCTAGTAAGGGAGGAACGAGTTGCGTTGGGAATGCAAAAAGAGGTCGTCTTAGAAGTGGAAATGAGGCTCTACGGGTATTTTCTGCAGTTGTTCAATTTTTGAAGACAAAACAGTGCTGGTTTTTGAAGTCTTGACTCCGTAATTGCCTTTGCACATGCGGATTTGAGTAGGCTCGTTTCCAGAAATTTGCAGTATGAGGAGCTAATTCGGGGTTGGGAAAGTCTCCAGCCGCCATAGGCCATTGGGATTATTGGGCGAAGTGACCTAAGGTAAAGGAGTCTTGGGAAGAAGCTCCCAGCAGTGTCCATAATTTTTGTAATTTTTTATTAAAATAGTAGTTTTAGGAATACTAAGAAAAAAATTATTTTTCAGCAAGCGATTGAATTTGATTGTTAGTTTTGCTAACTTTTTCAAAGTTTTGATTGAT
Organism: Trididemnum nubilum; assembly: GCA_963965965.1. Lineage (NCBI taxonomy): Eukaryota > Metazoa > Chordata > Ascidiacea > Aplousobranchia > Didemnidae > Trididemnum > Trididemnum nubilum. The sequence goes on from OZ014481.1 coordinate 14,525,379, forward strand.
ACATAAATATTATTTTGGACAAATATTAGCCTTCTCCCCAAAAACAGGTTTTGAAAACCAGAGGTGGAGTCCTCGAGGACGTTCTTGGCCTAGAGTACGTCCTCGAGGACACATTTTGATGTCCTTGGCCTTGGCCTCGAAGCCATAAGTCCTCAAAAGTAGCCCTGTCCTTGGATCGAGGACAGCACTATTTTTTGAGTTGTTAAAAGTTTGTGCAGCGCCTGAAGAATTTTTTGGAAAACGGTTTTTTCTGGAGATCGCTTAAAATTTTTTTTCTGAAGACCTTTTTTTTTGGAGAGCACTTGCACTTGTGTCCTTGGTCCTTGGCCTTGAGCATTCCTGTCCTTGGCCTCGGGAGGGTCTGTCCTCGGTAGAGCTGTCCTTGGCCTCAGATTTTTTTTGTGTCCTTGGCCTTGAGCCTTGTGTCCTCGATTCCACCTCTGTTGAAAACGGCTTTAAATCGCTTAGGAACCCACACCACAGCAAAAAACTGGCTCAAGATCTGTAAAATGTTTTTCCTTAGGATGCATTTTGGTCAGTAGACCGATAGAGGTCCTATAAACCTCCACTGGTTAGGCTAGCTGGTTTGAGAAACAAGAACCAAATTTTAGGTTATTTTAAAATTACTTCTGCGCCAACAATTTGCTTATAATTTTAAACTTTTCAATGGTGAATTTGACTTTACAGTACAGTTAGAAAATTAAGATTGGATTTCACTAATAACAAGGTCTAAATGTTTATTTTAAACACTTTTTCATTCCTGATTGCAAAAACAGTCAGCGTGAACGCAGCAATGGTTCCATACAAAATAAAACCTTGGTGTCGTAAAAAAAAATTGCAATTGGTTTAATAATTTGAGGTTCTTTCTCTATTAGTCGTATTCTATGCGGTTGAAATTGGATGTGTATTATTTTCTTTAAAAAGCGTTGTCTGGCTCGTAAATGCAGGACGTTCGCTTTGGTTAATCGAGTTTGTTAGAACTCACCAATGCAGTTTGTGCCTGAAACTGTAAAGGTCTAGATGTTGCTATAATGTAGAAAACATCTACCGAGAGAAATGAAGAAAAAAGACGATTGAAAAAGGACCAAATAGAAGAAAATTCGAAGTTAAAACGAGACCTTGAGTATACACAGCAACAGCTGGAGCTGGTTAGAAGAGAGTAAGGAAAATGCCGTTATTTTTTTGCTTGCTTGGGAGAAACGATTTTATTTTTGCTTGTAACCAATAGAAAAATTTCTTGCCTTTATTTTAAATGTGTAAACTAACTTTTTCTGCTATAACATATCAGTCACAACATCTAGTTACAGCGAAGTATTGTAAATATGTGTAATTGTGTACTTTTGATATGTGAACTAATATACCGGTATGTATTGTAGCGTGACTCCGACCTTATTTGGCAAGCCTTTTTCTTTTTTTATTGTTCAATTCATACTATTGAGTCAGCCATTCCACACTTGGCTTCAGCTATCACTCTTGTACATTCAGATTGAATTGCAGTCGAGGCCAGTTAGAGAATAGTTGTAAATCGGGATTACGTGAAACAATGCGGCCCACGGAAGAAGTTATTTTCCTGCGTTCAGAGTAGGTCTTATGCATATGTTATCAAAAGTTTGATGTGTAATTGGTGTTGTAATGCTGGAAGTCTTTATATTTATATTAGGCGTAAGTCTATGTTACATCCGTGGTATTGGAATAAAAACTTGAGAGCTATTTTTTACCAAAAACCAAAATTTTTCATACCAACGCACAATAATCCCTGTTCGCTCTTGGAAAATGAAATTTATTGTGATTTTAGTCTGTAAACTTCATAGATTCATCGTTGAGGTCGAGATTTTGCTCTAGCTTAGACTCGTAGTGCAAAGTTTGTTGCACTTAGTTAACGTGCTTCTTTCAAAAATTAAATTTTTCTTTCCAGGCTTCGTATAGCCAGAGATGAAGCAGCCAGATATAAGACCAGGCTCAATTTGATGGGAAATTATGAACGCGAAATTAGTCGATTGAGAGATGAAGTCTGTTTGCTGCGGTCAGAAAAAGATCTGCTGGAATGCAGGTGAGAGTCGATATTTAATGAGCATGGTCTGGATTTGTGCTATAGGAATTCTTCCGTCTAAAAATACGAATTGAATATAAAACTTTTTTTAAAACTACAAATTTTGGTTTCAAAAACCGAAACACACTCTCGGTAAATGATATTGTTTATGGTTCGTAAAAAGTTTTAATTTCGATTTTGTAGGCTGGGCCGGAGTCGAGCGCGGAGTTGTAGTCCTCCCAGACGACGTAGCCCACCTCCATGCCGAAGTTACAGTCCTCCTCCACGACCTCGTTCTCCATGGTATGTATCACAGAATGTTTTGTGTAATCACAAAATGCAAAAAAATTTATCATGTTTCAGCTTGAAGTACGGCTGCCTTTACCCGCCTGCTGAGTATTTGCGTACGATGTCTTTTCAAAAGCGTGAAAGCTTTTAGAAGGAAAAGACAACTGCAACCAAACAGGATGCGTAAATGTAACGTGCCAAAAATTGCCCTATTATTTCAAATTTTGCTATCGTTTTTTGAAAGATAAGGAGCTTCAAATTTACATTTTGCGTTTCCTTACGACTTTTTTTTTTTTGAACGTTATGTAAGATCAGTCATTGTTTCCGTAATTCTAGTTTCAGATTCTTGGACCTTTAAACTTCGTAGGAACACATAACGTAGCCAATCGTCAAGGACATTCAATAACAAAAGAACAGAGGCAAACAATATATTGTACGATAATCAGTTGAGATGTTTCAATGCCGTGGCGATATTGAATATCATGACAAGTTTCTTTATGTGTAAGCATTTCAATGTTACTCAAAGGGTCGCGGCCGAGCGAATAGGTGCTGTACACCCCTAAACATTATCTCTGGCCGTACAATAGTGAAAACTACTTGACAATGGCTATTTGGTTTCTTTAGCTCAGTCTGAAAAAATTTGAGACTATTGTTACGCAGCTCTCGGTCAAAATTGTTCATTTCATTTCTGCTTTACCTTAAATAAACAACAATTTTGCCGGCATTTGTTTGCTTAGCACATTTGTTTGCCATTTATCTTTGATTTACTACCGCGGTTGCGTCATGGATTGTGTGACAATAGTAACAACGCCATCCCTGAAACTTTCTTACGGCTATTTAAACTTTAAATGTCCTAATTACGCAAGCATAAGACGGTTTTGTAAATATTGCTTATGTTACTAGTATACCAGTTATTCTTTAATCAATGCTGGAGTAATCACTAATATGGCTTATCGAACCAAAACATAGTTTACGCAATTTTTTAGTATTAATTCATGCGTATTTATGAACTAAGCACTCTGCATAAGCTGTGTAACCACGAAACGCAAAACCCCTTTTTTGAATTCTGTGCGCAAGTCTTTGGTCAGGCTGGGTCACCTCAGCGGGTAGACTGCTTGGCCACAATGGGAAATTTTTTTCGAGGGCACAACTTTTGATTTTTTTTTCAAGGGCACAACGACGCATTTCCAAAAATTTATTAGTGATTGCCAATGACAAGTTTTGCTGATAAAACGTAATCGCTGTTGGATACAGATTGCCTTTATTTATTATAACCATTCTTTTATCGCAGTATATCCAATAAGAGGCGGAGTACCATCCTCGGTCTGCGAACTGCAAAATTTTACCTGCAGATCAAATATTTTGAAGTTTTACAATATCAATTTATTCTCTGTTACTATAGAAAAGTTGGGTGATAGCGCATATATTACAGCGAAAAGTTCGAGGCCAATTTATTTGATTTCCAGTGATTACCCTCTTCCCCCTCCCCCTTTCGCCTCGACTCGTGCAGAATTGACCAACTCAATTCGTCATTCTCGGTTGGTGGCGCGATTCAATGATCTCTATGCCATTAACAGACTTGATATGCAGGTAACCTAACTAGATTTAAGCAGCGCAGGTGTAAGTTGTTACAAGATTGCAGTTGTGCAGTAGTGTTGGTTTTGCAGTTGAGTGAATGCATTTCTAGCGGTCTCGCAAAATAAGTCCACTGCTTTTAAACTTTTTGTAAAAAATGTAATGTCATTTTGTGCTGATCAGTTAGTTGGTAAAGTGGTAACACGTTTATCTCTGGAACGAAAGGCCTTTGGATCAAATCTCGGACCATTCAAATGAGACAAAATACTGCCAAAGGCTCGCCATTGCTGCAACACTTCTTTTGAAGCGGTTTAGCCCAGTTACAATGGCATGGAGATGGGCCTCGCTAACTTGTCACTCGCTTTGGCGAACTACAGCTTGCATTATAAACGTTTGAATGATTTGGTTTGGTAATTTTCTACACAAAAACCCTAAGGTTAACTGTTAAAAATTTGGATTCGAAAATTTTGAGCCTTACGTTTACGGGCCAAATTTAGATCTTGAAATTATCTTTATAGAAGCGTCTAATCTAATGCAAACTTGCTAGCGTCATTTAAACGCTCAATTATGTAATCAAAGAGTCCATCAACTACAGTAGTCTTCGAGTCAAGTCCTAGATTTAACCGATCAGTGGTCGAGTGGATAGAGCGTCTGCTACTGAAGCGGTAGACTCGGGTTCGATTCCCGATTGGGTCAAAACAAAGACTATAAAAATTGGTATTCACAGCTTCCCTGCTTGACCTTTAGCAATTAGAGGGACAATGTGAAGCCTCCGCCGTGTGTGGTAGACAGGTGGGCAGGTGGCAGCTTGACTCGAAGACCAAAAGGTCCCTTCACTGTCTCCTGGCCAAGGCAACTTGGTGAATAAAATGTAATTACAATTTTTAATTAACAAATGCCTTATATTTAGGACCGTCTTCGACGTTTCGTATTTAACGACGATATGGTGAAGCGAATTATCTTCATCGCTGTGTGCGAGTCATTCAATGTTGCGAAGATGGCTTACCGAGCTTTCCGACTTCGAGCCCGGAGAATCCTCTCGCCCTGCCACCTCGGCCCCTGCACACTCGAAGAGGCTGTCACCGATTACATTGTGAGAAACTTCGACCTATATGACGTCGACAGAAGTGTTGAAGTAAGTATGCAATGTAATAGGTAAATTCGTAAATACTCAGCTGTATATACATAAATTGGTTTAGCAGAAAAGAGTGGCATTTTAATGCTCTTTGCTCTTATATTATAGTATGATTAACTGGCAAGTTTAACATTATTATTCTTTCTTGTTAATTTGTTAATACACTTAAGCCCGCGGTCTGCACCAGGCCTGGAATCGTGAGCTCACGAGCGTATTTTCACTTTTTTTAAAGTATGCCACTCGGGGTCGAGTGTTCTTTTCATGTTGATACTTTCTCAATTCAATTTCAGTTACCCTACCGGAACCTATGCTTGCTGCAATCCTGTTTACATTTCACTCCACAGCGCCAAATTTGTTATTGTACCAATTGTTATTGTAATTACATTTTATTTACCAAGTTGCCTTGACCAGGAGATAGTGAAGGAACCTCTCGGTCTTCGAGCCAAGCTGCCATCTGCCCACCAGTCTACCACACACGGCGGAGGCTTCACATTGTCCATTTAATTGCTGAACGTCAAGCAGGGAAGCTGTGAATACCAATTTTTATAGTCTTTGTTTTGACCCGATCCGGAATCGAACCCGAGTCTACCGCTTCAGTAGCAGACGCTGTATCCACTCGATTACTGATCGGTAACTTGTTTGTCTTCAGGATGTAATTCGGGCTATGAATGTAAATCCAAAAATTTCCTTCCCACCCGAATGCGAATTTGTTCTGTTGACTCCGTTCATCCGGGAAACGTGTAGGATCGCATATGAGATGCAAGCCCTTGAGCCTGTCCTCGATATTGCTCTTGCTACTGACGGTGAACTCTTTAACGAGTCGAGGTAAGAATTTAATACGCGAAGACTTATTAGGAGGGAGGAAGAAGTGTGGCATGGCAAAATGGTTCTGTAAATTGTGACTGTGCTCTGATCTCATTCCAAAATTTGAAAAAAATGGAACTAAATTCTTCCACAATATAACGAATTATTATATAATTAAATATCTGAACGAATATGACTTCAATATAATTTAAAAAATTATTGATTAATTATGCAATAATGATTAGTTTTTCATGGATAGACCGCCTGCTTCTAAATCGGTACACCGTGGTTTGATTCCTAACCTAATCAAGTCATGACTTCAGCATTGGTATTCACAGCTTCCTTATGTGTGAATCGGCACTGTAAGGCGTTTAGCATCAAAAAGGAACAGTGTGAATCGGCACTGTAAGTTGTTGGCAGGTGTCGGTTTGACTCGAAGCACCAAAAGGTCAATTTGCTGTGTCTTTGTCGTGATAGCTTGACAAACAAGGTAACCTAATATCAAGGTCATTAAACATGTTGTAATGTATAGGTATCGACGAAACTACGACAGTGAGTTCTCTGCCCCACTGGTAGCTTTTCACATGTGGCCTGCCCTGTTGGAAGGATCGTGCGTGTTGATAAAAGGAGAATGCATCACCAGACACGGCGCTGTAAGCTTTTCATGATGATTGAATTTGATATCTGTGAGCCAGTCGAACGGTAACGCGTTCGCCTCTAGAGCCGAAGGTCTTGGGTTCAAATCTCGGCCCGGTCAAAATGTACACAGTGTCGCCAATGGCTCGACACCGTTGCAACATTTCTTCCAAAGGTCAGAGCTGTGTTGCCTGCAGGCGCAATGACGCAGAGACGGGCCCCGCAAACTCGTTACACGCTTCAGCGTATTACAGAGAGTATAATGAAAGATTTCATTTGATATCATTTAGTCTCGCATAAAGGTACATGCAATTGATTATTTGATTAAAAGCAGTAAAGCCTTATTTAAAATAGTAAGATTTTTAAATGTTTGAGCCTCAGCTACGTCCATCATCAGTAAAAAATAAAATCTTATTCTAATTCTGATGTTTGACGTAGTTGAGCCCGAAAGCGTTTAAAATTTTGCTACACTATTTTAAGTAAGGTATAACAGTTTTTAATCAAATGTTTTTAATAAAAAAACTGCCGTGCAATTAGTAACGAAAATTGATTGTTAGTATACAAGCATAAAGTAATTGAGGATTAAAAATGCATGTTTTGTATTAGTAGAGCAATAGTTGATTAATTGCCATACTCTCTTTGGTTTGCACTAACTCTCGGTGCTTTTTGTTTTCTTTCGAACAATCACTGTAGCAATTGGGCGAAAAAATTGGAAAGAGGCAGTGATAACTTTGATTAGTGAGCGACAAATATTTTTCTACGTAACTTCTGGTTTGTGATGATGCTACATTGACTACTTACTAATCAAGTAACCGAATACAAATTAGTTACTTTAATCAGTAACTGATTGCTACTAACTAATTAATTACTAACAGAAGCAGAAAAAAAGCCGTAGCACTTCACCAAGATCATGTAACTAATTCTCTTGCTATGTTCAATGGTAGGTACTAATTAATTGTGCATGATTTGTATTTAAACGCATATCAAATTTTTGTGTTTATTGTTTATGTTTGCTGACTGTTTTGTCTTTTTTTGCAATTCTCCGCTAGCTGTTGAAAAAGTTTGTAAGAAGAGTTTTTGAGTCATTTAACTCCCTAGTTTTTATACGTACATTTTGCAGAAATGGTTTGCTTTGACCATCTGGTTGAGTTAGCTTTGTCACTCAAGCTACGATATTACGTTTTTCTCTATCAATTAAAAATGCAGTTAGGAATCAGAGTCGTCCGGAACACTAAATCTTTGTTCCTATTCTATTCCGTTCCTAATGGCTTTTGTTCCTATTCTTAACCTGTTCCTAAATTTAACAAAAACATCATTCCAAAATTCGTAACTAAAAAATTTGTACCTATAAAATAATCAAGCTTTAACAAAATTTCGATACCATATTGGCATGTAACGCATCCTGAAAATATTTGAAGTTCGTTTGATAGTTTGAAAATACAAACTACTTCAAATATGAACTTTTACCTTTATCAAATACGACTTCAGTTCATTTTGTCTTTTGAAATACTGTCTGTGCGTGACGTCTAAACTGACACGCAAATGCAAACTCATTTACGACATTTAGTAATCGCGCACGCTGCAAATAAATTACTTGAAAACTGCGCGATTAACTGTAAAAAACCTTTCAAGAACTAAATTTATCTGAGATTTAGGAATTCCTGTTCCTGATCCGGTAAATGAAAAATTAATTCCAAACCGTTCCGGTTCCATAACAAGGCAAATTCCGGCTGGAACTTGTTCCTGGTTCTGGTCCATGGACAACCCTGTTAGGAATTACGAACGAAAATTAATTTTGCAGTCAGGAAACCATTTTTGAAAATTTTTTGTAAAGCAACAGATTTCTTGGATTAGAGACAACACTATTTTTTAAAAACAAATTGGAACTACAATTTTTAACTAAAGCTGTCTGTGTTTTACTCTAATTTGAAACCTGAAAAACCCGCTCTTGAATCATTACAACATTACCCTACCAGACCTGTTTCTATGGGCTCCTCAAATACCGCCTTAGTGGATATAGCGCGTGCTAATGGATCGGTAGACACTTGGTTCCTAGTTTGGTCAAATCAAAGTCTTTTCGTTGTTATCTCCCAGTCAATGTAATGCAAAAATAAGGAACTAATCAAACTATGTCCGGTATTTTTTTTTGTGGACGTGGTTGTAGCCTCTCATCCAGCTATCACAATGCTAAAGTAAAGACACTGTATGATTTTATAGCTGGTTCAAAAATTAATTTGGCAGTAGCTTTGCAACTCCTCCTCTAAGATTATGTTGCTGTATATGTGCATTTTACAGGGTTACACGCCCCGATGCAGAAGACGCTGAAAGACTGTGACGTGCCAAATTCAAATAGAAACTGTGAATACTCCATGCACTTCCTTTAAAACTGTGTAATCTTTTTCTTTTCATTATTTGCCACAGCTTTGCTGTTGTATATTTTACTGTACCATCTATCAATTTCATGTACATTTTGAATATTCTAAGTTTAGCAGTTTTTCTATGGATTTTCATCTACTTGATTATAATAACAATTAAAATGTCAATTATCAACTAATTTTTGTGCCTTTTCGCCAAAAAATAAGCATAGTTATTTCAAAAAGTGTAATATCAAAATTATAATTTTGTTTTATTATAACGAAAGCTTTCGGCAACGTTTTCCATTCAATACAAAAGTTTAAGATATACCGTTACTCGGTTGCAGTTGTGCCTAGGTTTATTTAGATCCAATGGACTAAATTGCTACACGTTTTATCTTTGCCTTTGGTGCAATAGATTATTTTTCGGCCAGCAAAGATTATGGTCCAAATTTTTTTTTGTACAGAAATTTCTATTTAGTTTAAATATATCGAGTCCTGCCCATACATTTCACTGTGTAAATAATCTACAGCTGTGAAGTATATATTTTGTATAGTCGTTTGGCAAAATACAAGTAATAGAGAAATAATTACTCAAAATAATGCTCTTGTGATTTTGGAAGATTGGTGTAAAGTGTCGGAAAAGCGATGATATCCGGTACTTTTTGACGATTGCGGATCATTTATCGTTAACAGTGTTAGCTAGTGAACAAGTGACTGCTCAATTCGAAGATCGCGAGTTTCCTTTTTTGTTTGTGGCCAGAGTAACTTTGCTATCTACGAGTAGTAAAGACGTACATGCTAACAATTATGGTGGCAAATAGCTTGTCAGGATTTTTCATGCAACCGAAGTAGTTCGCTTTGGTGCAACCGTTTTGAAGCAAAGAATACGTAGAAAACTTCTACATATTGTACACCTACTTTTTAATAAAGTTTTTGTCTGCTGCTGGACAAAAAAAGCATTCGAGTGGATCAGAAATTCTTCTATCCAATACTTCGACTCGACAGTTGTAAAAAGTAAAATCATTGGTCTAGAAGTTCTTGAAAGCAAAAAAATAGTCGCAAAACAACGTTTTGTAACTTCTATAATGATAGCAATTTTATTAAAATGAAATAATATAGAAAAACAAAAATCAATTTGATGTAATTTAAAAACGTCTCTAGTATCAATGATCTTCGCCGTGAAGTTCAGAAATATGTTGGAGAACGTCTTTCTTAGTAATTATTCCCAAAAGACGTCTGTAAAAAAAAAATAGCCTACTTTTAGTTCAGGTCATCATCAAAGGTCAAAATAGAATATTTGTACTGAATACCGAACCTAAACTCACAATGTTTAAAGTTAATCAGAAGCAGCCCCAGCAAAGTTAATAAATATTTTGTTGAAGTACTTTTTTTAATGTGTTTAAATATAAATTTTTGTGAGCAATTTTTGCATTTGTTTTCATAAAACCAAGCGATAGAGAAAGTTCGTTAATGATTGATTGGTGAATCTTAATCCTCCTCCTGCCACGAGAAAGAGAGGCTAGCGCTATCTTTTTGCAACTCGTAGATTATATTATCCCGACGAGGACTAACAGCACAAACAGCTCTTTGCAGTTTTGAATCGATTTCCCACATTAATTGCATCCAGATCCAGTCCTGACTACCACATTACTTGCAGTAATGTTGGTAGTCAGGACTGGAAGGGCCCCAACGCTGAGGTGAACGACAGAGAAACTGGTGGTCTTTAATATCGCAGAATATATTATCTAAATAACACGTTTGTCGGTGGAACGGGAGGTCTGAGGTTCAAATCTCTAGCCGGTCAAATCGAACAAAGAGTAACCAGCATCTCGCTATTCCGTAGCAGCATTTTTTCGTAAGGAGTTGTGTTGCCCGGGCGCAATGACACGGAGATGAGCCCAGCAAACTCGTTACACGTTTCGGCGTAGTACAGCGAGTTTAACATTATTTTGATTATTTGAAAGATTTGATTTGAAATCATAGATAATTATTCATTTGCATGCTCAGTCAGCACTTACCCGTTATGAGTGACTAAAATCTGCCTGACTCCCAATTTCGCAATAATGTCGACAACTACCTCCACTGGGCTATGGTCAGTGACAGTTATGGGGCTGAGATCAACGATGTTGAAAAGTCGCACAGGTGAAAAATCTCCGTAAGGGACACTATTTGGGAGGGGACCGTGAAGAGTGAAAAAGACTTCAGATGGCTTGTCTACATTGGAACTTCTTGATCTTGCGTTTGCTGAAAATAATATGCGTACCAGTCTACCACAATTGTTTACAAACCCATCCTACAATAATGAAATAGCAAATGATAGTGTTCTATAATCTTTGGTTTTTTGAAAAAAATAAAAAACAAATAAAAGAGCCCTCGTACTGTCAAGAAAAACTAAATCATAATTTACCAAAATATACGTTGTGATAATTTAGATGCCTGTACAAGGTATTGTTTGAATTAGTCAAAAGAATTTTTTGTTACCCCAACCTGCTGCAGATTTTAAAAACATAATTTTAAGCTCGATAAGATTGTATACTTTTACTCAATGCATGAGTTGCAAATAATAAATCTCACCTAAAGCAACAATTAAATCCCTTCTGTAGACATACCCCACCAATCGATTTGTTTCGTGGTCGGTGATTACTGGGAATCCGTTGTGTTTCGTGTTACGTACAAGATACTCAAGATCTTCTATTGTCATTCCTTCTTGAGTCAGAACGTTCAGCTCATCTCCAGGTCTTGGTCGCATTATATCGGCAGCTACAAAATTTGATTTGACTTCATTTTTAAGCTACATTGCAAAACAATGCAACTTCTTTGAAAAGATTTATTAAAAATCATGAAATCTTCTAATTAAGCTCGGTTCCTTTTTTTTTTTTTTCATTCTCAATTCAAACATTTAAAGGTTTTAGCACTGCAGTTTTACTAATTGTTCAACGAAAAAAGTATAATTTTCGCAGCAAAGAGTTATAGCATATTGCTCGTTTTCCCTTTTTGGAGGAAAAAAGTCATTACCAGCTATTAAAAAACAAAAATTATTCTTCAAATTCCATTTTAATCTTGAAAACAAATCCTTCATTGTCCCATATGGTGGTGATATTACGACTGATACTGTTAAATTACAGTACCTAAAGTAGTGTGTGTAAATTCCTCCTTGTCTTCCAAATAAGGATACTTGTTCAGGCGAATGTGCCCGTCGTAGATCCCTTCATGACCAAATGCATCACCAGCCCATTTGCTAAACATGGTAGCCAACATCAATGGCACAATGTAGGATAATCCTCCAGTCAATTCGTACACTACCACCACCAGTGAAACAGTCATACGCGTTACTCCACCTAAAAATAAACAAATCTTGGAAAAAATACCCATTTTTGAAAAGAAGAGCCCGTTTTGTAGACGTGCTGATTAATAATTTGGCCTTGTGGCAAGAATTCTGCGTGGACAATTCCACGGACATCAAAAAAAGCGATCAGCATCACCTTGATTTTGGACTTGAACACCCTCGCATTTTTAGGTCTTGGTGACAATGCGCTCTTCCATTCAAGGCTCTGCCCCTTGGTGAGTGGATCGTATCGGGCCCGGCGCCAGGATAGCGTGACTGAGGGGGCAGAAATAAATTTTGGGGGGGCACGAGAAGTCTGTTTTGTGTGAATTCGAAAGGGGCAAGGGGGCACAAGAAATTTATCCCTGTCTGGATCAAAGGAACAAGGTGTGGTGCGAAAATTCAAAGGGATTTTCCGGCCGAAAACAGGTGACCTCCAAAAAAAAAAGGTCTTCACTGAAATTTCAAGGGATTTTCCGGCCGTAATCGAAAATTCAGGTGGTTTTTCCGGCCGAAAATAGGTGACCTCCAAAAAAAAAAGGTCTTCACTGAAATTTCAAGGGATTTTCCGGCCGAAATCGGAATTTTAAGTGGTTTTTCTAATTTCAAGTCCACAAAAACACTAATTTGGGCCTCGATTTGCGCTCCAAAGCCCCGAACCTATTAATTTCTTCGGGGCACAGTCCTCGCTTGGGGGGGGCACAATTTTCGTTTGGGGGGGCATAAGCAGTCAGTTGGGGGGGCACGGCTCCGGTATGCCCCCCGTGGCGCCGGGTCTGGATCGTACTCGAAGATCCATGACTTATCGCCAGTAACAAATCTTTTTAGCAAGTTGGGTTCAGTTTCGAGTTGCTCCAAAATGTCTTGACACACTTGCACACGCCGCTCCTTTTGTCCTTCATTTAGCAACCTTGGTACCATTTTTGCACATATCTTCTTCATCCCCAGATCTTCCGTAGTGATCCTCCATACCCTCTCACTATTCATACCCAGCTCATCTGCTATCATTCTAACAGTAACACGGCGATTGCTCCGCACCTTTTGTCTCACACGCTCAGCATTTTCATCTGTTCTGCTTGTGGATGGCCTCCCACTCCTGTGATCATCTTCCACCTTCTATCTTCCCTCTTTGAACCTCCTGTGCCACTCAAAAAGACGAGTTCACGACATCGTGTCATCACCATAGACTTCTTGAAGCAACTTTAGTGCTTCAGTTGGAGTTTTTCCAAGACGGACAAGAAATTTTAAGTTGACTCGTAGTTCGACGCTCATCTTTCGCACCAAAGAAAAAAAAAGCCAAAAATTCTTAATTTTATCAAATTTTCACAAAATGGTGACAAAGAAAGTGCCTTGACAGAAAAACGAGCAAAAAAGAATATAGTTGTCACAGAATGCTGACATTTGGTTTTCGAAACCGTAAGACACTCTGACATAATTATAGAAAGCATTGCTTTTTTCTCTGCGATAAAATTTGTTCGTGCAGCATGCACAGTCCCGTTACTTTTCAAGCACACCTCGTACAACAGCATGACGCCGAGCCCAAACTATGCAACCGTCTGTGAAGTAACAAATTGGCGCAAAACATCTCCAACACAATGGGCTTTGGCTGAACAAACTGCAACAGTGACAAGTTGTGGTCAAATTTTTGTCTGATTGGACTATAGCCCAGGAATTAATCTTTTGACCTCCTATCACGGAATACAGTTTGGAACTCTTTATACGTCCTTCTTAATTTTTGAACATGAACTCACCTAGTGTTGCTGCGGCCCCGACCATAGCGTATAGGCCAGGATTAATGCAACTTTGCTGACTTTCTAGGCAATCTTTACTCCAGAAGGGAAAATGGGGGTAGGTGTAAACCAATTGCTCCACAGCAATACCCATCAGACGTCCCATTAACGCACCTACTCCCAAGCTTGGAATAAAGAGTCCAGTGGGAATCTGAAAATAGGAACCAAAGGTTTGATTACTGTAAGTACCAAAAAGTACCAATCCGCTTTGTTCATGTTGAGTAAAATTAATATAAGTAGCGGGCATGGTGTTTTATCGTGGATTAATTGTTATGGCATCAGATAAAGAAAAAAGAGTATCTCATTCTTGAAAATAACTTTTGGTATTTTGTGATGATACTTTTTTTTTACGTATCATTGATCTAGGTTTCAACAAACCTATATTGTTTGTAGTCGCACAATGCAGAAAAAATTTAACTATTTAGTATCTTACCTTTAGTCCAAAAGTAAAAACAGTGATGATGCATTTGAATATCAAGGCAACTGCCAGTTGCCAGATTGCAGTTTTTAGTCCATCGCCAATCCCCGCTAATGGTAATTCATCCTTAGTGGGTAAGTCACCAATGGAATAGTTTTGAGGCTGAAAATTCAAGAACATTTTAATAAATTTTAGAGCAAATTTTTCTCTAAAAGAAAACTCAAAGTTAATAGTTAGTAAAGTGATATTTTTTGGCAATTCATCGGGATAACTACAACCAGGGTCTACAAAAGTTGGGTTCAGGAAGTACATCGTATCCGGGAGGGGCCTAGGGGACTTTTCCTAAATGACAGCGTAGCAGTAGTGGATTTAATTGGGCCCAGAGCGATTGCTTCTGGCGAGGGGGTCCAGACCTCGGAGCAAGGCACCCGGACCCATCTTTGAGTTGGACCTCTCCAAAGATGCCCCTACTTGTGGTGAAATAGGGTAATTCCATCCGCCTTCCAACCTCGAAATATAAGAATTACCAAGTGACTCAACTCACCCCCTCCTGCGAAAAAATTGCTCGCACCTCATAAACAGTACTTTGAGCATACTAGAACCAACTTTCTGTCTTCCAATCTTGATGCTGTGATCATAGGCGTAGCCAGTTGGGGGACCATGGGCCCCCCCTCCCCCACCAATAATAAAAATGTGGCAAAAAAGTCTATTGTTTCTTCAGTTTCAGTTTCTTTTAGAATTTTTCGCGTATAACATACACGGGTACAACAGTAATAAATAATAATATTGACGACCACGTGGCCTGGGTCCCCCTAAATTCAATTTTTGCCAACCAATTTATACGTGTAACCCGAGTGAAATTAAGGGTTTTTGTTCTAAAAGTTGCTATCTCAGACCCTCATCTAACCTCTTTGTGAACGTAATGCAATAACTAGGGGCGGATTTACTATATGACACAGTGCTAAGGGCCCCGCTCTCAGATGGTAAGACTTTGTTTTGGTCTTCACCAATATTTGGCAAAAAGATTTTGCAAAAAATTCCACAGTACCAGGAGCTCCACGCAATGTAAATCCGGCTCAATCAATAACATAGTTAGTAAGCGTAGCTATCTATTGTACCATTTTTCAGTAATAATTCACCTCCACCATGGCAGTTTTTACGCGACGATGCTAGTATTATACTTTTGAAAAAAGATCAGCTTGGGGAAATGCTTATTGAACAATGTATTGACTTTAAATTGAGTGGGCCAGGGCCCCCCGGCCGTACTTGTACTCCTACAACTGGTTATTTTTACGGCAAAACAAAAATCTCCATGAAACATCTTCGAGTGGATTATTTTATTATTTACATCTAAAATATTGCAGGAGGCAATGTACCTTACTTATCCCTACCTGGGCGAAATCACTCACAAATTTAACCCCAAAATGCAAATTTTAAATGTGGTTTGGACTTAAATTGTGAGTAAAAGGAGGATTGAACAGTTATATTTTTTCAATTGACTTTCGAATGTTTAAAATTTAGTTCTTTCAAATGGCCCTGAATACGTGCTGAATGTGATCTCATGGCATTTAAAAGAGCTTGTTTTTCAAAACATCGCCCAGCTTCTGGGGCTTCGCTCGCAGACCCCCAAAGCCTCCGGCGGCTGGAAGATCCACCCCCGGACCCCCGTCTGTGATACGTTTGAGTTACACTAGTTTACTAGCACACGACTCCCAATTTAGACATTTTCACTTTTTAACTTTGGTAAACCAGACCACGGCTTCTGGTCTTCCATTCTACTATATCTTTGCCTCACAAAAACTTACTCTTTCGAAAATTTCTGATGACGTCATTGCCTGTAATTTGTGATTTGCCCCCCCCCCCCTAATCAAAAATCTTGGCTGCGCCAATGGCTGTGATGTTAATCGAAAGGTGTATTTTACCCTTGACAAACATCAAAACGGCTAAAGCTTCCGAGGCTCTGTCCCGGATCCGCTGGGGGAGCTTACAGCGCTCCCCCAGACATTCTAGCTGACTTTAAATCAAAAAAAATGTCGTCATTTCCTCGCTTTCAAATGGAGATCTACATCCATAATGTGGATATCGATTAATTTCGACAACAACAAAGGGGCCTGGTAACGTTTGGGGAGGAGGGAACGTATCATTCTTCGTACCACCTGAAAAAATTCTCTCTGAGGCCCTCACTGTCTTCCAATTTTGGTTATTTCTGACAGATTATTGTCATAGCTGTGTGATTAAATTTTTGTCTATGTGTGTGTTGAACGGCGTGTATTTTTATACTTGTTTATTTTTTGGCATTTCTTCTAAATTTGCTGCTTTATTTTTCATTTGTATACACTCAGTGGATCTTGTTTGTGTGCTATCAATATTTGATACTGAAGATGAGAGGTTGCAGACTCGACGACCTCACCTTTCCTGTAAAGAGCCCCGAGCTTTTCCCAGGAAATGGCCAATGGTCTTTTCGCAACCTCTCATCAGAAATGATTATTCTGTAATTTTTTTGCCACATTTTGCTGCTTGACTTTGTATGCTTATTTATTTTGCAGAATATCTTTCTAAACAAAAATAAACGCCAATTGAAAAAAAAAATTGTAAAAACTCACAAAATATTTCAAATATGGAGCAGAATAACGGGACGATGTGAAGAGCTTAGACAAAAAAACCAGAGCCAGGATAAAATGAATCATTCTATTTCGAGACGTTTCGACTTAAACTAAAGTCATTATCAATCTATAAAAATCATGACGTTAGAATTGTTGAAAGACCATCAATATAGACCAAAACGATAAACCGGAGGTAGCAGTTAATAACCGGGTCAGGGGTAAAATCTAAAACTAAACCAAAATAGAAATGGAAAAAACATGTTGGTAATTTGCCACAGATAACCCAAATTTAATGAATTTAAGTAAAAAAAAACCTTCTAACCACGATGGTTAAAAAATAAAAAATAAAAAAAAAATTTACAAAACTTACCTTGGGTATTATAATTTCAAGTGAAGACCTGGTTATTAACTTATTTCTCTTTAAATCTGTACTGTACTCTCAATAAAATTTGGCGCTAAATTCAAAGATCTTCAGGTCAAACTGGCAACTCACTTACAGTTTAGAGACAAGACTAATAACGGAACTAATCAAGTACACTTATGGAACAGTAAAATTTTCAAGAACTAAGATGTTTAACAAATCAGAGCTCTAAAATTTCTCTCAAAAAATTAACGGTGCTTACTAACCTGTGCACTTTTGCATTTAAATCATAAAGGTAGTTAAGTGATACGCAAAATATTCAGTAATTTTCATAATATGACATCATAAAGAGACAAGGTCAAGCGGAAAAAAAAAAAAAAAGGAAAGGAACATGCGACAGACATTAATTCCAAAAGAGAGGGTAAAAAAAATAAATAAATAAATAAATACTAATGGAAGGGGAAGAAAGGACAAAAAAAAAAAAACCTAACAGAATTGACAAAATGTTCGAGCCACATTAGCTATTGAATACATATAGTGGAAATGAAGATCCATCTACATTAATATCTGGTTGATATTGCTGAATTAATAAAGTCTCTTTTATTAATAATTCCTTCGTGTTGTGAGCTGAACATAAAACATCTGGATCATTGAAATCAATAATATGGTTGGGATTTTCAAGGAGATGTTTGGTGACATCTGAATGCTGGTTGGGACTAGTTGCAGGATTATGCTCGTGTAACCGTGATTGCAAATTACGTCGGGTTTGACAAAAAAACAATTCAAATTATACAAAAAAACGATTATACAAAAAAACGATTCAAAATCTGCAACGAACTAAACTCTACCGGAAATCACTGTTACTTCATGAAATCAAACACCATCATAAAGAAATAAAAATGTTGGAGCGAAAGGTTGTAAGTCTATCCATCGTATTACAACAAAAAATAGGCAAACTATCATGGATAGGAGTAAAAAAGTTTCTACGTGTTTGTAAGGAACACGAAGCTTTTTCAGTTAAAGTCATACACAACAAGAAGCTGCTTGGTTTAGGATTAGATGAACGCAATATCACAGATTCACCCAACGTTATTACCAATTTGTCTTCCCACAACTTGACATCAGATGAACGTTCAGCTTTAAACAAGGGTCTTAATTTTGGCATCCTTCCACTTCTCTTTAATTTTCTGAAAATTCAGGCCAGTTTTGAGCGTCTCTATCACGAAACTCGGTCACATTTGAGCTTCAAAAACAGAATCGAATTTAAACGAATGATTTTCAACCTGTACAGTAAATATAAATCTGGGTACTTTTATGCCAAACAACAGAAGCAATTGAATTTAAGCGAAGCAGAATTGGACGCACTCAAGAATCTTAGTAACAAGCCATCAATAGTAATTTGCAAACCGGATAAAGGAAATGGAGTGGTACTGCTAGACAAATCCACTTATCAACAAAAAATGGAAAATATCTTGAAAGATAAATCTAAATTTAAACTTGCTACAAATAACAATTTAAAACAACTTCAAAAATTTCAAAATTTTTTGGCTCGTTTGAAAAAATCAGGAGCAATTAATCAGGAGGTATACCGCAGAATCCGACCAACAGCTACTTCAATTCCAACTCTTTACGGCTTGCCTAAAACTCACAAAGACAACACTCCACTTCGACCAATCTTATCTTCTACAGGCAGTTATAACCATGAGTGTGCTACTTGGCTTTCAGAAATTCTTACCCCTCTCCGTGATCATCCTTCCTCACTTACAGATACATTTGATTTTTTGGACAAAATCAAAAATCTAACTCCCGGAAATAAATTAATGGCAAGTTTGGACGTTAAAAGTTTGTTTACCAATGTACCTGTAAATTTTACAATTGGTTTGATTTTGAATAATATTTTTAATAATGGAGTAAAAGATTTTAATGGGTTAAACCGGCAACAAATGAAGAAACTTCTAACCTGGACATGCAAAGGGACAGTATTTCAATTTGGGGGGAACATTTATGAACAAACGGAAGGAATAGCTATGGGGAGTCCCATCGCTCCGTTAATGGCAGACGTTTGCATGAACTGGGTGTTAAACGAAGTTTCTTCATTTAACCCAAAACCTTACATCATTTTACGTTATGTAGATGATTTGTTCTGTGTTTTTAACTGTGAACGTGATCTTGAAATGTTTTTTGCCAAAATTAACACTATTCATGCCAATATTCAGTTCACCAAAGAGTTGGAACAAAATAATCAACTACCCTATTTAGATGTTCTAGTCACGAGAGCTGATGTTAAGTTTAAAACAACAGTCTTTCGAAAGAAAACCAACACTGGTTTATACATAAAGTGGTCGAGTTTAAGTCCAGTCAAGTATAAACGTAATTTAGTGTCGTGTTTATTAGATCGTGCTTATCGTATTTGCAATTCGTATAAGGCAATGCATATTGAATTTGAAATAATTACGGATATGCTACTTAGAAATGGCTATCCACTACCCTTCATT